>JAZKJV010003645.1:0-1200000 GCA_037367405.1 Ottelia alismoides | reverse complement strand
ACCAAAATATAAAAAATATAAAATTAGAAATTTAATAAATAATATAAAATTAAAAACCCACAAAACATAGCAGCACTTATAGACACTTGATTACATTCACATTTTTGAGCATCATTACCCTGTTCTATCCTGCTTGCTCCCTGAGTTCGACACTCTACACATACTTGTACTATACACACCTATTGTAGAGTTATAATAAATTTTAACTCCACATATTGCTTTACATTGTTTCATCATTATTGTGGGTTAATTGTTGTTTTAATCTGAATTTCGCGTGGTCGATTCAGCGACTGAGTTCCCGCCTTGTGTGGAACTTAAGATCACCGATTTTCTGGTTAAACACTATGTCAGTAATATTTTAATTATTTTTTGAAACTTTAAGATCGATATGCGACTTTAGGAAAAAGTTATCTTTTTACAAATGATATTACCATTGAATAATTATTAGAAACTCTAAGCATACACATATTTTAAGTTATATAATAGTTGGAGAAGGTTTTAAGTTTTAACCCAATATAAAAACAAGAAAAAAATTATGTGGGTGGTTGGCATTGTTCTTTTGTCGTTGTTGTAACACCGATTTTGCTACTGAAAATTTGATAAATTATGACCTAATTTTTTTCTAATGTGCTTACATCTCTATCAGTGAAGCCAACTTCCTTCAAGATAATATATGGCAAATGAGATTCTCCATTACCATTGGACTCTATAATATTTGGTCATGTCCCATTTCCTAGAATTAGCTATGGTCTAATAAGTTCTTGCATTTGGCTTTAGGAGCCCTCTGGTTACTTCTTCTGCTTAGAGGATGGAGTATTGTTGTGTAGAATCTGCAACATCGCCATCCACTCCTTGAACTCTGTTTCGTCTCCTCGAAGATTTCTTCTTATCAGGGTCAAGGTTGGGCTTGAACTCCCAGAACAGACCAGATCTTCTACCGAGAAGCAGATGACTCCAACAACATAGAATGCCTGGATGGATGGCCTCTAAATGAGTTTTTTGGATTTACAGATTATAGTTAGCCTTCCAATTTCACAGATAACGGTTCCTCCAAGGTATGAATATCGATATCTATTACATCCACTCATACAATTAGATGTGGTCTTTGTATAGATTCTCACTAACAAGCATATTAAAATAAGTATTCATTTCTTGATCTAGAGATAGGTGAAGTTTTTTACAAGATCAAGATCTATTTATTTGTTATGTTTCCTATGTTATATTATTGGTGTAGAAGGGACTTTTTTCTTCCAATTATTCCTTTTCTGACTTTCGAAATCCTTGATCGACCATTATGTACTATCCTTTTCACATGAGCTTTTAATATCAGATAAAGATATCTTCAATGTAATTGGGGACTTTAAATCTTTCCTAAGCAAATAAATATGTCTCTTGACGCTCTTAACATTTCCAGAAACCTGACGTGTAGGTGTTCCATGAGACTCTTGCTAATTGTCCACAACATTCTGTTGCAGTTATATGACTTCTTGACAATGCTATAGGAGAAGCTGACGATATCCCTCCTTACTCTTCAGTTGCACTCTTGCATTCATCTGATTTTGGTTGTTGAGCAGAAAAGTGGTTCTTCTGGATCAGGGTCTGAGGTTAAAAGTCGGAAATCACAATTGAAGTTTTATTGTCTCCTTACTCTTCAGTTGCAATCCTCCATTTATCTATTTTTGTGCTTCCTTCGTATTAATTGTTCAGATAAATGATGTTATTTCCAAACGATTTCTTTTTAGAAAAAGTTCCAGTTACACATACAAATAGTTTCCTCATGTTATATAATGTATGTATATATGTATATTTATATAGGTACATATATATTCATCTTTGTGAAAGTTTTCTATTCATTTTTGCAGGGAATCTTATGGCATTTTCTTTTTTCCCACTTCCTCGGCAATTAGGCGACAGAATATTTAATGCAGCTTTTTTTAAAAGAAGCTATTATCAGAATTGTGAAGTAGATGCCTTCTAAAGATTTTTAGATTGTTTTGAAAACACACACATATTAACTCATTACCAGCTTTATTTCCGAAAAACAAACATCCAAATTTCATAACATTTTTCTATTTTTTCCATTTCATTTTACCTCCCGCCACAGAGCGCGGGTATGCATCCTAGTAATAATACTAAACCTGAGTTTTTCCACCATATTTTGACACGTTTATGGGCTTTTTGGCCTCCATCGACTATTGTTGAGATGTTGCATTTTATAGTATGCGTCCCCCTATTTTGCGGTTGTTTGTCTTTTTTAGACCTTGACATCCTTTTTCAAATCACGTATAAAATATTTTCAGTGCGCACTAGCTGCTCACCTTTTGTCCTTTGTGATCTTCTGGTTCTTTTGATTACATCGATTTTCCTTTTTGGATTGAAACTGTATTATTGTCTTCTGTGTGTGTGTTTATGGCCGTAATTGTTTTCTATTGCAACTTTAAAGAACCAAAATTTTCCCCCTCAATATAATGTTATACCATTTAGTACTTTTTTCCTTGGTCTATTATTGTCTTTTGAATGGAGATCGTGTGTTATTTTTTTCATATACCGTAAAGTATGTTTGTTGTGTTTTACAATTGATTATATAATTGGATATTGTTGTAATTTTAATACATGCTTTCAACTTTTTTATTTGTTAGGCATATTTTCCTTCTAGAGATTTTCTAAATTGTTCCATGCTTGCATCTTGCATTAAATCTGGTGTGGTTATACTAAAGAATATGGTTGTTGTGACCTATACATGTTTAAGAAATGGATTCTGTTGTGAATTTATTGTGTGAATAAATCACTTTTTTGTCATTTTCTCCCTATAATGTTATAATGTAGAATGAATTTTTTGGGTATATGGTTCCTAAATTGAAATATGGTTTCATTGTAACGTTATACTATGTAGTTTGTTTGTTGTAATTTATGATTGATTTTTAAATTGGACTCTGATATGATTTTAATGTTGTAGAGATATTCTCGACGTAATGTTATAATGTTTAGTTTTTTTAACCTCTCCTTTTTCAATTCCAGATATTGGAGTATATCATTTACTTTCCAAATCTTGATTGTATACATGCCATTATAAAAAATTCTATATTGATATCGCTGATTTATGCTTAATAGTTACCAATTGATTGACATACCTTATTTTGTTTCATAACAGAATGCTTCTTATATTCTTAAATTAATATGAGGGTTTGTTAAAATTAAATTGATTATATGTTTACTTCAATTCTTTTCTAATAATTAAGTAGGTTGTCTTTTAATTTTAAATTTATTTTTTCATTGTATCAAGAAATCACTCCATATGACAAATAACTAATTTTAATACGTAAAGATCGTTATTCCTATTTTACTACAATCAGTTTTTTTTCAAAAAAAATGCCTCTTATAATTATTATTTCTTTCTTTAGGCAGCTTACTCCGATGAACTACTCTTATCTTTCTGATTTAATACAATCAACTGATCTATACAGGATCAAAGTTAGGGTTGTACACCCGTGGGGAATCTTCTGGTTTACGTTGTGAGAATTCATAGTTGTTGATGAATAGGTAAACGTCTATTTATATACTTTTTCTTTAATAAATTTCAATTTACAGAATCAATGATTTTTGTAATATCTTTCACTCGAATTAAACTACATATTATAATTTATAATACCCATTTCATAACAACCAATATATTGCTTTGTTTTATTTAGGGAACTACGATTGAAGGTTTGATAAAGTTAAATGCTGACATTCTTTTTGCTCATAGTTTGCATGAAGGAGAATATATATACTATTGCAGATTGTATGGTTTCTCCAAAAAAACCATCATTTAGAGTTGTCCTCAATGAATTAATAATAATGTTTTTCGATGCAACATTTATTACTTATCATATGGAATTCAATAGTACCATCCCACGGTACAAAATTTTCTTTGTTGATTTACAAGATGTCACATCACCAATATTTATCAACACACATGTCATCGGTATGTCAGTTTTTTATTGAAAAACATCAAAAATTATGTATATTTGTAATTAATACTAATATATAATTCTTGCAATTGCTGTTGGTTATCTCATTCCAAAAAAGACGTCTTCAAGATTCTTACTACGAAGATGCAACCTCAACAAAAGAAATGTAGAAATTCAAAATAGCATATTTGTAGTGTACCTTAAAAAAATATTAATTCTTTTGAATTTTGCTTTATAATTATCCGACTATAATTTCATTGCATGTTTTCTAACATTTTAATATTGATAGTGGTGGGAGATTGTCCATTACATTTGGGGCTAAAATAGCTGAATCTTTTTCTACTAAGTTGCTTTTGGAGAAAAGGAATAAACTAATAATTGTGTCCATGGGCTTAACCGTGTATACTACAATGTATTTCCATCTTACTATTCATTTAACTATATTCCATGTTTTTAATATATGTATATATATGTGTGTGTGTGTTTATTTGTTTTGCATTACTGACCATCCTATACCGTGCTCGATTGTTTCCTCTAGATTTTTATTAATTTAGATATTCCTGAAGCCAATAACATTTGATAGAAGTAAACTTATTTTACATGTGAATTGTCGTTACTTTTAAAATATTTAACTTTCAAATGTTTTCATAATTGGTAATTCATATATTTTTCAAATATATTAGAATTGACCTACAACATACACCGTCAACTTCAAAGAGTGGATCCAACAACCATCTTTAATCATGTTTCTCCCAGAAAAAATCCCACTTAAGTATGCTGAACAAGTACTATAGTTATATGTTTTTACCGTTACAATGCTTAATAATAAATTTACGAATACATGATTTCTTTTTACTATTCGAGTGACAAATGTTTTGACTTCAACAAATCTCTTTAGCAGACGAACTGCTTTGGATAGTTGATGTTATTTCCCTTTATTAAGCATGGCCAACTCTTGCATTTCACATTTATAGGAACATCTTTACTCTTTCGTTTCATCTTGGTTTACATCTTTTATTTTATTGAACTTATTTTGTACGGACAACTTTCTTTCTGAATTTCCTGAGTTTATTCTCACATAAAATCTTCATATCAATTTTTTTCTTTTAACTTCAGAATTTTCACAGCTGCCCTTTACGTCCCGTCGCGAAGCACGGGTATGCTTCTAGTATCTACCATATTTTTGCGTTTTTTTGCTTTCACTGGGTTGTCGATTCCATTATTATATATATGAAGCCCATCAAAACATTAACTTTTGCCCCCAGAATTCTCGTTTTACCATTTTTAATTTTCCCTACCTTGGACTTGCATGTCCCCCGTTATCATTTCATTTTGTAGCCTCATCGTTATTTCATTTTGGGATATTTGCAAACATAAACTTGAGTAATTTTGTAATTACCCAGAAACTCTCTATAATCACGAATTAAACCTAGTACCTTGAGTACTGCTTAAGTCTTACACTTACAACCCTGTGTTAACTTCCATCCAATTTTCCGTTAACTATAACAATATCCGTTAAATATTTTACATTTTAGACCAGCCAACTTCCTTCCCCTCCCATTCCTCCTCCAACCAACCACCTCCTCCTCTGACAGTCGAGAAGCTCCTGCTGACCACCTCCTCCCCCTCCCATCGAGGAGCTCCTGCCGACCACCTCCTCCCCCTCCCATCGAGAAGCTTCCACTGACCACCTCCTCCTCCGACAGTCGAAGCCTCGTCATTAAAACCCACCCCCGATGCCAACTGTAAGCCCCCCACCCACTGTGGAAGCCCCCTCGACCACCTCTCCCCCTCCCTCCCCCCATCGAGAAGCCCTACTGACCACTTCCTACTTCGATAGTCGAAGCTCCACTACCAGAACCCACCCCCGAACCTCACCTTCTTCTTCATCATCATCATCCCCCCAACTGTTAGCAAGAACCCGAAGCCCCTACCCTCTCGTGGAAGCCCGATATGCCCCCCCTTCGCTAGAAGTCAAACCCCTTGTTAATCGACAGCTTCTACCATCTCCCCCCGCCCTTGATGAACTCGAAATTCACCTCTTTAATAACCGAGAATTGTAGTATAGGAGACGAAATTCGATTCAACAAAAACCACAATATTTGAATATTATGGAATATTTTCACTTGGTAAGTGTACCAAGGTCGAACACATGTAAGAACGATTTTTAGTTGTATGATCTTAAATTAATTTAAATAATTAATTAAAATGCTAGAGTAATCACTGTGTCAGAAGATAAATAGAAAAAATGATGATGCAATACTAAAAATAACAAAGAGAGAGATATTAAGCACATGATCCGTACTAAAATTCTAATCCAAATAAATTAATCAGTTTTCTCAAAAAGAGTCACAAATCGAATAAATCCAAATGCATGTAAGGGTCCAGGTAATCCTGCAACAGAAAAATCCTCAATAGAGCTCAAAATTCTCTCCAATTTAATCCTCAAGTAAATCGAGTTCAATCACATGAATTATTGAGAATTGAATCCATTTTTTTGTCAATCGATCCCCCTATAGAGATTAAATTCTTCAAATACTTTCTCCTTAATACAAGAAGATCAATCTCGCAAAAGATTGTCAATCAGGTCCTGCAAATTAAGTCATGAATTTCTCACTATAAGATTGAGAAGGACGGCCTATGGCGATGGAGGAACGAGGGGCAGAGGCGTCACACGGAGTGTCTCTACAGTAGGGGGGGGGAGGGGTGGAGTCATAGAGGTGGAGCGGAGCAGTGCAGGTCGACGGGGGATCTCGACGGCAAAGAGATCTGGAGGTGGTCGGGTCTTGGTGGATGGGTTGCTTGGGAGGTCGATGGTGGGGTCTTATAGGAGAGGTGGTTGGCGTTATGCACTCGCGGCCGTTACAAGGAGCGGGCGGTGGAACGACGACCATTTGTGGGAGGAGCGCGGAGATCACATGCCACACACGTGCGTATTGTGGGGAAGAAGGCACGTGCATAGCACATGCGGTGCATGTGAATGGAGGGTCATGTGCTAGGCACGTGACTTGGGGCTGTAGAGGTGAGAGAGTGGAGTGCCACGTGTCACCCCAAAAATTTTCGAATTTAAAGATGAAGAAAATTAGAAAAGAAATAGAAGAAGGTCTCGGATCTATCATTTCATCTACACAAGTTGTTCATCTCGACGAGATCTACAACTTTTATGAAGGAATCGAGAGCAAAAGATGTCATCTGTACAAAGTGGTATTTTTTGCTGGTCTCCTTGTGAATAGAAAACCGACTTTTTAGAGTTTTACAATTTTTTGTTGATCTTGAAAGAGTATACAAATCTACAAAAAGTTCGACAAAATTAAGAAGATTACTTACACACTAATCTAATTTTTTATTTTTAGTAAATAAGAAAGTATGGAAATAAAATAGAAGTAGGAAATATGAGAATTTTTTACATACTTACAACGGACACTTGGACGCAATCAGTTTCTTTGATTTCATTCTTAATCTAAATTTGAAGTTTTATGTCATTTGATAAAACTTCTATCAAAAAATACAAATAAAGAAGAAATAAAATTAAAAGGGTTAATTATACACATAAAAACTCAGGTCAAAAATAGGAAAAAGATAAAATACGCAAAAGGGCCCAAATCCCAACTTTCACATATGAGAACTGAATTTTATGAAATTTATCTTATTTTGATGGTATTTAAAAATGGAGTATTTTAAAAGTGTGTAGACCAAAATCAGACATTATATGAGGGAGATATGAGCGTTTTAGTCTGTCAGATGTGAAACCACACTTTGGGATTATTTAGCACTTATTTGAGTTAGTATTTTTGTATTTTTTATTTATTATTGTAGTAATATCTACACAATGGAGGTGGTTTCAGGTCAAGTAGAATTTAGGATGAACTAATTAAAAATATGGGAAGTTAGCCACTTTTTAGGCCAATTTACACATTATGCAATTATGCATGATGAAATACGAATATTATTTACACATGTATGAATGCTAATGATACTATAATAATTATTAAATGGATATGTATTTTGGAGAAGAGAGCTTTATTGACCACTTTTATCATGATGAATACGTGATTCATCAACCCCCCTGTGGAAGCCTGATTCGTCGCCCCCTTCGCATCGCTCTAAGCCTCCCCCTCCCATCGCCATCATTCACCATCGTGAAACTCCACCCTCCCTCACCTACTGCCAGCCCCTCCTTAAGCTTGGAAGCATGACGTCAACCTCCACCATGAATGGAAGGTCGACCCCTCCCCCCCCCCCCCACAATCCTCCAGAGCCCACCCCCTACA
The DNA here is from genome assembly GCA_037367405.1 of Ottelia alismoides. Taxonomy (NCBI): domain Eukaryota; kingdom Viridiplantae; phylum Streptophyta; class Magnoliopsida; order Alismatales; family Hydrocharitaceae; genus Ottelia; species Ottelia alismoides. The sequence continues at coordinate 1,191,779 of JAZKJV010003645.1, read as the reverse complement.
GAGGCCTCTCTCCGGAGGCCGCTCGGGCCTCCTTCCCCCCACCCCACCTCGAAGCTTGGAAGCCTGACGCTAGCCTCTACCATAAATGGAAGGCCGACCCCCCTCCTGCAAAATTATTTTCTATTTTTTAAGTTTAGATTTCTAACCGTTAGATTTTGGATTGGTTAGAACTAAACTAACGGAAGGCTATGTGTGTAAAACAGAGCATTTATTCAAGGTCCTGGTCCTGGGTGTACGTGATTATATTGAGTTTGTGGGGTAATTATGAAATTACTCAAAATTATAGGTGTAAATATTCTTTCTCGCCCTCAAATGTTCCAAGGAATTACACAAGCCACCGCAACCCTTCTTTCCTTTCTCGTCATCGATGCCCACCTTACTATTCAAACAATCGCCTTCACCTTCTGACTCCGCCGGCTCCTCAACCAACCCCCTTCTCCTGCACTGAGCTTGAGTCTCCAAGCTCATCCCCTCCTCGATGTAACATCGTCGACTGCAAAAATGGAAGTCTGAATCAAGCCCCCCCGCATGTGATATACAACTTCCCACCCTGACAAAGCCCCAAATCGATGAAGGTGACCTCAACTTCACCGTCAACGACGATACGTTAGCCATCGCCGCTATAACAAAGGTGAAGCGCCACGAGGTCGAGCGTTGCAACTGGTGCGGAAGCAGTTAAGAACAAGAATGCGTAAGTTGGGCAACAGGGCAATGACGAAGACATCGACGCCCAAAACGAGAAGGGAGACACGAAGGAGGGCAGCTCTAATCGGCCAAAGGTCAATTTGTGAACATGTCAGATCCTCTCTCTAGACCTCCTCCGACTTGCCCTCTTCAACAAATCCCTCCCCCGTTGCCACCCTCGCTCCTTATCCTTCTCCTCCTTCGTCGTCACCGGTAGAGGAGGGCCAAAGATCTAAATAGAGGAAGCAGCACTAGTTTTGCATGGGAAATATATCGTTTTACCTTTTTCGTAATATTACGTATTTATTACATGTATGGGTGCCAAGTTTAGACATGCTTTATGTTATCTTGGCTTAATACATAGATGTAGTTATCAAGTGTATGTATACTAATTTGCTCCCTGTAATTAACATATAGATTGCAGATTGTATATCTACTCAAGGATGTCACAAAGGATAACATATTTTAATAGAGCAATTTGGATTCTGATATAAATAACATAAAGGGATGTTTCAGTGCAAGTAGATTTGATATAAGTGAGCAGCATTCATGTGTATCTAATCATATGTAACCATATTCTTATGTATCAATCAATTATGCACCTATGCTGTAACATCCTGGGCTTAGGTCCCCGATCCGTTATCGAGGAAAACTGGCGCTGATAACTTGTTGGGATCGAGCCTAATTGGACCCATTGACAACCATCCAAAATGCTTAAGCTCAAGTTGACAAGTAGTAATCCCCATCACTTATAAACCACACCCACACTTCATGAGTTTTAGGTATGGCACTATGTTTTGAGGGTATGGGTGTTACAACCTCGTCCACTTATATTTACAACGTCCTCGTTGCGACATGGCCCATTCACTTATTCCCAGTGACAGTGACGGCTGCACGCTCCCGGCTTAGTTTCCTTCGGGTAGCCCTTTCCACTATCAGAGGGAGTATGGCTCTGATACCATTTGTAATGTCCCGGGCTTAGATCTCCGGTCCGTTATCGAGGAAAACCGACCCTGACAACTTGTTGGGTTCGGGCCCAATTGGACCCATTGACAACCACCCAAAATGCCTAAGCCCAAGTTGACAAGTAGTAATCCCCATCACTTATAAACCACACCCCCACTTCGTGAGTTTTAGGTATGACACTATGTTTTGGAGGTATGGGTGTTACATATGCATTCAAATGTTCAGAGAAAGCGTAGAGTTTATAATGATTATACAAGAATAAATCGATACCATAAATGCATTGACATTTATACACGCAAGTACATTTGGGTTTAACGATTTTAGATATTAAAATTTGCTCTTTCAACGCATTATGTGCAAAATGTACGTATGACATATGAGATGGAAATGTGCACGAATAATTGCTTAATGCATGAAAAAAAAATCCATTGTGACATAATTTATACAGGTTGACATGATTTATATGGGTTTCATCACCATCTGTTTGAACATTGCTAAGTTAGTAGATATATGCGTTTTTTCTTCAAGTCATATTTTGATTTTATCATATTATTTGAAGATATTTCGAACTCTAGAACGACCTCTTGATCTTGACAGATAACTTGCTCAAGAGCATCGATTTCGAGAGCCCGATACAAGATCGCATTCAAGAACATCCCGATCTCATGCACAAAAATCAGTCAGGTTGCACAAAAATCACTCCAAAGCTCGAGTGAACCCACATTTCTCGGGTTCCACTTGTTTATATAAACAGATTTAATTAACTTTGTATTGAAGGTAGGTTCTTATTTTTGAATCAAATAATAATCAAATTTTTAATGGATCAAATTTGAAGGGACATCAAATCTGAGATTTGTTTGATGACAGGCCGAGGAAGAGAACTACCCGGCAAGGTGGAATAACTACGCGAAATTCTATGTTCAGAAAACTATTTGGCAGAAAAAAATCGCAAAAATATGGTAGATACTCCAGGCTTAAAGGCTTGGTCACCACCTTCTCTCTCTCCTCATTCATTGACGCCCTTTCCTCTCTTCCCTGTGACGCCTCGCCTCCCCCAAATTCACGCCACCTTTTTCTCCCTTCGTTTGATCTATAAACCCTAAACCCCCTCATTAATTTTTTCTAGATAAACGTTTCAAAGTCATTCATCATAAAGACTACGGTAATTGTTAGAGTTTAGTACATGCCCAACAGAAAAAGGGATTACACTGTGTCCCCATTTGCCAAAAAAATTACATCCAGGAGATAATGTTCGAGAATCAAAAGAAAGTAAACAAAACAAGACTTTAATGTTCCTTACGATCCGCCACCTCCTCCTCTTCCAATGGCCCGCAAGGATAAACAACCCGTCTTTCCCTCTCCATCTCCCTCCTCGTCCTCCGACGACGAGGAGGACATCGCCCCCACCCCTCCTCCTTACTCGCCCTCCACCCTCAAACCCCTTAGGAAAGCATGATCTTTAAAGGTCAACGTCTGTTTCTTTTTAGAGGCTTCCTGTTTTTTTTTGAAATATGGGTTTTGAAGGCCTCCGAGTCTCCGACAGATTGATTTTGACGACATGCTGATGTTTTTTTAATCTGGTCAATTTATCTAAGCTTTCGAGCAAGCTTACTTTAACTCTTGTAAGCTAATTTTTTATGGATAATTACACCCATAATTTTGAGTAATTTCGTAATTACCTCAGGAATTCTCGAAATACACGAATTACATCCATAATCTCGAATAATGCTTAACCTTTACATGACATAACCATGTCAAGTTCCGTCTTAATTCTCTGTTAACTCTGACAAAAAAATCACATGTTGACAATTTTGTCCTTCAAAAAACATCGTATTTATAACAAAATGCCATTACGTATATCAAACAAAATGATGCCATTTTAGAGAGGAAGGAGGATGAGGAAGCGCAACATGCTAGCTGGCTTCCCGCCGTAATCCTCATGGCTTGCACGCGGAGCCCCCCCTGTGCGCACCTCCACACGTAAGCTCCAGATCGTCGATCTCCCCACCCCCCGGCAAGCCCCATGCCCCCTCGCTCACTCCCGACAAGCCCCAGACCCCCCCCCCCCCCAGGTAGGGATGGGCATTGGGCCGGGCCGATCCGGCCCAAAAAGCTCGGCCCAGCCCGAGCCCAAATTGTTACTGGGTCGGGCCTGGGCCCAAAAAGTAGGCCCAAAATTTTTTCAGGCCGGGCTTGGGCTAGGCTTGGCCTAGCCCGACGCGACCCAAGGCTCAGCCCGATGTTAGGCCCGTGGAAGGCCCGATATCCGGCCCATAAGATCGGCCCGGAGCCCGGCTCGAGCATAGGCCCGATGAGAGGCTCCAACCCCGCCCGCGTGGCCTTATGCGGGCCTTAGACAATAACCTTCTCCAGCAGATGATAATGTTCATTCACGCGAACCCCCTCTACCCCTGATACCCCATTCTTCTCGGCGTTCTCGCAACGTGAACCCCCCCTCGCCTTCTCCTTCAGGCCTCGGAGCAGCCTTAGCTCGTGGACCCGGCGGCGCACCTCCTCCTTCAGGCATCTGAGCATCCCTTGCCCGTCGACCTGACGACCGCCTCCTCTCATCGGCCACCGTTCCGTCGCCTCCACAGGTCCAGCCGGCCCGCCGCCTCCTCCTTCAGGTCGACCAAGCTGACCTAGCCTATCTCAAGGTTTAAGCTCTCTAGTCATCAAACCCTTCCTACTATTCATAGTTCTAGGGCTCCACTTGTCATGTATTACATACCTTTAATTTCCATCTAGGGCTCGTCTCACGCCGTCCTGCCGCCTCCCGCTCCGACCGACCCTTGTTGCTATGATTATATGAACCTAGCCTAAGGTATAGCCCTATATGTCTATTTTCTATTGTTTTGGTATGCAAAAACATAATAAGTTTTATGTATATGATTGTGTTTAGCACGTTTTCCCTTAATTTATCAATTTTTTCATCCATACATGTTTAGATGTTATGAGCACAACAAGATTCAGAGCAATCTACACTTCCACCTCCTATTGTCGACAATCATCCTATTCCGAATGAAGTAGATTTAGATAAAGATACACCTATTTCAAGGAAAAGAGAATGACAATTTAAATCATGGGTTTGGGAGCACATGACAAGAGTAAGGATGATTGATGGAAAAGAGATGTGCAGATGCAATCATTGTAAGACACAACTCACATGCAGTACAAAAGATGGGACTAGTCATCTTGATCATCACTTAAACAAAGTTTGTCCATATTACAGTAAACAAGAAAGGTCTCAGTCTCAGAGCCTTCTGAAAATTTCTAATCTTGATCAAGGAAGCACGATTGCAACATGGAATTTGAACAAGAGCGAAGTAGGGATGAATTTACAAGACGGATTGTATCCAGTGAATTGTGCTTTAAGATTGTAGAGAATCCCACATTTAAAACCTTTATCTCAAACTTGCAACCTAAGTATAAGGTTCTTTCAAGGTATACCATAAAAAGGGATTGTCTGAAATTATACGATGTGGAGAAGGAGAGTCTAATGGGGTTGCTGAAATCTGTTGGAAGATTGTCTATCACAACGGACACGTGGACATCAAATCAGAATCTAGGCTACATTTCCATCACTGCACATTTTATTGATAGCAAGTGGAAGTTGAACAAGAAGATTATTTCTTTTTGTGTTCTTCATTCGCGTCATACATGTGAGAACATTACTGATATGATTGTCAACCGTTTGAATGACTGGAATACACAAAACTTGTGCACTATTACAGTTGATAATGCATCCACGAATGATGTCGTTGTACGGAATCTCGTTGATCATTTTGCATCAAAGGGTGCTTTGTTGTTGGATGGCAAATTTTTCCACGTTCGTTCTTGGGCACGATCTTGAATCTACAGTAAGTCAAGCAACTGAATTCAGATAGACAATGAACTATGTAGGACCGATAGAAAGTTTGTAGGTGATAGATTTTCTGTGTTGTACACATAGAGTGGCTAGACAATTGTATGACAATTTCGGCAGATGCCTTACTAATGATACATTTAATATTTGATATTAGAATGATGGGATTTTTTTAAACCATTATGAGTTTTCCAGTCAGATTTATGCCCTTGACATCATTGTATTCTTACAAAATTCACAGAAATGTCCTACCTGTTAGTGTAATATGGAATCGCCAATATAACATGAGAGCACTACATTGAGTTTGTAAGAATAGTAAGGCTAAAATTTAATTGCAAAAGCTAGAGCATAGATGTTATACTGTTATTGTCTTCTTTTACAAATTATTCAATAATGTATAATCTTACGATTGGTGGAATTATCTGTATTGGAAAAGAATCACACAAAGGATTTACTGGGAAAGTTGATTATTATATCGGAGTCTTAAAAATTTTCAATGGTATCCGCTGAAGGTTATTATGCTGGGACATATTTTCTTTCCAGTGTATTGAAAGATAATTACAATTTGATGAATGTTTTAGACGTAGCTTAGTATTTGAGAAATGCATACATCTTAATTTATGTAAGAACTACGAGGTACTGGCTAAGTAATGAAAAAAAATTCCCTCATTTGGAACATTTCATATTCCCGATCTCTTTATATTCAGAAGAATACAAAGTACAAGCAAACTGAAGCTGTGGAGCTGCAATTGCTAACAACAGAGATTTTATGCTAGATAATGGCAATAATTGGGCCTGGGCTTGGGCCGAAGGAATAGAGATGGGCCGGCCCAGCCCAAGGCCCGAAATTTTATGCTATATGAATCTCAAGTTGTAGATAGGCCGGGTCGGGCCGGCCCAAGCCCAAGGACATTGGGCCGAAGGATTAGAAAAACCACGGGCCTAGGTCCGGCCCAAGGCCCGAAATTTTTTGATGGGCTTGGGCCTGGGCCCTTCAGGGCCCAGCCCGGCCCATGACCATCGCTAGCCCCAGGCCCCCCACAAGCTCCAGCACACCTTCCCCGGGCAAGTCCCAAGCAAGCCCCCTCGGCTCTCCTGCATGCGGGCTCCAGCCCCGTACCCTCCAAGTCGTTCGCAAGGTCCAGTCCCCCCCCCCCCCGCACGCCTCTGTCCCCCGCATGCGAGCTCCAACCCCGCACCTCCCGAGGCAAGCTCCAGTCCCCCCGCGCGCCTTCGCCCTGCAAGCCTCTGGTTGGAGCTTCTCCCTACGTGCACTTCTGGCCTCCTACCCCTGTCGTCGTCCGCAACCCTCCGTCATCGTGAAAGACCCCACCTCCTGCTGTAAGCTCGGATCGAACACACTTCCTCCTCTCCTTCATTTCTTTTTTTTTATTATTCTTAACCGTTAGATCACAGATTGGTTAGCTTAACTCAACCATCTAGTTGAGTTAATGAACTAAACTAACGAAAGGTTGTGGGTGTAAAACGAAGCGGTTATTCAGGGTCTTGACTGTAATTCTTGATTATCGAGGGTTCTTGAGGTAATTACTCATGGTTATGGATGTAAATATCTCTTTTTTAAATGCTCTCGAGCATCAGTGCATGCCTCTGAACTTTTTTCATGCCCTCGCCGCATTCACTCTAATGAATGAACTGCCGTGATCGTTTTTCAATATATAAGGTAACCTACTCCACGGAGCAGGTAACTTACCTCCTCCACATTCATTTTTTCTATTTTTTTTATTTTTTTGAAAAATACTTCCATTGATTTTCATAACTACATCCCTCTAACTCATTCAAATTTCATCGGAAACAAAGACTCCAATATGTTCCATCCAGACCATGTATTTTATAGCAAATCTAGAATCGTTAAAATTACCTATTCTAGATAGAGGGCATGTGAATCTCTTTTTCTAATAAAATTTGATTGACATGTTAGAGAGATATAATTATAAAAATCCATGAAAGTATTTTTCAAAAAAATAAAAAAATGAAAAAATGAAAGCAGAGTACCTACTCCATGGAGTAAGATCCCTTTCCTCATGTATGTATGTAAGTACGTGTGATTTCGTTAATTTAACTTTGATCACAGTACTTGTAGACCGTTTAAATGTTTTATATTTAAAGAATAATAAATATCAATAACTAAATTCTCATAATTCCATCTGTACATGCATGTTTGTGTGTGTACACATATGTTAAATTTAATCAAACGCGAGTGAACCTCCATTTCTCGGGTTCCACTTGTTCATATAAACAGGTTTAATTAACCTTGTATTGAAGGTAGGTTCTTTATTCTGGGATCAAATCATACTAAAATTTTTAATAGATCAAATGTGAAGGATATCGAATCTGAGATTTGCTTGATGACCGGAGTCGGTGAAGAGGGAAATCCTAAAGTTCAGAAAACTATTTGGCAGAAAAAGATCGCAAAAATATGGTAGATATTGAGGCTTAAAGGCATGGTCATCACCTTCTCACTCTTCATTCATTGCCGCCCTTTCCTCTCTTCTCTGTAACCCCTCGCCTCCCCCAAATCGACGCCACCTTTTCCTCTCTTCTCTGTGACCCATCGCCTCCCCCAAATCGATGCCACCTTTTTATCCCTTCATTTGATTTATAAACCCTAAACCTCGTCCTTATCGTTTCTTACCGTCCGCCGCTGCCTTTTCTTCCAATGGCCCGCAAGAACATACAACCCGTCTTTACCTCTCCATCTCCTGTTGATAAAACCGACAATAGCATACATACAAAAATCCGATTAACCACATATTTCCAGAACAGATTTTCATATGTATGAATCCAGGTTAACAATGATAAGAGAAATATCCGTATTAAAAATATACGCGTATACAAGCAAGGGAAAAATCCGGAAACCATCATGACAAACAATGCGACAAAGAAAGAGTCGAGTTAGAAATCACAATCGAAGCATCCCGTTGTAGGACTCTGATAAACGCAGATTATCGTAGGTCTAAAAAGTATGTCTCACACAAGGTGGAGACAACCGAGGTCGCTGCGGTGACCCTGAAAAGCGAGAAAGCGAGAGTCGCTAAATAGTGGTCTGACAAGTCAGACTCATTGTCGATGATGCGACTGCTCAAACCACCTCGGTCTTCAACAATTAACCCACACAATCAATAAAGCAATCAAGAGCAAGGATTAAAATTTATTATACCCTACTAACAATGTATAGTGGCAAGCAAGTAGGGGTCGAACACAGGAAACAACGGTGCATAGTGTAGATAAAGATCCCAAACCCTAGGTCTAATGAATCACTTAGCCAATTTCTTTTTGTGGGTTTTAAATTTTTATATTTTTTATTTAATTTTTAATTTTATAATTTTGTATTTTGATTTTTAATTTTCTGATTTTTATATTTTATATTTTATACTTTTCTATTTTCTTTTTCAATATTGGAATGTAAAACAATGTAATAAAAGAGAGAAAGAAATATTTATAAAAATGCACAAAAATATCCAAAGATTAGCAAATGAAGTCTTTTTGGTCTTTTTATAATTTTTTACTGTTTTTGTGATTTTTGGGTAATTTTTAGAATGTTTTTGGTATTTTTAATTACTAAAATAATAGAAAACAGTGGAAAATGGGCTGGCTGGAAACAAAATGAATTTTAAAAATAGAAAACAACAATCAAAACTTTTCACACTATTTTTCAAATAAAGAGAGCAAAATAAAGGGCAAACAGGAACCGAGTTTGTATTTTTTTTGAGTTTTCTTTGATTTTATAATTTTTTTGAAGTTTTAGAGTCTTTTTAAATTTTTAAGGATTTTCTTTTGAGATTTTTAGTGGATTTTGGTCTGCAACTAAAATATAGTAAAATAGACATAATGGATTTTTTTTGGAATTTTTCGAGACTTTTTAATATTTTTTTGGCATTTTCTAAGCTAGACAGTAGAGAAAAAGCATGTTTTTTATTTTTAATAAATATGAAAATAAGATAAAATCCAAAACTAAAAATATAACTTGAAAGTAGAAGCACACAGGAGCTAATCCCTATTTTTTTAAGACTTTTTCGCAATTAAAAGAGGTATTAAATAAATAAGCTAAACATACAAAAATCCTAAGCCTGGCAGGGGCATAAATGCAATTATGAAAACATCCAGGGGCTCAGATGCAATTTCCACCAAAAAGACACGCGCAGCTCACGTGAAGCACCATTCACAGGGGCATAATTGTAATTAAAGAAAACCGGCTGGGCATACATGCAAAACTTTCAAAAACATATTATATATTCTACGCACAGGGATGAAATTGCAAATACACCAAAGTTCTGGGCCTAACTTGCAAAATACCCAGAAGTCACGCGCCACCGTCACGTGAGGGGACGTGGCGTGGACTGAAGTGCAAATAGTGAAAACGTGAGGGTCTGCGTGCAAATATTACAAAACTTTTTAAACTACAACTAACAGTTATTGGACTAAAACGTAAATACAAAAAGCGTGGGTTAAAAATGCAAAATACCCACGGGGCGCGATCCAGCGGTCGATGGCGACCCACTTGTCCACGTGGCGCGCATCTGACGGTGCGTACCCCCTTCGTCACGGACGGTTGAGATTAGATCTTCAAGGCTTGATCGGACGGTTGGGGGCGAAGGCGATCGAACGACTGGCGTCGTGTCTGGCGGAGGTGGTCGATCCAACGGCAGGGAGGGGTTCACGAAGAACACCTCCCCGGCGAACTTCGAGCTGCGATTGCGGCCGACACACGGCCGCTCCGGCCCCCGGATCAAGGGCAAAACGATCCTGGGGCCCTTCCGCGTCAGCAGGTGGTCTCAGGCGGGGCAGGGACGACGCGAGGTGCTCGGACGGCGGAGATGACCTGGCGGATGGTCCTGGGGTCGTCGAAGGTCGATTGAGCCTTCTCTTTGGCTCAGACCTGCAAGGTTAGGCGCACAAAATCCAGGCGAACAAAATGGTGGAGTCCAATGGTTCAGATGAGGCGCAAGGTGGTACGTGCGAAGGGCTCCGGCGAGCGGCGGAGAGGGGAGCTCGGTCGGCTCGATCTGAGCGAGATCGAGGGGGGATGATGGGTGGTGCGGAGTGACGGAGTGAAGGGGAGAAGGATGAGGGTGTTTTGGACGGCGATGAATCACTGGAGTGGCCGGAAACGTCGGGCGGAGCTCAGCTCCGCTGTTACTTCGATCTAGGATTCTCGGCGATAGGGTGAATGAAACTAAAAACTGCTACAGACCTACACTTACCTACGCTACAGCTACAAGAAAACGAAGAGAAATGAGGAGGGGACTCACCAGAGACGTCGGGCGATGAAGCACGGCGGAACTCCGGCGAGGGTCGAATCACTTCGATTCTACACCAAATGCCTTGAACCCAGGCTCTATTCGACGCCTGCTGTCACCAGGAGCACGAAGGACACGGGGTTTGAGGGTGAAAATGGCGGAAGAAGGATTCAAATTTGAATCGAAGTCGGGGGCTCTTTTTGTAGGGTTGACGAACGGCGTGGAAGACGAGGGTCCAGCGGTGGCTACAGTGGTCCATCGTCCAAGATAACGCGAGGGCGGGCATGCCCATAGATCGAGGCATAGATTCGCAAGAGGGACCATCACGAAATGATGCAAGGAATAGCCACGAAAAAGCCAAGAAGATGGCTCAAAAACCAACGTCTGACAGGCGCAGGGGGTAGGGCGTCCAGTTGACCGAGGTCAACTGTTAAAACCCTGAAAAATTATTTATAAAATCGATAAAAAATAGAATGAGGTCGAATTAATTAATAGTTATAAAATGAAAAATGCTTGAAATTTTATGTAGTATTTTATGAGGATTTTTAATTATTTTTATGAGTTATATTTTTACAAGTTGCCTTTATACCCCTATATAGGTATATTATCTATATATTTTAGTATTTTATTTTTATTTTGTGTATTTTAATTTTATTAATTATGTTTATTAATTTATATAATTATAACACACTTTTATACACATAATTATATTTTTATTTTATTTTATTGATGCTCTTTGTATAATTAATAAAATAAAGTAATATATTGTATAGGTGTATGTGTATGTATTTTACCTGTGTATACACGTATTTTATTTTGAGTTTTAATGATGTTTTTATTCTGATTTTAATATTCACAATTATTATAAGTAATATTTACAACATCTTAAAAATATAAAATTATAAAAATAATAAATAAATAATAAATTGAATATTTTAATCTGTAAAGTCAACTTTCAAATCGTAGCTCCGCCAAATGCGAAACCACCACCATTAATTAGCTTATTTTCTTCTATATACAATTAAAGGTGAGTATGCTGCATTTGGAGTTTTTATTTGTGAGATACGGGTCTGGGAAGTTGGCATTCTGGATTTTTATTCAGACCATAACTTTTTATCTGTGTATTATTTTTCTGTAAAATCAATTTTGTATTTTTCTTTGTAAAATTATCTACAACTTTCATGTACAAAGTTTCTTTATTTGATGTATAAAAAGTGGAACCAAAAATAGGTCCCAAAAAGAATAAAGAATGAATAGAATGTATAGGTATTTGGACTGTGTTTTTGACCTTATCTCCCCCTACTTTATTCCTTGTCGACCTATCCATCGAGATGCCTAGGTCTCGGGGTTTCGGGTCATAAAATATTTACAATATTTTATTCTTTTTCTTTTCTTTTCTTTATTCTATAATTTTGGCTTTTAAAAACCGCATTTTATACAATATATACAAGACAATGCATGGATGATAAAATGCCTAAATTAGCTCTATTTACACGCATTTACTAGGATTTTTAAGGCCAAAATGATAGAATAAAGATGATGAAACGTGGCTTCATCATCCCCCTATACTTTACCTTTGCTAGTCCCTAGCAAACACTTATGCAATAAGTGCAAGAAGAAGAAAGAAAAGAAAAAGAAGAAAATTAGATTAAGTTTAATTATCGAACTTGTCTTCGCAAAATCAAAGTTTGGAGCTTAAGTCGGACCTTTGGAATTTTAGTGCGGTCGGAACCTTAATGAGAACCAAGTTTGAAATCCAACAGTCCTTGAGAATCCCAAAACTCCAAGTCTCCTCAATAGCCAGGTCAGATTTACTTCAACTCATACGCAAACTCTTACGACTATGAGTCTGACTCGTACAGTGTAAGTGATATGTAGCTCCCCACCTCAGAAGTGACAAAGAGACAACCTCCCCCAACCTGGTAACTCTAATGCCTCGGTCTAGCAACTCTTTCCTCGAGAAGCGGGGTATTTCCTTCTAAGTTCAAGTGCAACCGGCTCAAGAAGAGGGGGAAGAAGTATAGACTTTTGGAAGCTCAGCCAGTGTAGCCAAGTCTCCCGCTGCAGCTTCATGAGATGTAACATGGATACCATAAGCTTTTTCTTTATTGAACTATATACACTCCGGTGGGGTTATTAAATTTTCATTCCGACCCACCACTTTTTTGGAGTTCTCTTTTTTTTTTCTTTTTTTTTCTTTTTTTTTCTTTTTTTTCTTTTTTTTCTAAGTGCATCTGTACAACATATCTACATGGTGCAGCATATATACAAGAAATTTTCCTCTTGAGCCAGTAGACTATCCCTCTTTTGAAGCTTTATTGCAACCCACGGCTTCTGTCTTTAGCCTTCATCACCACTAGACCAAGTTGAGGTGCACTTCCTTCACTATAAGAAGAAGAGAGGTTCCGCCTAGAAGTACTACCCTCATATGCTACCCCAAGCTAAAGGAAGCTGCCTCCTCACCACCTCATCCGTGGAGAGCTATGTGAAAGGTGCAGGTGTCCAAGTTAGGTCATTATCAACAAGAGTCGTGCATGTGCTCCGAAATACTCTACTTAGGCAGTCAAGAATCCATTGAACCAAGTCCCGTGATCCTCAAAGAATTAAGTCAGCTAGACCTGAAGTACCTCAAACCCAGTTCCCATAAGGTTCCTATTATTAGGTAGATTTTAAGGTCCAATCAAGCTCCAATCTCCGGATTTTACTTAGACCTGTTCAACTATCAAACTCAATCCGAAAAAATGCTCATGCTATGCAAATGCAATGCAGAATGCAGAAAATATTTTTGTGATGCAATTTTCAAGATTTTGAATTTTTTTATGGATTTTTGAAAAGATGATGCATGCGTATGCAGATGCATTTTTTTTGTCTTTTAAAAAGATTTTTCAAATGTTTTTGGATTTCAATTTTTGCAAATGTTTTTGGGATTTTTGAAAACAAAAAGTTTTGGCTGAAAACTAGGTTAAAATATGTACACGGGAGTGCTTCTTATATCTACAAGAAGTGGATTTTAAGAATTTAAAAGGGTAAGTGATCGATTTTATACATATATACATATATAGTGGATTCTGGTGTGATGTATGTATTCCTCAAACTTATTTGACACAAGCTTTTCACACAATTTTTGAAAACTATAGTCCAAAATAGTTTTTACAAACATTTTTGCAATCATGTACACACATTTGAAAATCATTTTACAAAGGTTTTCAAAACAGTATAGATAGATTTTTCAACATATTTCTGCAACCATTTTTCAAACCATTTTTCAAATATTTTATTTCACACAAAGAAAAGAAATTTTGCAATCCACATATTTTACACAGGTTGAAAACGTGTAACAAAATATTTTCAAAATAGTTTTCAATAGATGTTCACAAAGATTTTCCAACTATTTTTCAAACATTTTGCAAAAAACATTTTCACGTGATTTATTAATCAGTAATTACAAAAAGAATTTGAGGAATAAAACACCTTTTTATTAAGGAATTTTAATGAATTTTAAAGAATTATTAGCCATATTAAGAAAATACGAAAGTACGAGTTATGGCTAAAGTATATACGCAGTATATACGACCCCCCTATACTTAGCTGGAGCTATGTCCTCATAGATCGGAGAGAAAAGAGAAGACAGAACTCGTACTAAGTAGAGACAAGTCTAAAGAATAAAGGAATAATGAATGAATCAACGAATGAGAAGTTGACCGTCCCCCCTATACTTAGGATCAAATAATCCTAAGTATAGCAGACTGTATACAAGGTAGGGAGGGTCAAGGGTGGGAATGAACAGATCGTACTCGGGTTGTCTCCCCCTATACTTAGGGTAAGATATCCCTAAGTAGAGACAAGAAGAGGAGACAATGGAGAGGAGCGAGATAAATGAAGGAACTCGGGGTGTGCACCCCCCTATACTTAGGACAAAGTACGTCCTAAGTATAGAAGACTATCTACAAGGGGCGACGCCTTTTTGATAGATGAAGAGGGTAGAAGAGGAAAAGAAGAAAAGAAGAAAAGAAGAAAAGAGATGAAATTGGATATGAACAACTCGGGATGCGCATCCCCCCTATACTTAGGATAGAGTGCATCCTAAGTGTAGCAGTGATGAAAGGGATGGCATCAATTCGGTAGAATAAGAGAAAAGAAATTGAAAAGAAGAAAAGAAGAAAAGACAAAAGGGAACTCATTCAAAAATGTTTTAATGCGCTTTGCCTTCCTCTGCCTCTTTCGAGATATTCAGCTCATCCTCATAAATTACTTGAATTGAGTCAACGACAGCCATGAATGTGTCATGTTCAAGGTATGGCTTCAGAAGCTGTCCATTGACTACAAAAGGCTGTGCGTCAGCTGACAGATTGGATATCAATACACTTCCGTTGTCACGCACCTACCTAACCATGAACGGCCCAGTCCATTTTCTCTTCAATTTGCCTGGAAAGATCTTTAATTTCGCATCGAACAACCATACCTTCTGGCCTGGATCAAAGGACTTGTGGCGGATGTGCTTGTCATGCCATGTTTTGACCTTCTCCTTGTACATCAGGCTGTTGTCATATGCATAATCTCTGAATTCCAATAATCTGTTCAGATCTAGTTTCATGTTCTTTCCTGCTTGCTTGGAGTCCAAATTACAAATATTAATAGCCCATAAAGAGTTCCACGGGCAAATGACATGGCTTGCCATACACCAGGCGGTAGGGAGACATTCCCAAGGGTGACTTGTACGCTGTTCTGTAAGCCCAAAGAACGGAGTCAAGTAGCTGAGACCAGTTCTTGCGATCCGGACGCACAAGTTTCTGTAGAATCATTTTGATCTCCCTGCTAGAACATTCAGCTAAGCCATTAGACTGCAGGTGGTAGGGTGAAGCAACACGATGCTCGATGCAGAATTCTTGGGTCAGCTTCTTCACCTCTCTATTTATGAAATGACTACCCCCATCAGATATGAGAATTTTGGGGATTCCGAACCATGCTATGATGTGATCTCTTAAGAATCGACAGACAGTCCTACTGTCGGCGGCTCGGGCGGGATTAGCCTCCACCCAACGACTGACATAGTCGACAGCAAGCAGAATATATTCATAGCCCTGACTGTTAGGAAACGGGCCCATAAAGTCGATGCCCCATGCATCAAAGACATCTGAGATCTGAATGTACTTCAAAGGCATCGTATCTCTCATTCCTATGGTTCCGCCCATCTTCTGACAGTCGGTGCAACATTTGACATACTCGTCTGCATCTTTGAATAATGAAGGCCACCAGAGGCCACTTTGAAGAACCTTTGCTGCCGTTCGTTTGCCTGAATGGTGTCCTCCCGAATCTTGATCATGACATAGAGCGAGGACACTTGGAACTTCCTCCTGAGGAATACACCTTCGCCAGATGCAATCTGCTCCCTCACGAAACAGATACGGATCTTCCCACTGGTAAAAAGGGATTTTAGACAAAAATCTGTCTATCTTCAACTTAGGCCAGTCCTGTGGGATTTTCTTGGCAACTAGATAATTCACAATGTCCACATACCAAGGAAGTGAGGCGACAGACAGAATCGATTCATCTGGAAAGGTCTCCGTGATAGGCTGCAAGTTCAGCTCAGGAGACTCTGGTTCAGGAAGTCTTGACAGATGATCGGCCACTACATTCTTTACCCCAGGTTTATCTCTGATTTCCAAGTCAAACTCCTGGAGGAGAAGGATCCACCGGATGAGACGTGGTTTGGCGTCCTTCTTCTGTTGTAGATACCGAATGGCCGAATGATCAGTGTAAATGATAACCTTGGACCCAAGGAGGTAAGATCTGAACTTCTCCAAAGCAAAGACTACCGCTAGCAGCTCTTTTTCAGTGACAGTGTAGTTTCTCTGGGCTTCATCGAGCGTTCGGCTAGCGTAGTGAATCGCA
This sequence comes from Ottelia alismoides, assembly GCA_037367405.1. Lineage (NCBI taxonomy): Eukaryota > Viridiplantae > Streptophyta > Magnoliopsida > Alismatales > Hydrocharitaceae > Ottelia > Ottelia alismoides. The sequence continues at coordinate 1,175,114 of JAZKJV010003645.1, read as the reverse complement.
AATGGTATGTTGTCTTTCCTCTGTCCCAGTACAGCTCCGATGGCATAATCTGACGCGTCGGTCATAATCTCGAAAGGTTGAGTCCAAATTGGTGGCTGTAGGACAGGGGCCTGCGTGATGAGCTCTTTCAACTGATTAAAGGCAAGGAGCACACGGTCGTCTACACTGAACTCATTGTCCTTGCCGAGCAACTCAGTCAACGGTCTGGCCAGTTTGCTGAAATCTTTGATGAATCGTCGGTAGAAACCAACATGGCCTAAGAAGGACCGAACTTGCTTGATATTTGTAGGTGGCTCAAGCTTCGAAATTACATCCACCTTGGCTGGGTCAACCTTCATGCCACGTTTCGAAACAACATGACCCAGCACAATTCCTTCGTTCACCATGAAATTTCTCTTCTCCCATGAGAGCACAAGATTCACTTCGCAGCACCTTCGTAAGACTCGGTCTAGATAGTCCAGACATTGATCAAATGAATCCCCGTAGACCGAAAAATCGTCCATAAAGACCTCGAGAAAGCTACCCACCATATCGGCAAAAACTGCAAGCATACACCTCTGAAATGTAGCTGGGGCGTTGCATAGCCCGAACGGCATTCGTCTGAAGGCATACGTGCCAAAAGGACAGTTGAACGTGGTCTTCTCTTGATCTTCAGGAGCAATGGCAACTTGATTATACCCGGAGTAGCCGTCCAAGAAACAGAAATATTCCTTCGCGGCCAATCTCTCCAAGATCTGGTCGATGAAGGGTAGCGGAAAATGATCCTTCTTGGTGGCGAGATTGAGTCTTCTGTAGTCTACGCACACTCGCCAAGAAGTCGGTACTCTGGTTGCGATCTCCTCTCCTTTGTCATTTTTCACAATGGTGATCCCTGATTTCTTGGGCACAACATGCAGAGGGCTCACCCATTTGCTGTCGGAGATGGGATAAATGAATCCCGCATCACACCATTTCTGGATTTCTTTCATAACCACCTCTCATAGATTTGGGTTTAATCTTCTTTGCAGTTCACGAGAGGGTCTGCAATCATCTTCCAGAAAGATGCGGTGCGAGCAGAGTGACGGATTGATCCCATGAAGATCGGACGTTCGCCAGCCAATTGCCTTGCGGTTGCGTTCAAGAACCTCCATCAGACGAGATTCTTGATCTTCGGTCAGATGTGCATTAATGATGACCGGGTACATGTTTGGTTCTCCCGCAAGGAAGGCATACTTCATATTGGAGGGCAAGGGTTTTAGCTCTGGTGGGGTCTGAACTGCTTCAGCAGTGACCTCAGCTATTAGTACAGGTGGTGATTCTTTCAACTGTGCAATGTCCACCATAGTCTGCTCTGTTTCTTCTCTCAGATCCTGACAGAATTCTGCAATGATGTCATCTTCATCAGAAAATGCTTCAAAACTTGGTTCTTGATTCTGAAGGCACATCACCCCCACGGTAGTGTCTTGTAGCGCATCAGCGAGTTCCTCATCTTGATCGATACAAGGAAATTCGACTGCGGTCTCCACTTCCTCCTCGGGATGGAGGAGTTCATGGATCTCATTATCATCCAGGAATAGGTTGGTATCTTGAATTTCTGCTAGAAAATCGCAGTCTTCATCGTGCTTGATCACCCTTGCACACGACGCAGATGTCGGTTCAGCTGGCGTTCCCTCAGACAGGGTCTCTACTTGGATAATTTCATTGCCAGCGCCAAAAGTGATTTCTCCCGTCCCATAATTCACCACTGCGTTTGATGTCCGCAGAAATGGCCTTCCGAGTATGATCGGGGTAAGGAGCAACGGAGCTGGGACGTCCATATCTAAGACCACAAAATCGGCCGGGAATGACTTTCCCTGAACCGTGACGATCACGTCCTCCAACAGGCCCCTAGGCCGCTTGACTGATTTGTCTGCAAACTACAGAATCATCTTTGTAGGCTTGAGCGGTCCTAATTTGAACTCCGTGAGTAGTGAGGCTGGCATCAGATTGACAGATGACCCACTGTCAAGAAGTGTTCGCTCGAAGTCTTGCTCGAACATCTGACAACGTACAAGAGGTGCTCCCATATCTGGCTTTTTATCCGGGAGGTTGCTGATGGCGTTGACGGTGGCCATAGTGAGGATGTGTTTTTCAGACTTGCCACCTTTGCTTCTGGAATTATGGGGAGTTGGCCTGCGCTTGGTTGTACATGCCTCTTTAAGACCTTTCTTCACTGCTGGCATGTACTCAAGAGCCTTCATCAACGGCATGTTCAAGACCAAATTTTGAATGATTTCTATAATAGCAGGATCAGACAAAGCACTTTTCAAAATTTTCATTTTTTTGTGTTTTTTCATTGCTTCAGGAAAAGGAATATTTACAAACTCCTCACCAATATCATTCAAAATAGTGTCCGTATTGTTGTTTACAGGTAGATGACAAAAAGGAATGGATTCATCTACAATTTACGGACCAAAAACGACAGGCTCGGCTTCAGGTGCTGGCGCTGGACTCGCTGCAGGTGCGGTGCTCCTCCTGTCAGGAGCTGGCTGTAAGGCAGGTGCAGGCGCCTCCAATGTTGGCTGATCTCCACCGAGGTTGCTGCTATCTTTTTGTGTTTTTCTGTTTTCTTCATTTTTTTGTGGTTTTCTGGATTCTGGTGCTGCTCCCAAAATACTGGCTGGCCCTGGTGTTGGCTGGACTGACGATTTCCCGTCAGATGTGATGTACTTTCCCTTCGCCGTCGCCGATGGCTGGAGTGTCCTACCGCTCCTGAGAGTAACAGCGTTAGATAAAAAACAATTCATTTCACCTGATTCGGGTTGAACACTGCCGGCTACCTGCTCCTTGCGTCGGAAATTGTTAGGGTTAGCTTCAACCTGGGCTGGTATGACGGTTTTGGCTGCCGTCAGGTCATCGATCTTTTGGTTCATCTCAGCCATGTTCTTCATTAACTGCTCTAAACAAGCCAGGGCCGGATTGGCAGGTACAATCTCAGAGGATTCCCCCTGCTGGGGTCTAGAATGTTGGTATTGCGGCTGAGATTGTGACTGGTATCCTTGTGCAAATTATTGAGGAGGGGGGTTTGAGGAGTACTGTGAGTTGTGCTGATTGAATTGGGCAGCCGGCTGTTGGTGGTAGCCCTGTCCTCGATATCCGGACTGCTGAGGGCCATGTTGGTAATTCTGCCTCCAAGTGTTCCCGTGTGAGGGAGGCTGGTACTGGTAAGGCTGCTGGAAGGGTCTCCCACCCTGCTGTTGCTGATGGAAGGGCCTGTTGCCCATGTTCTGACCCTGAGAGTGTCCTTGAGGACGGGTCAGCCGCGCTTCATTGTTCCAAACACCATTGATCTCCTGGATCAGCAGCGGGGGTGGAGAGAACTGCTCGAAGTATGCGGGCTGGTGCTCTGGTTGATACACAACCATCTGTGTCTGGTGCTGCAGGGGCTGCTCCGGGGCCTGCACGTAGTACACGTGCTGGACAGGTTGAGGCTGCGGTGGAGTCGGCTGAGGTTGTGGCTGCATTGCGGGCTCTTTTTTCTCAGCATTCGACTCGACAGAAGTAGACACAGCGTTGCACATGTTTGCATTTAACGCACGGACGAGCTGCTCCAGCTGCTGGGAAATCTGGTCGAGCTTTTCCAGACCTTGGGTCCTTTTTTCTATGACTGCCAGCTTTTCGAGGTCCTGCGACCTCTTCTCGATGATATCCACTTTGGACAAGTGGCTCCCAATGATGCTCAAGTTGGAGCTCTCATCTTTGTCCTCGGTGTGAGAAGCCATGTTAACTGGCTTGCTGATGGCAGTTGGTGTCTTCATGTAAACTCTAGATGAGGATTGGGCTGCTTCTCCCTCAACCATTTCTTCAAAGACGTTCCATACTACATCCTCGTCCTTGTTAAAATGTGAACCGCCGCAAGCTGCATCCACGAGCTTTTGGCTCTCAAATGATAGCCCCCCAAAGAAATGTCGTACGAGACTGGTTTTTGGTATTTCATGGTGGGGGCACTTTTCTTGGAGATCTTTGAATCGTTCCCACGCTTCATGGATAGTCTCGTGGGGTTGCTGGCACAAACTGGAGATCCGGGCACGCATCTGATTTAATCTCCCCAGGGGATAAAATTTATGGAGAAAGGCAGATTTCAACTCCTCCCAGGTGGTGACGACCTTCCCGAGATGGTCGACCCAGTAAAGGGCCTTGTCTTGAAGGCTGAAAGAGAACGCGGTCATCTTGATCACATCCAGGGGGACTCCGGGGTAGTAAGCAGTGGAGCAGATGCGGTTAAACTTCTTGAGAAAAATATATGGCTCTTCAGTGGTGTTCCCATGAAAGGTGGGAAGCAATGACAAAAACTGCGGCTTTAGCTCGAAGTGGGCGTGCATACGCGGAATTTGGATCCACTCAGTGATGCGCCTGCTCCTGGGTTGTATGTCTGCTTGAGTGTGGGCTTGGGCTGCGGTGGATCTTCTTCTGCTGCTTCATATTCGGGTCCCACTGAAAACTCATCATTAATTTCATGGTCATTGGGATCGTAGTTCGGATCATCCTCCCGTCGGCCGTCTCTCACATCGGCCCTTCTCCTCAGATCATTCAGCATGTCCTGAAAGGCTGTCTGGGCCAAGGCCTGATTAGTCAACTGCTGCTGAATGGCTTGAATGGAAGCCAGCAGTTGACTGTTGACCTCACCCTGCGTAGTGTATTGTCCTTCTGCTGCGTTGTCTTCAGGCTCCTGCTGGGGTTGTGGTCCTTTTCCCCTTCCTCCTGCCATTTCTGTCTCTGCTTGGTTGACTGACTCGAGCTCTAAGTCTGCACATGGTAGAATGCCCCGATCAGTCTGAATTGCAGCACCAGATAGAGAGATGCGGTCTGTGTCAAGGTCGACACAGAACTTTGTTAAGGATAGCGATGTGTAAGGAGTGAAATCAATGGCCATCCAAAACGGACAAAGTTCGGGACGAGAGTGGTCCCGGTTTACTGAAGAAGGCAGGGAGTCTGGAGGTCGGTTTATAGGGTTTGAACCGGTGTCTCGGGAATCGCCCTGAATTATTGGAGATGGCGAACGGATGGAACTGATGTGGGTGCCGACAGAGCCTCGACTAAACTGTCCATTCGCCGCCATCTTTAAGATCAAGAGGAAGATCGATGTGGATGAAAGATACGGGGGTCAACAAGAAACAAATGGAATGCAAAACAGTAGAAGGCTCGCGATGAGCGAGGGTCAACAGGAGGAACACAAAATTGCGCAACGGCGCGATATTTTTGATCTTGACCTAAATGTGATTAGCAATCAAACACAAGACAAGGGAATTCACCAACTCAACGCGTGAAGCCGTGAAGGTTCGGCTTTTATCTCTGTAATTTTTATCTTGAATTCAGGAAGTTATCTTTTAACGAGTCCTTAGAGCGCTACGCCTATAGGAGCGAGAGTACTGCCGGAAAAGTATTCCCGTACTTGTCCTCCCCCTGTGTAACCTGTAGTCTGCACTTTTTAAGGTCCTTGTAACCCTTCCTGGATCCCTACTCAGCCAAAGAAATAGAGAAAGGAAGCCAATAGGAGAAACCAATACTTCGGAACTCGCTCGCAACGGAATCACCCGTGAGCGTGCAAGATCCTACTCGGACGCAAGACGATGAGACAGACACCCCCGTAAAGGCGTGGCCTAGGCTCGATACTTCGGACGAGGTCGATGCTCTGCACAATAGAGAGTCACCAATGTTGACCAAGCCCTACTCGTCCACGTACGATAGAAGCGCCAATACTTCGGAAATCCAGGCGATACACAAGGCAGCCACAGACTGGGTTTTGGGCTCTAATCCTTACGAAGCACTCTGCTCACTTGGAAGGAGACCTTCCCATGCAACCTGAATACAAGTGAGGGTGTGACTCTCCCCAATCAATGAGTTCAATTACCAATTTTATTTAGGTCAAAGTTTTCTTAGCAGTCCCTTTTTTAATTTTTTTGTGTTATCGCTTCTTTTGAGTGATTTCAAACAAGCGCCTAACGTTTTTGTGTTTTCTTTATCCTACTTTGTCCAAAAACAGAGGGAGAATAGAGTCGGAAAAGCCAATGCAAGTCGGCACCAAGATGGAGATCTCACCTTTGTGCCTAAATGATGGATGCAAAGTAAGAAGACTTACAGCGAGTCCCAGCTCTCTCCATGCGGGATGCAAAGCAGAATTTGTAAACCTAACTAGATGCCGGTATGCAATGCGGAAATCGTCCTAAGATGGGCAACTGCTAGCGTGAAGAACCACAAGTTAATCACCAATTCTCGATCCTAAGAGTCCGGTCTAGACCCTCCCCTCCTCTTCTCGACACATCGAGTTCAGGAGTAGCGCTTTATGGAGAGGTCTCGCGGCGCGACGGATCTAAGAAGATGAGCTAACTGTTTAATTAAACTAAGTCCAAAAACGGTCTATAGGTACATGCAAAGGTTATTAGTGTGTTTGGACCTAATCTAGACGATCAAGCAAAAGCCTAAATCTAAGGGCTCACTCCACAAAAGAAAGTGAAAATGAAATCAAAACCGGCAAATGACAGTCGGGAAAACACGAAGAAAACAGCGGTGAGCCCCCAGGTGAACAAACACCAGGAAATTAGGCCCGAAGTGTTCAAGTGTCCAAGTCCTGTATTATTACAATTAATCAAATCTCTCTCTCACAAAAAGTGAAAAGCAACTATCTCTCTCTCTAGCCCTCCTGCTCTCTCCTGCCGGCTAGGGTAGAATAGCCGGCTCCTCTTCCCAAGGCTGCTCAGGATCCCCTAGGCGATCCTCCTCGGTCAGCGGTCCCTCGCAAGAAAACAAAAGAGATGTCAGACAGTTCCAAATAAATGGTGCACAAGAGACAAGTAATCAAAAATGGCTAAGTAAATAAAAGACCCAGATGGTACTCTACAAGCCGATGCTCCCCGACAACGGCGCCATTTGAAAAGCGAGAAAGCGAGAGTCGCTAAATAGTGGTCTGACAAGTCAGACTCACTGTCGCTGATGCGACTGCTCAAACCACCTCGGTCTTCAACAATTAACCCACACAATCAATAAAGCAATCAAGAGCAAGGATTAAAATTTATTATACCCTACTAACAATGTATAGTGGCAAGCAAGTAGGGGTCGAACACAGGAAACAACGGTGCAGAGTGTAGATAAAGATCCCAAACCCTAGGTCTAATGAATCACTTAGCCAATTTCTTTTTGTGGGTTTTAAATTTTTATATTTTTTATTTAATTTTTAATTTTATAATTTTGTATTTTGATTTTTAATTTTCTGATTTTTATATTTTATATTTTATACTTTTCTATTTTCTTTTTCAATATTGGAATGTAAAACAATGTAATAAAAGAGAGAAAGAAATATTTATAAAAATGCACAAAAATATCCAAAGATTAGCAAATGAAGTCTTTTTGGTCTTTTTATAATTTTTTACTGTTTTTGTGATTTTTGGGTAGTTTTTAGAATGTTTTTGGTATTTTTAATTAATAAAATAATAGAAAACAGTGGAAAATGGGCTGGCTAGAAACAAAATGAATTTTAAAAATAGCAAACAACAATCAAAACTTTTCACACTATTTTTCAAATAAAGAGAGCAAAATAAAGGGCAAACAAGAACTGAGTTTGTATTTTTTTGAGTTTTCTTTGATTTTATAAATTTTTTTGAAGTTTTAGAGTCTTTTTAAATTTTTAAGGATTTTCTTTTGAGATTTTTAGTGGATTTTGGTCTGCAACTAAAATATAGTAAAATAGACACTATGGAATTTTTTTTGGAATTTTTCGAGACTTTTTAATATTTTTTTTGGCATTTTCTAAGCTAGACAGTAGAGAAAAAGCATGTTTTTGATTTTTAATAAATATGAAAATAAGATAAAATCCAAAACTAAAAATATAACTTGAAAGTAGAAGCACACAGGAGCTAATCCCTATTTTTTTAAGACTTTTTCGCAATTAAAAGAGGTATTAAATAAATAAGCTAAGCATACAAAAATCCTAAGCCTGGCAGGGGCATAAATGCAATTATGAAAACATCCAGGGGCTCAGATGCAATTTCCACCAAAAAGACACGCGCAGCTCACGTGAAGCACCATTCACAGGGGCATAATTGTAATTAAAGAAAACCGGCTGGGCATACATGCAAAACTTTCAAAAACATATTATATATTCTACGCACAGGGATGAAATTGCAAATACACCAAAGTTCTGGGCCTAACTTGCAAAATACCCAGAAGTCACGCGCCACCGTCACGTGAGGGGACGTGGCGTGGACTGAAGTGCAAATAGTGAAAATGCGAGGGTCTGCGTGCAAATATTACAAAACTTTTTAAACTACAACTAACAGTTACTGGACTAAAACGTAAATACAAAAAGCGTGGGTTAAAAATGCAAAATACCCACGGGGCGCGATCCAGCGGTCGATGGCGACCCACTTGTCCACGTGGCGCGCATCTGACGGTGCGTACCCCTTCGTCACGGACGGTTGAGATTAGATCTTCAAGGCTTGATCGGACGGTTGGGGGCGAAGGCGATCGAACGGCTGGCGTCGTGTCTGGCGGAGGTGGTCGATCCAACGGCAGGGAGGGGTTCACGAAGAACACCTCCCCGGCGAACATCGAGCTGCGATTGCGGCCGACACACGACCGCTCAGGCCCCCGGATCAAGGGCAAAACGATCCTGGGGCCCTTCCGCGTCAACAGGTGGTCTCAGGCGGGGCAGGGACGGCGCGAGGTGCTCGGACGACGGAGATGACCTGGCGGATGGTCCTGGGGTCGTCGAAGGTCGATTGAGCCTTCTCTTTGGCTCAGACCTGCAAGGTTAGGCGCACAAAATCCAGGCGAACAAAATGGTGGAGTCCAATGGTTCAGATGAGGCGCAAGGTGGTACGGGCGAAGGGCTCCGGCGAGCGGCGGAGAGGGGAGCTCGGTCGGCTCGATCTGAGCGAGATCGAGGGGGGATGATGGGTGGTGCGGAGTGACGGAGTGAAGGGGAGAAGGATGAGGGTGTTTTGGACGGCGATGAATAACTGGAGTGGCCGGAAACGTCGGGCGGAGCTCAGCTCCGCCGTTGCTTCGATCTAGGATTCTCGGCGATAGGGTGAATGAAACTAAAAACTGCTACAGACCTACACTTACCTACGCTACAACTACAAGAAAACGAAGAGAAATGAGGAGGGGACTCACCAGAGACGTCGGGCGATGAAGCACGGCGGAACTCCGGCGAGGGTCAAATCACTTCGATTCTACACCAAATGCCTTGAACCCAGGCTCTATTCGACGCCTGCTGTCACCAGGAGCACGAAGGACACGGGATTTGAGGGTGAAAATGGCGGAAGAAGGATTCAAATTTGAATCGAAGTCGGGGGCTCTTTTTGTAGGGTTGACGAACGACGTGGAAGACGAGGGTCCAGCGGTGGCTACAGTGGTCCATCGTCCAAGATAACGCGAGGGCGGGCATGCCCATAGATCGAGGCATAGATTCGCAAGAGGGACCATCACGAAATGATGCAAGGAATAGCCACGAAAAAGCCAAGAAGATGGCTCAAAAACCAACGTCTGACAGGCGCAGGGGGTAGGGCGTCCAGTTGACCGAGGTCAACTGTTGACCCCTCCTGGTTGGTCCACGTGGACCAACCAGGTAAAACCCTGAAAAATTATTTATAAAATAGATAAAAAATAGAATGAGGTCGAATTAATTAATAGTTATAAAATGAAAAATGCTTGAAATTTTATGTAGTATTTTATGAGGATTTTTAATTATTTTTATGAGTTATATTTTTACAAGTTGCCTTTATACCCCTATATAGGTATATTATCTATATATTTTAGTATTTTATTTTTATTTTGTGTATTTTAATTTTATTAATTATGTTTATTAATTTATATAATTATAACACACTTTTATACACATAATTATATTTTTATTTTATTTTATTGATGCTCTTTGTATAATTAATAAAATAAAGTAATATATTGTATAGGTGTATGCGTATGTATTTTACCTGTGTATACAAGTATTTTATTTTGAGTTTTAATGATGTTTTTATTCTGATTTTAATATTCACAATTATTATAAGTAATATTTACAACATTATAAAAATATAAAATTATAGAAATAATAAATAAATAATAAATTGAATATTTTAATCTGTACAATATACAACGAGGGTCCAAAAGTCAACTTTCAAACTGTAGCTCCGCCAAATGCGAAACCACCACCATTAATTAGCTTATTTTCTTCTATATACAATTAAAGGTGAGTATGCTGCATTTGGAGTTTTTATTTGTGAGATACGGGTCTGGGAAGTTGGCATTCTGGATTTTTATTCAGACCATAACTTTTTATCTGTGTATTATTTTTCTGTAAAATCAATTTTGTATTTTTCTTTGTAAAATTATCTACAACTTTCTTGTACAAAGTTTCTTCATTTGATGTATAAAAAGTGGAACCAAAAATAGGTCCCAAAAAGAATAAAGAATGAATAGAATGTATAGGTATTTGGACTGTGTTTTTGACCTTATCTCCCCCTACTTTATTCCTTATCGACCTATTCATCGAGATGCCTAGGTCTCGGGGTTTCGGGTCATAAAATATTTACAATATTTTATTCTTTTTCTTTTCTTTATTCTATAATTTTGGCTTTTAAAAACCACATTTTATACAATATATACAAGACAATGCATGGATGATAAAATGCCTAAATTAGCTCTATTTACACGCATTTACAAGGATTTTTAAGGCCAAAATGATAGAATAAAGATGATGAAACGTGGCTTCATCAGACCCACAATAAAATGTATTTAATCAACAATTAACCCACACTATAGATCAAGAAATAAGATAAAAATGTGGAGTTAAAAATTTATTTTTAACTCTGCACAAAATGTATAGCAAACAAGTATGTAGAGAGTTCGAACACAGGGAGCAAACATGGTAGAATCAAATAAATGTGCGTGAGTGAATGTGAGTGGTGTCTACATTAAGCAAGCAAGCAAAGATTTTTTTGTGGATTTTTACTTTTTACTTTTTTTAATTTTTAATTTTGTATTTTGATTTTTAGTTTTATGATTTTTATAATTTTATATTTTATATTTTTTCCAATATTGGAATATAAAGACAATGTAATGAAAAAGGTGATAAACTATTTATAAAAATATGCTAAAATAGCCTAAAATTCAGAGATAAAATCTTTTTGATATTTTTATAATTTTTACTGTTTTTGTTATTTTTGGGGGTTTTTCCAAATGTTTTTGGTATTTTTTAAATGCTGAAATAAATGAAAACAATGGAGAAGCTTCTGGCTGGGAGTAAAATGGAGATTAAAAATAGCAAACAGCCACAAAATATTTTCAAACTATTTTTCAAATAACGACAATGACATATAGAACAAACAGGAACTGAGTTTGTATTTTTCTGAATTTTCTTTGATTTTATAGATTTTTTTGAAGTTTCTGAGTGTTTTTGAATTTTTAGTGTTTTTCTTTTGAGGTTTTTAGTGATTTTTCGACTGACACTAAAATAGGTCAAAATAGACAGTAGGGATTTTTTTTGGAATTTTTAGAGGTCTTTTAATATTTTTTGGTATTTTCTAAGCTAGACAGTGCTGAAATGGGGGGTTTCTGATTTTTAATAAATATAAAAATGCACGAAAATTAAAAACTAAAAATACAACGTTAAAGATCAAGCACACAATAGCTTAAGTTCAATTTTTGAGAATTTTTCGATCTAAAAAGATGTGTGGAATAAACAAAGCAAGCACACAAAAATATATGGCCAGGCAGGGGTCTATGTGCAAATAGCGAAATATCCAAGGGCCTAACTATAATGTTTACGCAAAACTTATAACTAATTAGAAAGTTTCTGGATGAATCAAAATTACTCAAACACGCAAGGTCTTCCCCTCAAAAACACCAAACGCACGTGCGCGAGCACGCGCGCCTGGCAGGGGCACAAATGCAATATCACAAGAGCTCAGGGGTGTTAAAGCAAAATGGCCAGAGAGTATAACACTGCAGTTGAAAGTTTAAGTATCAAAATTAAATACACAAAACCCCTAGGTCCCCTTTGCAAAATTGCCACGCACCTCACCCGCACGGGCACGTGAGGTGACATGGCCGAGGATCTATCTGTAAATACGTGAAAGTACGGGGGATGGTTCGTAAATAATACACAAATTAAATAACAGTAGATGAAAGATTATGTGCCGAATATTAAATACAAAACTCGTTGGGAAAGTTACGCAAAATACCCAGCGTCCTTTGGATCGGACGGCTGATAGACGCCACTTAAACACGTGTCACCGATCCACGCCGCGATACCCCTTCGATTGGATGGCCACGATCAGACAGTTGAAGGAGATCGATGGTGATCCACAGTGCGTGATCCTATGGTGGCTGAAACCTCTGGCGCTCCCCTTGAATCGGACGGCAGGCAACCCCCCTGCAAGAACAGGGATGAGCGCCGCCCCTGGCAAACTTCGATCGGCGCGCTAGCGTCGCTCCGACCTCCGTTCTCGCCGCTGGAGCGCTCCAACTGTTCCTGGAAGGTACCCCGAGCCTGCGGCCAGGCCAAAATGGGCGGAGAAGCCCCGGTGCGCTGCCGCGATCTCGAGGAAGTAAGGTGGCTCTAGGTAGCTTGTTCGGCTGCAAAACTCGACTCCAGCTGGTGTCTCTCTGACTCTAGAACCTGCAAGTAAACACAGCACGCACAGTAGATGTTCCCAAGGCAGAGATGTGCGGAAGGTTGATGGTTTTGGCGAAAATGGAGCTCGCCGGAGGTTGCTCCGGCGAGGTGGTGGCTTGACAATGGTCTGCGTGTGAATCGATGGGAAACAATGCCAACCTAATCCTAATGCTACGCTATCTAAGGAAGTACAAGAAAAAGAACAAAAAATCGACCTCAAGGGGCTGTAGAACAGAGGTTTAAACCTCGACGGTCGAGTGGCCGGAGGTGGCTTGGAACACACCGCCGAGCTAGTGAATCACCTCGACAAGGTGGAGGATCTTCCCTCTGTCACAGGGGACCCAGCGATGCGCCCTCGGAGGGTTTTGGCTCAGGAAAAAACGGTTAAAAGAGGAAGGGGAAGACTGGGTGGTGTTTTAAAATATGGTCGATGCGCGATGTTCGAGGATTGATGACGGGTGCTGAGATGATGCTCGGCCCGATATAAAGCTAGGGCGTTCATGAGGGATGATAGGGGAACAAAGTTGCAGAAGGAACTATCGTGAAAAGATGAAAGAATGGACCTAGAAAAATCCGCGAAGCTGGACGAAAAACCAGGTCTGACACAGCCTATGGGAGTACGTCAGACAATTGACCGGGGTCAACTGTCAGACCAACCTGGTTGGTCCACGTGGACCAACCAGGAAAAATCCCTTAAAAAATCGTTTTAAAATAGTAAACATTATTATTTTATTTAGATTATTAAATAAAAAATGTTTATTTATTTATAAAGTATTTTATTCCGATTTTTAATTATTTTTATGAGGTATATTTTTACAAGTTGCTTTTATACCCCTATATAGGTATATCATTTATATACTTTATTACTTTATTTTTATTTTGTGTATTTTAATTTTATTATTTTTATTTATTATTTTATAAAATTATAAAATACTTTTATATACACAAATATATTTTTATTTTATTTTTCTGATATGTTTTGTGTATTCAATAAAATATAAGAGTGTATTGTATAGGTATACACATATAGGTATAATACATGTATGATCTATATATGTTTATTTTTATTTTGAGTTCTCTTTAGGTTTTTATTCCAATTTTAGTGTACATAATTATTATAAGTAATAATTACATAATTATAAAAATATAAAAATTCAAAAATAATGAATAAATAATAAATTGAATATTTTAATCGGTACAACTGTACAAGGTGGGTCCAAAACTCAACTTTCAAACCGTAGCTCCGCCAAATGCGAAACTACCACCATTAAATAGCTTATTTTATTCTATATACAATTAAAGGTGAGTTGTTGCATTTGGAGTTGTCATTTGTGAGATACGGGTATGGGAAGTTGGGATTCTGGATTTTTATTCAGACCATAACTTTTTATCTGTACATTATTTTTCTGTGAAATCAATTTTGTATTTTTCTTTATGAAATTATCTATAACTTTCATGTATAAAGTTTCTTTATTTGATATATAAAAAATGGAACAAAAAATAGGTCCCAAAATGAATAAAGACTGAATAGAATAATATAGGTACTTGACCCTTATCTCCCCTTACTTTATTCATGGTCGACCTATTCATCATGATGCCTAGGTCTCGGGGTTTCGAGTCATAAAATATTTACAATATTTTATTCCTTTTCTTTTCTTTTATTTATTCTATAATTTTGGCTTTATTTACAGTATTTTATACACCAATGAGATGCACATGCATGAATGCTAAGATTGTGTATTTAAGGCTATTTACAGGCATTTGCTAGGGTTTTTGATGCCAAAATGATAGAATAAAGATGATGAAATGTGGATTCATCATCCCCCTATACTTTACCTTTGCTAGTCTTTAGCAAACACTTATGCAATAAGTGCAAAAAGAAAGAGAAAGAAAAGAAAAAGAAGAACTTGGATTTTATTTGATTATCAAATTTGTCTTCACAAAATCAAAGTTTGGAGCTTTAGTCAGACCTTTGGAATTTTAATGCGGGCGGAACCTTACTGAGAACCGAGTTTGAAATCCAACAGTCCTTGAGAATCCCAAAACTCTGTCCAAGTCTCCTCGATAGCTAGGTCAGAAATACTTCAACTCATACGCAAACTCTTACGACTATGAATCTGACTCGTACAATGTAAGTGATGGTGGCTCTCCCCAACTAGAATGACAAAGAGACTGACTTCTCCAGTACGACAACCCAATGATTCCCTAGTCCAACAACTCATCCCTCAAGGAGCAGGGTATTCCCTTCTAAGTTCAAGTGGCAACCAACTCAAGAGGAGGGGGTGAAGAGAAGAATGGACGGTAGCCAGTGTAGCTACCTATCCTAGGATGCAAGACCAATGTAGTCAAGTCACCAGCTGCAGGCTCACATGATATGACTTTGGAACTCAAGCTTGCTTATTGCCTTTGTACATACTTTGCAGGCTTTTTATTTTTGTACATGCCTGAACTCTTTTTTTTGAATACTATAAACAACAACATTTACATAGGGAGTTTTCCCTCTTGAGCCAGTAGACTATCCCTCTTTTGAAGCTTTATTGCAACCCACGATCTCCTATCCTCGAAACTCATCATTACTGGACGGGTTGGGGCACACTTCCCTCCCTAGAGGAGGACAAATGTTTCCACCTGTGTGCGTCTCATACCGGCAAATCCAACCTCCTCACCACTCCAACTGAGTTGAGCCATGTGAAAGGTGCAGGTGTCCAAGTTAGGTCATTATCAACAAGGGTCGTGCGTGTGCTCCGAAATACTCTACTTAGGCAGTCAAGAATCCATTGAACCAAGTCTCGTGATCCTCAAAGAATTAAGTCAACTAGACCTGAAGTACCTCAACCCTAGCACCTATAAGGTTCATGTTAATTAGGTAGATTTGAAGGTCCAATCAAGCTCCAATCTTCGGATTTTACTTAGACTCGTTCAACTATCAAACTCAATCCGAAAAATGCGAATGCTATGCAAATGCGATGCAGAATGCAGAAAATATCTTTGTGATGCAATTTTCAAAGATTTTGAACTTTTTATGGATTTTTGAAAAGATGATGATGATGCATATGCAGATGCGTCTTTTGTATTTTTCAAAGAAATTTTTTCGAATGTTTTTGGATTTTAATTTTGCAAATGCTTTTAGGCTTTTTGAAAACAAAAGATTTTGGCTGAAAACTAGGTTAAAAATATATACACGGGAGTGCTTCTTATAATTACAAGAAGTGGATTTTAAGAATTTACAAGGGTTAGTGATCAATTTCTATACACATATAGTGGATTTTAGTTAGATGTATGTATTCCTCAAACTTATTTGACACATGCTTTTCACACATTTTTTGAAAACTCTAGTCCAAAATAATTTTTACAAACATTTTTGCAAACATGTACACACATTTGAAAATCATTTCGCAAAGGTTTTCAAAACAGTATATATAGGTTTTTCAAAATATTTTTGCAACCATTTTTCAAACCATTTGCAAATCATTTTTCAAACATTTTATTTCACATAAAATAAATTTTTTCAAACAAAATATTTTACAAAGGTTGAAAACATGTAACAAAACGTTTTCAAAATAGTTTTCAAAGGATTTTCACAAAGATTTTCAAACTATTTTTAAAACATTTTGCAAAAATCATTTTCACTTGATTTATTAATCATTAAATACAAAAAGAATTTGAGGAATGATTACATCTTTTTATTACGATTTTAATGAATTTTAAAGAATTATTAGCCATATTTATTAAGGAAAATATGAAAGTACGAGTTATGGCTAAAGTATATACGCAGTATATACGACCCCCCTATACTTAGCTTGAGCTATGTCCTCATAGATCGGAGAGAAAAGAGAAGACATAACTCGTACTAAGTATAGGCAAGTCTAAAGAATAATTGAATAAGAGATGAATGAATAAACTAATGAGAAGTTGACCGTCCCCCCTATACTTAGGATCAAATAATCCTAAGTATAGCAGAGTGTACACAACGTAGGGAGGGTCAAGGGTGGGAATGAACAGATCGTACTCAGATTGTCTCCCCCTATACTTAGGGTAAAAATATCCCTAAGTATAGACAAGAAGAGGAGACAATGGAGAGGATCGCAAAGAATAGAACAACTCGGGGTGCATACCCCCCTATACTTAGGACAAAGTACGTCCTAAGTATAGAAAACTGTCTACAAGGGTGACACCTTTTTGATAGATGAAGAAGGTAGAAAAGGAAAAGAAGAAAAGAAGAAAAGAAGAAAAGAAGAAAAAGAGATGAGTCTAGAAATGAGATCATGAGAATGTACATGTCACTCCCCCTATACTTAGGGTAAAAGAAGCCCTAAGTATAGGCAACAACAGGAGTGATGACATGGGACGAAGAAAGAGCACTCGGCTCGTCCACCCCCTATACTTAGGACAAAGTACATCCTAAGCAAGGCAAACACGAGTATGGGTGGACGAGCAAAAACGGGAGATAGAAAGAGATGAACAAAGAAGAATGTACAACAGAGGTGGATGTACATATGATCAAGAAGGCCGAAAGCTAACCTTCTTGCGAGACCGCTGAGGGATAAATCTGGTGTGGTGTATGTCGACATCGGGGTCCACAGTGGACGGAAGCCGATCAGGGTCGACACGGTGAAGGCCCTCAGTGGAATCGAATCGGAAAGGGACGAACTGATCAATGGAAGCAGTGTGGCTAGGTTCTTCCTTGGTGGTTCTATGGTGTGAAGGCACAGACTGGTGAGTGGAAGAAGTACAGCTAGATCCGGCCTTGGAAGTCTCGCAGATGTCAAAGTGGAATGGGACAAACTCATCATCCTCGGAAGAAGTGTAATCGGAGTCATCCTGCGAGTCCTCGTCCAGGTCAAAATCAAAAGGAACGAAATCATCAGTGGAAGTATACGAACTCAGATCGTCCTCAAGATTCTCACCTGAATCATTGTCTTCAACAAGAGGTCTGAATTTATCAAAATAATGGCCAGCCTCATAACCGACCTCAATCATCTTCACTTGTGAAGGGCCAGGAACGGATTTATCAGTGGAAGTAGTCAAACCAGGTCCGTCCCGTCTAGTCTTACCTAGGTCAGTTGTTTCCTTATGAGGTCTCTCAAAATAATGGGCAACTTCATAAACGTCCTCAATCATCTTTACTTGCAAGTGACCAGGAACGGACCTATCAGTGGAAGTGTTCAAATCAGGTCCGTCCTGTCCAGTCTTGGAATCTGCCCTCCGCTCAATCGGATCAATCACATAAATACTTTGGATTTCATCAACACATCGCCACACACCAGGAGGAGGTAACTCAAGGTCCATGCTTTCCGATTTCCTCCCCTTTCGGGGGATTCGTCGGGTCTCATTAGGTTTCGCTAAGCAAACATCTTTAGTAGCATCAGATCGGTCACGGGCCTCGGAGTCAGCTATAATCGGTGAAGCTGCATCAGGTGCAGGTCTCTGGTCAACTGTGGGTGCGGTGATCAACACTTCGCTCTCGTCAACAGGACGGAAGCGAACCTCTCATGATCCATAGTCGATAACGACCCTCGCAGAGGCGAGGAATGGTCGTCCCAGGATGATTGGAGATGGCTCCCCTGTGGAGTTCTCCATGGGCAACACGACAAAATCAACATTGCGGCTCGTGCCCTGAATAGAAATGACGGCGTTTTCAAGGATACCCTTCGGCCTCTTAATAGATCCATCAGCAAACTGAACGATCATCCTGGTTTTCTTGAGAGGCCCTAAGTGAAGAGACTGTACCAGCGAGAAGGGTAGTGTGCTAATAGATGCACCGCCGTCCAGGAGAGTGCGATCACAAGTGTAGTCAGAGATGGTGCAAGTGATGAAAGTTGTAGCTGTGTTCTTCTTCTTGGGAATGGGACGGTGTGTGATGGCGAGGGCAGTGGCCATGGTCAGAATGTGACGCTCAGATCCGCTCCTCCGCTTTCTCTTCTTGGGAAGAGGAGCAGATAATTGGGTCATGGCCTGCTGAAGTGGGGCACGGATGATCTCATGAATAGTGGCCACCACTTCGGGTTCAGTCAACATTTTTTTTGAATTTTTAGACTTCCTCCATAGAAGGGGGGAAGTCGGAATCAGCATATACACGAGGCATGCCAAGAGCAATCTGTACAGCGGCATCCTCGGGGTCAAAGGTGGGACTAGGTGTGAATGTATGTGTGGTCAAGGGTTCTGGCAAGTGGACTCTCTCCTCAAAATATTGATCAACCAAGTGTCTCCCGAACTCTTTTTGTATTTTTAAAATTTTCTCATTTTTTTGTATTTTGGGCGATTGCAAGCTCCCATGATCACCTACAAGTAAATCTGAATCCCCAGCGGAAGGAGCATTAATCTGATTATTCCTCAAGATAGCAAGATTATCATTCAACAAATCAATGCGCTTTGTCATCCGATTCAAGATATCACTCACATAGATCGAGAGAGGTGACTCCAACAGGTCAGACTTGGGTGGATGTGAAGGTGGAGGTGAATAATATACACGTGGGGGTGGGTGTGGATAGAAATCCAAAGTCTGATACTGTGGCTGGGGTGGATATGTACAAAAATCAGAAAAAGTAGGAGGAGGATCCTCCTGATAAAAGGGAGGTGGACCTGCTGGAGGGTACGAGGAATCCGCAAAATCCGGATAAAAATCGCTCCAGGGATCCATCTCGAAACAAGAGAAAATGATCGAGAGAACACGATGGTCAAGTCAATAGATGTGTGGAGAAAGGAGCAATTGCGCAGAGTGATCGAGTATGCCCACAAAACAATCACAAGCAAAAATGAATCAATCCAACCCTCAATTCACCTACTCAACTCGGTAGAGACCGAAAAATCGGTCTTTTTATCTTGTCTGTTTTAGAGTTAGGTGAGAAGTCAAGAAGTTGCACAAACACTTAGGGGCTCAATGGGTTTTGGGCACTAATCCTTAGCGTGTGCGCGAGCAAGTAAAAGCGAAGACAATGAGGGGATTACTCGCCCCAAGATAATATTTTTCTTTTTGATCTTTTTTAGGGTCAAGTAATATTAGCAGTCTCAATTTTATTGATTATCACTTTTTTGGATTTTTAATGAGAAATGCACGAACCTATCGAGGAGTCAATTTACTTAGCACCTAGGTGATCAAAAAACAGAGGTAGAGAGGCGGGAAAGCAATGCAAGCGACAAAACGATGATGTATGCTAAAGAGAAATGCTCACCTTGCCTCCAACACTCTACATGCAAAGATGCTCAGCAGAATTGAAACCTATCTATATGCAAATGCAAGCCAATGAAATCGCCCTAAGTTTCAGAAATTGCTATTATCGTGAAGAACCACAAGTCGGTCACCGATCCTCAACCCAAGAGTCCGGTCTAGACTCACCCCTCCTCTTCTCGACAAATCGAGTTCAGGAGTAGCGCTTGATGGGGTGGGCTCGCGGTACGGCGGATCTAAGATGATGAAACGACTGTTTAAAAATTTGACTAAGTCCAAATGAGTCTATAGGTACATGCAAATATATTAGGTGTTTGGCCTTAATCTATCGCAAGCAATCCTAAATCTAAGGGCTCAATCACACAAAGTGAAGAAAACAAAATCGGGAAAACAAAGTAAAAAAATGCGATGAAAAGCTGACAAAACTGCGATGAGCCCCCAAGTGTACAAACACTTGGAAATTGGGCCCGAAAGTCCAAAGTCCTAATGTACCTGTATTATTACAAATATATATTATCTCTCTCACTTAAAATTACAAAAATAAATACAATACAAGAAAATGGATGCTAAGGAGTTGTCTTGCAAAATCCTCCAAGTCCTTCTTCGTGCTAGGCTAAAGCCGCTTCACGTGGGTGCGAAGGTGCTCCAAGAGGGGCTCCTCCCTCGATCCGCGTACCTCGCACGGAATCCAAACAAGGAGAGTGGGTAGACAATTTATCAAATATATCAAAAATAATACAAATAGAAATAAAAGCCGCGAAATGCAGACAAATGATCACAACACAACAAAAACGAGATCTACGCGCTGTTGCTCCCCGGCAACGGCGCCATTTGATAAATGCAGATTATCGTAGGTCTAAAAAGTATGTCTCACACAAGGCGGAGACAACCGAGGTCGCTGCGGTGACCCACAATAAAATGTATTTAATCAACAATTAACCCACACTATAGATCAAGAAATAAGATAAAAATGTGGAGTTAAAATTTATTTTTAACTCTGCACAAAATGTATAGCAATCAAGTATGCAGAGAATTCGAACACAGGGAGCAAACATGGTAGAATCAAATAAATGTGCGTGAGTGAATGTGTGTGGTGTCTACACTAAGCAAGCAAAGCAAATATTTTTTTGTGGGTTTTTACTTTTTAATTTTGTCTTTTGATATTTAGTTTTCTGATTTTTATAATTTTATATTTTATATTTTTTTTCAATATTGGAATATAAAGATAATGTAATGAAAAAGGTGATAAACTATTTATAAAAATATGCTAAAATAGACCAAAATTCAGAGATAAAATCTTTTTGATATTTTTATAATTTTTTACTGTTTTTGTGATTTTTGGGGGTTTTTCCAAATGTTTTTGGTATTTTTTAAATGCTGAAATAAATGAAAACAGTGGAGAAGCTTCTGGCTGGGAGTAAAATGGAGATCAAAATAGCAAACAACCACAAAATATTTTCAAACTATTTTTCAAATAAAGACAATGACATATAGAACAAACAAGAACTGAGTTTGTATTTTTCTGAATTTTCTTTGATTTTATTGATTTTTTTGAAGTTTCTGAGTGTTTTTGAATTTTTAATGTTTTTCTTTTGAGGTTTTAGTGATTTTTGGACTGGCACTAAAATAGGTCAAAATAGACAGTAGGGATTTTTTTTGGACTTTTTAGAGGTCTTTTAATATTTTTTTGGTATTTTCTAAGCTAGACAGTGTTGAAATGGGGGGTTTTTGATTTTTAATAAATATAAAAATGCACGAAAATCAAAAACTAAAAATACAACGTTAAAGATCAAGCACACAGTAGCTTAAGTTCAATTTTTGAGAATTTTTCGATCTAAAAAGATGTGTGGAATAAACAAAGCAAGCACACAAAAATATATGGCCAGGCAGGGGTCTATGTGCAAATAGCGAAATATCCAGGGGCCTAACTGCAATGTTTACGCAAAACTTATAACTAATTAGAAAGTTTCTGGATGAATAAAAAATACTCAAACACGCAAGGGCTTCCCCTCAAAAACACCAAACGCACGTGCGCGAGCACGCGCGCCTGGCAGGGGCACAAATGCAATATCACAAGAGCTCCGAGTATTAAAGCAAAATGGCCAGAGAGTATAACACTGCAATTGAAAGTTTAAGTATCAAAATTAAATACACAAAACCCCTAGGTCCCCTTTGCAAATTGCCACGCACCTCACGCGCATGGGCACGTGAGGTGACGTGGCCGAGGATCTATCTGTAAATACGTGAAAGTACGAGGGCTGGTTCGTAAATAATACACAAATTAAATAACAACAGATGAAAGATTATGTGCCGAATATTAAATACAAAACTCGCTGGGAAAGTTACGCAAAATACCCAGCGTCCTTTGGATCGGGCGGTTGATAGATGCCACTTAAACACGTGTCACCGATCCACGCCGCGATACCCCTTTGATTGGATGGCCACGATCAGACAGTTGAAGGAGATCGACGGTGATCCACAGTGCGTGATCCTACGGTGGCTGAAACCTCTGGCGCTCCCCTTGAATCGGACGGCAGGCAACCTCCCTGCAAGAACAGGGATGAGCGCCGCCCCTGGCAAACTTCGATCGGCGCGCTAGCGTCGCTCCGACCTCCGTTCTCGCCGCTGGAGCGCTCCAACTGTTCCTGGAAGGTTCCCCGAGCCTGCGGCCAGGCCAAAATGGGTGGAGAAGCCCCGGTGCGCCGCCGCAAGCTCGAGGAAGTAAGGTGGCTCCAGGTAGCTTGTTCGACTGCAAAACTTGACTCTAGTTGGAGTCTCTCTGACTCTAGAACCTGCAAGTAAACACATCACGCACAGTAGATGGTCCCAAGGCAGAGATGTGCAGAAGGTTGATGGTTTTGGCGAAAATGGAGCTCGTCGGAGCTTGCTCCGGCGAGGTGGTGGCTTGACAATGGTCTGCGTGTGAATCGATGGGAAACAATGCCAACCTAGTCCTAATGCTACGCTATCTAAGGAAGTGCAAGAAAAAGAACAAAAAATCGACCTCAAGGGGCTGTAGACCCGAGGTTTAAACCTCGACGGCCGAGTGGCCGGAGGTGGCTTGGAACACGCCGCCGAGCTAGTGAATCACCTCGACATGGTGGAGGATCTTCCCTCTGTCACAGGGGACCCAGCGATGCGCCCTCGGAGGGTTTTGGCTCAGGCAAAAACGGTTCAAAGAGGAAGGGGAAGACTGGGTGGTGTTTTAAAATATGGTCGAGGCGCGATGTTCGAGGATTGATCACGGGTGCTGTGATGATGCTCGACCTGAGATAAAGCTAGGGCGTTCATGAGGGATGATAGGGGAACAAAGATGCAGAAGGGACTATCGTGAAAAGATGAAAGAATGGACCTAGAAAAATCCGCGAAGCCGGACGAAAATCCAGGTCTGACACAGCCTATGGGAGTAGGTCAGACAGTTGACCGGGGTCAACTGTCAGACCAACCTGGTTGGTCCACGTGGACCAACCAGGAAAAATCCCTTAAAAATCATTTTAAAATAGTAAACATTATTATTTTATTTAGGTTATTAAATAAAAAATGTTTATTTATTTATAAAGTATTTTATTCCGATTTTTAATTATTTTTATGAGGTATATTTTTACAAGTTTCTTTTATACCCCTATATAGGTATATTATCTATATACTTTATTACTTTATTTTTATTTTGTGTAATTTAATTTTATTATTTTTATTTATTAATTTTTAAAATTATAAAATACTTTTATATACACAAATATACTTTTATTTTATTTTTCTGATATGTTTTGTGTACTCAATAAAATATAAGAGTGTATTGTATAGGTATACATATAGGTATAATACTTGTATGATCTATATATGTTTATTTTTATTTTGAGTTCTCTTTAAGTTTTTATTCCAATTTTAGTGTACATAATTATTATAAGTAATATTTACATAATTATAAAAATATAAAAATACAAAATAATGAATAAATATCAAATTGAATATTTTAATCGGTACAGCTGTACAAGGTGGGTCCAAAACTCAACTTTCAAACCGTAGCTCTGCCAAATGCGAAACTACCACCATTAAATAGCTTATTTTATTCTATATACAATTAAAGGTGAGTTTGCTGCATTTGGAGTTGTCATTTGTGAGATACGGGTCTGGGAAGTTGGGATTCTGGATTTTTATTCAGACCTTAACTTTTTATCTGTACATTATTTTTCTATGAAATCAATTTTGTATTTTTCTTTATGAAATTATCTATAACTTTCCTGTATAAAGTTTTTTTATTTGATATATAAAAAGTGGAACCAAAAATAGGTCCCAGAATGAATAAAGACTGAATAGAATAATATAGGTACTTGACCCTTATCTCCCCCTACTTTATTCCTGGTCGACCTATTTATCAAGATGCCTAGGTCTCGGGGTTTCGGGTCATAAAATATTTACAATATTTTATTCTTTTTCTTTTCTTTTATTTATTCTATAATTTTGGCTTTATTTACTGTATTTTATACACCAATGAGATGCACATGCATGAATGCTAAGATTGTGTATTTAAGGCTATTTACAGGCATTTGCTAGGGTTTTTGATGCCAAAATGATAGAATAAAGATGATGAAATGTGGATTCATCAGACTCCCCTTAGAGAGACAGCACCCCCCACTTTACCGGCGCACAGGGCCTTGACGTGCCGCTCCCAGGGTCCGACGGTGCGCACCGCGCTTGAGCATCCTCGAAAGCCACCTCCGTAGACGAAACTCGAGATCGAGAGAGGAAAGGGCATCCTCGAGAGAGAGAAGAGACGCCGGGTAGAATGGATGGAATGTTAGTAACCCACACCCACGCACTTCAAGAGATACTTAAAGGCGCCCGGGTGGTTACGTTTTGTGAGAGGATAATGGGGGCATACCCCTTGGAATTCAAACGTGCGGTTACCAAAACCGACTTAGTCTTTGCCACGCCACGCCACGCCGCAGCCGCAGCCGCAGCCGCGGTCGCGTCGCGCCCACGTCCGAGCTCGGCCCGACGCGGCGCGCGCGTGCGGCGCGCGCACTTGCGTGCGTGTGATGTGGTCTAAAGTCCTCTCTATTCTGTTTCCAGACTAGTCTCAGGACTTCCCACATAAAATCCAAGTGACAGTTTTATCTCTCCACGATGTGGGACTAAACAGCACCCCACAGGATTGAAACATTGAATTCCAGGAATTGAGAAACATTAATACAACTTGATATTGACCATCAAATTGCATCAAACTATCCCAATACATTTAATTACAACAATCCCCCACGAATTCACTGTTAAAACACTAAGAGCCAAGAATCTCGAGTTTCCACACTCTACTTTCTAGTAAAGGTACCTTCCGGTTTGAACCTTTAGCTGAGTTATCCCCTTTCACCATCACAGGAATAAAGTGAACTAAGTCTTGAACTTTAATCCTTTGATGTAATGGTATCGAGAGGTAACAATAGAGTGAAGTCTATGGTGACAATCTTCTGGTTTTGGTGCTTTTAATGGCCTTGCACCCTACCCTGTTTCATGAGTATATTAAGGATAAACCCTCATCCTTTATCTGCGGCCCACAGAAATACTCACATAAGTGGCATTCTCCAAGGATGCACTGCTCACATCCTACTTATAAAAGCTTGAATCCATTAAGAGCATAAAGCTCAACCTTTTCCTGTAGTTTTCAGGCACTCGACTTTTCAGGGATAGGACTCACATGCAAGTATTGCATATTGAGTGCCAACCAGTTTCCCTTACAGCTTGTTTTCCCATTGAACCTATTTTGTGGGATTTCCACTCATTTAGGTTGGGGTGCTACTGCGGGTAAACTCTCAGTGGGTTTCATGGATTTTTTGACTAAAGATCTATCAAGTCCCTTTGTAAGTGGATCTGCCGTGTTATCTTTGGTACCAACAAATTCCACAGCAATCACTACAGAAGACACCAAATCCCTAATAGACTTAAGTCTAACTTGGATATGTCTTCTTGTTTTCTGATTGTACTTTGAACTCTTTGCCTTTGCAATAGTAGTCATGCTATCACAATGTAAAGAAATTGCCGGTATCGGCTTACCCACCATGGGCATCTCAGAAAGAAGCTCCCTAAGCCATTCAACCTCTATACCTGTTGTGTCCAAAGCACACAGCTCTGCCTCAAAAGTAGACCGAGCCAAGATGGTCTGTTGCACAGACCTCCAGGAGACTGCACCGCCTCCAAGGGTAAATACATACCCAGTCACACTGTTACTCCCGGAGTCCTCCATTTAACCTATCCAACTTGCATCACTATATCCTTCTAAGACAGGAGGATATTTACCCTAATGCAGCCCAAGAAGTGTAGTACCCTCGAGGTACTTCAACACTCGATCCAAGGCCTCCCAATGAGTACGGTCAGGACAACTCGTATACCTACTCAACTTTGCGACCGTGAATGAAATATCAGGTCGAGTACAGTTCGCAAGATACATCAAGCTTCCTATAATCTGGGAATATCGTAGCTGTGCTACAGGTACTCCACTCTTGTTCTTGCAGAGGGGTTTAGATGAATCATAAGGAGTGCATACAGATTTACAGCTCTAATAGCCAAATTTTTCAAGAACCTTCTCAGTATAATGTGACTGAGACACATCTATCCCATTAGTAGATCTAATCAGTTTGAGCCCCAAAATCACATTTGCAACTCCTAAGTCTTTCATCTCAAACTTACTGCTCAAGAATCTCTTGGTTTCTTCCACTATCCTTATGTTTGATCCAAATATCAAAATATCATCTACATATAGGCATAAGACAACAAACATATCACCTTTAATCATAGAGTACACACATTTATCGGAGTCATGAACAATAAAGCCATAAGACTGGATAGTCTTATCAAACTTGTCATGCCACTGTTTCGGAGCTTGTTTTAACCCATAAAGAGATTTTACAAGCTTACAGACCTTTCTTTCATTACCAGATGCTACGAATCCCTCAGGTTGGTCCATATAGATCTCCTCCTCAAGATCACCATATAAAAAGGCAGTCTTCACATCCATTTGATGAATTGTGAGATCATGTATGGAGGCCAACGCAATGAGCATCCGAATCGTAGTCATTCTAGTAACAGGAGAATAGGTATCAAAATAATCAATACCCTCTTTCTGTTTAAAACCTTTGGCTATAAGTCTTGCCTTATATTTTTCTATGGATCCGTCCGGTCTAAGTTTTCTTCTGAATACCCATTTGCTTCCTATGGTGGAACACCCAGGAGATAGATCGACCAATTCCCATGTGCCATTTGAAATGATCGAATCCATTTCAGATTTAATGGCGTCCTTCCAATGCCTTGCTTCAGTAGAAGTCATGGCATCCTTGTATGTGGGAGGATCACCCTCGATTTGGTAGGAGACAAAATCGCTACCTAAATCCTTGGCAATCCTAGGTCTCTTACTTCGTCTAGGTTCAACATCCTCCAAAAATTCATTGGGTTCAGAAGAGATAGCCCCCACATCTGACATCTTTTCTATTTGTTGTGTAATAGAACCATATATTGAGGCTACGTCATTAGTCAGATTTTCAGGAACCCCCTTTTTTCATTGGAAAAATATCCTCGAAAAATGTAGCATCACGAAGTTCAACAATAGTATTAGTATCTATGCCTGTGATCTCAGACCGAATTACTAATAATCGATAGGCATAACTATTTTCCAGATACCCCAAGAAGACCGCGTCAACTGTTTTGGGTCCACGCTTCTTTCTCTTGTGTTCTAGGACTAAGACCTTAGCCAGGCATCCCCACACCTTAAGATATTTTAGGCTTGGCTTCCTATTTCTCCAAAGTTCAAATGGACTCTTATCTTTATGCCTTAAGGGAACTCTATTCAGAATATGACAGACCGTAATCAAAGCTTCCCCCCACATGTAAGATGGTAGCCCAGAACTTTGTAAAAATACATTGACCATATCAGTTAGGGTCCTATTCTTTCGTTCTGCTATTCCATTGGACTGTGGTGAATATGGTACAATGACCTCATGAAGTATGCCAAATAGTTTGCATTGTTCATCAAATATCTTAGATGTGTATTCACCACCCCTATCTGACCTTAGACGTTTAATTACTTTCCCGATTTGTGTTTCTGCTTCATTCTTAAAAATAAGAAATTTTTCTAAGGCTTCATCCTTAGTTTTAAGCAGATAAACATAACAGTATCTACTGTTATCATCTATGAAGGTGATAAAATATCTTTTGTTATCTCTAGTCATCACACCACCAAACTCACAAATATCAGAATGTACTAAGTCTAGAATTTCAGTTTCCCTATTCACAGAATGAAAAGGCTTTCTGGGCAACTTAGCTTGAGCACACATTTCACATTTAGTGAGTTTGTCTGTAGTCTGATTAGGAATCATGTCAAGTTTAATCATTCTTTTCATAGAATTGAAATTTACATGTCCTAGCCTAGCATGCCATAAATCAGTAGATTCAATATTTGAAACAACATAAGTAGAAGAATCAAAACCAGAAATGTTATTAACTGAACTATCAATGTCACATCTTATTCTAAATAAAAGATCATGATCAGCCAAATATCCTTTTCCAAAGAAAACACCATGTCTCAGAAAAACTACTTTATTACATTTAAAGTCTAATTGAAAACCCTCTCTAACTAGTAAAGAACCAGACAAGACATTCTTCTTAATATTAGGAACGTGCAACACCCTACGCAAAGTCCAAACTCATCCAGTTGAGAATCTCAGCTCGACTTGTCCAGACCCAAGCACCTTAGCTGCAGATCTGTTCCCCATCATTACTGTTTCACCAGCTGAAGCCTGATAAGATACAAAGAATGTCCTGTCAGTACAAATGTGTACATTTGCACCTGTATCAACAAGCCACTCATTAGGCTCGTTTACTAAGTAGAGTTCAGGGTTCACTGAGACATACCCCTCACCGGACCCGCCTCCCTCAGTCAGCATAAGAGCCTTAAGAACGACATCCGTAGACTTCTGTTGGGTCTTCAGAGAAGGACAATCCTTCTTCCAATGTCCAACCTGTCCACACTGCAGCAAGGTTTGTTCTTTGGTTTTTTCTGGATTTTCCCTTGGCTTTCAGTTTCTTATTTTTCCCTTTAGCATTGTTTCCCTTTGAGGTTATCACATTGACCTTAGGGTTCACGTCTACAGGCATCACAGGTTTTTGTTTCCTATGCTCCTCTTCAATAGCTATCGAGACCAACAAATCATCCAGAGAAATTTTCCCCTTCATGTGCTTTAGGGATATCCCAAAATCTTCCCAGGACTTGGGAAATTTCTCAATGATCGACATGACTTCAAACTTTTCGGGAAGTTTCATTTCTGCCTCGGCTAACCCATGGAGCAATAACAAAAACTCATGAGCCTGTTCCGAAACCGATTTGCCCTCAATCATCTGAAATTTCAGGAACTTGGATACTGAGTATTTTTCAATACCCAGATCCTCCGTGTTATACTTCTTTTCTAGTTCCTCCCACAGATCCTTAGCGGTCTTGGTGAATGCGCCATAGACATCGAACAGAACGTTCGAGAGTGCAGTAAGAATGCACCCATGACACAGACGGTCATGTTCTTTCCACGCATCCGTCATCTTAACCGTCTCAGGATCCGGATTTTGTTCAGATAACTTAGGGCAATCGGTTTCCAGAACCGAAATCAGGCCAATCGTGGTCAGCCAGATTTTCATGTGTTGTTGCCAACGCTTGAAATTCTGACCCCCGAATTTCTCTGACATACTAGTGAAATCCACACGAGACTGAAACCTCAAATCCGACATTTTTCTTATCACGTTATAACGTTGTCTCTCTAAGATTGTTGATAAAACCGACAATAGCATACATACAAAAATTCGATTAACCACAGATTTCCAGAATAGATTTTCATATGTATGAATCCAGGTTAACAATGATAAGAGAAATATCCGTATTAAAAATATACGCGTATACAAGCAAGGGAAAAATCCGGAAACCATCATGACAAACAATGCGACAAAGATAGAGTAGAGTTAGAAATCACAACCGAAGCGTCCCGTTGTAGGACTCCCCTTAGAGAGACAACGCCCCCACTTTACCGGCGCACAAGGCCTTGACGTGCCGCTCCCAGGGTTCGACGGTCCACGCTCGTCGACGGTGCGCACCGCGCTTGAGCATCCTCGAAAGCCACCTCCGTAGACGAAACCCGAGATCGAGAGAGGAAAGGGCGCCCTCGAGAGAGAGAGAGAGGAGGCACTGGGTAGAATGGATGGAATGTTAGTAACCCACACCCACGCACTTCAAGAGATACTTAAAGGTGCCCAGGCGGTTACGTTTT
Organism: Ottelia alismoides; assembly: GCA_037367405.1. Taxonomy (NCBI): domain Eukaryota; kingdom Viridiplantae; phylum Streptophyta; class Magnoliopsida; order Alismatales; family Hydrocharitaceae; genus Ottelia; species Ottelia alismoides. Next base: position 1,145,023 of record JAZKJV010003645.1, on the reverse strand, counting down.
GTGAGAGGATAATGGGGCGTACCCCTTGGAATTCAAACGTGCGGTTACCAAAACCGACTTAGTCTTTGCCACGCCGCAGCCGCAGCCGCGCCCACGCCCGAGCCCGAGCCCGAGCCCGGCCCGACGCGGCGCACGCGCGCGTGCATGTGATGTGGTCTAAAGTCCTCTCTATTCTGTTTCCAGATTAGTCTCAGGACTTCCCACATAAAAACCAAGTGACAGTTTTGTCTCTCCACGATGTGGGACTAAATAGCACCCCACATGGTTGAAACATTGAATTCCAAGATGGATTGCGATGAAGAATGCAAGATTCTGGGATTTCTAAGATGGATATTGGGGTCTATCGAAGAAGACAGAGTCAATGAACCTACCACCTGAAATCAACAGGGGGAGTAAGGGCCACTGTTTTTGCTGAACTTTTTTTTCTAAAAAAATATTTAAATATTTATGATTAATTAATTATGCATCATAGGTTAGTAGTTAAAAATTTAGACACTAATCTACACCAGAGGTGTCATAGCTAAAATTGACATTTGAGGGTGATCGATTTTGTAGACTCCGATGGTTTTCTTCTAAATACCAATGCCCTTTCCTACTGAGAAATCGCAATCTCACGAGGGGTGTACTAGTGTCCCCTTTCCTCTTGGGTAGATAGTGTGTGGTGGTGCGAGCAATGGTCATGTTGATAAGGTATAGTTTCGTTCTTGGCCTTGCATTGTCTCTTTCTCTTTTTGGGTGTGGGCGCATGCATTTAGTTCATGGCCTGGCGAAGTGGGGCATTAACGAGCCACCACTTCAGGGTTGGTTAATATTTTTTTATGATTTTATATCTCTTTCATACTATGGAATAAATCAGAGTCATCATCTACACAAAGGTGATTAAGAGTAGTCTGTATAGTGTCATCCTAGGGGAAGAAGAAGGTGGGAGTTGTATAAATTCTAATGAAAAAGTCGCTCATCCTTGTTATATGAAAAGTTAGCAAGAGATATTATATCCACCATGAATCACAATAATAATATTTTTTTGCAATACATAATATTCATTCTTACAAATTTAACATAAGACAACTCCATTAAAAAAAATTCAAATTATTTGTTGTTATAAATCAATTTCGTTGCTGTGAACAAGGTGATTTCCAGCTAGAGTTATCTAATTGCATGTGTTTAATGACGTTTCTTGATGTTTGGACTTTCAATCTTTGACCAGCAGGGCATCGTTACTCACTTCCTAATAAGGGAACAAATCTCCTGACGTTGCAGCACCTGCTGTAACAGACATGGGTCATCCGATGTGCATAGGGATGTACGTAATCGCTGGATCACGTATTGGGAGTTTACCTTTCTTAACTTACATCCTCCTCTTTCCCTGTGGCCCCACTTTGTTTTTTTTTAAATTAAATAAATCAATTTTACATCATCAATCTTATCCAAAAATAATATATTATACCATCATATTATATAAAAATTATAAACTCTTTCACTTCTACTCACTTTTCCAAACTTCAATACAAATATATCGCAATAACTATTCACTTTTTCAAACTTCAATACAATCATATTACCCAAACCCACTTCTAACTAGGGTTGGGCATTGGGCTGGACCGGCCTGACCCAACCCAAAACCCGACCCAAACTCGAACTCGAAATTTAGTGGGCGGGCCGTGGGCCCTAAAATGAGCCCATATTGATTATCGGGCCGGATTCGGGCCTGAGAAGGCCCAAACCCGTTAGCCCGACCCATTCTAAAGCAAGTATATTCATATCTAATACGGTATAATTATATCAATTATATTAATGTTCATTCCAAATACCATGTTCTAACTTTAATATCCTTATTCAAGTGTAGAATAAATGCTTAGACACATTAATAATCATATCCATTAACGTGGATTGAGGATATTGTTACATTAATATACAAGATTATTACATTAATATGCAAGAATGGAAGCTGTGTCCTCAAGTGTTAGAGCATGTACAACTGTAAGTAACCAATCTGTATTTGGGCATAGTGCCCGCATCTACAATAGAATATGTAATGGTGAATTGAATGGTGGTTTAAGTCGCCATATTTTTACCACATTTTTATTTCCAACATACAACTAATGTTAAAATCACAAATTAGTTAGCATGTTTATAGTTTTAAACATGCACACATGCATAAGAAACAACCACACAAATGCAAGAAGAATGGAAGACATGATATTGGTATACATAGGTGTTAAATTGGGCCGGCCCGACTCGAACCCGACCCATTTTTTTTAGGTCGGGTTTGGGCTTTGGCCTAATTTTTGAAAATAAAATGGGCCTAGGCCCGACCCATTAACCCATGTACTTAAATGGGTTTGGGCTGGGCCAACTCAAACCCGACCCGACCCGGCCCGATGCCCAACCCTACTTCTAACCCACTCCCAGTTTAACCTTCTATCCAAACACCAAAATTCAAAAATGGGTGTTACCCTCTACAAATTTAACCCGTCTTAACTGCCAACCAAACACACCCTTAGATGTGCATCGGGCAACACATTCATTTCCATATAGGGTTGGTATGTAATGGCTGAGTTTTGACTATCCCATGAGTGTATGTGAAACAATTATTCGGTTAGAGCAACATGAAAAAGTGAAACGCTAATCTCTTTTTGTTTGAGTCTCTATATCGAGTTTGTAGAAAAGTTAAAGCAGTTCTCTCCATTCTATTTCCCGCCGCTCTTAGCATCGATCTTTAACTAAAATATTTATGCATTTATATATAAATAGAAGATATCGAAATAATGGCCAAAAATGGCATATATACACCTATTTGATATTTCATACTCACTTTACTTTTTTATGAAATGATCAAAATCATTCATCATCAAAGGATAATTAAAGTTTTAGCAACAAAAGTCATCATTTTTAAGGTTTTTATCATTTGTGCCCATCTTAGATGTTGCAGTATCAATTATCCTCATTTCTTTTTTGGAATATCAATTGCGTCCCTACCATCATGCATTGTTATCACTTACACCCTTTAGTTAATGATCTGTCGTTGAGTTGAACTAAACCATAGTTTTTCAAATCAAGGTGCGATTAATAAGTACATAATTGTTCGAACACCACCTCCCACCCCGACGACCTCTTCCTCTCCTCTACCCCGACGTCCTCCTCTACCATCTAGCCACGCTACGCCTTTCACTAGTGTGCCTACAAGGGATGGATGGACTTGAGCACCAAAGCTCGGTCAAGGATGGCTGGAGAGTGAGTTGACGACTGGAATGGGGAAGGGAAATGGGTCTCCGGTGATGTGGGACTAGGACAACCTCTACCATCAGAAGTGGTCGGAGATGGAGAAGATCTTATAGCCATAGGTAGAAGAAGAAAAAAGATGAGGATATGTGTGGTGGCTGATGGTGGTCAGATTGATTAGGGTTCAAATCGAATGAGAAAGGTGATGAAGATGTAGACGAAATGGGGAGAGACTAAATTGATATATCTCGGAGAAAGTTTCTGTTGAAGATGGAAGGGTTGGACATTGAAGAAGCTCCTTGGATTTTCACCTCCAACTGTCGATAGTGTACCATAAGGTTCAAAAAAAACCTTGGTTAAGTTCTGAGAATTCTTGAGAAACTAAAGTAATACAAATACTCGAGCCGATGAAAAAGCCATAATACATATGAGTGGGTGTTGTTACCTGTGCATTTAATGATTACTATTTTGGCAAGGTTCCAGAGATTGCAATCGAGAAGTTGTGCAATTCATTCGAGTGGCACAAGATAAAGGAATCAACTGATCACAGATAAATGGGGAGTATTATGCGAGCCAAATGGAACGAGTCCTTCTCGCAGACCTATATCATAGGATACATCCAGTTTGTAAGAGGACCTAACAAGTTTCAATCATTTTGGAATGTCAATTAATTAACGAGCATCTACTAGTGGATTTTGTGTCATTTCATGTTTCAGACATATTTGAAAACGGAATTTGAAAACGGAATTCTAGGAGACCACCGCTTCTATGGATCTTTGCAAAATCACAATCTTTTACTGGTTTCTTGGGATGCCTTCGTGATGAGATTTTGGAGACGGTGCAATTTAAGCGGATCAAAGATATTATTAAAAGTTATACATCATTGTTGGTGGTGTCTCGTGCTCCCTTAGATGATTGAAACTTGTTGGAGAATGACCTAGAGATAGTCCCACATCTACTAATGATGGGAATTTGGAGAGTTAGTGGGGCTATATAATCAGAAAGCCCTACACAACTGTACTCATTGAGAAAACAAAATAGAAGAATCCACCATTTGAAGCGTTCTCCCATGTTTTCATCCTACTCCCGACGGAGTAAGATTCCACGTAAATCTTTCTTATCGCTTCTGCTTATCATTTCTCACATGGTATCGTAGCAAGCCAATTTTTGTGAGATCTAGTTCTATTTTGTGAAGTTGAATTATTATTTATGTTGCTCTGAATTAGTGCTGGAGAATGCCCAAGAGATAAGTGGGACTTTGGAGAGTTTGTGGGGCTATATAAAGAGCCCCACACCCCTGTACTCATTGATAAAATGAAATAGAAGAATCATCCCTTTAAGGCATTCTCCCGTGATTTCATCTCGCTTCTTACGTAGTAGGATTCTGATAGATACCCACTCATTCACCTTTATTCTTTTATTATCTTCAAATCCCTAGTTAAATGCATGTAAGTTCATCTAACTTGTACAAATTAACACACTAACTACAACCTATAGATAACACATTAACACTTGTATTTAAATCCAAAATAAAAGAATAAAGAAAAAATAAATAAAATAAGTATTGTAAATACTGACTGACCCTAAATCCTGAGACCAAGTCAATATTACTAAATTGATAGAGAATAAAGTAAGGGGAAATAAATGCAAAATAACAAAGATAAATATACACAAAATCCTATAAACCCTAGGTGTTCAAATTATTGTACATAGCCATACTTTCCTATTTTATATACATTCATACACACATCAAATAAATATGTTTTCAACATGAAACATGTATATAATAATGCATATAAAAATAGAAAATAATAATCAATAAAAATCATGCACAATGCACATTGCACACACTGATGAAAAGGTCATATACAGAATTCCATTGATCAATACCTCCTCCATATGAACTAAAAATTCATCAAATTCACACCCAATGTATTTCAAATTAAATTATCTATCTAGTGAAGGTAGTTTATTTAAAATAGAGTTAAGATACAAAAGTTGGTTTTCTGGAGTACCATTGTACTAGTGCATCTATATAAAATATTAATATATTTTAATTCTTTGCATTTTCACTTATTTACATGCTAAAATAATTGTATAATACATGTGTACACTATATTTATAAAATGTATACATATCATTATTGACATTTATAAACAAAAAATAAAAATATCTAAATACATAATAAATTACATCGTAAATGTATAAAATGCATAAATATAACAATATGTATATAAAATACAAAAAAATAATATACATAAAACATATGTATATATACCTTTATTTACACATGTAAAAATTAACACATAATAAACACGATAATAAAAATAAAAATTAGTTAAAAATTGCACGTAAAATAAAAAAAACAACTTTCATATTTCAAGATTTAATTAAAAATCATTTGCTATTTTATTTTCCATTTATTTATATTTTACCCTATTTTATCTTTTAGTGTTCTACGTGGACCAATCAGGAGGATGTGACAGTTAACCCAGGTCAACTGTCCCGCCTCCTCTTTGGACTGGTCCATAACATGCGATTGCCCCTTCTTCACCACTTTTTAGCATAGCTCCGGACCTCTTCTTCACCCATGTTCTTCATGAATTCTCTTCACCACATGATTAGCTTTCATGCCAATCAACAATCCTCCTTGGTGAATCATCAATCTTCTCGCAAACCCTAGGAAAAGGGAGCCTTTCCTGTTAAAGCCATACAATATCTCCTTCACCTTCAAGTTGAAATCAACCTGATTTGACCCCGCCGTAACCCCTGGATTTCTTCCCCGAGTTGATCACTAGTGATAAGAGAGCTTCCTCTTTGAATCAAAGTGAGGAGAAGGTGGTAGAGTCGTGATTCAACCATCACCGACGAGCCTTCGGTGTTCTTCTTCTCCTAGGTTGTCCCGACCAGGTGAGTTGTTCTAGTGTAGCAATTTCGATTCCTAGTATAGATAATAGATTAGATTAGGATGTTTCAACGATTTGATGTAGTTTAGCTTTAAATTCAAAAAAATATCTCGTCAGAGCTCCAAGCTCGGGCCACTGTTCGCTTGTGAAACCACCTCTGTTCTTATCACAAAACGCTTCATCTTCTGACTCCTCACATTCTGCATCATCCCACACATCATAACCAACCATGATCATGCAATGATCGTGTGAATAATCTCCTTCCTCCATCTTCACTGAAGACCCATCCCGACTTCATTATTTTTCATGTATTTTCACAATTTTGTGGGTCGAGGGAATGCCTCTCAAGCCTGAGTTGATTTTGTGTAGTTGCCAAACTTAGAATCGTTTCAGCTGGAGTTGATTACACACCTACAACCCAGTCCTAGGTGGTATGAGATTCAAGGAATCCATGTCTCTCTCCGTGAGACCTAGAGAGGTAAGGTAACTACCATTGGATGCGAATTTACTGCAAAGAAGCTTTTTGAGTCTGATCCCAAGATGAAAGATCAACCAAAGAGCGAGGATCCATCAATTGAAGGATGGGAGAAGACATGTTATTCCCCATTCTCCATTCTCTCTAAAACTGTTGGATCAAGCGTCCTTCAAGATTTTGTCAGAACCGTCCAATTAAGGGCAAAAGGAAGCATGTAATAGCCGTTGGATGAACAACTTAAATGATCTAATCATAGACGTTGATCTGTGCACTATTGGGTATATTACGCAGATCCCCTCACACCATATATATTTAATATTAATACTTAAACATTTATCTATAGTTGTAATAATTGTGTAATATTTAACATTTAGACCTCAAGTTTTCCTCTATTTACAATTATGTACAATTCTCTGTTCGCTGGAGAATGCCAGAATAGGGCAGCGATCGGGGTTCACTGGAATGGGGAGAAAAATATGGGCAAATATCAAAGCCACTCCTACAAAAAAAGAAGCAAACTGCTGCAGCCTCAAGTTGGGTTGGACTGCAAATAAACGCAACAACCTCCCCCTCTAGCCCTAAGGGGGAGGTGTGGTCCAGTGATGAAGATCAAGAAGAAGTGACACCGCTCAAATCTCTACAGAGCTGAAGCTTGTCACGAGTGATTGCCGTGGTCAACATGTCTAAGGGGTTCTCATCAGTGTGAATCTTCTTCAACATAAGTTGCTTCTGGTTGATTGGTATCTGACATTAATGTGTTTTGTGCGAGCATGTTGCATGGTATTCTTGCTCAGGTCTATAGCGCTCTGGCTATCACAAAATACAACTGGCTCACTGTCATCCAATCCAAACTCACCAAGAAAGCATTGTAGCCATAACACTTCTTTACCAGCCTCTGCTGCTGCTATGTATTCTGCCTCGGTAGTAGAGAGAGCAACATATTTCTGTAATTTGGATTGCCATGATATGCCCCCCACCTGCAAAAGTGAAAATGTAGCCTTAGGTAGACTTTCTTTGGTCCATGTCAACTGCCATATCTGCGTCAGTGTAGCCACAAAGTTTGGGATCTGACCTCCCAAACACAAGACACATACTTGAGGTCCATCTTAAGTATCTCAAGATCCATTTCACTGCCTCCCAATGGTCCTTCCTCAGATTGGACATGAATATGCTCACCACGCCCACTACATGGGCCATGTCATGTCTAGTGCAAACCATGGCATACATGAGGCTCCCAACCACAGATTGGTATGGGATCTTGGTCATCTCTGCTTTCTCCTCAGAAGTGAATGGACATGATTCTTTGGTCAGCTTCAAATGAGAGGTTAAAGGCGTGCTGACATGCTTGACATTCTTCATGTTGAACTGCTCCAACACGTGTTCAACATAGCTTTCTTGTGACAAACACAACATGTGCTTCTTCTTATCCTTTGTAATATGCTTCCCAAGGATGTAACTAGACTTGCCCAAATCTTTCATCTCAAACTCCTTGGATAGTTCTCTCTTGAGCTTTGCAATCAAGTTGGAATCATGACCTATAATCAACATATCATCCACATAGATCAAAAGAATGACATGCCTGTCATTGGGAAGACGACAAACATATACGCATGGAGCGACTGTAGTTCTCTTGAAGCTTTTCTTTGCCATGAAAGCATCAAACGTCAAGTACCATTGTATTGAGGCTTGCTTCAAGCCATAGAGACTCTTCCTCAACCTGGAAACCATGTGCTCTTTCCCTTTCTCTTGAAATCCTTATGGTTGCTCCATATAGATCTCTTCTTTCAAATCACCGTGAAGAAACACTGTCTTCACATCCATCTCCTCTAGCTCAAGGTCCCTGATAGCAACAAGTTCTAGCACCATTTTCACTGAATTCATCTTCACCACTGGGGAGAAGATCTCATCATAGTCCACTCCTTTATGACTGAATCCTTTCACCACCAATCTGGCCTTATGCTTCACCTGCTTGCCACTGTCATCAGACTTTATCTTGTAAACACATTTGTTCTTTAAGACTCTATTGCCTTTAGGAAGCTCAACAAGATCATAAGTGTGATTTTTCTTGAGAGATAACATCTCTTCATTCATTGCATTGCGCTACTGATCCTTTTCCTTATGCATTTGTGCCTCCTCAAAGGTGTCTCTGGCTCACCTGCATTTGTATGCATCACATACTTAGAAGTGGGGTAACGGGATGATGGCTGACATGTCCTCTAAGATCTCCTGACCCGAGGCTCTGCTGCGTCTTCATGTAGATGAGTCTGGTCCCCCTGCCCCAAGTCATCTAGACCTGCATCAATGGGGTCTGCATCTGGCTCGTGCTGCTCTAGCTGCCCATACTCTCCACATGTACCCTGTACGGGAGAGGGGTCCATGTCCTCATCACTGTCATCATCCATGGAAAACTCATCTGCATCACCACTGTCAGTGGTGTTCTTAGCCAATGTCTGATTCTCATATAAAATCACATCCCTATGTTTGGTTACTGTCTTCTTTCTTGGATCCCAAAGACGGTACCTAAATTCTTGATCTCCATAGCCAAGAAAAATACAAGGCGCTGCCTTGTCATCTAACTTCTGCCTCTGCTCCTTAGGTACCAATGCATAAGCTTTGCATCCAAACACCCTCAAATGAGCATATGAGGGGTCCTTACCTGTCCAAATACGCTCTGGAATCTGAAAATCCAGAGGAACTGATAGAGATCGATTGATCAAGTAACATGTGGTGCGAACCGCCTTAACCCAAAAAGTCTTGGGCAACTTCGCTATTTTCAACATACAACCAACTCTCTCAGCAATGGTCCTATTCATCCTCTCAGCAAGACCATTATGCTGGGGTGTGCTTGGCTCCATCCTCTCATGCCTAATGCCGTAATCGATACAATAGCCCTGAAAGATAAGGGAGGTGTACTCTCCTCCATTGTCTATGCATAGACACTTCAATAATTTCCCTGTCTCGCGCTCAACCATGACATGGTATTTCTTGAAACAATCAAAAACCTGATCTTTCATCCTCAGCACATACACCCACACCTTCCTAGATGCATCATCAATGAAGGTGACAAAATACTTGTTGCCTCCTAAAGAGGCTGTGTCCATGAGACCACAAACATCTAAGTGAACCAGCTGCTGACTATGTATGGTACACTCCTGATCTTTCCAACTTCACATGCATCAGAAGGAGACAAAGTGATGTCATTGTGGTAGGAGTCAACTCTCTCTTGCTCAGAAGCTGCAAGCCCTTCTGGCTCATGTGGCCAAGTCAACAGTACCACAAATCTGAAGTGTCTGCCTCACTGGCATGCAAACTGCCATCCATGACCTTTACTCTAGTCATGTAGAGTGTGTGACACAAACTGCCTCTAACCATGATGAGAGAATCCTTACTGATCTTGCATTTGCTATCGTCGAACTTCAGATGGTAGCCTTCACTATCTAGTTGTGAACTAGATATAAGTCTAAGGCGCACATCAGGAACATGCCTCACATTCTGCAAAGTCATTTAGCACCCAACATCAGTATGAATCGAGATGGTGCCAATCCCCACGATCTTAAAGTAACTTTCGTTACCCATCAAGATTCACCTGTAATCATACTAGTGTAGGCGGTGAAGAACTTCCTGTGTGGAGTTACATGATAGGAAGCGGTCGTGTCAACGACCCACTCCAAATCACTCCCTGCATGCAAGCACTAATCCTGGATGATGAAAATCACCTCATCTGCACTGTCATCTGTCACAACTGCTGCTAAATTCTCATCTTCCTTTTTCTGATCTTTCTTGACTTCAGCTTACTCTCTCTTCCAAATCCTTCAATCTCTCTTCTAGTGACTGAGTTTCTGCAATGATGACACTTTCCTCTATCCTTGGATTTGTCTCTGGATTTCTGCCTCTCCTGTGACACTTCTCTGTTGCTGGATCTGTCTCTCCTCTCAACTGCATACACATGTGAAGAGGAGGATGCCTCTCCTGATGAGTGACGTCTGATCTCCTCATTCAAGAGACTAACCTTGATCACGGGCATGGTCAACTTTCTATCCTTCGTAAAGTTGCTCACGGTGACTACTAGAGTCTCCTAGCTGTCTAGTAATGAGCCTAAAAGGAGAAGTGCCTGCAACTCGTCATCAAGTACCAATCCCATGGAAGTCAACTAGTTGATAATGCTTTGAAAATCATTCAAATGCTCAACCACTTTAGTCATGTCCTTGTATTTCAAGTTCACAAGCTTTCTAATCAATAAAGCCTTGTTAGTTGCGTTCTTCTGATCATAGAGTTCGAATAACTTGTCCCACATGTCAAGCCACTTCCGAATGGTCCCGATGGCCTTTCGGTTCAACTTTGTCCACTCACTTACGTACATATTTTCCGGCTTGGCGCTCTCTCCCTCCGCCAGATCCTGAAGGTCCTTGCAATACAAAATATTTTCCATCTTTGCTTTCCAAATCTGTCAGTTGCTACTTGTAAGCTTGATCATCGTGCCTTCATCATCTTTGCTCATTTTGCTCAACTTGAGCTCTGATTCCACTTGTTGGGGATGAATCACACACAAGGAGGATCTCCTAATATCTGTCCTGTAGCAAAGATGATACAACACAATATGAGTTCCCCACACGAGAACCAAATGACAATAATGATAAACCAATCACAAGCAACCACACAAGACAAATATTTTTACGTGGAAACCCTTACTCGATGTGAGAAAGGGAAAAACCACGGGGCAAGACCGACAACGAATCCACTACGGTCAAGATGAGCTAAATGTTCTTTCGATTTTGTTGCCCAACAAGACCAAGATACAAGTCACAAGCACAATGATAGTTTTTCAACAAGTAACAAACTATCTCTAAGTATCTAACAACACCAAATGCTCAAATCCGAGGAATAGTGTCTTCCTTGTGGGCTCCCGGATGGAGACCCAAATATGATGGCTTCAACTCTTTGAGGTCGTCCGCAACGACCTCCCCGCTGCTCCTCTTGAGCACGCCCAAACACTGTTCTCCAAACCCAAGCTGCAGCCCACTATCGACTAGAGAATAGAGGAAGAGCCCAGCTGCAACCTCCTCCTCTCTCTCGCGTGGAAGAGGATGGCTTTTCACGAAACCCTTGCTGCTCTTCTTTTCGGCTAGAACGGGGCGTGTGTTTCGTTCTCTGTTCACTGGAGAGTGGAGAATGTCGGGATAGGACAGCGATCGGGGTTCCCCGGAATGGGGCCCAAAATATGGGCAAATATCAAAGTCACCCCTGCAAAAATGGAAGGAAACTGCTGCAGTCCCAAGGTGGGGCTGGACTGCAAATTAAACCCAACACATCATACCCAATCGTAGTCCCATACGTTTTGATACTGTGGGAACTCCTTATCAACGTTGTTTCTATTTTGGAAATTCTTATAAAAATATAAGAGTATAATTCTATATTAAAAGATTAAAATTAAATGGGGGATTGAACATGCATCAAAATGCTACCATAAGATATATACGACCTTGTCTTCACAGATTTCCTTCAGTCAAGACGTGGGATTAAACACGTGTGTAGATATTAATGTCTCCCCAAGACCTGCAAAAAAATCTCCAACAGCTATAGTAACATAGTTCAATACGAAAGAAATGAAATAACAAGATTTCATATGATATTCTTATGTGCAGGATATATTTAAAATAATAGCGACAACTAGATACTCTATGTATTTCATACGTGTGTATCCTTAGTTTCTATAAGAGTATATATAGTAGGATTTCATATGATATTCGTATGTATATATATTTCATTTATAGTGACAACCGGATACTTTAAGGGTTTCATATGCTCGTGTCTACGTAACATATGTATGCAATTTTTATGTAGATGTTGTAATTACTATAAAGGATAGAGGGGTATATATATAGCAGGAATTTCGTGTATGCTTCGAAACTAAGTGCTAGAATATGTATGGTCTAGGTTCCAATAAGATATTATATAGAGTAAAAGTCACATACCTATGTGTGCCTCAATTGCTTAATACTTCAGAAACTTCGTAAATTTCTAGCTATATGCATGCGTGTGCAATTGTGTATGTATGTCTGCATGCATGTCTACATATGTATGTGAATCTACGAATGTATGTTCACACACACACATATGCACGCGCGCGCGCACACACACACTTACATAAATATACACATGCGCTCACATGCATGTATATAAGTGTGATGAATCACTGATTCGTTATGCATTTTCTATAAACTAAGCTTAATTTTGAGCGAAAACACGCCAATTCTACTTGTTATTGTGCATAATTTACTTTAATTACTTTTCACATACATTGCATTCAAAAACCACTAAATATATTAAAATCAACATGTTGTAAATACATGCATTTCCTCTTCCTAATGAAATAGCATATAATTTTACTAACACTACATAATTTGTTGTTGGTCTTATAGCCCATTTCATTTGATTTTCTAATTTTATTTTTCATGGCAATTGAGCCCAAAGGCCACAGTCACCTATGAGTTCCCCACTTCTAAAACTAAATAAAATAAAATATATCATCAATGTCTGTCAACTCTCTTCTTCAACAAGAGGGCGACGCCACCTTTGTAGCCCTGCCATGCGTAATCGTTGCCCCCACTCCCTATGTTACAACATCAACGACTTGCCCTTCGCGCTGAAAGAGGATAATGAGAACAAATGGATCCTCTTCGATCACCAACCACCCATCAATGAGCTTGAGCCATATATACCCATGATAACCGCCCGAACGACGAAGGTAAAGGTACAGAAATAAAGGTCGTCGCGACCTCAATCACTCGGGCTAAGTATATCAAGAAAAAAATCGAACCGCGAAATAAATCAGAGATGAAACACGAAGTGCGGTCCTAGCTATGGGATTAACCTGGTATAGCTCCCAGGGTCGAACACAAGGAGCACGGGTTGGCCAAAGGCCTACGAAGTAGTCAAAATGAGATAAAATACAGAGAAAATATTTTTAGTGATTTTTAATGATTTTTAGATTTTTTTGGAAATTTTTAATATATGAAGAAAATGAGAAAAGCAAAAACAAGCACACTTGAGCAATTTATTTAAAGCATCAAAAATCAAGCAAAAATTCAAGAAAAATTGTTTTTATGTTTTTTAGGTTTTTAAGTGTTTTTGGTGAATTTTTGGGATTTTTATAAGGTGTATTTTATTTTCTAAAAATCAAACAGTACTAAAAACAAAGGGTACTAGCCAGCAAGGCCCAAAACCCAAAAATAAAATATTTAAGGATCTCAGATGGCCCTGGAGGTAATTTTCCTGTATTCTAGAGAAAATAAGGAAAATTTGAGCACCAAAATTATTGTTTTTGGATTTTTAGGTTATTTAATATGATTTTTATGAGTTTTTAGGTGTTTTTAGATTTTTAGGGGTTTTACTCAATGAAAAATAGCCAAAATTGGCTAGAAAATCTAACAACACACAAAGAACAGTAACTAATTTTTATAGATTTTTTTGGGGGTATTTTTATATTTTTTTGTGATTTTTCAAGTGAAACAGTGCCAAAAATAGATGTTTTTGAATTTTTTTAAAATAGCAAACAAGATCAAAAATGTCCTCAAAAATCTACAAAAATCCTAAACCATGGCAGGAGCTATGTATCAAATTTTCATTAGATTTGGAGGTGATTTGATATTTTATTCAAAATCCAAAAGGGGGCACTGTGCACAAGGACCAATGTGCAAATACCCGAAGATCTGGGGGTCCAGGTGCAAATAACCCAGCAAGTCACGCGCGTGGCGCGTGCCTGTGGCACTCAGGGACCTTCTGGTAATAAAAACCAAGTTCTTGGACCTTTTGGTAACTCGTACCAAAAAGTCCAGGGGCTTGGGCGCAAATAACCCACTAAAATCCGCACATGTTCAAATAAAATGCTCACAGGGGTAGAAATGCAAATACCAGAAAGTATATATTCATTCCATAACCATCCAGAACTACAGGATAAGAGATGTAAATAACCCAACTAAACACGTGACGAAGCACGTGGACTAACATACACAGGGGTATCAATGTAAATAAAGACAAGCACAAGGTCCGAGGTGCAATTTACCCTACGTAAATAAAACGACTAAAATATTTACAGGACTAGGATTAAAAACACAAACTACGAGGGGGTCCTAAGTAAATTACCCCTTATTTAACGTCGATGGCTGGATTCGCGCCACGTGGATGATCCAATGGTCCTGGTGAGCTGGCGCCTCTCTCCTTTTCGCTTGAGCCTGATCGACGGTGCAGGGCGAGGCACGTGGGGGATCTGACGTCTGGCAGTGCAGGTGCCTCTCTCCTCTGTTCTGACGGTCCTGATCAGCCTCTCGAGAGGATCAACGGTATCTGCTCCTCCGTGGATGGACGATGGAGATGCGAACTGGAGCGGAGGGGCTAATCGGACGGTGAAGGAGGTTCCTCGAAGAACAAGTGGCCGGCGAGGTTCGCCGGCCTCGTGCGCGTGCCCGGGACCTCCCTAGCTGCCTCCAAGTATCGGAGAAGATCGGCGGTGAGGTTCCGCAGCTGGTGGTGGCTTCAGATGACCCGGCCGAGCCCTGGAGGGGCTCCGGCGAGGTCGGCGACGGCGAGCTCCTGGCCTGGATGTGAGGGGGGCTCAGATGCCCTCCTCTTGACCTGCAAAGTAGACCAAAAGCTTCGCGGGTCGAGGGCAAAGTGCCTCGACCCGATGAAGCGGCGTGAGGGTGATCGATGCGTCGAGGCGGATGAGCTCCGGCGAGCGGAGGATGGTGGAGCCCGAATCCCAGCTCCGGGGCGAGCTGGGTTGAACGAATGGGCGTAGAAGGTGCGTCGAGGGATGGGGGAGGTGATAGTGTGTCCCGATGATTGAGAAGATGTACGCTATGGCCGGAATCAACGGAATACGGCGGAGAGTCGATTTGGGGGTAACTCAAAATTAAATGAAATGGCAAGGTTCTAAGGTTACCTGGGTGGAATGGAAGACTATGCTGGAGCTTAGCTAGCTCCCGGTCGTCGCCTCGAAGGGCGTCAAGGCCTGAGGCTCGAGCTCCAACTAGGTGGCGGAGCACGGCGGCGCACGGCTGCCGGATCGATGGTCGGGCACCCTCCTCCTCGCTGCAACACGGCAGACGGAAGCTGTCACCTTGCTGAATGCAATGGAGGTCACGGGAGTGAAGGTGGAGAGCCAAAGATGGGAAATGAATGCGGCGGAGCTCAGGCTATATATGGGTGCAGGTCCGGGAAGAAGGGCTCGGGTCCGGCTCGATTGAGCACGGATCCCTAGGCAAAGTGTCGGGCGAGATTCCCGGATGCACGGGGGGTGATCGGAGCGCGGGGTTTACGGATTTGGATACCGGGTCGTGACGCAATAAATCGGGGAAATCGGGTCGGGCGTCACGACCCGTGTGAAGTGGTCCACAGGGGGGAGTTGACCGGGGTCAACAAACCCCCGTGGACCAATCAGGAGCCGCCAATTATTGCATTTTTATTTGATTTTTTTGGGCCATTAAATGACCGAATTTTCAAAAACTTAAAACATGAAATATTTTTAATTTATTTTTTTCTATTTTGTTGTGATTTTTAATTAATTTTTGGAAATAAAAATAAGGTATTTACATAATAGGTCTATACATAGGTATATGTACAATATATAGGTTTTGGGTTTTTGATTTTTAATTATTATTTTTGTACAATTTTATTCCTATTTTATATTTTATTTATTTAGAGAATAAAATGAGGAATAAAAGGGTCTTTTTATTTTATTTTTATCACTTATATACATGGGTGGAATAAATAGTTATATACATTTATATACATGGTATGTATACAATGTATTTTTGTATTTTTAATTTTGTAATTTTTATTTGATTTTTGTTTTGTTTCTTGTTATTTTATGTATTTACAATATGTAACATGGAATATTTACAAAAAAGTTTAGAAAATAATTTTATTTATTTATAAAGTTAAATGGATAAGGAGGGTGGTTTATGTACATGGTGAAAGGTGTTTTTGAGTTTTTGTGTTTTAAATTTTTATTTTGTTTTTAAGAGTTTCTATATATCCAAATATTTACAAGAATATTTTTGGTTGAGGAAAATATAATTTTATTTATTTACATAGATATCTACACATGAGCTCCTATCTCCCTCTACTTTGGCTTTTATGCGGTCAGGCCCATGCTGAGCCCTCCCTTGGGTTAGGTTGCTCAATATTTATTCTAAATATTTCCCTCTTTTTCTTTTTCATCTTTATTCTTTTATTTTTGCACAAAAACATGCTAATTACATATTTTTACAAGATGCATGCTTTTGTTAATTATTCCTATTTACACATATCTACATGCATTTGCATAGGTTTTTGTAGCTAAAATATAAGAATAAAGAGTGATGAATGGGTATTCATCACCCCCCTATACTATACTTTGCTAGTCCCTTAGCAAACACTTATTTGAAAAAGAAGTGAAAAAGTAAGAAAAAGAAAAAGAAAAAGAGGTTGTACATGGATCAAGGTTGAATTATTAAACTTTCCTTCATTAAATTGAAATATGGAGCTCGATCAGATCTTTGGATTATTAATGTGTCGGAACCTTATTTGGACTTAAGCTTAAAACTCAACAGCCTCTAAGTTCCACCAATCTATGGGCAAGACTCCTCAATAAACCAGATCAGAACAAGTCTACATACACAAACTCTAATGACCATGAGTCTTTCCAAGCAGTGTAAGTGATATGTGGCTCCCCACCTCAGAAGTAACAAAGAGACAACCTCCCTCAACCTGGTAACTCTAATGCCTCGGTCTAGCAACTCTTTCCTCGAGAAGCGGAGTATTCCCTTCTAAGTTCAAGTGCAACCGACTCAAGAAGAGGGGGTAGAAGTATAGAGTTTTGGAAGCCTAGCCAGTGTAGCTAAGTCTCCCGCTGCAAGCTTCATGAGATGTAACATTGATACCATAAGCTTTTGCTTTATTTGACTATGTACACTCCGGTGGGGTTATTAAATTTTCAATCCGACCCACCACTTTTTTGGAGTTCTTTTTGCATTTTTGCATATTTTTTTTTCAAGAACTTCTGTACAGCATATCTACATGGTGCAGCATATAAGAAATTTCCCCTTGAGCCAGTAGACTATCCCTCTTTTGAAGCTTTATTGCAACCCACGGCTTCTGTCTTTAGCCTTCATCACCACTAGACCAAGTTGAGATGCACTTCCTTCACTAGAAGAAGAAGAGAGGTTCCGCCTAGAAGTACTACCCTCATATGCTACCCCAAGCCAAAGGAAACTGCCTCCTCACCACCTCATCCGTGGAGAGCCATGTGTAAAGTGCAGGTGCAAGTCAAGCCATTGTCTCTAAGAGTCATGCGTGTGTTGTTAAGTGTTCTACTTAAGCTCATCAAGATGACATATGCTCATAGCCTAGTGGACTCAAAGAATTAAGTCCTTATGGACCTGAAAAGCCTTAAACCTAAATCCTATAAGGTTCCTCTTGGAGTTAAGTGGATTAAGATCTTATTCAAGCTCCCTTTCTCAATTTAATTCCAGGCTTAGTTTAAATGTCAACTTCTCATCCAGGAAAAACTATATACATATATGTACACAAGATGCTATTTACAAATATTTTACAATCATGCGAAAATTTTTGAAAAATGTTTTGAAATCATGAATGATGCATGAGGTGCAAGTTTTTGCAAAAAGATATTTACAAACATTTACACAAGATTTTTGCAAACTTTTGATTTTCAAAACATTTTGGAAAAATTTTGTACTATATACATAATTTTGATACAAAAATATTTACACAAAATTTACACAAAAGATTTTTGAAATCATTTTTACAAAAATACTTTGTACACTAGCTATGTATGTGCAAGATAAAAGAGGTTTATGAAAAAATTTTTTAAATTTTTGTGATTTTTAGCCATTTTATTTATTAACACACTCACACAAAGTACGAGTTACGGCTAAAGTATATATGAAATATATACACACCCCCCCTATACTTAGCTCGAGCGATGTCCTCAGAGTGATCAAGAGCGATGAAGAAGACATAAATCGTGCTTAGTAAAAGGGAAGTGAAAAGGAATGGATAAGTACATGAACGAATAAATGAATAGAATGAGAGGAACTCGGTGGTTTCCCCCTATACTTAGGATTAACTAATCCTAAGTATAGCAAGCTGTACATGAAGGGAAAGCCGAGTGAAGAATATACAGAATCTGCCCCCCCTATACTTAGGGTAAAATATCCCTAAGTATAGGCAGCAAAACAGGGGCAGAAAGAATGAAAAGACTACCCGCAGGTCCGACATCCCCCCTATACTTAGGGTAAAGTACACCCTAAGTATAGCATAATCATAAGATGAGGAAAGGGATGTGGGACTAAAGAATAGAATGATATGGACAACTGGATCTATACAGGCGGAGGTATAGTGAACATCAGGCGTGAGATGCAAAAGATGTGAGTCAAAAGACCACATCTCACGCAAAATGAATAGGGGCACAAATAATAACATCCCGCGGCTCATGATCTAGATATGGCTTGAGCCGCTGGCCGTTCACTCGAAAGGTGCTCTCAGAAGACAACTCGGATATATCAATACTACCATTGTCGTGCACCTTTCTGAAGAGAAAAGGTCCCTTCCATTTGCTCTGTAGCTTCCCTGAAAATAATCTAAGCCTCGCATCAAACAGCCATACTCTCTGTCCAATCTCAAAATGCTTGTGGCTGATATGAGAATCATGCCACTCCTTGACTTTCTCCTTATAATGTAGGCTGCTTGAGAAAGCTGCATCTCTAAGCTCCTCCAGGGCAGCTAACTCTGCCCTCCTCTGGTCTCCTATACCATCTGGATCCATAAGAATATCTGTGACTGCCCAAAGTGACTTGTGCCTCAGCTCAACAGGTAGATGGCATGGCTTGCCATAAACGAGGCGAAAGGGAGATGTACCCAATGGAGTCTTGAAAGACGTCCGATATGCCCACAAGACCGAATCCAAAAGCTGTGACCAATTCTTTCGGTCAGGGCGGATGACTTTCTGCAAAATATTCTTGATCTCCCTATTCGACACCTCAGCTAGACCATTCGTCTGCGGATGGTAAGGTGTAGCAACACGATGATCTATGCCGAACTCGCTAGCAAGTGCCTTCACCTGGTCGTTGATAAAATGAGACCCCCCGTCAGAAATAAGAACTCGTGGAACCCCGAACCGCGTGATGATATGCTTCCTCAAAAATCTGCAAACAGTCCTTGCATCAGCGGCTCGGGCGGGGATAGCCTCAACCCAACGACTAACATAATCTACGGCCAACAGAATGTACTCAAATCCCTGACTCTTAGGGAATGGACCCATGAAATCGATGCCCCATGCGTCAAAAACCTCACAGAAGTGAATGGGCTGCATCGGCATCATATCACGCTGTCCACAAGTGCCCATCCTCTGACAGTCAGTACACCTCTTCACGAACTCATCAGAGTCCTTGAAGAGGGTAGGCCACCACAAGCCGGATTGGAGCACTTTCTGTGCCGTTCTCCTCCCAGAATGATGTCCTCCTGCCTCAAGCTTGTGGCAGTAAGTGAGGACGCTATGGTGTTCCTCCTGAGGAATACACCGACGCCAGACGCTATCCCCTCCTTCGTGGTAAAGGATGGGATCCTCCCAGTGGTAGGACTTGGCCTTCGCAAGGAAGGTCTCAAGCCTCTGCCTGGGCCAATCTTGTGGGACTTTCCCAGCAACGAGAAAGTTCACAATATCGGCATACCACGGGAGTGAGGCGATAGCAAGGATCGCCTCATCTGGGAAGGTATCACGAATAGGATCAATCTGCTCAGAATCCTCAGGCTGCTCTAATCGGGAGAGATGATCCGCCACCACATTCTTGACTCCAGGCTTATCCTTGATCTCAATGTCGAACTCCTGGAGTAGAAGGATCCATCTAGTCAATCTGGCCTTGGCATCCTTCTTTGCCATGAGGTACTTGATGGCGGTATGATCTGTAAACAAAGTCACTCTAGATCCAATGATATATGATCTGAACTTATCTAGGGCAAACACTACTGCTAGCATCTCCTTCTCTGTGACCGTATAATTCCGCTGGGCGGAATCCAATGTGCGGCTAGCATAGTGTATGGCAAATGGAACTCCATCCCTCCTCTGTCCCAGCACTGCCCCCACGGCAAAATCGGAGGCGTCCGTCATGATCTCGAATGGGAGAGACCAATCAGGCGGCTGAAGAACAGGAGCCTTTATAACATGTTGCTGGAGAGTCGCAAAAGACGAGAGACACTTGTCATCTACAAGGAACTCGGTGTCTTTCGTCAAGAGGTCAGTCAACGGTCGGGCAATCTTGCTGAAATCCTGAATAAATCTCCTATAAAATCCAACGTGCCCCAGGAATGACCGTAACTGCCTCAGATTGGACGGCGGTGTGAGTTTTCTAATGACATCCACCTTGGCCGGATCAACCTCCATGCCCCTGTTGGAGATGATGTGGCCAAGCACCGTCCCTTGAGTCACCATAAAGTGACTCTTCTCCCAAGATAGAACCAAATGGAACTCGATACATCGCTGGAGTACCCGGTCTAGGCAGTCAAGACAAGAATCGAATCCGTCGCCGTAGACCGAGAAATCGTCCATGAAGACCTCCAAACACTCCCCTACCATGTCCGAAAAGATCGACAGCATGCACCTCTGAAAAGTCGCAGGGGCATTGCATAGCCCAAATGGCATGCGTCGAAAAGCATATGTGCCGAAGGGACAGGTAAAGGTGCTCTTCTCCTGATCCTCAGGAGCGATGGCCACCTGGTTGTAGCCCGAGTACCCATCCAGGAAACAATAATGGCTCTTCCCTGCCAGTCTCTCAATGATCTGGTCAATAAAAGGCAGGGGGAAATGGTCCTTCTTGGTGGCCTGGTTGAGTCTCCTGTAGTCAACACAGACCCTCCAAGAAGTGGGTACTCGTGTAGCGATCTCCTCTCCCGACTCACTGATCACAGTCGTGATGCCCGTCTTCTTGGGCACCACATGCAAGGGGCTGACCCACTTGGAGTCGGAAATGGGATAAATAAAATCTGCGCTCCACCATTTGGATATTTCCTTCATCACGACCTCTCTCAGGTTGGGGTTCAGTCGCCGCTGGAACTCACGCGACGGCTTCGCCCCCTCCTCAAGATAGATATGGTGGGAGCACACTGCTGGACTAATCCCATGGAGATCCGCTACGCTCCATCCGATCGCCTTGCGGTTCTTTTCAAGAACCCCCATCAGACGGGATTCTTGCTCTCCAGTCAACTCGGCTGAGATGATGACTGGGTACATCTCTGGATCGCCCTCAAGGAATCGATACTTCAGCGAAGTAGGGAGCGACTTTAGCTCTGGAATGCTGGGTGCTGGCAAATCTGGCTGCAGAAGAAAATGAGTGAAAGCTGCTAAATCGGCCAAATCTGCCTGGGAAAGTGAAAGCGTCCTCTCGCAAACCGAATCGGGAGAAGGCTGCTCAACTGCACTGTCTCTGCTCGGCTCTGCGTCTACCTCCTCCTCATCTCTAGGCTCAGATGGACTCAAGTCTGGCATCTGATCATAGCAATCGGCCCAATCAGACTCTGAATCCGAGGGATCTGTATCATCCGCGGTGGCATCAGTACCAACGAACAACAAGGTGGCCTCAGCACCACCATCACTGAACATCGTGTCGCGATCGAGGACCGGCTCTGCTGCCTCTATGGTATCCTGAACCAGGTCTGTGCTCTCCAGACTCTCCTCTGCTATCGTCTCTGCATCAGCTGTATCTGAAAGTGAGAGGGTGGTCTGTGTCTCAAGATCTGCCCAAGCTGCCTCATCATCTGTGATCACAAAATCACAGTCCTGGTGGATGTCTGGCTCTGCGTCTATCAGCTGCTCTGTATCGGTACTCGCATCTGAGCTGGCTCTGAGTCTGGCTCTGTAATCCTCGACCGTCTCTATTTGTATACTTTCGCCCTCGACGCGAAAGTACACCTTCCCGCTATCATGATCAGTCACCGCCTTGGCTGTGGCCAAGAACGGACGACCAAGGATGATGGGGGTATCGGCCACTGACTCAGGGATCTCCATGTCCAACACTACGAAGTCCACGGGGAATTTCAGGCCCTGAATCGTGACGATAACGTCTCGTAATAACCCCTTCGGCCTCTTGACAGATCGATCAGCGAACTGAAGGACTGTCCTGCTCTGTCGAAGAGTGCCCAACTCGAAGCGGTCGAGAAGGGCTGCCGGAAGAAGGTTAATCGACGATCCGCTATCTAGAAGAGTACGGTCGAACCTCTGCTCACTAATCTGGCATCTGACATACGGGGCCCCTGAATCTGGCCTCTTGGCTGGCAGTCGGTTCTGGATCGCGAAGCACGTGGCTTTCGTCAGCACATGTATCTCTGAAATGTGGTTCCTCCTCCTCCTCCTGACTGTAGTCCTCTCTCTCAACGAACGCTGGAGCAGGAGGATGTGTTGCAAAGCCTCCTGGAGGGTCAGCTGGATGTGGAATCGATCAATCATGCTCTGACTGAACTCCTCAAGCTCTCTCTTTTTGGGATTTTCTGTTTTCTTCCCCTTCCCCATCTGAAGGGCTCTAGGGAAGGGGATCACTGGGTCCTTCTCAGATGAAGGACTAGGAAAAGGTCTAGACGGTTCAAGGACCGGATCCACACATACATCATGCACCACAGTGGGACCAGAAAAAAGTAAACCTTTTCCTTTATTCATAACAGAGTTCTGAGATACATGAGTGTGAGGAAAAACAACATCTCTCTCTGTACACACACCGGTGGCCTCAGTACCACCACGGGCTGGCTGCTCTGCTGCTGCTGCTGGTGCTAGACGTCTCGCGGCATCAGTACCGCGTGCTGGCTCGGCTGGACGGGTGGCGTCAGTACCACCTCCTCGAACTGGTGAAGCGGCGGCCTCAGTACCGCCGGTGGAATCAGCATCCTTGGTGGCCTCAGTACCACCATCATCATCTGGAGCGGCCTCAGTACCGCTCTCCTCCTCCTCATGTGGCGCCTCCGGAGTGTCCTCGTGGTGAAGCTCAGGTGAGGCGCCGCCGCCTGCTGGGGTCCTACCGCTCCTAAGTGTGACGAAATCAGCATCAAAAAGATCCGAAGATGTATCATCAAATGGGTCACTAGGAGTGGCTAACTCAGTATGTACTACCTGCTCAGATTTCCTCTTGAGGCTGTTCGGATTCGGCTCGATCTGGGCTGGTATGGCGGCCTTCCCTCTCACCAGGTCCCGCATCTCCTGGCGGAACTCATCCATCTCCCGTCTGAATGTGGCCTGCTGGTCCGTGAGGAGGCGGGCGATGTCATCCAAGGCTGGGCTCTCGTGGGGGCCCGACGGGTGGCCTCTCTGTGGGTGAGGCTGCTGGATCTGCTGCTGCTGGTGCTGGTAAGAGGGGTAGGATGGAGGGTGCTGCTGATATCCCTGGTGAGCCTGCTGCTCACGTCTCCAAGACTGTCTCTGCTGCTGATAGGGACGAGGACCGTAGGATGGCTGCTGCTGATACGCTGGGGGCTGCTGCTGCGGCTGGTGCTGGTCTCTCTGCTGGGAGTACTGCCCTCCCTGTCCTGACGGCTGCGGCTGGGGCTGGGCACCACCGCTTCCCCACCTGAATCCGGGATGGTCTCGTCGGATCCCAGGCTGGGGGCGGTCATACCAAATCCCGTTGACATCCATCAACGGCTCTACATCGAAGGGGTCTGGCGGCAGTACTGCCAGAGGCTGATCCGGCTGGTAGGGCACCATCTGCATCTCTGGAGATGGTGGTGACTGGTAAGTGGGCTGCGGCTGCTGGTACGGCTCCGCCTGTACAAGGTGAACCTGTCTAGGCTGCTGTGAAGAGCTGGAGCGCTGGGACGAGCTGCTGCTGCCGCCGGTATCGCCTCGCGACAGAAGACGGGGCTGTGAAGCCGTCTGTGTCTCCTGAAGACACATGAGCTGGGTCTTCATGTCGCTCAGAACCTGTGCCATCTGCTCCATCTGCGTGATACTCTGGCACTGCTTCTTCTCTATCAGCTCCATGCGGTCCAACTTCTCGCTAATGATACCCATGTCCGTAGCGGACGACTCGGCCTGTGCTGCTGCAACTGCGGACGAACTGGATGGACCTGCATCGACCCGTGCTATCCGCTGGTACTGCACGGGTCCTGGCTGCTGTGGCTGGGGTCTCTGAGAGTACAACCGGGTCTGAGACATCACCATGTAGTTCTCTGACATCTCCTCGTAAATGGCCCAGACCTGGTCGTGGTCCTTGGCGAAATAGGACCCGCCGCAAGAAGCATTCACCAGGCCCTGAAGCTCTGGCGTCAACCCGCTGAAAAAACTCTGAACTAGGTTCGGCTTCGATATGTCGTGGTGCGGACATCTGTCTAAGAGCTCTCGAAACCTCTCCCAAGCCTCGTGGAACTGCTCATTGGGGAACATGGAGAAGTTGCTGATCAAGGCCCTCGCTGCATTCGTCCGCCCGAGTGGATAGTACTTTTTCAAGTACTCGGTGCGGAGCTGATCCCAGGTATAGACGAACTTCCCTAAATGCTTCAGCCAGTTGGCTGCTCTATCTGCCAGTGAAAACGGGAAGGCAATCATCCGTATAGTGTCCTGGTCCACGTGTCGATCGTGGACAGTGCTGCAGATCATCAGAAACTCCTGGAGGTGGAGGTGGGGCTCCTCAGTGGCTAGCCCGTGGAAGCGGGGCAGTAACTGCAAGGTGTTCGGGGGGAACTTGAAGTCCCCCACGATTGCTGGCACTACCACCCAATGATGCATCAGAGTAGATCCGGGGTTGTGCAACGCCCGCATCGGCTGTGGTGGTCCTCCCGCAGCGGCGGCTGCCGCTGCGGCGGCTGCGGCTGCTGCTGCTGCTGCGGCTGCTGCGGCTGCTGCCTCTACATCTAGCATCTCCTCAGGCTCGCTCTGCTCTGAACCTCGCTCTGCTCTGAGCCTCTCCAACTCTCTCCTCATCTCTATCATGAATGCTCCCTGATCGCGGAGCTGCTGCTGAACCGTCTCAAGTGATGCGATCAGGGTGGAGTTGATCGCCCCCTGGTCGAATACAACATGATGGTCTCCCTGTGGACCTCTGGGGGAATCGTCTGCTCTGGCGGCCATAACGACGTCTGCAAAATCAAATGAGCCCAACTCAGGTGCTGACAAATCTGATAATCTCTCCTCGGGCTCATGTCTCTCACCATCAGAAGAAAGGGGGTCGAGGGGGAACAGGGCGGAATCGTACTCGGGCTCGGAGAGCTGGTCTCGGCTCTCGCGGGCCAACCTAGATGATCGGGTAGACGTGCCCGAAAGCGGTGCAACCAGAGGCTGCCTAAGAGACCGTCTACCCATCATCTTGATCTGGGCGAGTAAGGCGGATGAGATCTGGAATCAAATATGATCAAAAACAAACCCCCAGTTCACCAACGCACGCGAGCTGAAGACCGTGAAAGTTTGGTCTAATTATCTTGTCTATTTTATTTTGGTGAGCACACAAAGTATCAGAGCGCTTACGTGACCTGTTAGGATATCCGATGCTATCCCAGCCGACTGGCCCGCACAGAAGAGTCGGTAATCAGTCGGGTCTAGCACCGGGAGGTTCTACCTAGGGTGCGGGTCACCCTCTCGCGCATCCAAACAAGACAATGAGGGGGTTGCTCTCCCCAAGACAAAATTTTTAGGGTGAGCGGTTTTTTTAAGATCAAGTATGATTAGCAGTCCCGGTTTTATTGTTTTTCTTTTTAATATTTTTCAAAGCAAACAAAGGGCCTAACGAATTTTTCGGTTCTCCTGATTATTAAGTCCGAAAACAGGGGGGAGAAGACGAAAAAGCCGATGCGCGATGAAATCAATGATGCATGCAAAGTAAGGAAGGCGTACCTGACTCCAGCACTCTACATGCAATATGATCCGCGCAGAATTTAAAGACAGAAATAAAACTACCTAAATGATGCAAGCGGGAAAAACCGAGTCCTAGATGAGCAACTTCTAGCGCAGAACCGTCTAACTCAGTCACTTGCCCTCGATCCAAAGAGTCCGGTCTTGGCTCACCCCTCCTCTTCTCGACAGGTCGAGTTCAGGAGTAGCGCTTGTGGGGCGGGCTCGCGGCGCGTAGGCTCTCAGGAAAGTGACTAAGTTATTTTTATTATTTATTATTAGCAGGTCCAATTAACGATCTATAGGAACAGATAATCAATTAAGTGTGTGGATCCTACTATTACGGCACAAGCACCAGAAAATCCTACAGCTAGGGGCTCGATCAAAAAGCCGCGTAAACACCGGAAAGGCAGTAAAAAAGTAGAAAAGCCGCGAAAAACCGCGAAAAACTGCTAAAGTCTAAAGGGTCCCCCGAGCACACCGGTGCTCGGCGAAACAGACCCGAGAGTGTCCAAGCAGTCCAAGGTCTAAGATCCCTGTATTATTACAACAATAATAAAATAATATCCTAAGCTACCTCACCCACTCAACTCTCTCTCTCGCTCTCTCCTGCGGCTTCGTGAAGAAGGAAGCCGCCTCCGCGTCGCTCGGGTGCTCCGACGCTCCTAGGAATGCCGCCCTCGCTCCTCGGGCCCTCGCAAGAAAAAGAGATAAAAGTGGTCAGTCCAACAATTATTATAAAAATATCAGAAAAATATATATCTACAAAAATCTGTGCAAAAAGCCGTGAAACTCGAAAAGCCGCGGAAAAATCTAAAAGACTACTAAGCCGTGCTCCCCGGCAACGGCGCCATTCTGATAACCGCCCGAACGACGAAGGTAAAGGTACAGAAATAAAGGTCGTCGCGACCTCAATCACTCGGGCTAAGTATATCAAGAAAAAATCGAACCGCGAAATAAATCAGAGATGAAACACGAAGAGCGGTCCTAGCTATGGGATTAACCTGGTATAGCTCCCAGGGTCGAACACAAGGAGCACGGGTTGGCCAAAGGCCTACGAAGTAGTCAAAATGAGATAAAATACAGAGAAAATATTTTTAGTGATTTTTAATGATTTTTAGATTTTTTTGGAAATTTTTAATATATGAAGAAAATGAGAAAAGCAAAAACAAGCACACTTGAGCAATTTATTTAAAGCATCAAAAATCAAGCAAAAATTCAAGAAAAATTGTTTTTATGTTTTTTAGGTTTTTAAGTGTTTTTGGTGAATTTTTGGGATTTTTATAAGGTGTATTTTATTTTCTAAAAATCAAACAATACTAAAAACAAAGGGTACTGTCCAGCAAGGCCCAAAACCCAAAAATAAAATATTTAAGGATCTCAGATGGCCCTGGAGGTAATTTTCCTGTATTCTAGAGAAAATAAGGAAAATTTGAGCACCAAAATTATTATTTTTGGATTTTTAGGTTATTTAATATGATTTTTATGAGTTTTTAGGTGTTTTTAGATTTTTAGGGGTTTTACTCAATGAAAAATAGCCAAAATTGGCTAGAAAATCTAACAACACACAAAGAACAGTAACTAATTTTTATAGATTTTTTTGGGGGTGTTTTTATATTTTTTTGTGATTTTTCAAGTGAAACAGTGCCAAAAATAGATGTTTTTGAATTTTTTTAAATAGCAAACAAGATCAAAAATGTCCTCAAAAATCTACAAAAATCCTACACCATGGCAGGAGCTATGTGTCAAATTTTCATTAGATTTGGAGGTGATTTGATATTTTATTCAAAATCCAAAAGGGGGCACTGTGCACAAGGACCAATGTGCAAATACCCGAAGATCTGGGGGTCCAGGTGCAAATAACCCAGCAAGTCACGCGCGTGGCGCGTGCCTGGGGCACTCAGGGACCTTCTGGTAATAAAAACCAAGTTCTTGGACCTTTTGGTAACTCGTACCAAAAAGTCCAGGGGCTTGGGCGCAAATAACCCACTAAAATCCGCACATGTTCAAATAAAATGCTCACAGGGGTAGAAATGCAAATACCAGAAAGTATATATTCATTCCATAACCATCCAGAACTACAGGATAAGAGATGTAAATAACCCAACTAAACACGTGACGAAGCACGTGGACTAACATACACAGGGGTATCAATGTAAATAAAGACAAGCACAAGGTCCGAGGTGCAATTTACCCTACGTAAATAAAACGACTAAAATATTTACAGGACTAGGATTAAAAACACAAACTACGAGGGGGTCCTAAGTAAATTACCCCTTATTTATCGTCGATGGCTGGATTCGCGCCACGTGGATGATCCAATGGTCCTGGTGAGCTGGCGCCTCTCTCCTTTTCGCTTGAGCCTGATCGATGGTGCAGGGCGAGGCACGTGGGGGATCTGACGTCTCGCAGTGCAGGTGCCTCTCTCCTCTGTTCTGACGGTCCTGATCAGCCTCTCGAGAGGATCAACGGTATCTGCTCCTCCGTGGATGGACGATGGAGATGCGAACTGGAGCGGAGGGGCTAATCGGACGGTGAAGGAGGTTCCTCGAAGAACAAGTGGCCGGCGAGGTTCGCCGGCCTCGTGCGCGTGCCCGGGACCTCCCTAGCTGCCTCCAAGTATCGGAGAAGATCGACGGTGAGGTTCCGCAGCTGGTGGTGGCTTCAGATGACCCGGCCGAGCCCTGGAGGGGCTCCGGCGAGGTCGGCGACGGCAAGCTCCTGGCCTGGATGTGAGGGGGGCTCAGATGCCCTCCTCTTGACCTGCAAAGTAGACCAAAAGCTTCGCGGGTCGAGGGCAAAGTGCCTCGACCCGATGAAGCGGCGTGAGGGTGATCGATGCGTCGAGGCGGATGAGCTCCGGCGAGCGGAGGATGGTGGAGCCCGAATCCCAGCTCCGGGGCGAGCTGGGTTGAACGAATGGGCGTAGAAGGTGCGTCGAGGGATGGGGGAGGTGATAGTGTGTCCCGATGAT
Organism: Ottelia alismoides; assembly: GCA_037367405.1. Lineage (NCBI taxonomy): Eukaryota > Viridiplantae > Streptophyta > Magnoliopsida > Alismatales > Hydrocharitaceae > Ottelia > Ottelia alismoides. Next base: position 1,115,585 of record JAZKJV010003645.1, on the reverse strand, counting down.
TGAGAAGATGTACGCTATGGCCGGAATCAACGGAATACGGCGGAGAGTCGATTTGGGGGTAACTCAAAATTAAATGAAATGGCAAGGTTCTAAGGTTACCTGGGTGGAACGGAAGACTATGCTGGAGCTTAGCTAGCTCCCGGTCGTCGCCTCGAAGGGCGTCAAGGCCTGAGGCTCGAGCTCCAACTAGGTGGCGGAGCACGGCGGCGCACGGCTGCCGGATCGATGGTCGGGCACCCTCCTCCTCGCTGCAACACGGCAGACGGAAGCTGTCACCTTGCTGAATGCAATGGAGGTCACGGGAGTGAAGGTGGAGAGCCAAAGATGGGAAATGAATGCGGCGGAGCTCAGGCTATATATGGGTGCAGGTCCGGGAAGAAGGGCTCGGGTCCGGCTCGATTGAGCACGGATCCCTAGGCAAAGTGTCAGGCGAGATTCCCGGATGCACGGGGGGTGATCGGAGCGCGGGGTTTACGGATTTGGATACCGGGTCGTGACGCAATAAATCGGGGAAATCGGGTCGAGCGTCACGACCCGTGTGAAGTGGTCCACAGGGGGAGTTGACCGGGGTCAACAAACCCCCGTGGACCAATCAGGAGCCGCCAATTATTGCATTTTTATTTGATTTTTTTGGGCCATTAAATGACCGAATTTTCAAAATCTTAAAACATGAAATATTTTTAATTTATTTTTTCTATTTTGTTGTGATTTTTAATTAATTTTTGGAAATAAAAATAAGGTATTTACATAATAGGTCTATACATAGGTATATGTACAATATATAGGTTTTGGGTTTTTGATTTTTAATTATTATTTTTGTACAATTTTATTCCTATTTTATATTTTATTTATTTAGAGAATAAAATGAGGAATAAAAGGGTCTTTTTATTTTATTTTTATCACTTATATACATGGGTGGAATAAATAGTTATATACATTTATATACATGGTATGTATACAATGTATTTTTGTATTTTTAATTTTGTAATTTTTATTTGATTTTTGTTTTGTTTCTTGTTATTTTATGTATTTACAATATGTAACATGGAATATTTACAAAAAGTTTAGAAAATAATTTTATTTATTTATAAAGTTAAATGGATAAGGAGGGTGGTTTATGTACATGGTGAAAGGTGTTTTTGAGTTTTTGTGTTTTAAATTTTTATTTTGTTTTTAAGAGTTTCTATATATACAAATATTTACAAGAATATTTTTGGTTGAGGAAAATATAATTTTATTTATTTACATAGATATCTACACATGAGCTCCTATCTCCCTCTACTTTGGCTTTTATGCGGTCAGGCCCATGCTGAGCCCTCCCTTGGGTTAGGTTGCTCAATATTTATTCTAAATATTTCCCTCTTTTTCTTTTTCATCTTTATTCTTTTATTTTTGCACAAAAACATGCTAATTACATATTTTTACAAGATGCATGCTTTTGTTAATTATTCCTATTTACACATATCTACATGCATTTGCATAGGTTTTTGTAGCTAAAATATAAGAATAAAGAGTGATGAATGGGTATTCATCACCCCATCAACAAGCTTTACCTGATGATGATGACACCACCATTAGTGTCATCGATCGCCTAAAACCCCAAGCTCCAGGTCATGTCCATCGTAACCACCAAGTGTCGCTACTTCTACTATCCTCCCTGACATTGGCACCAAAATGAAACTACGATTTTTGATGTATCAAGAAGTGTAATTTATGTGTATGCACAAACGTGAAAATCAATTAGATTCGGATAATATTTATTCAACTACATGACAAGAGATATCAAATAAATGATAGCATAAGTAAGGGATGAAAGCAAACTTGAGAGAAACTACCTAGGTCAAGTTTAATTTATTTAGCATATATAAATATTCTAGTTTTAGTCTATTCAATAAGATGAATGCATTGATCATGTTCGATTTAGCTCGATCCATGTTCCTGATGGCTTTTTTCAGTTCGCCAAAGGTTCAATTTAATATAAATCTTTATTAATAATACCCATTTCATACTCAATTTCATTTTTTATTAACATTTGTTTGATGACAAACCTTCAACAATAATTATTATATATATAAGATTTCTTTCAAATAGGACTTGGTCCTTCTTGAGTTCAGGAATGCTAGCTTCTTTTTTGTAGAAAACATGATGACTTTAGTATAATAAGCATACATATTGTATTACACTGTGCAATTTTAATGTTTGTATTATAATATGTAGTTCTGTATGTGACTTTGTATTTATAATGTGCACTTATAATACAAACTGCATATGCATTCTACTAAAGTGCTGGTATTTTATACAAAAAGATGGTGGCCTTCCTTAAGTCAGGAAGGATGCATCGTATTTGAAGAGCCCCTTATATATATATCTTCAATCAAGCTTCAATTAATATCTGTAATTGTATCTTTTTTTAAAGGTATGCATATGTGATTTTGTTAATTTAACCTTGCTTAAATTACATGCAAGTCTACAAGAATTTTTGTATTTAAAATGACTAATAAGCATCAATATCTAAATTTTCATAATCCCATATATACACACATTAATACCTTTATGCTTGTGTGTTTACACATATGTTAAATTTAACCGAACTCAAGCGAAATCACTTTATTCTATGTTCCATTCATTTATATAAAAAACCTAACCTTGTGTTGAAGGCCGATTCATTTATTTTCGAATCAAATTTAATCGAATTCCTTAGGATCAAATTTGAACCCATATCAATTCTAAGATTTGTTTGACAACTCTACTCAATGAAGAGAGAAATGGTTGGTTGAGTAAGAGAACTGCTCCTAAAAATAGGATAAGGAACATGTTTTTTTGGTTGCTGAGGTTCATAGCTATATGAAATCCTAAGTTTTGAATCGATATGTTACCTAATAAGTAATAAATCAAATGGACAACCTAGTCCAAGCAGAAAAAAAGTCTAAAAAATATGGTCTGACATTCGAAGCGTTCAAAGTCATGATCACTTTTCAAAGCATTCATATTTCACACTTCAAAGCAAAGCAACCTGCAGGTCCATAAGTATTAGGAAAAGAAAGAGGACGTCCATATCGGTCACAAATTTCCTATATACCTTCCTATTTGCTTTGGATCCATGTGCCACCTTAGTGGAAATTTGCAGGCCGTGGTCATCGATTACTGCTTGGATTTTGGTCCTATACGGCATCTGGGAAGACATTGGTGAACGCATGACAATGCAGGTTGCATATATCATCTTGTCATCAAGTAATCAGTGCCCACTGCGTCAACTCATTAGGTCTTCATTAGAATGCACATGGGGATGGGCGCGATCAACGCCAGATCACGCGTTGACACCCTCAGATGCATTGGATGGTGCATTCGTTCCCATACAAGGTTGGTACATAGTGGCTGAGAGATCTCACTAAACCATGGAGTATACATCAAACAATTATTAGGTCAGAGCAACAGGAAAAAGCGAATGCTAACATCTCTTGGTTTGAACCTCTATATAGTTCATAGAAAAAAGTTCAAATAGTTCTCTTTGTTATATATCCTGTCACTATCTTAACGTCGATCTTTTACTACAGTATCCGTCAATATCTTGGTTTGAATCTATGTAGTTGCATCTCTGGCATATAAACCACTCTACTACAAGAAAAATAAGTTGTGGCTATCGAACTATACCCATGGATATGGAGTTTATAGCCACAAAATTGAGATCTGGCCACAACACGTCGTGGCCAGTAGCCATAGCTACAAGTCTCGTCGCGAGAGTTCTCTAACCACGAATATGCCGTGGCCACTACAAGTGACCACAGAACTTGTCGTGGCCACAACTCTTGTAAGAAGACTTTGGTTACGGATTGTAGCTATGAGAAACTAGTGGCCACAGAATTTTCGTAGCCACAAGTTTCCGTAGCCACATTCTGTGGCCACAACTCATTTTTCTTGTAGTGCCAGATTCATTCCTTTAGTAAGAATTATTTGTTTTGATCTAGCTAGTTGATAACATTTTTTGTAATGACTTTGAGGTCTTCGAATATTTAGGAGTTGGTTCCCCCGAAACTCATTATTTGTCAATATGTGTTCCATTGACTAAGCATTACTTTCGCGTAGATGATATCTATTTTCCGTACCAAAATTTTGCTAATTTACCATGATTTAAAAATTTATCCTTTTGGATGTGCCATAAGAAAAAAAGATACTCTCATGTGGGAAGACTTTGAGCAGAAGCGCGCACCAAAAGTGGATATCACCCCCATAATGAAACAGGTCATCAATTTGCTAATTTATTGATTTTTTCTTCTAGTTTCCTTGACAATCACATAATGAAGTTTTATTTATTTCTTGTGAGAGGGACAAATTTTGCAATCAATTTTTAGGGTGACAACCTCATTTTGATGTGAGTGTCTTGTTCTAGCCATTGAAGCTTTAAGCCAGTTGTTTCTTACCATAAGTGAGCTCGTTCCCTGCCTTAAAAGTATTTTTTATTTTTTTTGAAAATATTCATCTCTGGTTAATTTATTATTCCACTTTGAGCATGCTCCCTGTAACTTAATGGAAATTCCAACGATTACGTGATTAAAAACTAGGTCAAGATGTTTACATCGAAACAGAAGGCAAGCGGGCAATAAGCTGCGCCGCTATTAAAATTAATGGATATAATTTTAGTAGATCACCCAAAGTTAAGTCTCATTTTATGTTTTTAGTGGTCAATATAATCCCATTTCCTCTCAAATATGCATCCCTGATAAAGTTGGTGTCTAAGGGTGCATTTGATATGGGATTTTCTAAGTATATTAATTAGTAGAATTTGTGGTTGGTTCTAGTATAATAGACATTGAGTAAAAAAAAGATGTCCAAATGAAATGCAAGTATGTGGATTTACTTAATCAAGCTCTAAGCTCGAACTTAAGAATGCAACTTTTATATAATAAGTTAAATGGTATGTGTTATAAAAATGCCTGCGGAATTAGTCGGTGAAGTGTGACTCCCAATGTATGTGTATTTTTATGTGTTTCTCAAGTATATGTAATTCTCATAATCATATCAGTACCTCAATTTTTATACTTTCTACTTTTTATTTAAATTTTAAGAATACTTAATTTCCTTTTTATTTATATTATTTATTTTTTTAGTTTTGACATTTTTAGTTGATTTTAAAACAACATTTATTTTTTTGGAAAAGGTTTATTGAAGACTCGTGTTTTTTAGTTTTATTCTTATTTTTATGAGTTTTTTATTTTATAAAACTCATAAATATAAGAGAAGGTTTTACTAAATTATTTTTTAGATTTTAAATTTTGAAAAGGTATTTTGGAAGGGTTTTTTAGATTTTTAGCATTTTTATTAGAGTGTTATAAAAATAGGGAAATTAGAAAATAATTTAAGCAATACAACTAGTACATTTAAAAATGGAGAATAACTAGAAAATGTGATATATATATATATATATATGGGTAAAAAGGGGCTTCTCCCTGGGAGTAGCGAACTTGGCTACTCCCACCCCTATTTTTCCCTCATTTTTTTATTTCTTTGGAAAATAAAAATTTGTTTATTCATCACTATATCCCTCTAACATTCTATTAAAATTTCGTCAGAAACAGAGACTCCTAGGCCCTCCATCCAGACGTCATTTTTTTAATGGTCGCAGGATTTTTTAAATCGACCCTGTTTGGATGGAGGCCGTAAGAGTCTCTGTTTCTGATGAAATTTTAATAGAATGTTAGAGGGATATAATGATGAATTTACAAATTTTTATTTTCCAAAAAAATAAAAAAAATGAGGGAAAAATAGGGCAGGAGTAGCCAAGTTGGCTACTCCCAGGGGGCAACCCCATTTATCCCTATATATATATATATATATATTAGCACATTTATGTAGATGATGTGTGGAATGAATGGCACAAATAAGGTTTTTATTTGTTCTTTAATTTTACTGATTTTTTATGATTTTTAATTTTTTAGTGTTTTATATTTTTATCTTGAATATAAGAAATTATAAAAAGATTTTTCAAGGGCTTATGCTCAAAAAGTAAGAGGATTACGTCATTATTTTTTGGAATTTTCAAGCAATGTATTATTTTTAGTGATTTTTATGTATGTTTTGTAGCTTTTAGGCTTTTGATTTTTGGAAAATTTCAAATAATAATAGTTTTTAAAACATGTGGATACTATATATTGTATAACATTAAATATTTTTGAAAGATTTTATATATGTAGTTTTTATAATTTTTAAATAAAAAATTTTAATTACTTTAAAATTTAAAACCATGCAAAATTTTGGAAAAAAGAAGGATTTGTAGCTCACCTAGTGAGGTACTTGCTACATGCTATAATTTAACTAAACCTCATCCACCAAAAATCAAAATAAGTTCTAAAGAATACATGCAACATCAAAAAAAATCTAGAAAAAATACAAAATGAATCTATTTAATACAAGCTTCTCATAAAAAATTGCTCAGAATTGGTAAGAAATGTGTAAGATAAAATAAACAAGGAACATGGACTAGAATGCAAATAAAGTCCATGCTTTTTTATGGAAAATATCATGATAAGGGTATAAATTACCCCCTAACGGGACTACTTAGAAGCACCTCAAAAATTGGAGGGGATCATATGTAAATGTTCTACCCATTCATGATCAAAGGACATAGAAGATTCAATATGTCACACAGGATTGTCAACTTTCTCGACCAGATGTCGCCTGCCCTCGATGGAGCTCAAGTGGAGCTCTAGTGCACTACATGGGCTTTACTTTACCGCCTCATCTCAGTTGATACAAGGCTACGTTAATCTTGATTTCAGAGGCTACATGAACGTTGCAAGCTCCCTTTAAGGTTGAGCGACAAGACAACTTGAGGGTATAGGTAGTTGAAAAGTAAGGTTGAATAGAGGGTCTTCACAGGTTCTGATAAACAAAGATGGGGGATCAAACATGCATCAAAATCCCTCCTTAATACCTAAAAAAATCTTTAAAAGCTACAATGATATCATATCTCAATAGGAATAGAAATGAAATAAGGATATCAATGGGGTATACGAGCTCGAAGATTGTCGGCAATGTTGGTTAACTCTAAAAATTGATGGTAGAGTGGACTGCAGATGAATCACTCTGAATGGAGGTGGAAATGGAAGGGGATCAAGCCATCGATTTCGCGAGGAGGTTAATTTGGAGAATGGATAGAGAATATGACTTGCTCGGAACGTGTAGCCTTATGTAAAATCAAATTAAAAGCCACAGTAGATGAAATTAAGTGATATATATGGTGTATCAAAGGAAATCTGATCTACAAAAACCGGTTCTTGATGAAGGTCTTCAGCCAAAAAATGATCGAAGCTCCTCGTAAGTGGGTGCGAATCAAAGAGGAGGAAATCCTCTCCCCCATGAGTATGGAGTGGAGTAAATGGTTGATGGGGTCATATTTCATTAAGGAAGGGGATATGGCTGTAATGGTCAGGTCTATGAAACTTGGAGAGAATTTACTTGTTAAGCTATACAAATGAAGAAGAAGGTGGATAAATAGGCATGTGGTGGGGGTGGGAAAATCCTTCTATGATGGCCTCATGCCCGATACAGATAGTGGTAGCTCCACCCACGAACATCATGGGTTATTGATTAGGGTGAGTGGAATAGACGTCTTTATTTCTTCTCCATGACTCGATGGTGCTCAAGATCTTGACCTCAACCTCTATAACATGAAGGAAAGCTTGTCAGAGCTCAGTTAAATTTAGGGGCATAGAAAAAGAGATAATGCTTGCCAACAATGATTTGTACATGGATTTATATGTGCATATTCGATAAGAGGTCAAGGTTAGAATTTCGATGAACGTAGAGGACAAGGGGATTTCGAGCATATGTTGGCTTGGCATGTGGTATGCTGGAAGAAATTTGAGATAGCATGTCCGAATCACCATTGGTTGTGTGCCTTGATACAAGGTTCGATGTTGAAGATGACCTACTCATAAGCAGACACATGGTGCCCTATTAAAATTAAAAATCCTTAAAAATCTTGTAAAATACCAAATAAATAGCAGATGGCTTTAAAAAGTTAAAATATAAAAGTTGTTCAAAATTTTGAGATCTACAACTTTATCAAAGGGTATTTTTACAAAAACATGCTTAAAATTAAACATAGAAATTTTAGTTCATGTTTATAAATATAATATACATATTTTATTAAATTTTTATTTTTTAATATTCTTGTTAATAATGTATGTTTATTATATTTTATTATGATTTTACACTATAGTAGATGCATACACATATTTTATTGCCTTTTGGTTTTTCTTATAAAATAAATAGACGATAGAGAATTTGACCATAGGTCAAATATAATGTATTTAAGGAACATATTCTTGTATATTTTTAGTTTGTAAATTTTATTTTATATTATTATATGAAAATGCAGTTAAATGCACTCTAAAAGAAAATATAAAAATTGAAAACATAGTTGCATAATAGAACCCGAGATTGACTTTTCACAGATGAACTTGATTCCATGTAATATGGAGGAAGACCACCAAGTCTCTTCTTCATTGATATTGATTTAATCTTCCTCTCATTTAATACATGATGAATCCATGATTCATCTACTTTATATAAGGAGCTTAGCAAAATCTCCTTAATAAATAATCAAATAAATCCTTTAATTCGACTTAGTTAACTCTGCTAAAAATATTAAACTATGGCTAATTATTGTGTATAAATAAACCCAAATATCTACCTAACTTGTGATCAATATTTTATGTACAAAACTAACTATTTTTATTTAATTATTATCTGATTTATTTACTAACTTGGTATTAATAAATAAATCCCATAAAAATCACAAAATGCAAAGAAATAAAAAAGAACGACTTTCGTTTTAGTTTCACATTTTCCTCACCCTATAAAAATCTTTAAAAATTACATTAATATTGTATATAATATATATTAATCCTTAATTTACAAATTAAAAATACAAAAATTATAAAACATAAAATATGGGGATTATTGTCAATTAAAACCTGTATAAAAAATAATATTTAAAAGACCTTCTTGATTTTCTTGATTGATTCCGATCCGAGTGGTTGAGGTTGCAATGACCAGCGACATATTTTACCCTTAATCGCTCGGGGTTTTCGGATCATCATCTATATATTAAAAGACCTTCAAAACAAGACCAATTTCATAAAAATCAGAGTTCGTATATGATACTTGGGTTTTGGGCCCCTATTGTATATTATACATATTGACTAAAATGTCCTTTTTATCTTTTTATTTTCTTAATTATTAAAAATCCAAAAAATAGATTAAGTTGTAAATATTCCTTTCATATTTTCTCTACTTTTATTTTGATTTTTCTCGTATTTTAAAATGATAAAAATTGCAAAAGATAAAAATACAGTATTTTATTTCTATAAGGTACCTCCAAAAATACTTTTTGTACAGATGACCTCCTTTGATTTTCAATTCTTCATAAAAATTGTAGATCTCATCGAGATGAGCAACTTTCACGTTGACCACTTTTTTATTTGACTCCTTTTATTATTTATTTTTGATTTTTACCTTTAATTTTTTATTTTTTTCTAGGTGCAACATGTGGTTGCTCTTGGAGCTACCGTGTGACACCTATTTATTATTTTTATCTTCGTAATTAATTAAATTTATTTAATTTATTCATTTTATTTTTAGTATGTATTTTAATTAATTAAATTTATTTATTTATTTATTTTTTCTATTTTTCTTCAAATTTATTTCTTTTCTCTTCATTATTTTTAGTAGCGTACTTATTTTACTTATTTTTTTATTTTTCTCTTCTCCCTTTACTTGTTCCATACTCCAAGTTCCCACCCAAGCCACTTTCTCCACCATCCCTCCACTTTCTCCGCCTCTTTTCTAACTTCCCCGTTATCCTTTTTATTCCCCACATTGACTTCATTTTTCATCGTCCGCCAATTTCGTGAGAAGAAATCCAGCTCTAGAGAGGTCGAGGTGACAACGACAACCTTATTCTGCAGAGCGACAACGAGTTCCAGCCATCTTCGGCTATTGGTGAGATCTACGAGCCTTATTCACGTAGCATCCCTCCACAAGGGGACCGTCAGCTTCTCAGCGACTCTCCACCTCGCTGATCAAGGCCATGATCGGAGTTGCGTCATAGCTCCTCCAAAAATCCGACGATCCACCACAGGTATGCATCTCTATCCTTGTCCTCATTTTTCTATCTAACATTTTTTATGGTTATTATTTTACATCATATACGTCCATAATCACCTCACCACCATCATCATCATTTATATCACTTCCTTTGATTTCCTGTTTAAAAATTTCAAAAAATATAAAATTAAAAAAGCAGCAGGCTACATGTGGCTTGCTCCTCCGCCGCAGGCCACCTGCACTTCCACTTCCGCCCACCAGTGCGGCTGTCGGTGGCCTCCTCCACGCGTGACGCTGCCAGGCCGCAACCCCATGCACACCAGAATTAGCCGCCCCCTTCCAACGTAGCCGCATGGCCCCAGCCACCGGTCTCTGGAGACGCGCTCCTGGCCAGCCACTGCCTCCCGTACCCCACAGACTTCGCCGCAACTGTACGATGCCCTACTCCAGAACCTGCCCACGCGTGCGCATACCTTCCAATGGGTAACTGCACACGCTGTCCCCTCATCCCCTCCCCACCGCCAACTGCGCGACCTTGCCTTCTCTAGCAGCTCCTGCATGCGACACCACCTCTGGAAGAATCTACCGTCCTGATGCACATTCACCAAGACCGAACATGAGCTTGTAGTCACACATCCCTTCACCCATTTAATCCACTCATCTGAGAAACCTTGTTTTAAAAGAGATGCCTAAATAAATTTCTAGCTGGCACAATCATAAGCTTTGAAAAATTCAACCTTCAAAAACATCCCCTTGCTTTTCTTCTGCTTCCAATCTACAATAATCTCTGAAGCAATGATCTCCACATCCATCATATGCCTTCTAGGAATGAAAGCAATCTGTGAATCTGCAATAACTTACCCCAAAACGTCACACAATGATTTGCGAGTACTTTAGCCACAATAAGATAAATGGCATTTGAGAGGGAAATAGGTCAAAAATCCTCCACGTAGCGAGCCACATCCCTATTGGGAAGTAAGAAGATACGTGAACGATTTAGTTGCGCAAAGCCCCAGCTCTCCCTCCTCAACTCCTCCACCACATCCATCACATCCTGCTCCACCAGATCCCAAAACACACAAAAAAAGAAGATTGGAAAACCATCTGATCCTAGAGATCCATCAATATTAAGATCAAAAGTAGCTGCTCGAATCTCTGTCGGTGTAAAAGCATAAACTAAACTGGCAGACTGGACGTCAGAAAGTACAGGAATATATACCAACCCACCACGAGCCTCCTGTCCGAGTCCTCCTACTTGCCTCTCGAAAGTGATTAGCCATCGTTGACCCAATGGCGTGCTCCCCTTCCACCCGGACACCACCCACCTCAATAAGATTACGTTGCCTCCATTCGCTAGCAACAACATGAAAGAAGCGACTATTCACATCTCCCTCCCTCAACCAAGTTTGTCTGGACCTTTATCTCCACTTTATCTTACGTTTGAGATCCTCCTCCCTCAAAATCTTTTTGTTTTCTTCCTTTATGTTTCTCTCCTCTTGCACCAACTCTCGATAGTCTTCAAGAGCATCCAATTTCACCACCTCTGACTAGGACAAGGTCCTCCTCTCCTCACGGTGCGTGCAAACCTCCTTACAAAAAGACATCAACATACACCTCAAGGCATTGAGGTGAGATGCCATGTCTAGAGATGCAAAACAACTAGTCGAAACCTCCTTCCAGCACGCGATAACTCGATCTCCAAAACCATTCTCCTGTAGCCAAGCACGCTCAAATCGAAACATGCTACGAGGACGACTAGCCTCGCCAGTGATCCAGCTAATAGGAGTGTGGTCAGAATGTGAACGTGGAAGAGAGATCACATAAGCCAACAGGAACGTATGTATCTATGTAAATGCTTGACCTGGTCTCGGGGTTTCAGGTCAGCCTGTATCTATTACATATATACATCCTTCTGCTTTCTCTTTCTTTTCTTATTTATTCTTTTGTTTGGGTTTAAACAAGTGATAATTATATAATATTAAAAAATTATATAAGATTGTTAATAAATGAGAATTAGATATTATTTACATGTGTTTTACTAAGGATTTTAAGCCAAAATAAAACAATAAAGATGATGTATTGGTGATTCATCAACGAGTCACGATTTTTTTTGCTTTTCTTGTATGTTAGGTTTTAGTTTAGTCCTCCTACATTCTTTATTCTTTTCCCTCGTAGGAAAGATGGATGAATAATATTCTACCTGACTTTATTTTTCTAAAAAAACCAGATGACAGGCCAACAAATGCTACAGCAAATTATCATACTCATGACGCATTAAGGCAACGAGGAATTTTAGTCACAAGTTGTTTCTTTTGCAATGAGTTTTTGAATGCCACAAGGTAAGAGGTACTTGATCTACATATTCGTTAGACATTACATAAAACACATTTTCAATTGATAGAGCAGTGGCATTGAACTCATCGTTGTTATTATTCTTTTGGTTATCCTACTTTTGGCAACGGGTTTTTGATAATAATGAAACAATGTATGTCAAAGTTCTGTTAGCACAGTTATAAAAATCCGATGACATATCTTAGATAAACAACATTTTCGATTTTTTATATAATTTTTTATTTAATTGTCTTTCTTTAAATATTGATTAATAATAGTATCTTTACTGAAAGTATTTATATCTTGTATTTTAAGCAAATTCAATTCTCGATCACTTTATTTTGAAAATGGAAGTTTTTTGTTGCCCCCAACCTTTGTCTAACATACAAGGATGGAAATTCCATTGTTGCAAGCTAAACATTTCGTAACTACAAGAGATTTATTTTGTAACGAATCTTCAAATTATTCCCCTAACCCATTTTTGTTTTAGTGTACGTCACTCCTAATTGTGATAGATGTACTACTTGTAAACGCCATATGATTCTAGTCAGCTAAGCAATATGCACCTCTATTGTAACATTCTCACATGGCAATACACAAAATGTGCAATTTCCACGCATAATTGTAAATTCAGAAACTTGGTAATCTGCATAAAGATACAATTTACAAAAGTATATCTACATCCTGCCCAAATATGCGTTCAGGGAAACTTTGGGTCATTAAGATACATCTTCATAATGAAAATACACAAACTAGTTCGAAGTTGGTGTTCATCTTTCTAACTACTGCAAACACCAGCAAGAAATTTTCTTACAGATTCAAATTGTCCTTGTCAGACGAGCTCTTACAGTTCAGAAGCCCTAATGTAGATGAAGATTGAAGGTATCCAAATTTCTCTCTTGCTAAAACCGGTGATGGGCTGTTGGAGTGGTAGCTTATACTGCTAGGTATGGTCGAAGGGATGGCTTGAGCCTCCACCGAGCCTTCATTACCGACAATCGATGTTATCGCAGCAGCCAATGCAGACTTAAAGCTCGGGTCAGATGTGATCGCCTTCGCCAGAGTATCAGTCAGGGCATCTTGTTGCATGCTATAGTTCTTCATCGAATAGGAAGCAACATTCGTCGCCCTATTATTATTGTTGTTGTTATTGTTGTTGTTATTGTTGTTGTTATGGTAGAGTTGATTGGTGTACTTGTTAAAATATCCGTTAGCCAAAGATGGGTAAGGAAAGAAGTTAAGGGAGCTGGTATTGAAATGTGGGGAGGGGGATGTTAGGTCAAGAATGATGGTGGGCGGGTGGGCGGGGGCGGCGGAGAGGTGGTGGAAAGGCGATAGTTGGTTGGAGGATTGAGATAAGGCGAAGTTGAGGTTGGTGGCGTTGAGGGGAGAAGAGGAGGAGGAAGGAGAGATGAGCATGGAGGCTGCGGCCGAGGTGGTGGAGGCCATGGTTGCGGCGGCCAAAGGGAGAGGGTGGTTATGAGTGCCCTCATAAGTTGTGACTAGTATCGACATATCTTCGGAACATCTTTGCACCTGAAATGCACAATAAAATCAGAGATTATAATATGCCTACTTTATCTCCAGAGCAGATCCTCTGTTGTTACAGCTGTTATAACGTAGGGGAACTGTTCGATGAGGATCAGGATGCGCACCGACTAGCGCTGGCCTCCTCTGAGGGTATGTTCGATCCTTATCGAGCGACTCCCCTGCATTACAGCAGGTGCTATAACAGCAACCCTCACCCTAGTTGCTTATTCTTTGGTTACCTGCTTCCTCACAGGGCATGATGGAGCTACGGTACACCTGTAGTAAGCTCTTGGACAAGGATTCCCTTTGGATATCTTCTGCCCATATTTTCTCCATTGGCATCCATCGTTCATCTGAATTCATACATAATACAACTTAGAACACTCCATCTCGAGCATAAATAGTAAGAAGAAATTATCGCTGTCGGTTTCTTTAAGAAAGGAGGAAAAGCATACTGTGGGTGCATCACATCTTGCTCTGACAGAAACCCTAGCCTTCTTGACCTGCACCGGTGGCGAGAGCTCCCGGTCTTCAACTCTAGGGTTCTTGGTCGACGCCTTGCTTGGTGTCGGTGACCGCTGCCGACCACCTCCACCCTCCTCCTCCTTCCTCATCTGATCATCATCAACGTACGGTCACTACTGGCAGACCCTTCCAACTTCGAGGAGTACTGCAGCCCAAGCGAGAGCTCCCCACTGCTCCCATCGTTACTCTTCTTCTCACCATCTTTGCTGTCATTACCAGTATTGCCGATCCTTGTGTTCTTTGCCGTCCCAAGGCTTAGGGAGAGGAGTTCCGCTTCGTCGTCCTCCTCGTTGGGCGCCATCGTATCATCCTCGGCAGTGGATTCCATGTCGATTCGATTTTCTTCTTTATGGTGATGATTGTGGCCGTGTTGCATTCTTTGATGGGAAATGGCGGCGAATTGGGATTGCAGGGACTCGTAATCCTTCATAATCTGGGAGAGGACAGACTTCAATCTCTTGTTCTCTTGCTTCATTTGTCCCATCTCGGCTCTTGCAGATTCCAGCATCTGTTCCTGATGATTGAATATATTAGAAGATATTTTAGGACATATTAGCTTGCTCTATATTTAAACAGACGGATCTTGAAAAAACTCGCAGACTATAGCGAGATAATCCTTTATTATGCCTATATTTGTCATGTTCTTTCTTTCATTAGTAAAACCATATATCTACAGATAAAATACAATGAAAGGAAATGAAGTCCTTTTTCTTGCTTGTTCCAACATATCGATTTTGGTTTATTAAATTGGCATGTTTTAATTTTTGGTTGGGCTGGAGGAAAACATGCATGTGTTGATCTAACTGGAGTATCTCCATTAGTTGGTCTGATAAAAAGTGATTTTACTGCGGGATACACTGCACAGAAAGCTGCTTCAGCCAAAGTTGCTAAACATGAGAAAGCTTGTATTGACAATCAACATGTCTTCATCCCGTTTGGATTTGATACCTTTGGGTTCTTGGCGTCTGAAGCTGTAGAGCTCCTTAAGAGGGTCCAGAAAATTATGCATAGTAATGTTATGGTTCCCAGGTCTATGGATGTTGTGTTCCGAAGAATTGGATTTGCCATCCAAAAGGGATTGGCGGCGCAACTTGTTGCCCGTCTCCCAACAGTTTCTTTGTAATATTATATATTATACTATTAACTATATAAAAATTAAAATACTAATCAATTATATAAAAACATAGTTAATTTTGTAGTAAAAAAAGAAGTTTGATCTGTATTTTTTTAAGTTCTCTTGAACAACCATTACATATTCAGATTCATAATCAGTGTTGCAACTTTATTTTTGGAATCGTGCAACTACAATCTCAAAGTTGTCTTATTTAATCTGAAATTATTTGCTACACAGGGGAAAAAACCCCTATTTTGTATATCTTGTTGACTAGTCCTATATATATATATATATCATTTTTTGATCAGCATGATCGCATAAATTTGTAGTTGTATGTAAGATGCGTGTTCCCTTCATGCGTTGACAAAGTAAAACAATGACACGCTCTTGCAAATGTTTCGCCGTATTCTAATTTCTACATTCCCACCTGTACGTCTTGTTTATCTGTATGTATATATGTGTGAATGATATTAGAGTTATTCCCAACGATAATATTACCGTACTAAAACTTAATTTTCTTTGTCGATATGAATATCCGTCAAAGATCAAAGTTTTTATGGTTTCAAATCCCATACCTTTGCACAATATTAATGGTTAAAACTATTTGATTCTCTTGAATGGAAATTAATGCATGTTTGCTACTGGACGAACTCACCTTACTTTCGGCACTGTTCATCATCATATCCTTTGTCTCTGAAGCAGATAATATTGATATTGCAGCAACGGAAGATGTTTCATCAGCATATTTCTGTCTCAAGATCGAGATACAATCAGTCAAATTTTCTAAAATCATAACATATAAACTAGATATATTTCTTTTACGATTTCATTATATATTTTTTTTACTTCAGCCTTAGTTGGTCAAACTCTTCATTTAATTCATCAAGGGAATCATGTGAACAGCAAATGAAGGGAAGGAGTAGGTGTATGTGCTCTTTCAGAACGTGAACTATTCAACAAACCGAGGGGGACCTTCACTGGTCAACTCTTCTGCAAAGTTCCCTCAATATGGATCTAGCATTGGTCCGTTTATTACCTTTTTTGACGAAGTAATCAATAGGTTTTTAGTGAAAGCTATCGATTCTTTGATATACAAGTCCACCCTTAAAATTAGTACTAGATTTGTAAAAAAATCATCATTAAAGCCCTCCAGTGTGATATTTCCACAAAATCTATATCTCTGCCGAGATTGAAAAGCATAAAAGATGTGAATGTAAGGCTCACGATCATACTAAAACAGTTGAGTTTATACAAAATTTGAGTATTGGAACCTTATTAAGAAATTTCTGTTAGAAAGTTAAATGATATACTATAATCAATAGGCTTACTTCTATTGCAAGAAAAAATCTTTCACGTTTGAATATTGAACCAATCAAACTAAGATATGAATTATCCACGAAAAATACAAGAACTCATCTGAAAATACCCGTGGTTTAGATCAGATGACCACACATACACATATCACACACCTTGAAAAAGAACTCATCAGAAAAAATTAGAACTGGCATGTTTACACAAAGCTCAAATAAGATAATAATCTGTGTTTTCCAGACTTCTATCTTGCCCATCTGAATGAAAAAGCCCCTACTCATCTTTGGTGTATTTCATGCCATGCAATTTTTATGTACCATCAATTAATCAAAGTTATAAGAAAAGGTAAAGTGCATGTATGACAGAGTACATATGAACCCTAGATGGAGGGAGGATTCTGACCTTATTGAGATCTCCGCTATGGCTCCCAACCTTCATCTCTTCCATGACTGCTAGAGGCCTGTTGAGCAAAACCTCCATTTCCTCCCTTCTTTCCATATGGCTCTTTCCTCAAAGTGGTATGCTTTGATATATAGACCTCAGCGTCAAGTATGTTGACATGGTATTTAATTATTAATAGTTAAAGGAACGGGACAACTAAGTCCAATTCCAACATCTTATCTCAGAGCTTATATCTACGGTGGCAAACGATCACGTCTATAATGTCAACACCCACCTTCCGAAAGCGTCCTCCTGCAAGCTATCAAGACAATAAATACATAATTAAATAATATATAAATAAATTAATAAAAATAATTCAATCAAGCGAAGAACTAAGAAAGAAAACGAAGACTACTTGTATACAGACAGTACTCTGTGCATTATTATATATATTGTCATAATATATTTTGTCATACGACATAATAAAAGAAGAAAGTCTTTCAACGTGAGTCATGCCGGTACTCTCCTTTCGTCCAACTGGAACAATATCACCCGATTATTTTTTTAGGGTGATTTATGTGAATGCCGACGTATTGATGTCACTCCAATAGATCTGTTTATGGTCAAAATCTGAATATATAATCCATATAGGCAATATCAATTTCATTAGTTTTATTTTTATTTTTACAAACCTTCTTAATGTAAATTAATTCATCGTCCAAATTCCTTCACTTGTAGAAAACAATACTCACCTTATAGATCTCCCAATATATCCAGTTATTAAAATCACAAGAAGGGGTAACTCTAAAGATTAAGATGCATGTTTCGGTATCCGAGTAGAAAAAAATAGGGCATATGCACCACATAGATCTATTAATGAAATCGATTGTTGATCATTTATTGGATTAATATTATTGATTGATGCACTCTAGGTCCACTCCGAATGCCAAGTTGTTTTTTTTATTTTTATAGGTGTACTTTTCCCATCATTGCCATTAACATGTGGTGACTCATTTATAGGGCCAAATTGACCTATAGTGATCAAATTGTAATACATAATAGGGTAAAATGGGTAGTTCTTGGGCAGCTAACTTGACCCCTTCCGTCATAATTTTTTTTCCATTTTTTTGTTTTATGAAAAATAATTTCATTGATTTTCATCGTTATATTCCTATATTGTGTCATTTTGAAATAGAAAAATATATATATAGAATGATTTGCAAATTATATGATTTATTTTTTGGTTAATCTCCTCTTCGTCTTTTTCTACCTCATGGTCGCGCATCTGAAAAAAATCGGCACCTGACCTAAAGAGATCTATGGTCGTCGTATCGACCAGGTTGATTTTACCGAAAAATTTATTTATTTTTATTTATACTCCTAAACAAGATATATATAGTGTCAAGTAAGGGTGTCGAACTTAGGGAAGCAAACTGTTGAAAACTATGTTTAAACTATAGAAATTCTAAAGTAAAAGGTTTCATGTTTTTCTGAATTTTTATTTAATTTTTATGAATTTTATATTGTTTTGGTGATTTTTAATTATTTTACATTTTTTTATCATTTTAGAAAATTTTTGTAATTTTTTGAAAATTTTTATTTTAAAAAAGTTTGTTTTTATATTTTTATAAATTTTTAGGGGTTCTTAAGATTTTATGGATTTTGGTTGATTAAGGTGAAGAATGAGATTTTATGGAGAACAGATTTTATTTTGAATTTTTAAGATTGAAACAGTAGAAGAATATTTTTATTTTGTTTGTATTGCAAAGTAGGTGAATTTATCTTTAAAATGATAGGTTGTGTATTTTGTAGGAATTTTCTTGAATTAATTATGATTTCTGGAAGTTTTTATGTATTTTATATTTATTTTGTTATTTAATTTTAATTTTGTTTTTGGTTTAAAATGTAAAATATGATAAAAGGAACTTTAGGTAAATTTTATGAGATTTGTAAAGGTGTTTTAATATTTTTTATGAATTTGAAAGTTTGTTATATTTTTTATGTTTTTAAAAGATTTATTAAAAAAGAAGATCTTTTTATTTTGCAAAACTAATTTAATACCATATATAGGGTATTAGTAGGTATTTATACATGTTTTTATCATATTTTTATATTTTGTATTTTATTTATTATATATATAATACAATAGTATATAAGTGTATTGTATATACGAGTAGGGATGCAATCAATAGGAAATTGGGGCGTACGTGTGTAATTAAAGGGAAACTTAGGGCACGCTTGAAACTAGGAAAATCTGAAGGTTATTCGCATAATGGTTCTAGGTCAACACACACAGTTCTCGTGCAACTCGAGCACTAGGGACCTGTTTGCAATTGTGGAGGCTTCTAGGGATTTGGTGTAAATCGTCGCAAATATCTCGAGGTTGCACGTGCAATGCACGTGCACCGCTTTAGACTTAATAAGCGGTGACCCTTTTCGACTCGAGCTTCTTCCGAGGAGGATGATGGCTCAAGCGGCGGCGGAGCTTCAAGCGTGAAGTTGATGATGGCCATCACGACTCTTCGTCTACGATTCGACACCAGTAATAACACCTGGTAAGGAATGAAGGAATGGTGCTCTGCCTTTAGGTGTGGTTTGGATCTGCAGGCGATGAATGGCGGTGGCGTTTCGCAGATGGATATTCAAGGTGGTCGAACTCTCAAATCAGAAGTGGATCTCTGATGTGTGTTGATTCAAATACGCAGATGTTATGGTGATAATTCACGCCT
Source organism: Ottelia alismoides (assembly GCA_037367405.1). NCBI lineage: Eukaryota > Viridiplantae > Streptophyta > Magnoliopsida > Alismatales > Hydrocharitaceae > Ottelia > Ottelia alismoides. Next base: position 1,095,557 of record JAZKJV010003645.1, on the reverse strand, counting down.
CCTGACGATGGGAAACGAAGGCGGTGGACAGTTGATTCGATCCGTACTCGATGCTTCATGAAGGAGATTATGTTGTATTCAAAGTTGTATTTAGACTTTAATTGGAAAGTCTATGTAATTACAATTGGCATTCAATTTGGTTTCAATTGGGAAACCAAATGGTTTGGAGGGAAAGTTGGGAATTCCCAAATTTGAAATATGGGAGTTTGGGTAGAAGTTTAGTCCCACACCGGGGAGAACTAAACTTTTTGGTGGACTTATATATGAGTTCACACTCCAAGCTCTTGTAGCAATAGTAGAGAGGAGGAATGGAGGACCACACGCGCGCGCGCGCGCTCCGCTCCGCTCCGCTCCGTCTCGGGCTCGGGCTCGGGCTCGGGAGAGTCAATTCGGATCTCGGATCTCGATACTTTTGCTGTAGATTTCATTTGGTAAGTCGATTAAATTAATCGTGTACGATTAATTTGGTAAGTCGACTTAAATGGGAATTCAACTCGCCATTATGGGCGCGTTTTTTGGGATCTGAAAGGATGCGTTTTCGGGACGCATTTTTGGAAACCAAAGGTCGCGTTTTTAGGACGCGAGACCCTCTATTTATATCCCTCACTCGACTCGGTTTTTCTTCAATCGCAAGAAAAACCTCTCTCACGCCGTCTCTCTTTGGTTCTTCCTCTCGCGGGCGAACGTCTTCCTCTTCTCCTCTCTCGGCTGCAGTTCTCTGAGGTACAATCGAGGACGATCCCGTTGGTGTGCGCCGACGACGATCGTGAACCGTCGTATCCTGGGAGCGGATCGCCAGTACCCTACGCACCGGTATTGTGGGGGCGATATCTTCTCTAAGGACAGTCCATTTTCATGGACGCTTCGGTGACTTCTAAACTAATCTCTGTTTTATTTTGCTTGCTGCAATACGTTTATTCCTTTACCCTTTCTGGATCATGCCCGTGTTTGTGTTTCTGTTCTTTTAATCGGTTCCTGTTTACATTGAATAATCGGATAATGATTGGGAAACATATGATTAATATGATTTTAACATGTATCGTTTCTCTGTTAATTCATTTGGATCCGATTTTATACTGTTTAATGTATGAAATGGTAATCTTGTTTACAACAATCTTAGAGAAGATATCCCGAACCGATTCTAGAATGTCGGAAACAATGTTTAAATCGAGGGTAGATATGACGGGAATGCCTGAAAAATTCGGTGGACAGAATTTTAAGCGTTGGCAACAACGCATGAGGATCTGGTTAACCACCATAGGGTTAATCTCGATGCTTGAAACCGACTGTCCTACGGTGGAGGCGGAAAACCCCTCACCCGATAGACATAAGGCGCAATCTGCGTGGAAGGAACGCGACCGTATATGTCATGGTTGCATCTTGTTGGCTCTGTCCAACACGTTGTTTGACGTATATTGTTCATCCACGCAGACTGCGAAGGGGCTATGGGAAGATTTGGATCGGAAGTATAACACCAAAGATCTCGGTATTGAGAAATACTCCGTAGCCAAATTCTTGAAGTTTTCCAGGGCCGAAGGGAAGTCTGTTTCTGAACAGGCACACGAGTTTTTACTCTTGCTCCATGGTCTAGAGGATGCCGAAATGAAACTTCCAGAGAAGTTTCAGGTCATGTGCATCATAGAAAAATTCCCAAAGTCATGGGAAGACTTCGGTATTACCCTGAAACACAGAAAGGGGAAAATCTCTATAGATGACTTGATGGTGGCAATTGCCATAGAGGAGGAACACAGGAAACAAAAACCTGTGCTTCCTGTTGATATTCAGGCTAAGGTCAATTTCATGACCTCGAAGGGCAAGGATAAAAAGGGAAAGGGTCCCAATAACAATAAAATGAAACCAAAGGGCAAGATCCAGAAAAAGGCAAAGAATAAACCCTGCTGGCACTGTAATCAGGTTGGCCATTGGAAGAAGGACTGTCCGTCCTTGAAGGCTCAACCTAAGGCTACAGACGGGAGTCCACAAGTGAACATGATCACTATGGGACTCGGGGCTAGCGAGGGGTATGTCTCTGTAAAACCTGAACTATACCATATCCATGATCCAAATGAGTGGCTCGTGGATACGGGAGTGATGAATACCCATTCATCACTCTTTATTCTTCTATTTTAGCTACAAAAACCTTTGCAAATACATGTAGATATGTGTAAATACAAATAATTACCAAAAGCATGCATTGTGTAAAAACCTATAATTAGCATGTTTTTGTGCACAAAATAAAAGAATAAAGAGCAAAAAGAAAAAGAGGGAAATATTTAGAATAAATATTGAGCAACCTAACCCAAGGGAGGGCTCAGCATGGGCCTGACCGCATAAAAGCCAAAGTAGAGGGAGATAGGAGCTCATGTGTGTATACTTCTGTAAATACATAAAATTATATTTTCCTCACCCAAAAATATGTTTGTCCATATTGTGTGTATATTTAGAAACTATTAAAAACAAAATAAAAAGATAAAAAGCAAAAAGATCAAAAATACCCTTCCTTCACCATGTACATAAACCACACCATTGTATTTATTTAACCTTGTAACTAAATTCAATTATTTTCTAAACTTTTTGTAAATACTCTATGTTACATATTGTAAATATATAAAATAACAAGAAACAAAACAAAAATCAAATAAAAATTACAAAATTGAAAATACAAAAATACATTGTATAAATACCATGTATATAAATGTATACATTTATTTATTTCACCCTTGTATATAAGTGATAAAAATAAAATAAAAATATTCTTTTATTCCTCATTCTATCTTGTAAATAAATAAAATACAAAATGAGCATAAAAATACATAAAAATAACAAATAAAAAAATCAAAAATAAAAACTCCATATAGTGTACATATACCTATATATATAGCTACCCTATTTTTATTCCCAAAAATTAATTAAAAATCACCAAAAAATAGAAAAAAAATAAAAGAAAAATATTTCATATTTTGAGTTTTCTTTAATTCGGCCTATTTCTGCCTTAAAATAAATAAACAAAAATTGCATCCACGTGGCCGCTCCTGATTGGTCCACGGGGGACTGTTGACCCCGGTCAACTCCCCCGCGGACTCCTTCCTTTTCTGGAAGGAGCGCGCCACCCCATCTTCTCCGATTTTCCCACGCGTCTCCAGGCTGTCTCCCACGCATATCCCACGCCCGGATTCTTCGCCGTTCATCCCTCTCCCTCGCCGGATCCTTCGCCATCAAATCAACGCCTTCCTTAGCCGTCGGCCCTCAACCCTAATCGACGCTGTCACCTTATATATTCGCACCTCCGCCGCCTCCGCGCCCCATCTTTGGACCATCTCCTTCTTCCCAGTGACCTCCATTGGCACCGCAAGAGCGACAGCGAGCGTTCGCCATTGTTGCAGTGAGGCGAGGAGGCGAATCCTTTGATCCGGCGATCTTCGCCGCCACTGCTCCGCCACCGGCGTCGAGCATCGAGCCTCAGGCCTTGACGCCCTTCGAGGCTACGACCAGGAGCAAGATCAGCTCCAGCACAGTCTACTGCAGCCACCAGGTAACCTTAGCTCCTTCTAATTTCTTCCAATTTCCGATTTCGCCCAAATCGTATCTCCGACGCATTTCTCCGATTCCGGCCACCTCGCGTAACATCTCGACCATCCGACCCGATCATCACCTTCGCAACCCCCTCACGCACCTTCTACGCCCTTTCACTCAACCCAGATCGCACAGGATCTGGGAGTCGAGCTCCACCGTCTCCGCCTCGCCGGAGCTCGTCCGCCCCACAGCACCGTCCACCTTCACCCCGCCTTCTTGGGTCGAGGCATTTTGCCCTCGACCCGCGAAGCTTCTTGACTACTTTGCAGGTCCAAAGGGAGGCGTCTGAGGCTTCCCAACTTCAGGCCAGGAGCTTCGCGCCGCTAGGCCTCGCCGGAGCCCCTCCAGGGCTCGGCTGGGCCATCGGCCATCACCATCAGCTGCGGGAAGTCAACAGGAACGTGTTCCGATCAGTAGAAGCAGCTGAGGAGGACCGGAGTGCACGCAGGAGGCCGGCGAAGTTCGCCGGCGTCGAGTTCTTCCTCCATCTTCCAGAGCCGTCCGATGAAGCCCTCGCTCCAGTTCTGATCGTGTCCGTCCATTCGTCGAGGAGCAGCAACCGTCGATTCATCTGAGGATCTCATCTGGGCCGTTGAGCAGCGAGGTTAAGCCACAACGTCTCTCCGCCGTCCGATCATCCACGTGGCTGCACCTCGACCATTCGATCAGGCTAGCGCTTCCATAGTCAAAGGCGCGTTTGTTCTCCACCGTCAGATCTGCCACGCGTCAACATCGGGCCGTCGATAATAATAAAAGGGGTAAATTTCTCCTAGACCCCTCTGTTTGTTCTATTTCATTTTAGTCCTGTAACTTTTAATTCAAGTTGTTTATTTTCTGGGATATTTGCACCAAGGACCTCGTACTTATTTTTATTTGCATTTATACCCCCTGCCAGTAGAGAGCCACGTGCTTCGTCACGTGTTTTGTTGGGATATTTGCATAAGACCCCTTGTAGTTCTGGATGTTATTCATTGAATAAAAAGTTTTGTTTATTTGCAGTTATGCCCCTGTGAGCATTTTATTTGCACATGTGCGAATTATTTTGGGATATTTGCATATAAGCCCCTGGACTTTTGGTACTTGTTACCAATAAGCCCTCGGAACTTATTTTTATTACCATTTGGTCCCTGTGTGCCCCAGGCACGTGCTTGGCACGTGTGTTGCTGGGTATTTTGCACCAGGACCCCAGAACTTTTGGGTATTTGCACTTAGGTCCCTGTGCACAGTGCCCCACCTTTATTTTTGAATAAAATATCAAACGACCTCCAAATCCAATGAAATTTTGACACATGGCTCCTGCCATGGTGTGGGAATTTCTGTGATTTTAGAGGACATTTTTGATTTCATTTATTATTTTTAAAAAATTCAAAAACCCCTATTTTTGCTACTGTTTGACTTTAAAAATACCAAAAAAATATAAAAACTCCACCAAAAATTCTAAAAAAATTAGGTATTGTAGTTTGCTTGTTGATTGATTTTCTAGCCAATTTTGGCTAAGTTTCATCACTTAAAAACCTTAAAAATTGAAAAACCCCTAAAAACTCATAAAAATTGTAATAAATAAATTAAAAATCCAAAAACAATAATTAGGGTGCCTAAATTTTCCTTATTCTTTCTAGATTATAGGAAAATTACCTTTAGGGCTTTTTGAGATCCAAGAGTATTTTATTTTTGGGTCTTAAGCCTTGCTGGACAGTACCCTCTGTTTTTCGCATTGTTTGATTTTTAATAAATATTTTATCCATTAGAAAAATTCCAAAAATTCACCAAAAACAATAAAAAACTTAAAAAACCTAAAAACCAATTTTCTGGAATTTTTGCATCATTTTTTGTGTGTTTTATAAATTGTTGAAGTTCCCTTGTACTTGCCTTCTTCCATTTTCTCATCTTTTAAAAAAAATCTAAAAATTATAAAAACAAATAAAAACCATAAAAAAGACTCTCTTGGATTTCTGACTACATCGTAGGCCGCAAGGCCAATCTGTGCTCCTTGTGTTCGACCCTGGGAGCTATACCAGGTTAATCCTATAGCTAGACCGCTCTATTTTGTGTTTTGATTGATTGATCTCTTTGAGTGGTTCATTTTTCTTGATATTCTCCGTTTTTGTGATTGAGGTCGCAACGACCATTTTCCGACCTTTACCTCGATCGTATTTTCGGGTTATCAGAAATGGCGCCGTTGCCGGGGTGCACGGCTTTGTAGTCATTTTTCCATATTGTCTCTCTAAATTATAACTGTTTTCTGACACTCTCTCTTTCTAATTTTTGTGCGAGGTACTGCGTGGAGAACTTGGAGTACACTTTTTTGAGGATCCGCACGGGAAGAAGAGTAGGAGGAAGAGAGAGAAGAAGAAGAAATTTTCTACTTAGAGAGAGAGAGAGAACAATTTTTTGTAATAATTTAGGACTTGGACTTTGAACTGTGGACATTTGTAACTTAGCGGGTCTGTTTCGCCGAGCACCGGTGTGCTCGGGGGACCCATTTGGATTTTCGCGGCTTTTATCGTGGTTTTCATAGCTAGCTGCCTTTTCCGGTGTTTCTCGCGGTTTTAGCCCCTAGACATAGGAATTTTGATTGATTGTGACGTAAATTTTTAAGGCCCAACACCTAATAGAATATCTGTTCCTATAGAACGTAATTGGACCTTAATAAAATTCACTGAAAAAGTTAGTTTAATTGGATTTGAGACCACGTGCCGTGAGGAGTCACATACAGCGCTGGCAGGACCCGTTGTGGCGGGCACCGAGTGACTCCCAAGATCGGACTCCGGACTCAATTCGGTTAGCTAACTATTGTTCTTCACGATCAATAGAAGTTGCTTGTCTAAGGCCGGTTTTTCCCGTTGCACCATTTAGGTAGTTTTATTCTGTCTTTAAATTCTGCGCGGATCACTTGCATGTAGAGTGCTGGAGACAAGGTACGCATTTCTTTCTCTGCATGCATCATTGATTTCTTCGCGCATCGGCTTTTTCGTCTTCTCCCTCTGTTTTTGGCTTAATCATCAGGAGAATCGGAAAAACCGTTAGGCCGCTTGTATTTATTTTGAAAAAAATTAAAAAGAAAAACAAAAAAATTGGGACTGGATAACATTATTGACCCTAAAAGACACTCACAGTAAAAATTTTGTCTTGGGGAGAGCAACCCCCTCATTGTATGGTTTGGATGCGCGAGAGAGTGACCCGCACCCTAGGTAGAACCCTCCGGTGTTATTTCTAGCTGACTACCGACTCTTCCGTGCGGGCCAGTCGGTTGGAGTAGCATCGGGTATCCTAACAGGTCACGTAAGCGCTCTGATATCTTGCATGTTCACCAAATAAAATTGACAAGATAAATTGACCGATCTTTCACGGTCTTCAGATTGTGTTGCGTTGGTGAACCGGGGGTTTGCTTTGCGATCATATTTTCTCCAGATCCCATCCGCCCAACTCGCCAAGATCAAGATGATGGGTAGACGATCTCTTAGGCAGCCTCTGGCTGCACCGCTTTCAGGCGCGTCTACTCCATCATCTAGGTTGGCCCGTGAGAGTCGAGACCAGCTCTCCGGGCCCGAGTTCGATTCCACCCTGTTCCCCCTCGATCCCCTTTCTTCTGCTACTGAGAGACATGAGCCCGAGGAAAGACGAATTAATTTGACAGAACCTGAGTTGGGCTCATCTGATTTTGCAGACGTCCCTATGGCTGGAGCCTGCAGTTCAGACGATCGCCAGCCCGAACATTTTGTCTTAGACCAGGGAGCGATTAACTCCACCCTGATCGCGTCATTAGAGACAGTTCAGCAACAGTTACGCGATCAGGGGGCATTCATGATAGAGATGAGGAGGGAGTTGGAGAGACTCCGAAGAGAGCGAGACGAGCCAAGCGAGCCTGAGGACATTCCTGACGCTGATGCAGAGGCAGCAGCCGCAGCAGCAGCTGCCGCAGCAGAGGCAGCCGCCGCCGCAGCAAGACCGATGCGGGAGCTACACAACCCCGGATCTACACTGATGCACCAGTGGGTGGTGATACCTGCTATCGTGGGGGATTTCAAGTTCCTCCGAACACCCTGCAGATGCTTCCTCATTTTCACGGACTCGCCACTGAGGAACCCCACCTCCATCTCCAGGAGTTTTTGATGATCTGTAGCACTGTCCACGACCGTCGTGTGGACCAAGATACGATTCGGATGATGGCCTTCCCTTTTTCACTGGCAGATAGAGCAGCCGCCTGGCTGAAACATCTAGGGAAGTTTGTTTACACCTGGGAGCAACTCCGCACCGAGTACTTGAACAAGTACTATCCACTCGGGCGGACGAATGCAGCAAGGTCCCTGATCAACAACTTCTCCATGCTCCCTAACGAGCAATTTCACGAGGCATGGGAGAGGTTCAGAGAGCTTCTGGATAGATGCCCACACCACGACATTTCGAAGCCGAACCTAGTTCAGAGCTTCTTTAGTGGGCTGACGCCAGAGCTTCAGGGTCTGGTGAATGCTTCTTGCGGCGGGTCCTACTTTGCCAAGGACCACAACCAAGTCTGGGCCATCTACGAAGAGATGGCAGAAAATTACATGGTGATGTCCCAGACTCGGTTGTATACACAGAGATCTCAGCAGCCGCCAGGACCCGTGCAGTATCAGCGGATAGCACGGGTTGATGCAGGTCCATCCAGTTCGTCCACAGTTGCAGCCGCACAGGCAGAGTCGGCCGCTGCGGACATGGGGATTATCAGCGAGAAGTTGGACCGCATGGAAATCATAGAGAAGAAGCAGTGCCAGGGCATAACTCAGATGGAACAAATGGCACAAACTCTGAGCGACATGAAGACCCAGCTCTTGTGTCTTCAGGAGGCACAGACGGCTCCTCAGCCCCGTCTTCAGTCGCGAGGCGATTCCGGTGGCAGCCGCAGCTCGTCCCAGCGCTCCAGCTCCTTGCAGCAGCCTAGACAAGTTCACCTTGTACAGGCGGAGCCGTACCAGCAGCAGCAGCCCTCTTACCAGTCACCACCATCTCCAGACTTACAGATGGTGGTATATCAGCCGGATCAGCCTCTGGATGTACTCCCACCAGCCCCTTACGATGCGGAACCGTTGATGGATGTCAACGGGATTTGGTATGACCGCCCTCAACCTGGAATCCGACGAGACCATCCCGGATTCAGGTGGGGGAATGGGGGTAACCAATCCCAACAGCAGCCAGCCGGTCAGGGAGGGCAGTACTCCCAGCAGAGAGATCACCAGCAGGCCCCAGCATACCAGCCACACCAGCCATCATCCTTCGTACCTCGTCCCTACCAGCAGCAGGGACAGAATTGGAGACGTGAGCAGCAGGCTCACCAGCAGCAGCATCCTTCCTCTTACCCCTCTCAGCCGCAGCAGCACCAGGTCCAGCAGCCTCATTACCAGAGAGGCAACCCGTCGGGCTCCCATGAGAGCCCCGCCATGGATGATCTAGCCCGCCTCTTCACAGAGCAGCAGGCTACATTTAGACGGGAGATGGACGAGTTCCGCCAGGAGATGCGGGACCTGATGAGAGGGAAGGCCGCCATCCCTGCACAGATCGAGCCTAATCCGAATAACTTGAAGAGGAAATCTGAGCAGGTAGTTCACACTGAGCCTACCACTTCTAGTGACTCATTTGATGTTATCTCGTCGGATCTATTTGATGCTGATTTTGTCACACTTAGGAGCGGTAGAAGACCAGCAGGAGGCGCCTCATCTGAGCGACAACACGAGGATCCATCTAGAGCGCCAGATGAGGAAGAGGAGAGCGGTACTGAAGCCGCACATCATGGTGACGGTGGTACTGATGCCACCCGAGATGCTGATTCCACCGGCGGTACTGAGGCCGCCATTTCACCACATCGAGGAGGTGGTACTGACGCCACCAGCAGAGCCGAGCCAGCCCGCGGTACTGAGGCCGCAAGACGTCTAGTTGTAGAGCCAGCTAGAGGTGGTACTGAGGCCACCAACATTTATTCTGATAGAAATGTTGTCTTTCCTCGCATGAATGTATCTCGGAACTCTGATTTGAATAAAGGAAAAGGTTTAGTTTCTTCCGATCCCACTGTGATGAATGATGTTTGTGAGGATCCAGTCATCGAATCATCTAGGCCTATTCCTAGTCCTTCATCTGAGAAGGACCCTGTGATCCCCTTTCCTAGAGCCCTTGAGTTGGGGAAGGGGAAGAAAAAAGAAAAAGATCCAAAAAAGAGAGAGCAGGAGGAGTTCAGCCAGGGCATGATAGACCGGTTTCACATCCAGCTGACCCTCAATGAGGCTTTGCAGCACATTCCTCTTCTTCAGCGATCCCTAAGAGATAGGACAACAATCAGGAGGAAGAAGAGGAGCAAGACCGCAGAAATCCATGTGCTAACAAAAGCCACGTGTTACGCGATCCAGAACCATCTGCCGACTAAGAGGCCAGATTTAGGGGCCCCGTATGTCAGATGTCAGATTAGTGAGCAGAGGTTCGACCGTACTCTCTTAGATAGCGGATCGTCGATCAACCTTCTTCCGGCAGCCCTTCTCGACCACTTAGAGTTGGGCACTCTTAGACAGAGCAGGACATACCTTCAGTTTGCTGATCGGTCTGTCAAGAGGCCAAAGGGGTTGTTGCGAGACGTTGTCGTCACGATTCAGGGTTTGCAATTCCCCGTGGATTTTGTCGTACTGGACATGGAGACCCCTGACTCGTTGACCGATTCCCCCATCATCCTCGGTCGCCCATTCTTGGCCACAGCCAAAGCAGTGACTGATCATGATAGCGGGAAGGTGTACTTTCGCGTCCAGGGCGAGAGTATACAAATAGAGACGGTTAAGGACCACAGAGCCAGAGATAGATCCCACTCACAGGGCAGTACAGATTCAGAGCAGCTGACAGACGCAGAGCCAGACATCCACCAGGACTGTGATTTTGTGATCACGGATGATGAGGCAGCTTGGGCAGATCCTGCAGCACAGACCATCCTCTCATATTCAGATACAGCTGATGCAGAGATGATAGCAGAGGATAGTCTGGAGAGCACAACCCTGGTTCAGGATACTATTGAGTCAGCAGAGTTGGACCTTGATCGCGACACGATTTCCAGTGACGGTGGTACTGATGCCACCGAGTCTGATATAGATCCCTCGGATTCAGAATCTGATTGGGTAGATTGCGATGATCAGATGCCAGATCTGGATCCACCTGAGCCTATAGATGAGGAGGAGGTAAAGGCAGAACAGATCAGAGACAATGCAGAGGACCCGCCTTCTCCAGATCCAGTTTGTGAGAGTTCGTTATCATTTTCCCAGGCAAATTTGGCAGAATTGTCCGCATACACACATCTTCTTCAGAAGCCAGATTTGCCAGCACCCAGTTGTCCAGAGCTAAAGCCGCTCCCTACTTCGTTGAAGTATAGATTCCTTGCGGGAGAGTCTGAGATGTACCCAGTCATCATCTCTGCCGATCTGACTGGAGAGCAAGAATCCCGTCTGATGGAGGTTCTTGAAAAGAACCGCAAGGCAATTGGATGGAGCGTAGCAGATCTCCATGGGATTAGTCCCTCGTTGTGCTCCCACCATATCTATCTCGAGGAAGGGGCGAAGCCGTCGCGTGAGTTCCAGCGGCGACTAAACCCCAACCTAAGAGAGGTTGTTATGAAGGAAATATCAAAATGGTGGAGTGCAGATTTTATTTATCCCATTTCCGACTCCAAGTGGGTTAGCCCCTTGCATGTGGTGCCCAAGAAGACGGGCATCACTACTGTGATCAGTGAGTCGGGAGAGGAGATTGCTACACGAGTACCCACCTCTTGGCGGGTCTGTGTTGACTACAGAAAACTCAACCAGGCCACCAAGAAGGACCATTTCCCCCTGCCTTTTATTGACCAGATCATAGAGAGACTGGCAGGGAAGAGCCATTATTGCTTCCTAGATGGGTACTCGGGCTACAACCAAGTGGCCATCGCTCCTGAGGATCAGGAGAAGACCACCTTTACCTGTCCCTTCGGTACATACGCTTTTCGACGCATGCCATTTGGGTTATGTAACGCCCCTGCGACTTTTCAGAGATGCATGCTGTCGATATTTTCGGACATGGTAGGGGAGTGTTTGGAGGTCTTCATGGACGACTTCTCGGTTTACGGCGACGGATTCGATTCCTGTCTTGACTGCCTAGACCGAGTGCTCCAGCGATGTATTGCTACCCGCTTGGTTCTGTCTTGGGAGAAGAGTCACTTCATGGTGACTCAAGGGACGGTGCTTGGCCACATCATCTCCAACAGAGGCATGGAGGTTGATCCGGCCAAGGTCGATGTCATTAGGAAACTCACACCGCCGTCCAATCTGAAGCAGTTACGGTCATTTCTGGGGCACGTTGGTTTTTATAGGAGATTCATTCATGATTTCAGCAAGATTGCCCGACCGTTGACTGACCTCTTGACGAAAGACACCGAGTTCCTTGTCGATGACAAGTGTCTTTCGTCCTTTGAAACTCTCCAGCAATGTGTTATTGAGGCTCCTGTCCTTCAGCCACCCGATTGGTCTCTCCCATTCGAGATCATGACGGACGCCTCCGATTTTGCCGTAGGGGCAGTGCTGGGACAGAGGAGGGATGGAGTACCATTTGCGATACACTATGCTAGCCGCACATTGGATTCCGCCCAGCGGAATTATACGGTCACAGAGAAGGAGATGCTAGCAGTAGTGTTTGCCCTAGATAAATTCAGATCGTATATCATTGGATCTAGAGTGACTTTGTATACCGACCACACCGCCATCAGGTACCTCATGTCAAAGAAGGATGCCAAGGCCAGACTTACTAGATGGATCCTTCTACTCCAGGAGTTCGACATTGAGATCAAGGATAAGCCTGGAGTCAAGAATGTGGTGGCGGACCATTTATCCCGATTAGAGCAGCCTGAGGAGACAGAGCAGATTGATCCGATCAGAGATACCTTCCCAGATGAGGCGATCCTTGCTATCGCCTCACTCCCGTGGTATGCCGATATTGTGAACTTTCTCGTTGCTGGGAAAGTCCCACAAGATTGGCCCAAGCAGAGGATTGAGACCTTCCTTGCGAAGGCCAAGTCCTACCACTGGGAGGATCCCATCCTTTACCACGAAGGGGGGGATAGCATCTGGCGTCGGTGTATTCCTCAGGAGGAGCATCATAGTGTCCTCACTTACTGCCACAAGCTTGAGGCAGGAGGACATCATTCTGGGAGGAGAACGGCACAGAAAGTGCTCCAATCCGGCTTGTGGTGGCCTACACTCTTCAAGGACTCTGATGAGTTCGTGAAGAGGTGTACTGACTGTCAGCGGATGGGCACTTGTGGACAACGTGATATGATGCCGATGCAGCCCATTCACTTCTGTGAGGTTTTTGACGCATGGGGCATCGATTTCATGGGTCCATTCCCTAAGAGTCAGGGATTTGAGTACATTCTGTTGGCCGTAGATTATGTTAGTCGTTGGGTTGAGGCTATCCCCGCCCGAGCCGCAGATGCGAAGACAGTTTGCAGATTTTTGAAGAAGCACATCATCATGCGGTTTGGGGTTCCACGAGTTCTGATTTCTGATGGGGGATCTCATTTCATCAACGACCAGGTGAAGGCACTTACTAGAGAGTTCAGTATAGACCATCGTGTTGCTACACCATACCATCCACAGACGAATGGTCTAGCTGAGGTGTCGAATAGGGAGATCAAGAATATTTTGCAGAAAGTCGTCCGCCCTGACCGAAAGAATTGGTCACAGCTTTTGGATTCGGTCTTGTGGGCATATCGGACGTCTTTCAAGACTCCATTGGGTACGTCTCCCTTTCGCCTCGTGTATGGCAAGCCCTGTCACCTACCAGTTGAGCTGAGGCACAAGTCACTTTGGGCAGTTACAGACATATTGATGGATCCAGATGGTATAGGAGAACAAAGAAGGGCAGAGTTAGCCGCCTTGGAAGAGCTTAGAGATGCAGCTTTCTCAAACAGCCTACATTATAAGGAGAAAGTCAAGGAGTGGCATGATTCTCATATCAGCCACAAGCATTTCGAGATTGGACAGAAAGTATGGCTGTTTGATGCGAGGCTTAGATTATTTCCAGGGAAGCTACAGAGCAAATGGAAAGGACCCTATTTGGTCAGGAAGGTACACGATAATGGTAGCATTGATATATCTGAGTTATCTTCTGAGAGTACCTTCCGAGTGAACGGCCAGCGGCTCAAACCATTTCTAGATCATGAGCCGCGGGACGTTATTATTGCCGCTATTCATTTTGCGTGAGATGTGGTCTTTTGACTCACATCTTTTACATCTCACGCCTGATTTTCACTGTTCCTCCGCCTGTATAGATCCAGTTGTCTATATCATTCTATTCTTTAGTCCCACATCCCATCTCTCATCTTATGATTATGCTATACTTAGGGTGTACTTTACCCTAAGTATAGGGGGGATGTCGGACCTGTGAGTATTCTTTTCATTCTTTCTGCTCTTGTTTTTGCTGCCTATACTTAGGGATATTTTACCCTAAGTATAGGGGGGGCAGATTCTGTATATTCTTCACTCGGCTTTCCCTTCATGTACAGCTTTCTATACTTAGGATTAGTTAATCCTAAGTATAGGGGGAGACCACCGAGTTCCTCTCATTTTATTCATTTATTCGTTCCTGTACTTAGCCATTCCTTTTCACTTCCCTTTTACTAAGCACGAGTTATGTCTTCTTCATCGCTCTTGATCACTCTGAGGACATCGTTCGAGCTAAGTATAGGGGGGGTGTGTATATATTTCATATATACTTTAGCCATAACTCGTACTTTGTGTGAGTGTGTTAATAAATAAAATGGCTAAAAATCACAAAAATTAAAAATTTTTCAATCTCTTTTATTCTTGCACATACATAGCTAGTGTACAAAGTATTTTTGTAAAAATGATTTCAAAAATCTTTTGTGTAAAGCTTGTGTAAATATTTTGTATCAAAATTATGTATATAGTACAAAATTTTTCCAAAATGTTTTGAAAATCAAAAGTTTGCAAAAATCTTGTGTAAATGTTTGTAAATATCATTTTGCAAAACTTGCACTTCATGCATCATTCATTCATGATTTCAAGACATTTTTCAAAAATTTTTGCATGATTGTAAAATATTTGTAAATAGCATCTTGTGTACATATATGTATATAGTTTTTCCTGGATGAGAGTTGACATTTAAACTAAGCCTGGAATTAAATTGAGAAATGGAGCTCGAATAAGATCTTAATCCACTTAACTTCAAGAGGAACCTTGTAGGACTTAGGGTTAAGGCTTTTCAGGTCCATAAGGACTTAATTCTTTGAGTCCACTAGGCTATGAGCATATGTCATCTTGATGAGCCTAAGTAGAGCACTTAACAACACACGCATGACTCTCAGAGACAATGGCTTCACTTGCACCTGCACTTTACACATGGATCTCCACGGATGAGGTGGTGAGGAGGCAGTTTCCTTTGGCTTGGGGTAGCATATGAGGGTAGTACTTCTAGGCGGAACCTCTCTTCTTCTTATAGTGAAGGAAGTGCACCTCAACTTGGTCTAGTGGTGTTGAAAGCTAAAGACAGAAGCTGTGGGTTGCAATAAAGCTTCAAAAGAGGGATAGTCTACTGGCTCAAGGGGAAATTTCTTATATATGCTGCACCATGTAGATATGTTGTACAGAAGTTCTTGAAAAAAAAAATATGCAAAAATGCAAAAAGAACTCCAAAAAAAAGTGGTGGGTCGGATTGAAAATTTAATAACCCCACCGGAGTATAAAGCAAAAGCTTATGGTATCCATGTTACATCTCATGAAGCTTGCAGCGGGAGACTTAGCTACACTGGCTAAGCTTCCAAAACTCTATACTTCTACCCCCTCTCCTTGAGCCGGTTGCACTTGAACTTAGAAGGGAATACCCCGCTTCTCGAGGAACGAGTTGCTAGACTGAGGCATTAGAGTTACCAGGTTGAGGGAGGTTGTTTCTTGGTTACTTCTGAGGTGGGGAGCCACATATCACTTACACCGCAAGGAAAGATTCATGGTCATTAGAGTTTGTGTATGTAGACTTGTTCTGATCTGGTTTATTGAGGAGTCTTGCCCATCAACTAGTGGAACTTGGAGGCTGTTGAGTTTTAAGCTTAAGTCCAAATAAGGTTCCGACACATTAATAATCCAAAGATCTGATCGAGCTCCATATTTCAATTTAATGAAGGAAAATTTAATAAGTCAACCTTGATCCATGTACATCCTCTTTTTCTTTTTCTTTTTCTTTCTTTTTCACTTCTTTTTCAAATAAGTGTTTGCTAAGGGACTAGCAAAGTTAAGCATAGGGGGGTGATGAATACCCATTCATCACTCTTTATTCTTCTATTTTAGCTACAAAAACCTTTGCAAATACATGTAGATATGTGTAAATACAAATAATTACCAAAAGCATGCATTGTGTAAAAACCTATAATTAGCATGTTTTTGTGCACAAAATAAAAGAATAAAGAGCAAAAAGAAAAAGAGGGAAATATTTAGAATAAATATTGAGCAACCTAACCCAAGGGAGGGCTCAGCATGGGCCTGACCGCATAAAAGCCAAAGTAGAGGGAGATAGGAGCTCATGTGTGTATACTTCTGTAAATACATAAAATTATATTTTCCTCACCCAAAAATATGTTTGTCCATATTGTGTGTATATTTAGAAACTATTAAAAACAAAATAAAAAGATAAAAAGCAAAAAGATCAAAAATACCCTTCCTTCACCATGTACATAAACCACACCATTGTATTTATTTAACCTTGTAACTAAATTCAATTATTTTCTAAACTTTTTGTAAATACTCTGTGTTACATATTGTAAATATATAAAATAACAAGAAACAAAACAAAAATCAAATAAAAATTACAAAATTGAAAATACAAAAATACATTGTATAAATACCATGTATATAAATGTATACATTTATTTATTTCACCCTTGTATATAAGTGATAAAAATAAAATAAAAATATTCTTTTATTCCTCATTCTATCTTGTAAATAAATAAAATACAAAATGAGCATAAAAATACATAAAAATAACAAATAAAAAAATCAAAATAAAAACTCCATATAGTGTACATATACCTATATATATAGCTACCCTATTTTTATTCCCAAAAATTAATTAAAAATCACCAAAAAATAGAAAAAAATAAAAGAAAAATATTTCATATTTTGAGTTTTCTTTAATTCGGCCTATTTCTGCCTTAAAATAAATAAACAAAAATTGCATCCACGTGGCCGCTCCTGATTGGTCCACGGGGGACTGTTGACCCCGGTCAACTCCCCCGCGGACTCCTTCCTTTTCTGGAAGGAGCGCGCCACCCCATCTTCTCCGATTTTCCCACGCGTCTCCAGGCTGTCTCCCACGCATATCCCACGCCCGGATTCTTCGCCGTTCATCCCTCTCCCTCGCCGGATCCTTCGCCATCAAATCAACGCCTTCCTTAGCCGTCGGCCCTCAACCCTAATCGACGCTGTCACCTTATATATTCGCACCTCCGCCGCCTCCGCGCCCCATCTTTGGACCATCTCCTTCTTCCCAGTGACCTCCATTGGCACCGCAAGAGCGACAGCGAGCGTTCGCCATTGTTGCAGTGAGGCGAGGAGGCGAATCCTTTGATCCGGCGATCTTCGCCGCCACTGCTCCGCCACCGGCGTCGAGCATCGAGCCTCAGGCCTTGACGCCCTTCGAGGCTACGACCAGGAGCAAGATCAGCTCCAGCACAGTCTACTGCAGCCACCAGGTAACCTTAGCTCCTTCTAATTTCTTCCAATTTCCGATTTCGCCCAAATCGTATCTCCGACGCATTTCTCCGATTCCGGCCACCTCGCGTAACATCTCGACCATCCGACCCGATCATCACCTTCGCAACCCCCTCACGCACCTTCTACGCCCTTTCACTCAACCCAGATCGCACAGGATCTGGGAGTCGAGCTCCACCGTCTCCGCCTCGCCGGAGCTCGTCCGCCCCACAGCACCGTCCACCTTCACCCCGCCTTCTTGGGTCGAGGCATTTTGCCCTCGACCCGCGAAGCTTCTTGACTACTTTGCAGGTCCAAAGGGAGGCGTCTGAGGCTTCCCAACTTCAGGCCAGGAGCTTCGCGCCGCTAGGCCTCGCCGGAGCCCCTCCAGGGCTCGGCTGGGCCATCGGCCATCACCATCAGCTGCGGGAAGTCAACAGGAACGTGTTCCGATCAGTAGAAGCAGCTGAGGAGGACCGGAGTGCACGCAGGAGGCCGGCGAAGTTCGCCGGCGTCGAGTTCTTCCTCCATCTTCCAGAGCCGTCCGATGAAGCCCTCGCTCCAGTTCTGATCGTGTCCGTCCATTCGTCGAGGAGCAGCAACCGTCGATTCATCTGAGGATCTCATCTGGGCCGTTGAGCAGCGAGGTTAAGCCACAACGTCTCTCCGCCGTCCGATCATCCACGTGGCTGCACCTCGACCATTCGATCAGGCCAGCGCTTCCATAGTCAAAGGCGCGTTTGTTCTCCACCGTCAGATCTGCCACGCGTCAACATCGGGCCGTCGATAATAATAAAAGGGGTAAATTTCTCCTAGACCCCTCTGTTTGTTCTATTTCATTTTAGTCCTGTAACTTTTAATTCAAGTTGTTTATTTTCTGGGATATTTGCACCAAGGACCTCGTACTTATTTTTATTTGCATTTATACCCCCTGCCAGTAGAGAGCCACGTGCTTCGTCACGTGTTTTGTTGGGATATTTGCATAAGACCCCTTGTAGTTCTGGATGTTATTCATTGAATAAAAAGTTTTGTTTATTTGCAGTTATGCCCCTGTGAGCATTTTATTTGCACATGTGCGAATTATTTTGGGATATTTGCATATAAGCCCCTGGACTTTTGGTACTTGTTACCAATAAGCCCTCGGAACTTATTTTTATTACCATTTGGTCCCTGTGTGCCCCAGGCACGTGCTTGGCACGTGTGTTGCTGGGTATTTTGCACCAGGACCCCAGAACTTTTGGGTATTTGCACTTAGGTCCCTGTGCACAGTGCCCCACCTTTATTTTTGAATAAAATATCAAACGACCTCCAAATCCAATGAAATTTTGACACATGGCTCCTGCCATGGTGTGGGAATTTCTGTGATTTTAGAGGACATTTTTGATTTCATTTATTATTTTTAAAAAATTCAAAAACCCCTATTTTTGCTACTGTTTGACTTTAAAAATACCAAAAAAATATAAAAACTCCACCAAAAATTCTAAAAAAATTAGGTATTGTAGTTTGCTTGTTGATTGATTTTCTAGCCAATTTTGGCTAAGTTTCATCACTTAAAAACCTTAAAATTGAAAAACCCCTAAAAACTCATAAAAATTGTAATAAATAAATTAAAAATCCAAAAACAATAATTAGGGTGCCTAAATTTTCCTTATTCTTTCTAGATTATAGGAAAATTACCTTTAGGGCTTTTTGAGATCCAAGAGTATTTTATTTTTGGGTCTTAAGCCTTGCTGGACAGTACCCTCTATTTTTCGCATTGTTTGATTTTTAATAAATATTTTATCCATTAGAAAAATTCCAAAAATTCACCAAAAACAATAAAAAACTTAAAAAACCTAAAAACCAATTTTCTGGAATTTTTGCATCATTTTTTGTGTGTTTTATAAATTGTTGAAGTTCCCTTGTACTTGCCTTCTTCCATTTTCTCATCTTTTAAAAAAAATCTAAAAATTATAAAAACAAATAAAAACCATAAAAAAGACTCTCTTGGATTTCTGACTACATCGTAGGCCGCAAGGCCAATCTGTGCTCCTTGTGTTCGACCCTGGGAGCTATACCAGGTTAATCCTATAGCTAGACCGCTCTATTTTGTGTTTTGATTGATTGATCTCTTTGAGTGGTTCATTTTTCTTGATATTCTCCGTTTTTGTGATTGAGGTCGCAACGACCATTTTCCGACCTTTACCTCGATCGTATTTTCGGGTTATCAGGGAGCCAATGTGAACATATGTTCTGACAGAACGTTGTTTTCTTCTTATCAGACCTGCAGCGGTGGGACTGTGAAGATGGGGAACGATTCTGCAGCCAGGGTGCTAGGGTCGGGACAAGTCAACTTGAGGTTCTCCTCTGGACGAGTCTGGACATTGCACAGGGTGCTGCATGTTCCTGACATCAAGAAGAATGTGTTATCTGGCTCCATCTTAGTTAGAAATGGTTTTGAATTGAACTTTAAATGTAATAAAGTTGTTATTCTGAGACATGGTGTCTTTTATGGAAAAGGCTATTTGGCTGACTTTGACTTGTTATTTAGAATTAGATGTGATTCAGTAAACATTAATGAATTGAATGTTTTGAATGCTGAATGTTCTAGTTCTGTGTCTCAAGTTGTGAATAATCTTGAATCTTGTGATCTGTGGCATGGTAGATTGGGTCATGTAAATCTAAATTCGATTAAAAGGATGATGAATTTAGAATTGATCCCTAAACACACAATTGATAAAACTCAAAAATGTGAGATATGTGTGCAAGCAAAGACACCTAGGAAGTCTTTTCAGTCTGTCTCTAGAGATAGTGAGATCTTAGATCTAGTGCACACGGATATCTGTGAGTTTAATGGTGTGTTGACCCGAGACAATAAGAAATACTTTATCACCTTTATAGATGATGGCAGTAGATACTGCTATGTATATCTAATGAAAACCAAGGATGAAGCCTTAGAGAAATTTCTTATCTTTAACAATGAGGCTGAGACACAAACAGGAAAAGTGCTTAAACGCCTTAGGTCAGATAGAGGAGGTGAATATACCTCTAACTTATTTGATGAACAATGCAAATCTTTTGGCATAGCTCATGAAGTTACGACCCCATATTCACCGCAATCAAATGGGATAGCAGAACGGAAAAATAGAACCTTAACTGACATGATCAATGCTCTCCTACAGAGTTCTGGACTTCCAACCTATATGTGGGGAGAAGACTTGAATACGGCTTGCCATATTCTGAATAGGGTGCCTCCAAGACATATGGAAAAGTGTCCCTTTGAACTTTGGAGAAAAAGGAAACCGAGTTTAAGATATCTCAAAGTGTGGGGCTGTCTCGCTAAGGTTTTAGTCCCAGAACACAAGAGAAAGAAACTTGGTCCTAAAACTGTTGATGCGGTCTTCTTAGGTTACTTGGAAAATAGCTATGCATATAGGTTCTTGGTAATTCGGTCCGAGATACCAGGCATAGATGTCAACACTATTGTTGAACTCCGTGATGCTACCTTCTTTGAGGATGTCTTCCCATTGAAGACTGGGATTCCTCAAAATCTGACCATTGAGGGCGCCTCCACATCAGGATCTATTCCAGATCAAGTGGAAAGGATATCGAATGTGGGGGTTGAGACTCAACCTGAACCCAATGATCTTTCTGAAGAGAATGAGCCGAGAAGGAGTAAAAGACCTCGGATAGCCAAGGATCTGGGTAGCTGATAACCCGAAAAACCCTCAAGACCCGGGTGAAGGTAATAAAACAAGGGTCGTTGCGACCCGGATCTCAGAGGATGGGTGTATCAAGAAAAAGATCGAACCGCGAAATAAATCAGAGATCAAAACACGAAGTGCGGTCCTAGCTATGAGATTAACCTAGTATAGCACCCAGGGTCGAACACAAGGAGCACGGGTTGGCCAAAGGCCTACGAAGTAGTCAACAAATCAGAGAAAAAGGGAAAACATTTTTAGTGGTTTTTAATGGTTTTTTTAAATTTTTTTTGGGATTTTTAATATGTGAAGAAAGTGAGAAAGACTAAAAACAATCACACTTGAGCAATTTATTTAAAGCATCAAAAATCAAACAAAAATTCAAGAAAAATTGTTTTTATGTTTTTTGGGTTTTTAAGTGTTTTTGGTGAATTTTTGGGATTTTTATAAGGTGTATTTTATTTTCTAAAAATCAAACAGTGCTAAAAAGACAAGGTACTGTCCAGCCAGGTCCAAAACCCAAAGATAAAATATCTAAGGATCTCAAGAGGACCTGGAGGTAATTTTCCTGTATACTAGAGAAAACAAGGAAAATTCGAGCACCAAAATTATTGTTTTTGGGTTTTTAGATTATTTAATATGATTTTTATGAGTTTTTAGATGTTTTTGAATTTTTAGCGTTTTTAAGCAATGAAAAATAGCCAAAATTGGCTAGAAAATCAAGAAACACAACAGAAACAACACCTAATTTTTATAGAATTTTTAGAGGGGTTTTTATATTTTTTTGTGATTTTTCAAGTGAAACAGTGCCAAAAATAAATGTTTTTGAATTTTTAAAAATAACAAATGCACTCAAAAATGTCCCCCAAAATTCTTAAAAATCCTACAACATGGCAGGAGCCATGTATCAAATTTTTATCGAATTTGGAGATGATTTGATATTTTATTCAAAACTAACAAGGGGGCACTGTGCACAGGGACCAAAGTGCAAATACCCGAAGATCTGGGGGTCCAGGTGCAAATAACCCAGCAAGTCACGCGCGTGGCGCGTGTCTGGGGCACTCAGGGACCTTTTGGTAATAAAAACCAAGTCCTAGGACCTTTTGGTAACTCGTACCAAAAAGTCCAGGGACGGTTATGCAATTAACCCACTAAAAGGCGCACATGTGCAAATAAAATGTTCACAGGGGCATAAAAGCAATTACCAAAAAGTTTCTAATCATTCATGAACCAACCAGAACTACAGGATAAAAGTTGCAAATAACCCAGACAAAGCACGTGGCGAAGCACGTGGACCACAAATACAGGGGTATAAATGCGAATCTCAACAAGCACAAGGTCCAAGGTGCAATTTACCCTACGTAAATAAAATGCATAAAATATTTACAGGACTGGAATTAAAAACACAAACTACGAGGGGGCCTAAGATAAATTACCCCTTATTACGCCGACGGCTGGATATGCGCCACGTAGACGATCCAACGGTCTCGGACAGCGGGCGCTTCTCTCCTTTACGCACGGGGGCCGATCGACGGTGCAGGGCGAGACACGTGGAGGATTTGACGGCTGGCGGCGCTGGTGCCTCTCTCCTCTGCGCTAACGGTCCAGATCTACCCTCAGGATGATCGATGGTATCTGCTCCTCGAAGGATGGGCGGTCGTGATGCGAACTGGGGAGCTGGGGCTGATCTGACGGCGATGGAGGACTCTCGAAGAACAGGTGGCCGGCGAGGTTCGCCGGCCTCGTACGCGTGCTAGGATCCTCCTCAGCTGCCTCCAAGGATCGGAGAAGATCGGCGATGACGTCCCGCAGCTGGTGGTGGCCTCCGATGGCCCAGCCGAGCCCTGGAGGGGCTCCGGCGAGCTTGGCGGCGATGAGCTCCTGGCCTGGATGTGAGGGGGCCTCAGATGGCCTCCTCTTGACCTGCAAAACAGCTCAAGAGCTTCGCGGGTCGAGGGCAAAGTGCCTCGACCCGAAGAAGCGGCGTGAGGGTGAACTGTGGGTCGGGACGAGCGAGCTCCGGCGAGCGGAGGACGGTGGAGCTCGAACCCCGGCTCCGGTGCGAGCTGGGTTGAATGAAGGGGCGTAGAAGGTGCGTCGAAGGATGGCGAAGGTGATAGTGTGTCCCGATGATCGAGAAGATACGCAAGATGACCGGAATCAAAGGAACTCGACGGAGATGCGATTTGGGCGAAATAAGAAATTAAACTAAATAGGCGAGCTAGAAGACTACCTGGGTGGAGTGGAAGACTGTGCTGGAGCTTGGCTAGCTCCTGGTCTTCGCCTCGAAGGTTGTCACTGCCTGAGGCTCGAGCTCCTGCACGAGGCGGAGCACGGCGGCGCAAAGCTGCCGGATCAATGGTCCGGGCACCCCCTCCTCACTGCGACAAAGGCTACCGCGAGCTGTCACCTCGGGGTTTGCAATGGAGGTCACGGGAATGAGAGTGGCGAGCCAAAGATGGCGAAAATGAGCGGCGGAGCTCGGCTATATACGTGAGTGCCGACCCGACTAGGGCTGGTCGGGTAGGGCTGCAAGGAGCGCGGATCCCAATGCGAATACCCCGGCGGTCATGTCGGATGTACAAGGAATCAATAGGACCCGAGGTTTGCGGAGAAGGCGCGCGGATCAAGCGCGGAAAAAGAGGTGAAACCGGGTCGGGCGCGAGATCCGCAGGAGAAGGCGGTCCGCGGAGGGAGTTGACCGGAGGTCAACATCTCCGTGGACCAACCAGAAGCTGCCACGTGGAGAGGATTTGGAGCTCAAAAATAAGGCAGAAAATGGCCGATTTTGCAAAAATTCAAAACATGAAATATTTTTCTTTTAATTTTTTCTATTTTTTGGTGATTTTTAATTAATTTTTGGAAATAAAAATGAGGTATTTACATTATATAGGTATATATACAATAAGGAGGCTTTTGATTTTTGATTTTTAATTATTATTTTTATACAATTTTTATTCCCCTTTTATATTTTATTTATTTATAGAATAAAATGAGGAATAAAAGGATATTTTTATTTTATTTTTATTATTTATACACATAGGTGAAATAAATAGATATATACAACTATGTACATGGCATATGTACAATATGTTTTTGTAATTTTAATTTTTGTTATTTTTATTTGATTTTTGTTGTGTTTCTTTTTTTTTATCCATAGAATGTTCACAAAAAGTTTTGAACATAAATACATTTATTTATAGGGTTAAATAAATAAGGGATGATGGTTTATGCACATGGTGGAGGGATATTTTTGCATTTTTGATTTTTAAATTTTTATTTTGTT
The DNA here is from genome assembly GCA_037367405.1 of Ottelia alismoides. Lineage (NCBI taxonomy): Eukaryota > Viridiplantae > Streptophyta > Magnoliopsida > Alismatales > Hydrocharitaceae > Ottelia > Ottelia alismoides. The sequence continues at coordinate 1,071,285 of JAZKJV010003645.1, read as the reverse complement.
TTTAAGAGCTTCTAAATATATACAAAATATGTACAAGCCTATTTTTGGTTGAGGAAAATATAATTTTATTTATTTACATAAATATTTACACATGAGCTCCTATCTCCCTCTACTGTGGCTTTTATGCGGTCAGGCCCATGCTGAGCCCTCCCTTGGGTTAGGTTGCTCAATATTTATTCTAAATATTTCCCTCTTTTTCTTTTTGATCTTTATTCTTTTATTTTTGCACAAAAACATGCTAATTATAAGTTTTTAAACAATGCATGCTTTTGGTAATTATTTGTATTTACATATATCTACATGTATTTGCAAAGGTTTTTGTAGCTAAAATATAAGAATAAAGAGTGATGAATGGGTATTCATCACCCCCCTATACTTAACTTTGCTAGTCCCTTGGCAAACACTTATTTGAAAAAGAAGCAAAAAAGAAAGAAAAAGAAAAAGAAAAAGAGGATGTACATGGATCAAAGTTGAATTATTAAACTTTCCTTCATTAAATTGAAATATGGAGCTCGATCAGATCTTTGGATTACTAATGTGTCGGAACCTTATTTGGACTTAAGCTTAAAACCCAACAGCCTCTAAGTTCCACCAATCTATGGACAAGACTCCTTAATAAACCAGATCAGAACAAGTCTACATACACAAACTCTAATGACCATGAGTCTTTCCATGCAGTGTAAGTGATATGTGGCTCCCCACCTCAGAAGTAACAAAGAAACAACCTCCCTCAACCTGGTAACTCTAATGCCTCGGTCTAGCAACTCTTTCCTCGAGAAGCGGGGTATTCCCTTCTAAGTTCAAGTGCAACCGGCTCAAGAAGAGGGGGTAGAAGTATAGAGTTTTGGAAGCCTAGCCAGTGTAGCTAAGTCTTCCGCTGCAAGCTTCATGAGATGTAACATGGATACAATAAGCTTTGCTTTATTTGACTATATACACTCCGGTGGGGTTATTAAATTTTCAATCCGACCCACCACTTTTTTTTTTGGAGTTCTTTTGCATTTTTGCATTTTTTTTCCAAGACTTCTGTACAGCATATCTACATGGTGCAGCATATATACAAGAAATTTCCTCTTGAGCCAGTAGACTATCCCTCTTTTGAAGCTTTATTGCAACCCACAGCTTCTGTCTTTAGCCTTCATCACCACTAGACCAAGTTGAGGTGCACTTCCTTCACTAGAAGAAGAAGAGAGGTTCCGCCTAGAAGTACTACTCTCATATGCTACCCCAAGCCAAAGGAAACTGCCTCCTCACCACCTCATCCGTGGAGAGCCATGTGTAAAGTGCAGGTGCAAGTCAAGTCATTGTCTCTAAGAGTCATGCGTGTGTTGTTAAGTGTTCTACTTAAGCTCATCAAGATGACATATGCTCATAGCCTAGTGGACTCAAAGAATTAAGTCCTTATGGACCTGAAAAGCCTTAAACCTAAATCCTATAAGGTTCCTCTTAAAGTTAGGCGGATTAAGATCTTATTCAAGCTCCATTTCTCAATTTAATTCCAGGCTTAGTTTAAATGTCAACTCTCATCCAGGAAAAATTATATACATATATGTACACAGGATGCTATTTACAAATATTTACAATCATGCAAAATTTTTGAAAAATGTTTTGAAATCATGGATGATGATGATGCATGAAGTGCAAGTTTTGCAAAAAGATATTTACAAACATTTACACAAGATTTTTGCAAACTTTTGATTTTTCAAAACATTTTGGAAAAATTTTGTACTATATACATAATTTTGATACAAAAATATTTACACAAACTTTATACAAAAGATTTTTTAAATCATTTTTACAAAAATACTTTGTACACTAGCTATGTATGTGCAAGGATACAAGAGGTTTATGTACATGAAAATTTTTAAATTTTTGTGATTTTTAGCCATTTTATTTATTAACACACTCACACAAAGTACGAGTTATGGCTAAAGTATATATGAAATATATACACCCCCCCTATACTTAGCTCGAACGATGTCCTCAGAGTGATCAAGAGCGATGAAGAAGACATAACTCGTGCTTAGTAAAAGGGAAGTGAAAAGGAATGGCTAAGTACAGGAACGAATGAATGAATAGAATGAGAGGAACTCGGTGGTTTCCCCCTATACTTAGGATTAACTAATCCTAAGTATAGCAAGCTGTACATGAAGGGAAATCCGAGTGAAGAAGATACAGAGTCTGCTCCCCCTATACTTAGGGTAAAATATCCCTAAGTATAGGCAGCAAAACAAGAGCAAACCGAATGAAAAGAATACTCGCAGGTCCGACATCCCCCCTATACTTAGGGTAAAGTACACCCTAAGTATAGCATAATCATAAGATGAAAAAGGGATGTGGGACTAAAGAATAGAATGATATTGACAACTGGATCTATACAGGCGGAGGATCAGTGAAAATCAGGCGTGAGATGCAAAAGATGTGAGTCAAGAGACCACATCTCACGCAAAATGAATAGGGGCAACAATAACGTCCCGCGGCTCATGATCTAGAAATGGCTTGAGCCGCTGGCCGTTCACTCGAAAGGTGCTCTCAGAAGACAACTCGGATATATCAATACTACCATTGCCGTGCACCTTTCTGACGAGAAAAGGTCCCTTCCATTTGCTCTGCAGCTTCCCTGGAAATAATCGTAGCCTCGCATCAAACAGCCATACTCTCTGTCCAATCTCAAAATGCTTGTGGCTGATATGAGAATCATGCCACTCCTTGACTTTCTCCTTATAATGTAGGCTGCTTGAGAAAGCTGCATCTCTAAGCTCCTCCAGGGCAGCTAACTCTGCCCTTCTCTGGTCTCCCATACCATCTGGATCCATAAGAATATCTGTAACTGCCCATAGTGACTTGTGCCTCAGCTCAACAGGTAAATGGCACGGCTTGCCATATACGAGGCGAAAGGGAGATGTACCCAATGGAGTCTTGAAAGACGTCCTATATGCCCACAAGACCGAGTCCAAAAGCTGTGACCAATCCTTTCGGTCAGGGCGGACGACTTTCTGCAAAATAGTCTTGATCTCCCTATTCGACACCTCAGCTAGACCATTCGTCTGTGGATGGTAAGGTGTGGCAACACGATGGTCTATGCTGAACTCGCTAGCAAGGGCCTTTACCTGGTCATTGATGAAATGAGACCCCCCATCAGAAATAAGAACTCGTGGAACCCCGAACCGTGTGATGATGTGCTTCCTCAAAAATCTGCAAACTGTCCTCGCATCAGCGGCTCGGGCGGGGATAGCCTCAACCCAACGACTAACATAATCAATGGCCAACAGAATGTACTCAAATCCCTGACTCTTAGGGAATGGACCCATGAAATCGATGCCCCATGCGTCAAAAACCTCACAGAAGTGAATGGGCTGCATCGGCATCATATCACGCTGTCCACAAGTGCCCATCCTCTGACAGTCAGTACACCTCTTCACGAACTCATCAGAGTCCTTGAAGAGGGTAGGCCACCACAAGCCGGATTGGAGCACTTTCTGTGCCGTTCTCCTCCCAGAATGATGTCCTCCTGCCTCAAGCTTGTGGCAGTAAGTGAGGACGCTATGGTGTTCCTCCTGAGGAATACACCGACGCCAGACGCTATCCCCTCCTTCGTGGTAAAGGATGGGATCCTCCCAGTGGTAGGACTTGGCCTTCGCAAGGAAGGTCTCGAGCCTCTGCCTGGGCCAATCTTGTGGGACTTTCCCTGCAACGAGAAAGTTCAGAATATCGGCATACCACGGGAGTGAGGCGATAGCAAGGATCGCCTCATCTGGGAAGGTATCTCGAATGGGATCAATCTGCTCAGAATCCTCAGGCTGCTCTAATCGGGAAAGATGATCCGCCACCACATTCTTGACTCCAGGCTTATCCTTGATCTCAATGTCGAACTCCTGGAGTAGAAGGATCCATCTAGTCAGTCTGGCCTTGGCATCCTTCTTTGCCATGAGGTGCCTGATGGCGGTGTGATCTGTAAACAAAGTCACTCTAGATCCAATGATATACGATCTGAACTTATCTAGGGCGAACACTACGGCTAGCATCTCCTTCTCTGTGACCGTATAATTCCGCTGGGCGGAATCCAATGTGCGGCTAGCGTAGTGTATGGCAAATGGAACTCCATCCCTCCTCTGTCCCAGCACTGCCCCTACGGCAAAGTCGGAGGCGTCCGTCATGATCTCGAATGGGAGAGACCAATCAGGCGGCTGGAGAACAGGAGCCTCAATAACATGCTGCTGGAGAGTCGCAAAGGACGAGAGACACTTGTCATCGACAAGGAACTCGGTGTCTTTCGTCAAGAGGTCAGTCAACGGTCGGGCAATCTTGCTGAAATCCTGAATGAACCTCGTATAAAATCCAACGTGCCCCAGGAATGACCGTAGCTGCCTCAAATTGGACGGCGGTGTGAGTTTTCTAATGACATCAACCTTGGCCGGATCAACCTCCATGCCCCTGTTGGAGATGATGTGGCCAAGCACCGTCCCTTGAGTCACCATGAAGTGACTCTTCTCCCATGACAGAACCAAATGAAACTCGATACATCGCTGGAGTACCCGGTCTAGGCAGTCAAGACAAGAATCGAATCCGTCGCCGTAGACCGAGAAATCGTCCATGAAGACCTCCAAACACTCCCCTACCATGTCCGAAAAGATCGACAACATGCACCTCTGAAAAGTCGCAGGGGCGTTGCATAGCCCAAATGGCATGCGTCGAAAAGCATATGTGCCGAAGGGACAGGTAAAGGTGGTCTTCTCCTGATCCTCAGGAGCGATGGCCACTTGGTTGTAGCCCGAGTACCCATCCAGGAAGCAGTAATGGCTCTTCCCTGCCAGTCTCTCAATGATCTGGTCAATAAAAGGCAGGGGGAAATGGTCCTTCTTGGTGGCTTGGTTGAGTCTCCTGTAGTCAACACAAACCCTCCAAGAGGTGGGTACTCGTGTAGCGATCTCCTCTCCCGACTCACTGATCACAGTCGTGATGCCCGTCTTCTTGGGCACCACATGCAAGGGGCTGACCCACTTGGAGTCGGAAATGGGATAAATAAAATCTGCGCTCCACCATTTGGATATTTCCTTCATCACGACCTCTCTCAGGTTGGGGTTCAGTCGCCGCTGGAACTCACGCGACGGCTTCGCCCCCTCCTCAAGATAGATATGGTGGGAGCACACTGCTGGACTAATCCCATGGAGATCTGCTACGCTCCATCCGATCGCCTTGCGGTTCTTTTCAAGAACCCCCATCAGACGGGATTCTTGCTCTCCAGTCAACTCGGCGGAGATGATGACTGGGTACATCTCTGGATCGCCCGCAAGGAATCGATACTTCAGCGAAGTAGGGAGCGGCTTTCGCTCTGGAATGCTGGGTGCTGGCAAATCTGGCTGTGGAAGGAACTGAGTGAAAGCTGCAAGGTCGGCCAAATCTGCCTGGGAAAGTGAAAGCGTACTCTCGCAAACTGGATCGGGAGAAGGCTGCTCAACTGCACTGTCTCTGCTCGGCTCTGCATCTACCTCCTCCTCATCTGTAGGCTCAGGTGAACTCAGGTCTGGCATCTGATCATAACAATCGGCCCAATCAGACTCTGAATCCGAGGGATCTGCATCAATCGCGGTGGCATCAGTACCACCGGAAAACAAGGTGGCCTCAGCACCACCATCACTAAACATCGTGTAGCGATCAAGGACCGGCCCTGCTGCCTCTGTGGTATCCTGAACCAGGGCTGTGCTCTCCAGACTCTCCTCTGCTATCGTCTCTGCATCAGCTGTATCTGAAAGTGAGAGGGTGGTCTGTGTCTCAAGATCTGCCCAAGCTGCCTCATCATCTGTGATCACAAAATCACAGTCCTGGTGGATGTCTGGCTCTGCGTCTGTCAGCTGCTCTGAATCGGTACTCGTATCGGAGCGGGCTCTGAGTCTGGCTCTGTAGTCCTCGACCGTCTCTATTTGTATACTCTCGCCCTCGACGCGAAAGTACACCTTCCCGCTATCATGATCAGTCACCGCCTTGGCTGTGGACAAGAACGGACGCCCAAGGATGATGGGGGTATCGGCCACTAACTCAGGGATCTCCATGTCCAACACTACGAAGTCCACGGGGAATTTCAGGCCCTGAATCGTGACGATAACGTCTCGTAATAACCCCTTCGGCCTCTTGACAGATCGATCAGCGAACTGAAGGACTGTCCTGCTCTGTCGAAGAGTGCCCAACTCGAAGCGGTCGAGAAGGGCTGCCGGAAGAAGGTTGATCGACGATCCGCTATCTAGAAGAGTACGGTCGAACCTCTGCTCACTAATCTGGCATCTGACATACGGGGCCCCTGAATCTGGCCTCTTGGCTGGCAGGCGGTTCTGGATTGCAAAACACGTGGCTTTCGTCAGCACATGGATCTCTGAAGTGTGGTTCCTCCTCCTCCTCCTGACTGTAGTCCTATCTCTCAAAGAACGCTGGAGAAGGGGGATGTGCTGCAAAGCCTCCTGGAGGGTCAGCTGGATGTGGAATCGATCGATCATGCTCTGGCTGAACTCCTCAAGCTCTCTCTTTTTTGGGTCATCTTTTTTCTTCCCCTTCCCTATCTGAAGGGCTCTAGGGAAGGGGATCACAGGGTCCTTCTCAGATGAAGGACTAGGAAAAGGTCTAGACGGTTCAAGGACCGGATCCACACATACATCATGCACCACAGTGGGACCAAAAGAAAGTAAACCTTTTCCTTTATTCATAGCAGAGTTCCGAGATACATGAGTGCGAGGAAAAACAACATCTCTCTCTGTACACACACCGGTGGCCTCAGTACCACCACGGGCTGGCTGCTCTGCTGCTGCTGCAGGTAGACGTCGTGCGGCATCAGTACCGCTGGCTGGCTCGGCTGAATGGGTGGCATCAGTACCACCTCCTCGAACTAGTGAAGCGGCGGCCTAAGTACCGCCGGTGGGATCAGCATCCTTGATGGCATCAGTACCACCGTCATCATCTGGAGCGGCCTCAGTACCGCTCTCCTCCTCCTCATGTGGCGCCTCTGGAATGTCCTCGTGGTGAAGCTCAGATGAGGCGCCGCCGCCTGCTGGGGTCCTACCGCTCCTAAGTGTGACAAAATCAGCATCAAATAGATCCGAAGAAGTATCATCAAAAGGGTCACTAGGAGTGGCTAACTCAGTATGTACTACCTGCTCAGATTTCCTCTTAAGACTATTCGGATTCGGCTCAATCTGGGCTTGTATGGCGGCCTTCCCTCTCACCAGGTCCCGCATCTCCTGGCGGAACCCGTCCATCTCCCGTCTGAATGTGGCCTGCTGGTCCGTGAGGAGGCGGGCGATGTCATCCAAGGCGGGGCTCTCGTGGGAGCCCGACGGGTGGCCTCTCTGTGGGTGAGGCTGCTGGAAGTGCTGTGGTGGGTAAGAGGGGTAAGATGGAGGCTGCTGCTGGTGTCCTTGGTGAGCCTGCTGCTCACGTCTCCAAGACTGTCCCTGCTGCTGATAGGGACGAGGACCGTAGGATGACTGCTGCTGATACGCTGGGGGCTGCTGCTGCGGCTGGTGCTGGTCTCTCTGCTGGGAGTACTGCCCTCCCTGACCTGACGGCTGCTGCTGGGACTGGGCACCACCACTCCCCCACCTGAATCCGGGATGGTCTCATCGGATCCCAGGCTGGGGGCGGTCATACCAAATCCCGTTGACATCCATCAACGGCTCTGCATCGAAGGGGTCTGGTGGCAGTACGGCCAGAGGCTGATCCGGCTGGTAGACCACCATCTGCATCTCTGGAGATGGTGGTGACTGGTAGGTGGGCTGCGGCTGCTGGTACGGCTCCGCCTGTACAAGGTGAACCTGTCTAGGCTGCTGTGAAGAGCTGGAGCGCTGGGACGAGCTGCTGCTGCCGCCGGTATCGCCTCGCGACAGAAGACGGGGCTGTGAAGCCGTCTGTGTCTCCTGTAGACACATGAGCTGGGTCTTCATGTCGCTCAGAACCTGTGCCATCTGTTCCATCTGCGTGATACTCTGGCACTGCTTCTTCTCTATCAGCTCCATGCGGTCCAACTTCTCACTGATGATGCCCATGTCCGCAGCGGATGACTCTGCCTGTGCTGCTGCGACTGCGGACGAACTGGATGGACCTGCATCTACCCGTGCTATCCGCTGGTACTGCACGGGTCCTGGCTGATGTGGCTGGGTCTTCTGAGTATAGAGCCTGGTCTGAGACATCACCATATAGTTCTCGGACATCTCCTCGTAGATGGCCCAGACCTGCTCATGGTCCTTGGCAAAGTAGGACCCGCCGCAAGAAGCGTTCACCAGACCCTGAAGCTCTGGCGTCAACCCGCTGAAAAAGCTCTGAACTAGGTTCGGCTTGGATATGTCGTGGTGCGGGCATCTGTCTAGGAGCTCTCGAAACCTCTCCCAAGCCTCGTGGAACTGCTCGTTGGGGAACATGGAGAAGTTGCTGATCAGGGCCCTCGCTGCATTCGTCCGCCCGAGTGGATAGTACTTTTTCAAGTACTCGGTGCGGAGCTGCTCCCAGGTGTAGACAAACTTCCCTAAATGCTTCAGCCAGGTGGCTGCTCTATCTACCAGTGAAAACGGGAAGGCTATCATCCGGATCGTATCCTGGTCCACGTGGCGATCGTGGACAGTGCTGCAGATCATCAAGAACTCCTGGAGGTGAAGATGGGGCTCCTCAGTAGCAAGCCCATGGAAACGGGGCAGTAACTGCAAGGTGTTCGGGGGGAACTTGAAGTCCCCCACGATAGCTGGCACTACCACCCAATGATGCATCAGAGTCGATCCGGGGTTGTGCAACTCCCGCATCGGTCGTGGTGGTCCTCCTGCCGCGGCGGCTGCCGCGACGGCGGCAGCGGCTGCTGCTGCTGCTGCGGCTGCTGCGGCTGCGGCCTCTGCATCAGGCATCTCCTCAGGCTCGCTCTGCTCTGAACCTCGCTCTGTTCTGAGCCTCTCCAACTCTCGCCTCATCTCTATCATGAATGCTCCCTGATCTCGTAACTGCTGCTGAACTGTCTCGAGCGATGCAATCAGGGTGGAGTTGATCGCTCCCTGGTCAAATACAACATGCTGGTCTCCCTGCGGACCTCTGGAGTGATCGTCTGATCTGGCTGCCATAGCAACGTCTGCAAAATCAAATGAGCCCAACTCAGGTGCTGTCAAATCGGCTAATCTCTCCTCGGGCTCATGTCTCTCAGTGCCGAAAGAAAGGGGGTCGAGGGGGAACAGGGCGGAATCGTACTCGGGCTCGGAGAGCTGGTCTGGGCTCTCACGAGCCAACCTAGATGATCGGGTAGACGTGCCCGAAAGCGGTGCAGCCAGAGGCTGCCTAAGAGATCGTCTACCCATCATCTTGATCTGGCGAGTAGTGCGGATGAGATCTGGACTCAACTATGATAAAAAACAAACCCCCGGTTCACCAACGCAACGCGAGCTGAAGACCGTGAAAGTTCGGTCAAATTATCTTGTCTATTTTATTTTGGTGAACACACAAAATATCAGAGCGCTTACGTGACCTGTTAGGATATCCGATGCTATCCCAACCGACTGGCCCGCACGGAAAAGTCGGTAATCAGTCGGGTCTAGCACCGGGAGGCTCTACCTAGGGTGCGGGTCACTCTCTCGCGCATCCAAACCAGACAATGAGGGGGTTGCTCTCCCCAAGACAAAGTTTTTAGGGTGAGCGGTTTTTAAGATCAAGTATGATTAGCAGTCCCGATTTTATTGTTTTTCTTTTTAATATTTTTCAAAGCAAACAAAAGGCCTAACGAATTTTTCGGTTCTCCTGATTATTAAGTCCGAAAACAGGGGGGAGAAGACGAAAAAGCCGATGCGCGATGAAATCAAAGATGCATGCAAAGTAAGGAAGGCGTACCTGACTCCAGCACTCTACATGCAATATGATCCGCGCAGAATTTAAAGACAGGAAATAAACTACCTAAATGATGCAAGCGGGAAAAACCGAGTCCTAGATGAGCAATTCCTAGCGCAGAACCGTCTAACTCAGTCACTCGCCCTCGATCCAAAGAGTCCGGTCTTGGTCCACCCCTCCTCTTCTCGACAGGTCGAGTTCAGGAGTAGCGCTTGTGGGGCAGGCTCGCGGCGCGTAGGCTCTCAGGAAAGCAACTAAGTTATTTTTATTATTTTTTATTAGTAGGTCCAATTAACGATCTATAGGAACAGATAAGCCATTAAGTGTGTGGATCCTACTAATTACGTCACAAGCACCAGAAATTCCTAAGGCTAGGGGCTCGATCAAAACCGCGTAAACACCAGAAAGGCAGTAAAAAAGTAGAAGAAAGCCGTGAAAAACCGCGAAAAACTCCTAAGGGTCCCCCGAGCACACCGGTGCTCGGCGAAACAGACCCGCTAAGTCCAGTCCAAACAGTTCAAGTCTCTGAACACCTGTATTATTACAACAATAATAAATGAATATCCCTAAACTATCCTCACCCACTCAACTCTTTCTCTCGCTCTCTCCTGCGGCTCTATGAAGAAACGAGCCGCCTCCGCTTCGCTCGGGTGCACCGGCGCTCCTAGGAATGCCGCCCTCGCTCCTCGGGCCCTCGCAAGAAACAGAGAGAAAAGTGGTCAGTCCAGAAATTATTGGCAGAAATATGAGAAAAATATATGCAACAAATCTATACAAAAAGCCGCGAAACTCAAAAAGCCGCGAAAAAATCTAAAAGTGACTACTAAGCCGTGCTCCCCGGCAACGGCGCCATTCTGATAACCCGAAAAACCCTCAAGACCCGGGTGAAGGTAATAAAACAAGGGTCGTTGCGACCCGGATCTCAGAGGATGGGTGTATCAAGAAAAAGATCGAACCGCGAAATAAATCAGAGATCAAAACGCGAAGTGCGGTCCTAGCTATGAGATTAACCTGGTATAGCACCCAGGGTCGAACACAAGGAGCACGGGTTGGCCAAAGGCCTACGAAGTAGTCAACAAATCAGAGAAAAAGGGAAAACATTTTTAGTGGTTTTTAATGGTTTTTTTAAATTTTTTTTGGGATTTTTAATATGTGAAGAAAGTGAGAAAGACTAAAAACAATCACACTTGAGAAATTTATTTAAAGCATCAAAAATCAAACAAAAATTCAAGAAAAATTGTTTTTATGTTTTTTGGGTTTTTAAGTGTTTTTGGTGAATTTTTGGGATTTTTATAAGGTGTATTTTATTTTCTAAAAATCAAACAGTGCTAAAAAGACAAGGTACTGTCCAGCCAGGTCCAAAACCCAAAGATAAAATATCTAATATCTCAAGAGGGCCTGGAGGTAATTTTCCTATATACTAGAGAAAACAAGGAAAATTCGAGCACCAAAATTATTGTTTTTGGGTTTTTAGATTATTTAATATGATTTTTATGAGTTTTTAGGTGTTTTTGAATTTTTAGGGTTTTTAAGCAATGAAAAATAGCCAAAATTGGCTAGAAAATCAAGAAACACAACAGAAACAACACCTAATTTTTATAGAATTTTTAGAGGGGTTTTTATTTTTTTTGTGATTTTTCAAGTGAAACAGTGCCAAAAATAAATGTTTTTGAATTTTTAAAAATAACAAATGCACTCAAAAATGTCCCCCAAAATTCTTAAAAATCCTACAACATGGCAGGAGCCATGTGTCAAATTTTTATCGAATTTGGAGATGATTTGATATTTTATTCAAAACTAACAAGGGGGCACTGTGCACAGGGACCAAAGTGCAAATACCCGAAGATCTGGGGGTCCAGGTGCAAATAACCCAGCAAGTCACGCGCGTGGCGCGTGCCTGGGGCACTCAGGGACCTTTTGGTAATAAAAACCAAGTCCTAGGACCTTTTGGTAACTCGTACCAAAAAGTCCAGGGACGGTTATGCAATTAACCCACTAAAAGGCGCACATGTGCAAATAAAATGTTCACAGGGGCATAAAAGCAATTACCAAAAAGTTTCTAATCATTCATGAACCAACCAGAACTACAGGATAAAAGTTGCAAATAACCCAGACAAAGCACGTGGCGAAGCACGTGGACCACAAATACAGGGGTATAAATGCGAATCTCAACAAGCACAAGGTCCAAGGTGCAATTTACCCTACGTAAATAAAATGCATAAAATATTTACAGGACTGGAATTAAAAACACAAACTACGAGGGGGCCTAAGATAAATTACCCCTTATTACGCCGACGGCTGGATATGCGCCACGTAGACGATCCAACGGTCTCGGACAGCGGGCGCTTCTCTCCTTTACGCACGGGGGCCGATCGACGGTGCAGGGCGAGACACGTGGAGGATTTGACGGCTAGCGGCGCTAGTGCCTCTCTCCTCTGCGCTAACGATCCAGATCTACCCTCAGGATGATCGATGGTATCTGCTCCTCGAAGGATGGGCGGTCGTGATGCGAACTGGGGAGTTGGGGCTGATCTGACGGCGATGGAGGACTCTCGAAGAACAGGTGGCCGGCGAGGTTCGCCGGCCTCGTACGCGTGCTAGGATCCTCCTCAGCTGCCTCCAAGGATCGGAGAAGATCGGCGATGACGTCCCGCAGCTGGTGGTGGCCTCCGATGGCCCAGCCGAGCCCTGGAGGGGCTCCGGCGAGCTTGGCGGCGATGAGCTCCTGGCCTGGATGTGAGGGGGCCTCAGATGGCCTCCTCTTGACCTGCAAAACAGCTCAAGAGCTTCGCGGGTCGAGGGCAAAGTGCCTCGACCCGAAGAAGCGGCGTGAGGGTGAACTGTGGGTCGGGACGAGCGAGCTCCGGCGAGCGGAGGACGGTGGAGCTCGAACCCCGGCTCCGGTGCGAGCTGGGTTGAATGAAGGGGCGTAGAAGGTGCGTCGAAGGATGGCGAAGGTGATAGTGTGTCCCGATGATCGAGAAGATACGCAAGATGACCGGAATCAAAGGAACTCGACGGAGATGCGATTTGGGCGAAATAAGAAATTAAACTAAATAGGCGAGCTAGAAGACTACCTGGGTGGAGTGGAAGACTGTGCTGGAGCTTGGCTAGCTCCTGGTCGTCGCCTCGAAGGTTGTCACTGCCTGAGGCTCGAGCTCCTGCACGAGGCGGAGCACGGCGGCGCAAAGCTGCCGGATCAATGGTCCGGGCACCCCCTCCTCACTGCGACAAAGGCTACCGCGAGCTGTCACCTCGGGGTTTGCAATGGAGGTCACGGGAATGAGAGTGGCGAGCCAAAGATGGCGAAAATGAGCGGCGGAGCTCGGCTATATACGTGAGTGCCGACCCGACTAGGGCTGGTCGGGTAGGGCTGCAAGGAGCGCGGATCCCAATGCGAATACCCCGGCGGTCATGTCGGATGTACAAGGAATCAATAGGACCCGAGGTTTGCGGAGAAGGCGCGCGGATCAAGCGCGGAAAAAGAGGCGAAACCGGGTCGGGCGCGAGATCCGCAGGAGAAGGCGGTCCGCGGAGGGAGTTGACCGGAGGTCAACATCTCCGTGGACCAACCAGAAGCTGCCACGTGGAGAGGATTTGGAGCTCAAAAATAAGGCAGAAAATGGCCGATTTTGCAAAAATTCAAAACATGAAATATTTTTCTTTTAATTTTTTCTATTTTTTGGTGATTTTTAATTAATTTTTGGAAATAAAAATGAGGTATTTACATTATATAGGTATATATACAATAAGGAGGCTTTTGATTTTTGATTTTTAATTATTATTTTTATACAATTTTTATTCCCCTTTTATATTTTATTTATTTATAGAATAAAATGAGGAATAAAAGGATATTTTTATTTTATTTTTATTATTTATACACATAGGTGAAATAAATAGATATATACAACTATGTACATGGCATATGTACAATATGTTTTTGTAATTTTAATTTTTGTTATTTTTATTTGATTTTTGTTGTGTTTCTTTTTATTTATTTTATTTACAAAATATACCATAGAATGTTCACAAAAAGTTTTGAACATAAATACATTTATTTATAGGGTTAAATAAATAAGGGATGATGGTTTATGCACATGGTGGAGGGATATTTTTGCATTTTTTATTTTTAAATTTTTATTTTGTTTTTAAGAGCTTCTAAATATATACAAAATATGTACAAGCCTATTTTTGGTTGAGGAAAATATAATTTTATTTATTTACATAAATATTTACACATGAGCTCCTATCTCCCTCTACTGTGGCTTTTATGCGGTCAGGCCCATGCTGAGCCCTCCCTTGGGTTAGGTTGTTCAATATTTATTCTAAATATTTCCCTCTTTTTCTTTTTGATCTTTATTCTTTTATTTTTGCACAAAAACATGCTAATTATAAGTTTTTAAACAATGCATGCTTTTGGTAATTATTTGTATTTACATATATCTACATGTATTTGCAAAGGTTTTTGTAGCGAAAATATAAGAATAAAGAGTGATGAATGGGTATTCATCAGTAGCGACTTCGTTGTCTACCAGATCGAGGGTGATCCACCAAGTTACAAGGAAGCCATGGCTTCATCTGAAGCAAAACAATGGAAAGAAGCCATCAAATCTGAGATGGATTCCATTATGGCTAATGGAACTTGGGAGTTGGTTGATTTACCCAAAGGGTGCTCTACCATTGGGTGCAAGTGGGTGTTTAAGAGAAAGCTTAGACCTGACGGATCAATTGAAAAATATAAAGCAAGATTAGTTGCCAAGGGCTTTAGGCAAAAGGAAGGTATCGATTATTTTGATACCTATTCCCCTGTGACTAGGATGACCACAATCCGGATGCTCATAGCATTGGCATCTGTATATGATCTCTCTATCCACCAGATGGATGTGAAGACCGCCTTCTTGCATGGCGATCTTGAGGAAGAGATCTATATGGATCAACCTGATGGGCTTGTGACTCCTGGGAATGAGGGAAAGGTTTGCAAGCTTGTCAAATCTCTTTACGGATTGAAACAAGCACCAAAGCAGTGGCATGAAAAATTTGACAAGACTATTTTGTCATGTGGCTTTAAGGTTCATGAATCCGATAAATGTGTTTATTCCAAGGTGAAAGGTGATGAGTGTATTGTCTTGTGCCTATATGTTGATGACATATTGTTGTTTGGATCACATATGAGGATTATTAATGAGACTAAGGCATTCTTGAGTAGCAAGTTTGAGATGAAGGACATGGGTGTTGCTGATGTGATCTTGGGTCTCAAACTGACAAGGTCAGTTGATGGGATTGTAGTTTCTCAATCTCACTATGTTGAGAAGGTACTTGAGAAATTTGGATATCAAGATTACAAAGCTGTAAGCACTCCTTTTGATTCATCCAAAACGCTATTTAAGAATAAAAGTGGAGTACCTGTAGCCCAGCTAAGGTATTCACAAGTGATAGGAAGTTTAATGTATCTTGCAAATTGCACGAGACCTGATATTTCATTCTCGGTTGCAAAGCTGAGTAGATACACTAGCTGTCCTGACCGTACTCACTGGGAGGCTCTGGATCGAGTACTGAAGTACTTGAAGGGAACTATTTCTCTTAGTTTACATTATGGTAGACATCCATCTGTACTAGAAGGATACAGTGATGCAAGCTGGATAGGGAAAATAGAGGAGTCTGGGAGTAATGGTGTTACAGGGTATGTATTTACCCTTGGAGGCGGTGCAGTCTCCTGGAGGTCTGTGAAGCAGACCATTCTAACTCGATCCACTTTTGAGGCCGAGCTGTGTGCTTTGGACACCACTGGAATTGAGGCTGAATGGCTAAGGGAACTTCTGTCTGAAATTCCCATGGTAGGTCAGCCTGTTCCTGCGATCTCGGTACATTGTGATAATATGACCACAATTGCCAAGATCAAGAGTTCAAAGTTCAACCAGAAAACAAGGAGACACATACAAATCAGACTTAAGACGTTAAGGGATTTGGTGTCTCGAGGAGTGTTGGCTGTGGATTTTGTAGGATCCAAAGACAACACGGCAGATCCGTTGACTAAGGGACTTGATAGATCTTTAGTCCTAAAGTCTAGGCTTGGGATGAGACTGAGACCTATTGGGAGTTCCTCTACAGTAGCAACCCAACCTATCTGAGTGGAGATCCCACAAAGTAGGTTCAATGTGGTAATAACAAGCTGTTTGGAGAACTGGTTGGCACTCTAAGTTTATGCGTAAGCATGAGTGTCTTATCCCTGGAAGCCTGAGTGCCATTTAAGCTGCGAGTTTAGGAAGAGCGTAGGCTCTGAATGGGTTCAAGCCTTAGGGCAGGATGTTAGCAGTGCATCCTTGGAGAACGCCACCTATGTGAGTGTTACTGTGGGCCGCAGTTAAAGGAAGAGGGTCTTTCCTGAACACACTCATGAAACAGGATAAGGGTGCATGGCCTTTAAGAACACCAACCCTGAAGATTGTACCAAGAACAACGCTTTGTTGTTTCTACCGTATACTTTAACACCAAGGTCTGAAGTTTAAGACGTAGTTCACTTCGTTCCTGTTAAAGTGAAAGTAGTAAACTCAGGTAGAGGTTCAAACCGGAAGGTACCTTTACTGAAAGCAAAGTGTGGGCAGCTGAAAGAAGTCTTTTAAATCCTTTTGAATCTCCTTTTCAAATTGGTGAATTCGTGGGGGATTGTTGTATTCAAAGTTGTATTTAGACTTTAATTGGAAAGTCTATGTAATTACAATTGGCATTCAATTTGGTTTCAATTGGGAAACCAAATGGTTTGGAGGGAAAGTTGGGAATTCCCAAATTTGAAATATGGGAGTTTGGGTAGAAGTTTAGTCCCACACCGGGGAGAACTAAACTTTTTTGTAGACTTATATATGAGTTCACACCCCAAGCTCTTGTAGCAATAGTAGAGAGGAGGAATGGAGGACCACACACGCGCGTGCGCGCTCCGCTCCGCTCCGTCTCGGGCTCGGGCTCGGGAGAGTCAATTCGGATCTCGGATCTCGATACTTTTGCTATAGATTTCATTTGGTAAGTCGATTAAATTAATCGTGTACGATTAATTTGGTAAGTCGACTTAAATGGGAATTCAACTCGCCATTATGGGCGCGTTTTTTGGGATCTGAAAGGATGCGTTTTCGGGACGTATTTTTGGAAACCAAAGGTCGCGTTTTTAGGACGCGAGACCCTCTATTTATATCCCTCACTCGACTCGGTTTTTCTTCACTCGCAAGAAAAACCTCTCTCACGCCGTCTCTCTTTGGTTCTTCCTCTCGCGGACGAACGTCTTCCTCTTCTCCTCTCTCGGCTGCAGTTCTCTGAGGTACAATCCAGGACGATCCCGTTGGTGTGCGCCGACGACGATCGTGAACCGTCGTATCCTGGGAGCGGATCGCCAGTACCCTACGCACCGATATTGTGGGGGCGATATCTTCTCTAAGGACAGTCCATTTTCATGGACGCTTCGGTGACTTCTAAACTAATCTCTGTTTTATTTTGCTTGCTGCAATACGTTTATTCCTTTACCCTTTCTGGATCATGCCCGTGTTTGTGTTTCTGTTCTTTTAATCGGTTCCTGTTTACATTGAATAATCGGATAATGATTGGGAAACATATGATTAATATGATTTTAATCTGTATCGTTTCTCTGTTAATTCATTTGGATCCGATTTTATACTGTTTAATGTATGAAATGGTAATCTTGTTTACAACAATCTTAGAGAAGATATCCCGAACCGATTCTAGAATGTCGGAAACAATGTTTAAATCGAGGGTAGATATGACGGGAATGCCTGAAAAATTCGGTGGACAGAATTTTAAGCGTTGGCAACAACGCATGAGGATCTGGTTAACCACCATAGGGTTAGTCTCGATGCTTGAAACCGACTGTCCTACGGTGGAGGCGGAAAACCCCTCACCCGATAGCCATAAGGCGCAATCTGCGTGGAAGGAACGCGACCGTATATGTCATGGTTGCATCTTGTTGGCTCTGTCCAACACGTTGTTTGACGTATATTGTTCATCCACGCAGACTGCGAAGGGACTATGGGAAGATTTGGATCGGAAGTATAACACCGAAGATCTCGGTATTGAGAAATACTCCGTAGCCAAGTTCTTGAAGTTTTCCATGGCCGAAGGGAAGCCTGTTTCTGAACAGGCACACGAGTTTTTACTCTTGCTCCATGGTCTAGAGGATGCCGAAATGAAACTTCCAGAGAAGTTTCAGGTCATGTGCATCATAGAAAAATTCCCAAAGTCATGGGAAGACTTCGGTATTACCCTGAAACACAGAAAGGGGAAAATCTCTATGGATGACTTGATGGTGGCAATTGCCATAGAGGAGGAACACAGGAAACAAAAACCTGTGCTTCCTGTTGATATTCAGGCTAAGGTCAATTTCATGACCTCGAAGGGCAAGGATAAAAAGGGAAAGGGTCCCAATAACAATAAAATGAAACCAAAGGGCAAGATCCAGAAAAAGGCAAAGAATAAACCATGCTGGCACTGTAATCAGGTTGGCCATTGGAAGAAGGACTGTCCGTCCTTGAAGGCTCAACCTAAGGCTACAGACGGGAGTCCACAAGTGAACATGATCACTATGGGACTCGGGGCTAGAGAGGGGTATGTCTCTGTAAAACCTGAACTATACCATATCCATGATCCAAATGAGTGGCTCGTGGATACGGGAGCCAATGTGAACATATGTTCTGACAGAACGTTGTTTTCTTCTTATCAGACCTGCAGCGGTGGGACTGTGAAGATGGGAAACGATTCTGCAGCCAGGGTGCTAGGGTCGGGACAAGTCAACTTGAGGTTCTCCTCTGGACGAGTCTGGACGTTGCACAGGGTGCTGCATGTTCCTGACATTAAGAAGAATGTGTTATCTGGCTCCATCTTAGTTATAAATGGTTTTGAATTGAACTTTAAATGTAATAAAGTTGTTATTCTGAGACATGGTGTCTTTTATGGAAAAGGCTATTTGGCTGACTTTGACTTGTTATTTAGAATTAGATGTGATTCAATAAACATTAATGAATTGAATGTTTTGAATGCTGAATGTTCTAGTTCTGTGTCTCAAGTTGTGAATAATCTTGAATCTTGTGATCTGTGGCATGGTAGATTGGGTCATGTAAATCTAAATTCGATTAAAAGGATGATGAATTTAGAATTGATCCCTAAACACACAATTGATAAAACTCAAAAATGTGAGATATGTGTGCAAGCAAAGACACCTAGGAAGTCTTTTCAGTCTCTCTCTAGAGATAGTGAGATCTTAGATCTAGTGCACACGGATATCTGTGAGTTTAATGGTGTGTTGACCCGAGACAATAAGAAATACTTTATCACCTTTATAGATGATGGCAGTAGATACTGCTATGTATATCTAATGAAAACCAAGGATGAAGCCTTAGAGAAATTTCTTATCTTTAACAATGAGGCTGAGACACAAACAGGAAAAGTGCTTAAACGCCTTAGGTCAGATAGAGGAGGTGAATATACCTCTAACTTATTTGATGAACAATGCAAATCTTTTGGCATAGCTCATGAAGTTACGGCCCCATATTCACCGCAATCAAATGGGATAGCAGAACGGAAAAATAGAACCTTAACTGACATGATCAATGCTTTCCTACAGAGTTCTGGACTTCCAACCTATATGTGGGGAGAAGCCTTGAATACGGCTTGCCATATTCTGAATAGGGTGCCTCCAAGACATATGGAAAAGTGTCCCTTTGAACTTTGGAGAAAAAGGAAACCGAGTTTAAGATATCTCAAAGTGTGGGGCTGTCTCGCTAAGGTTTTGGTCCCAGAACACAAGAGAAAGAAACTTGGTCCTAAAACTGTTGATGCGGTCTTCTTAGGTTACTTGGAAAATAGCTATGCATATAGGTTCTTGGTAATTCGGTCCGAGATACCAGGCATAGATGTCAACACTATTGTTGAACTCCGTGATACTACCTTCTTTGAGGATGTCTTCCCATTGAAGACTGGGATTCCTCAGAATCTGACCATTGAGGGCGCCTCCACATCAGGATCTATTCCAGATCAAGTGGAAAGGATATCGAATGTGGGGGTTGAGACTCAACCTGAACCCAATGATCTTTCTGAAGAGAATGAGCCAAGGAAGAGTAAAAGACCTCGGATAGCCAAGGATCTGGGTAGCGACTTCGTTGTCTACCAGATCGAGGGTGATCCACCAAGTTACAAGGAAGCCATGGCTTCATCTGAAGCAAAACAATGGAAGGAAGCCATCAAATCTGAGATGGATTCCATTATGGCTAATGGAACTTGGGAGTTGGTTGATTTACCCAAAGGGTGCTCTACCATTGGGTGCAAGTGGGTGTTTAAGAGAAAGCTTAGACCTGACGGATCAATTGAAAAATATAAAGCAAGATTAGTTGCCAAGGGCTTTAGACAAAAGGAAGGTATCGATTATTTTGATACCTATTCCCCTGTGACTAGGATGACCACAATCCGGATGCTCATAGCATTGGCATCTGTATATGATCTCTCTATCCACCAGATGGATGTGAAGACCGCCTTCTTGCATGGCGATCTTGAGGAAGAGATCTACAACCTGATGGGCTTGTGACTCCTGGGAATGAGGGAAAGGTTTGCAAGCTTGTCAAATCTCTTTACGGATTGAAACAAGCACCAAAGCAGTGGCATGAAAAATTTGACAAGACTATTTTGTCATGTGGCTTTAAGGTTCATGAATCCGATAAATGTGTTTATTCCAAGGTGAAAGGTGATGAGTGTATTGTCTTGTGCCTATATGTTGATGACATATTGTTGTTTGGATCACATATGAGGATTATTAATGAGACTAAGGCATTCTTGAGTAGCAAGTTTGAGATGAAGGACATGGGTGTTGCTGATGTGATCTTGGGTCTCAAACTGACAAGGTCAGTTGATGGGATTGTAGTTTCTCAATCTCACTATGTTGAGAAGGTACTTGAGAAATTTGGATATCAAGATTACAAAGCTGTAAGCACTCCTTTTGATTCATCCAAAACGCTATTTAAGAATAAAAGTGGAGTACCTGTAGCCCAGCTAAGGTATTCACAAGTGATAGGAAGTTTAATGTATCTTGCAAATTGCACGAGACCTGATATTTCATTCTCGGTTGCAAAGCTGAGTAGATACACTAGCTGTCCTGACCGTACTCACTGGGAGGCTCTGGATCGAGTACTGAAGTACTTGAAGGGAACTATTTCTCTTAGTTTGCATTATGGTAGACATCCATCTGTACTAGAAGGATACAGTGATGCAAGCTGGATAGGGAAAATAGAGGAGTCTGGGAGTAATGGTGTTATAGGGTATGTATTTACCCTTGGAGGCGGTGCAGTCTCCTGGAGGTCTGTGAAGCAGACCATTCTAGCTCGATCCACTTTTGAGGCCGAGCTGTGTGCTTTGGATACCACTGGAATTGAGGCTGAATGGCTAAGGGAACTTCTGTCTGAAATTCCCATGGTAGGTCAGCCTGTTCCTGCGATCTCGGTACATTGTGATAATATGACCACAATTGCCAAGATCAAGAGTTCAAAGTTCAACCAGAAAACAAGGAGACACATACAAATCAGACTTAAGACGTTAAGGGGTTTGGTGTCTCGAGGAGTGTTGGCTGTGGATTTTGTAGGATCCAAAGACAACACGGCAGATCCGTTGACTAAGGGACTTGATAGATCTTTAGTCCTAAAGTCTAGGCTTGGGATGGGACTGAGACCCATTGGGAGTTCCTCTACAGTAGCAACCCAACCTATCTGAGTGGAGATCCCACAAAGTAGGTTCAATGTGGTAATAACAAGCTGTTTGGAGAACTGGTTGGCACTCTAAGTTTAATGCGTAAGCATGAGTGTCTTATCCCTGGAAGCCTGAGTGCCATTTAAGCTGCGAGTTTAGGAAGAGCGTAGGCTCTGAATGGGTTCAAGCCTTAGGGCAGGATGTTAGCAGTGCATCCTTGGAGAACGCCACCTATGTGAGTGTTACTGTGGGCCGCAGTTAAAGGAAGATGGTCTTTCCTGAACACACTCATGAAACAGGATAAGGGTGCATGGCCTTTAAGAGCACCAACCCTGAAGATTGTACCAAGAACAACGCTTTGTTGTTTCTACCGTATACTTTAACACCAAGGTCTGAAGTTCAAGACGTAGTTCACTTCGTTCCTGTTAAAGTGAAAGTAGTAAACTCAGGTAGAGGTTCAAACCGGAAGGTACCTTTACTGAAAGCAAAGTGTGGGCAGCCGAAAGAAGTCTTTTAAATCCTTTTGAATCTCCTTTTCAAATTGGTGAATTCGTGGGGGATTGTTGTATTCAAAGTTGTATTTAGAGTTTAATAGGAAAGTCTATGTAATTACAATTGGCATTCAATTTGGTTTCAATTGGGAAACCAAATGGTTTGGAGGGAAAGTTGGGAATTCCCAAATTTGAAATATGGGAGTTTGGGTAGAAGTTTAGTCCCACACCGGGGAGAACTAAACTTTTTGGTGGACTTATATATGATTTCACACCCCAAGCTCTTGTAGCAATAGTAGAGAGGAGGAATGGAGGACCACACACGCGCGCGCGCGCTCCGCTCCGCTCCGTCTCGGGCTCGGGCTCGGGAGAGTCAATTCGGATCTCGGATCTCGATACTTTTGCTGTAGATTTCATTTGGTAAGTCGATTAAATTAATCGTGTACGATTAATTTGGTAAGTCGACTTAAATGGGAATTCAACTCGCCATTATGGGCGCGTTTTTTGGGATCTGAAAGGATGCGTTTTCGGGACGCATTTTTGGAAACCAAAGGTCGCGTTTTTAGGACGCGAGACCCTCTATTTATATCCCTCACTCGACTCGGTTTTTCTTCACTCGCAAGAAAAACCTCTCTCACGCCGTCTCTCTTTGGTTCTTCCTCTCGCGGACGAACGTCTTCCTCTTCTCCTCTCTCGGCTGCAGTTCTCTGAGGTACAATCGAGGACGATCCCGTTGGTGTGCGCCGACAACGATCGTGAACCGTCGTATCCTGGGAGCGGATCGCCAGTACCCTACGCACCGGTATTGTGGGGGCGATATCTTCTCTATGGACAGTCCATTTTCATGGACGCTTCGGTGACTTCTAAACTAATCTCTGTTTTATTTTGCTTGCTGCAATACGTTTATTCCTTTACCCTTTCTGGATCATGTCCGTGTTTGTGTTTCTGTTCTTTTAATCGGTTCCTGTTTACATTGAATAATCGGATAATGATTGGGAAACATATGATTAATATGATTTTAATTTGTATTGTTTCTCTGTTAATTCATTTGGATCCGATTTTATACTGTTTAATGTATGAAATGGTAATCTTGTTTACAACAGATTATTGTTTAGGTGTTTCTCGATGATTGTTGCAGTTAATCGAATGGTTCGAAGCTCCGCATCCTCGATGGAATTGATTGTTGCTCCTCGATCTGGTTGACCTCCAAGAACTATGATGGGAGAATCGATGATGAAGATCTTGTTCTCCAGATGGTGTTCCTATCACCTGCAGGCGATCACTTGACTCGAAGCATAGGCCTCGGTCCAAAATAAAAAGGGAGAGTCAGTGAATGGGGGTGGTTCCGGCGTCACGATGGATGGAAACTCGAGCTCCGACCACCGTGATTGGTTGGAGGTGATCAGAGATGTTATGATAGAATGAAACAGGAAGATTTGGGAAGATGATATGAATACTAATCGAATTTAAGATCGAGTTAAAGAGAATTCTGAGATGAATGGAGAGAAGTAGGATAGAAGGGATAAATCGAGAAGAGATAATAGAAGTAAAGAGAAAAAGGAGAAGAGGAAGAGGAAACTAGGAATCTGACCTGGATACGACGAAGGATTGATGAGGAGGATGGCTGGTGTGCATGTGGAGGAGTCGTCGCCTCAACTATCGGCAGAAATAGGAGGCATCTCACGGCAGAACAGGTTTGTGCCAACGACGATCGTGCCGAGTATCTTCGTCGACCCTCGCTGCAACGAACACTCCCTCGTCAGACCAGTCACGAATGACAGTGGCACTCGAAGCTCGTCGAAAAAATGAAGAAAATGGCGGATGGCGGCCGAAGGGGATAGGTGCCCTATTTATAGGGAAGGAAACCTTGGAGGCCAAGCAATGGAGATCCGATCACCGTTGCCGAATGGGGTGACTGGTGATTGTTAGGATATCGGCCTTAATGGCCGGTGGTTGGAGGCAGACGACAGAAGAGGGCGGACGACGTGCACGGAGGAAAAGAGGGAAGAAGACGTGCAGGGCAAAGGGAAGAAAGAAAAATAAAAAATAATAAAGTTTACTAATTCATTAATTAATATAATTAATTATAAATTAGATTAATAGTTCATTAAATTAATTATTTAATATATAATTAAATGAGTAATTGCGTAATTAATTAATATATTAATTAAATAATTATTAAATAATTAAGTATATTATTAAATAATAAATTAATTAATAAGTGATCAAATACTAATAAATAAATAAATTATTATTTACTTAAATTTAATAATATGATATTAATATGTAATCATATAATATATAGCTAATAATAAATTATAGATCATTGTACAATATACCAATACGGTCCTGTAACCCACATTTTTTATATTAACTCTATTTTAGTGAAATCATTGTAATTTTGTAGATAATTAAATAATACGAATTTTAAGACTGAGTTTTCCCAATTCGGAGTTCATACGACCAAGTTATGAGGTCTAGAAAATTTAATTAGCGGCTTAGTAACTTCGGATTTATTAGTATTTTGACTTAGTTATATTTTGTATTTTTCTGTACATTTTTAAAAATATTTTAGAAAAAAATTATATTAATCGGATTTACAGTTAAATAATTAAAAATCTGAAAAGTTTCTACATATAGTACATATATACAACGGAGCCCAAATGTCAAAACTCGCCCATCCTATTCTGATATTTTTTGATATTTTTAATAAATCTATTAAGTATAAAACAAAGTATAAAATTGAGTTTGGTCGATTTGGAGTTTTCTATAAATAGTTATGAATCTCGGAAGTCAGCTTTTGTGGCTTTTTCGGTTCTTTGTAATATTTTATTTTTGTGAAATTATTTTTCTGATATTTTTATAAAATAATTTATATTTTTATAAATAACTTTTGTTAAAAAAGTGCTTTGGTTTGGAATTTTCTTAGTGATAAATAAAATAGGTGAAATATTTACAAGGTGGAAAATATATGAATTATATTTTTGGTCTTGATTTACTTGATATTTTTATATGTTAGGATCTGTATCTCCCCCTACGTATTTATCTTATCAACCTGATCAATATTGACTCGATCCCGGGGTTAGGATCAGTCTGTATATATTTTATATCTACAACCTTCTTTTCTTTTATTTTTCTTTTTCTCTTTATTATTTTATTTTATATAAAATAAGTATTAAATATATAATATTAGCAAATATTGTTATGAATCGGATTGAGAATTGTTCCCAAGCCATGTGGTTTCACCGAAAAAAGTTTTTATTCTCGTTGTATCATCGACCAGTATAGTCAACCTCGATCAGATACGATGAGATCTCCACACTGCCGTGATGCGCGAGATTTAATCCCTCACCTTCACATGGTACCAAAAATAACAAATTGTTTGAAAAGCTAGTGGCACTTATTGTTTAGATATGTAGCATTTGAGTCATCTTAATAGAATCACGAGTGTTGATAAATTGCAAATCAAGAGGTTCGAATGTGTTTAAGCTTTTTGTAAGAAGGACGCGACAGTTCATATTCTTGAAAAATAACATCTATGTGAATATGCGAATGTTTTTGTGAGTTTGCATATAAGCGATATAGGATTTTCTCTTTATAACACTTGGGCATTGTGGTAGGAGCGTAGTGGGCAACACTTGGGCAAGAGGACCATGGTTCGAGAACAGGACTGTTGTAATCGAGAGGATGCTTGAGTCGCTTGATCTTTATCGAGTGGTTCGCATGTTGAGGGTCCACTTGGATTTCGTGCGAACCGCTCGATCAAAAAAATCGAGCGACCATTCTCTCGCGGTACGGCAGTCGAGCTATATCTGGAAGGTCGAGAGCTCTGGGTTGTGGGTTTGCAGAGCCGTAAGATATGGTTGTGACAGGGAATGCAAGCACTCGTATTGGTCAAATACATTTATTTTTGTAGTAATGATGGATGTTCGAACGATTAGCTGGAATTTAATGGTCAAACTTGATGTCCATCCTTCAATGCCGAAGTAACCTCGCATTCGTTTTATAAACTCTGGGTGCCCTCATTTGATGCAAAAACTACGAGAGAGAGCTTAACCTTTCTTATCTCTCGTACATTTATCTGTGAACTATAAAGGTCTCATTATTTTACCTGAAAGGGCATCTCATCACTCAAATACTCTGTTAGGGTATCTGATCTCAGTATTTCTTTGTCAGAGCATCGATCGGCGAACGATTTGCCGATCGGCAAATCGTTTGCAGATCAATGCTTAAATTAGAATCGGCAAATCACTTGCCGATTCTCAATTCCAAATATTTTTATATATTATTTTTAATAATATAAAATTCAAAAAATTTTCTTGAATAATATTATATATTATTTTTATATGGTTCTCCGATCGATGCCTTAATAGGGAAATACCGAGGTCAGATGCCATGACAGGGCATTTAAGTGACAGGAATGCTAGTATGAGTGAACCGTCAGACCCTAATAAAAAATGTCAATGTTGTTATTTAAATGAAAGATACAGATATTTATAAGTAATTTTGTAAAAATTTAAGAGGGTAGGTTGGACGATGTCCATAGATGATGTTAACCTAAACACAACTTTCAAAGAGTTCCTTTTTTTCTTTTCTTAAATAAATATTCTTATTTTCAGGACTGGTGATTTATGATAGTTAAACCCTAGTCTTTTAAGTGAATGCACACAGCTAAATCATGGGTTCAACGATTTTAAACACACATTTTTTAATTTTCATATTTTAAGTATGGGATGTATATATTTGAAAATCAAGGATATAATTACTCACTATAATAAATTGGATCTATAACGATGTTTATTTCAAATATGTAACCGAATCATGCATTGTTAAATATATAATGACAAATATTATCAGTTTTAAATGATTTCTTAAAATAGAAATTAGCAATGAAAGTCATATGTATTACTATATCATTAATAATACTTCATATAGCAATGCTTATCTGTTGATCAAAATTCAAGCTGATTGTCACTAATTTTTTACTTCAAAATTTAACAGTAATTACCTCAAATTTTAAAAAATAACAACAAATAAATGGTTTTATATATAGCTTTGCTAATGATATAATAATGACTACGACTTCCGTCACTAATTTTTAGTATAAAAATCATTTAATTACAGATAATTGTACAAAATAAACATCCCTATAGATTGTATTTGTTGTTGTGACTAAACAAGAGTAAATGCATGCATATATTCATGTCCTGAAATTCAAAAATTTTCGAAAATGAGAGGGAGAGAGAGATTTCTCATTCCTTTATCGAAGCTCATAAATAGTACTAGGGTTGCTAATCGAACTGAACATGTTCGTATTCGATTAGAGTTTGTTCGATAATAGTTCGAAAAATGTTCGTTCGTTTCTAAACGAACTTAACATGAACTTCAAATTTTAGTTCTATAGCTTAAGGAACTGAACATGAACATAACATATATTCGTTCGATAAAAGTTCGAGTTCGATACATGTATATGTGTGCGTGTATGTATTTATATGTGTAACTTAATATTTACACACTTTGATAAATTTCGAGGTTAAAGAAATTGTGCTATTTATTGAGATTTGTACCACTTTAATTTGAATATTTTTTTATTTTTACTGCTTATCGAACCTTGTTATCGAACTCCGATTTCGAACTTGTTCATATAAACAAGTTTTAGTTAAGTTACATTGTTAACGGACTGTTGTCGAACCGAAATCGAACCGTTCTTTTCCTAAACGAACTTGAACTCGAACATATCCTATCGAACATTTATCGAACCAAACTCGAACTCGAACTTTCAGACTTTCTTATTGAACCGAACTCGAACTCGAACTTTCAAACTTCCTTATCGAATCGAACTCGAATATAGGTTCGTTCGTTACAGTTCGGTTCGATTAGCAGCCCTAAATGGTACTCCGTATGTGTTCCCATTTCAACTTCATCAATCAATTTGCCGATGGGTACATAACAAAAATAAATGTATTACTAAAGAACACCGACGGATACTCTCAAAGTCATCCTTCGTATATTATATTATATATTTTGTTCATTTAATTTCGGTCACATCAAGGAACTAAATATGCAAGTCCCTAATTTCAACATGGTGGGTCAGGACATGTAGAAGCCCTCCTGTGCCCAATACAGCAATCGACATTTTCATTTAATGGTCAATGGACATTTGAATAATGCCACTGAAATGAACAATAGAATCTAGAAAATAGTTGAATAAAGTCCAAAGTCTCCCCATGTCCCATATGCTATCAAACATAAAAGGTAAGTGGGATCTACCAATGGGAGAGAAAATTAGAGGAAAAAGTGGCACAAATTCGTATGAAAGTTTTTTTTAAAGGATTTGAATCTTTCCAGCTTAGTTCTTGATTTGAATCTTTCCAGCTTAGTTCTTGTTAGAATATTTTTATCACAAGATTTGAATTCCGACCATTTATACTTATTTGGGCAGATTGGAATCTAAGTTCAATAATTTGCTATTCCGTGTATTACATAAAACATAATTTTTTAAGCCAAAAAAGGGGAGACACTCAGCGTGTTCACCCCTTAAATATATTAAGAAGAAGGGAAAACCAAATACAAGAGAGACAAAGGGAGCACCCTATACAACCCAAGAGCGCAACATCCCCGATGCACGAATACATACGTTTTCCTTGTAGAATCTCTGTCTAGAAAACAATAGGTCATTCCTAGCTAGCCAAATGGACCAGACCAGTGCAAGTGGTTGCAAAAGCTCCAACTTCGGCCGATGCTTGGCTGCAACCAACTCCCTGTAAATAACCTCGACACTCGCCCTTCCAACCCACCCCAGTCCCGGGTCCGCTTGAAGTTGTTTATTAGAAAAGATATAGTTTGTGGACGATGCATTCTAACAAAACAAGAAAGTGTCCTCCTCACATGCTTTATTTGGAAATTCAATCTTGCATCCTTCATGTCATGGAATATAACAAAGCCTTCTTTTATATTGTATATTTTGATCTTTAATATAACACTTACATTTGTTTTATTAGCTGAATTTTAATATTTTATGATGCAATAATGTATAGAAATATCATTTATATTTTTAAATTTAAAAATTAGCAACGATTAATTCAGTTTTTGGAAAATAACAACAGATAGATGTTGTCATTTAGATAGCCGCTAATGACAGAGCAGCCGATATACCTTTCACCACTAATTTTTAATCAAAAATCATTTCACAACGAATAATACTCATCATTATATATTTAACAGCAGACGATAAAGCCATGGATAAAAAATATCATTGTAGATCATCTTTTTTAAAACGATCAAACAAATTTATTCATCATTAAGAGCAACTTCTGGCGGTTGTCACTATAGACTCTTTTTGTTGCAGATAACTTCTGTCTCTTTGTAAGTATTGGTTCATACCACCATCACTACAACAAAACTGTACTAATGTAACAGATATTATGAATATGTGTTTCCATATCTTCCGATATTAAAAAAAATAGTGAATGCTATTAATTGTAAACTTTTTTGTTCTTCTAATTTGCAATGAATATAAACAACAATTATCAATGCCATTTTCATTAAAATTTGTAAAACAGATAATTATTATTTTATAATTCGTTGTTATGAGTAACGTAACGAATACAATATATATTTATTGGGAATTCAAAACATCAGCTTATAAGTAAGTTAAAGTTATTGGTTTTATAGCAAATCCAATTTGTTGGTTTGATGATTATTTAAAGGTAATTAATATATTAATGAAGTGAGCAAAATATATAGCTTTCAAGCTCTTGTAGTTTTGTTTCAATTTTTGGAAAAATAATCACAACTCAAATCAATCTCTTGATATTTCACTAGCATTAAGAATACAAGTTGCAATTGTGTGTGTTTAGATATCAACAATGCAAGTTGCAATTGAGAGGGGTTAGATATCATTTTCAATATAAATATTGTGAATCTTGAGAGTGAAATCAAATGAGACGTGACTGTAGTCGTTAACAAGAAGTCAAACAATGGCTGAACCAGAAAAAAAATCGAACAAGCTCTTTCAACCATCAACTAAATTGAAAGGGAGAAAAAGACACCAAAACTACCAAAACTTAAGCATCGCTATACAAATAACTTGTTGAAATAACTTTATTGCAGTTTGGCTTTTTTAAGATTTCTTTATAAAAAATGTCACGTTGATGTCATGATGAACGAATTTGAAATATCGGTCCGATCACTGAAAGAAAATCATAGCTATTTCTATAAATCTTAATGAAGAAACAATCAGAAATAAGGGAAACTAAAACATTAATTTCGATGTGCAATTTTTTCTCATCGTCTGATTGATTTTTTTACTATTTTTTCACGTTTTATAGACAAAGTTTGGAACAGCACAATTATAAAAACTTATAATTTACATTAATTAAAAACAAAATTATGAAAAAGAAAAAGATGTAAAACTGAGTATAGAAAGAGTCAACAAGTCCGTTCCGCGTTGTTGGGTGGATGGGAACTGGTTGCCGGCTTTCCGTTCGAACCTCTTCGACCGGCGCTTTGAGGAGCTCTTGCGGTTGATTGACGCGCTTCGGGAGGCACCGGAGCCCTCTTCGGGCCGTGACCACTGGGTTTGACATGGTTGGCCCTTCTCAGTGCGGAAGGCTTACTTGGCGATCTGCAGGCCACCGCCCTCTATCTCTGCGGAGATGGTGGGGGGTTGCGCTTTCTTCTGGGGGCAGGATCTTCCGGCGAAAGTTGCTTTCTTTTTCTGGTTGTTCAGGAGGAAGAGACTGATAACGCGGGACCGGTGTGCTAGACTACTCGGGGCGGTTTCTAGCAGGTGCCTCCTGTGCGAGGAGGGGATCGAGACTTCGGATCATCTCTTTTTTTCGTGCTTGTTCGTGCTTCCGTTTTGGGCGGACCCGGGGCTGGGGTGGGTTGGCAGGACGAGTGTTGAGGTTTTCTGCAGGGAGTTGGTTGCGGCCAGGCATCGGCCGAAGATGGAACTGTTGCAGCCTCTTGCGTTGGTTTGGTCAATCTGACTGGTTAGGAATGAGCTGTTGTTTTCTAACCAGAGATTCTACAAGGAAAGGAAAATGTCTGTATTTGTGCGTCGGGAGTGTTGCGCTCTTCGCTTGTCTAGAGTGCTTCCTTTGTTTTTTTCACGTTTTTTTTGTTGTTTTTTGCTTCCTTTTAATATATATGGGGTGAGAGCCTATTGCTTCTATCACCAAATCATTAAGTGGATCCATTCATGATTTTTTTTAGTACTGGCGGGGGTGAGGTTGGAGGGGGGATTCAAATCCTGATCTTTTTTAGTGGGAGCCACTCTTCTACCACTAGACCATTAGGAGGCTTTTAATTCATTCATGAAATTGGTCAAAGAAGCTTTGCATTTGGGGATGTTCTAGTCGGTGCAGTGCAAGTGGTATTCGTCCTCCTGTTAATAGCATACAATTGTGTTTCTCTTAGGGCATGTTCGGTAGGAGAATAAGCAGAAATAAAGATAGAGAATAAGGGGAATAATGGTTTATTCTCCGTTCGGCTGGAGGATAAGAATAAGGAGAATAAGGTGAATTAAAGGTAGGTAAGGTGGGATAAAGATAGGAATAAGAGTGAAATAAGATGGAATAATGGAGAATAGTCGTACCACTAGAAACCGTGTCATGAGGAGAATTGACCCCTTATTCCAAGGCCTATTCTCCAACCAAACAGGGCCTTAGATTCTACAATCTCATGTTTGACTCTCCTTTTTTTTCCCAATATCAGTTGTGCCCCTTTCTTCCTGAGCAATTAACAGTTGCACCCCTCTGCTTGTTTTCTATCCATTCACTTTTCAAATGAATATTATCTCAGCAGTACAACCGTACAAGTATAATTGGAAAGAAGAAGATGCGTAAAATGCATTTTTTGGAAATTGTAGGGGCACATCTGTAATAAAAATTTTACTAGATCAAGCTTTGGTATGTATAAAACACGATTTGGTTTATTTTACTAATGGCAAAATTAACCCGAATGACACAACTGTTAATTTCCTAAGAATGTAGGAGCACAATTGACATGGCAAAAAAAAGAGCATAATCGGTATAGCAAAATCTAAAGAAATTTTTATTAGGTAAATATGGTAGATTGTTGAATTGGGTTCAGTTGTCCCGAGTTTTGGTTGAAGTGCCGAAACTTGAGTTGAAAGAATTCGTCACACATCAATTAAAATAATTTGTTGCCATACGTTTGTTGAAACAAATTGTCTCTTGCAATAAAAGTATGGCTAGTGAGATTCTAGCAACATGTATTGGGCGATGTTAATGTCCAAACCTCTATCTTTTTGGAGGAATCAAATTATGGGATAATAAACATTATGAAAGACCTCTACGTTTCTCTACTCTATCTCAAATTAAGATAAATCGCCATAAATATGAATTTTCACTACAAATGATTGCTTATTTTATGTAAGCTATTAATACCAACATTGTGGTTTGCATGCCACAACAAAACCGACCTAAGGTAAAGCATCGATTAATCTGAATATTTGTTAACATATCTTCCGACGTTAAAATATAAAAACAAATATCATTGTTAAGTTATCATTTGTTCTTGGCAGTAAATGTCATAGTCAATGGAAAATCATTATTATATAAACATTTACCTTGGATAATAATATGCAAATGTCATGGTCAATAAATGTCATAGTCAATCAAATTTTGAGTTTATATGGATAAGATACATGTATAGATTTTTATACAGTGAGGACTCCTCGTCCTTCCCCATTTCAAATTTGATTCTTCTTTGACCACTTGAACTCTCAAATCCCTATCTAATCGAATTGAATTCAGTAACAACCAGTCCCTCGTGGATTTGCATCGCGCAATAGGTAGAGGAGACGTGATCGAAGCCCTTGTCGGACCTCCGATAGAGCTCCTTGTACTCCCAGCCATCCTAAAGATCCTAAAGCGGGTGAGTTCCTTTTTTTCTTTTTCAATTCCTGACATTTGCAATAAGGTAGGATAGCTTTTATTTTAGCGTGATTTCTTCTCTTGTTCCATAAAAATCCAAAATCATACTTCGTTGGAGCTAGTGATTCAACCACTATTTACCGTTGTTCAGACCTCATTCCGACCATCTGATCACTCCATATTCATTCCCTTTCGTTTGTCTATGCCCTAAGCCACTTCATTCCCCATTATTAGCCCTAGATTATAAGATATGCTCTTCTCCTCTGCCTTCTACCGGAAAGTGTCGTCTTGTTTTGCTTAGTTTCCATCCAACACCAATTGATGTCGAGGCAATTCACCCTCAACCTCTAATCATTTCCATGCAGCTCTGAGCCTCCAGGAGCTCATCAGTACGCGAACTAAATCTGAACGAGGATCCCACGTGCCTCCTTCTTCATCGAGCCACCAAGACCCCTCCAACGAGTCTTGGTCAATTTTGAGACTGCCAGCGATTGCGGATCACTTCAAGGAAGCTTACGAGCATCTTGATGAATACCCATTCATCACTCTTTATTCTGATATTTTAGCTACAAAAACCTTTGCAAATGCATGTAGATATATGTAAATATAAATAATTACCAAAAGCATGCATTGTGTAAAAACCTATAATTAGCATGTTTTTGTGCAAAAATAAAAGAATAAAGATTAAAAAAGAAAAAGAGGGAAATATTTAGAATAAATATTGAGCAACCTAACCCAAGGGAGGGCTCAGCATGGGCCTGACCGCATAAAAGCCAAAGTAGAGGGAGATAGGGGCTCTTGTGTAAATAATTATGTAAATAAAATAAAAATATTTTCCTCACCAAAAATACAGTTGTAAATATTTGTATATAGTTATAAAAGATAAAAACAAAACAAAAAGGTAAAAACCAAAAAGATTAAAAATACCCTTTCATCATGTACATAGACCATGCCTCTATATTTATTTAACCTTGTAAATAAATAAAGTTATTTTCAAAAATTTTTGTAAATATTCTAGGTTATATATTGTAAATAAATAAAATAAAAAGAATCAAAACAAAAATCAAATAAAAATTACAAAATTCAAAATATAAAAAAAATACATTGTACATATACCATGTATATAAATGTACATATTTACTTATTTTACCTATGTATATGAATAATAAAAATAAAATAAAAACACCCTTTTATTCCTTATTTTATACTATAAATAAATAAAATATAAAATAGGAATAAAATTGTATAAAAATAATAATTAAAAATCAAAAATCAAAAGCCTACATATTGTATATATACCTATATATAGCTATATAATGTAAATACCTTATTTTTATTTCCAAAAATTAATTAAAAATCACCAAAAAATAGAAAAAAATAAAATAAAAATATTTCATGTTTTGAGTTTTGGCTGAATCGGGCCCTAGCTACCTCCATTTGTCATCTCAAGATCCAGCCACGTGGCCTTCACCCATTGGCCCTGGGGGATGTTGACCGCCCGGTCAACTCCCCCCCCCAGGACCACTTCCCACGGGTCTGCTGCGCCCGACCCATTTCTCGGATTTTTCCCATGCATACCCGACTCCCTTTTGCCCAAACCCAGGGTCCGGATTGCTCACGTCATACCCGACAACCTCGCCGGAGCCTTCGCCTCGGGATCCGCGCGCTACATCGCCCTACCCACGCCCTTCTTCCCGGACCCGCCAGCATACTTAAGCCCAGCTCCGCCACCCATTTCACGCATCTTTGGTCATTCCCCTTCTCCCCTGTGAGCTCCAGAGCGATTGCCCGAGTGACAGCGAGCATCTCCACCTGTTGTAGCGAGGCGAGGAGGAGGTTTCCATCGATCCGGCGAGTATCACCGCCGTGTTCCGCCCTGAGCAGGAGCCAGAGCCTCGGACGTCGACGTTCCTTGAGGCGAGGACCCGGAGCTTCCCCAGCTCCAGCACAGTCTACCCATCCACCCAGGTACCCTCTTAGCTTAGCCAGTTCGTCTGATTTCCATTTTGCCCCAATTCGCGCCGCCATCGATTTTCGCTGATTCCGACCACCTCACACCTCCATTCGATCATCGGAATCCATCGTCACCTCCGCCTTCCTCCCGCGCATGTTCTCCGCACCTCCATTCAACCCAGCTCGCACAGGAGCTGGGGATTCGAGCTCCTCCGTCCATCCCCTCGTCGGAGCTTGACCACTTCGCCTCCCCGACCACTTTCACCACGCCTAACGGGGTCGAGGCACTTTGCCCTCGACCCGCGAGTTTGCTGGAACACTTTGCAGGTTCATCCAAGCCCATCTGAGGGCTTGGACCATTTGGTCCAGCTGCTCCGCCTCCGCCGACCTTGCCGGAGTTCCCCAGGACTCTATTGGGTCATCGGAGGCCTCCATTAGACGCGGAGGGCCCGCAGCTTCCTTCTCCGATCTTCAGCGAGCTTCCAGGAGGAGACCAGTGCCGTCACGAGCCCGGCGAAGTTCGCCGGAACCCTGTTCGTCCACCATCCTTCTCCGCCGTCCGATCGACCCCGAGCTCCAGATTTGATCACGTTCGTCCATTCGAGGAGCAGCATCGACCGCCAGATCCTTCGAGGGTCGATCTCCACCGTCGATCCAGCGAGGCTCAGCCACTATTCCCGTCCACCGTTTGATCTTCCACGTGGCAGCGCCTGGACCGTCTGATCAACGTCGAGGATCCAGCCTTGGGCGCCACCCGTCCCCAGCCGTCCATCTACCCACGTGGTGCCCATCCGTCGGCTCGACTTAATAAAGGGTAATTTACCCTTAGGCCCTTCCTTATCTTTTATTTCATTTTAGTCCTGTAAATGTTTTAGTCAGTTGTTTAGTTTTAGGGTAATTTGCATGTTGGACCTCGTGCTTTAGATATTTGCATTTATACCCCTGCATGTGTGAGCCACGTGCTTCGTCACGTGTTTTGTTGGTGTATTTGCATTGATGCCCTTGTAGTTCTG
Organism: Ottelia alismoides; assembly: GCA_037367405.1. NCBI lineage: Eukaryota > Viridiplantae > Streptophyta > Magnoliopsida > Alismatales > Hydrocharitaceae > Ottelia > Ottelia alismoides. The sequence continues at coordinate 1,035,357 of JAZKJV010003645.1, read as the reverse complement.
GATGTTTATGAATGAATGAAATGTTTTGATTAATTGCATTTATACCCCTGTGAATGGTTTAATTTTGCATGTGCGTTTATTTGTGGGTAATTTGCAACATAGCCCCCTGGACTTTTGGTACGAGTTACCAATAGGTCCTTGGGACTTGTTTTCCTTACATATAGGTCCCTGAGTGCCCCAGGCACGCGCTTGGCGCGTGTTTTGCTGGGTATTTTGCACCTGGACCCCCAGAACTTTGGACATTTGCATTTCAGTCCCTGTGCACAGTGCCCTACCTTTGCTTTTGAATAAAATATCAAATCACCTCCAAATCCAACGAAAATTTGACACATGGCTCCTGCCATGGTGTAGGATTTTTGTAGATTTTTGAGGACATTTCTGAGTTTGTTTGCTATTTTTAAAAATTCAAAAACCTCAATTTTTGTTACTGTCTAGATTGAAAAATCACAAAAAAAATAAAAACTCCTTTAAAAATTCTCTAAAAATTAGGTACTGTTTAGTTTAGTGTGTTTGATTTTCTAGCCAATTTTGGCTACTTTTCATCACAGAAAACCACTAAAAACTTTAAAACCCCAAAAAACCCATAAAAATTCTAATAAATACATTAAAAATCCAAAAACAATAAATCTGGTACCTAAATTTTCCTTATTTCATCTATTTTATAGGAAAATTACCTCCAGGCCTTTTTGAGGTCCTTAGGTATTTTATCTAGGGACTTTAGTCCTGGCTGGACAGTGCCATTGCTTTTTGCTAATGTTTGATTTTTAGAAATTAAAATAAATATCAGAAAAATTCCAAAAATTCACCAAAAACATAAAAAATTATAAAACATACAAAAATATTTTTGTTTGAATTTTTTCTTGATTTTTGATGCATTAAATAATTTGTTGAAGTGTGATTGTTTTTGTCTTTCTTATTTTTTTTACATATTAAAAATTCAAAAAAAAAATATAAAAATAATCAAAAACCACTAAAATATTTTTCTCTTTTCTTGTATTTGTTTTGACTACTTCGTAGGCCTCTCGGCCAACCCGTGCTCCTTGAGTTCGACCCTGGGTGCTATACCAGGTTAATCTCATAGCAGGACCGCTTTTCGTGCTTGATTGATTTTATTTTCAGTAGTGGTTCATTTTTCTTGATTTAGCGCATCTGAGCGATAGAGGTCGCAACGACCATTTTTGTACCTTTACCTTTGTAGCTCGGTTTTTCGCTTATCACATCTCAACAGCAAGGGGGAGGGTCGAGGATCAAGGTTTAGTCGATCGAAGCTTGGAAGGAACAGGGTTCTTCCCTGTTCTTCCAAGCACATTCTTTGACGTCCAATAGCATCTCCGCTCCAAAACCTGCAGTAGTCGTCCGATTGATCAACCAAGAGTCGTCAGATTGGAGGGCGAGATCTAATCTTCGCGCTCCATCACAGAACCGTCATCAGGCACCAAGTGGTTGTCGCGTGGCAAGTGAAGGATCCTCGACCGTTGATCAACGTGCGAGGGGTATTTTGCATCTTCTCTCCCATGCATTTTGTATTTTATCTTTAGTCCAGAAACTTTCCTCCATGGATCAAATATTTTTATAATATTTACATTTCAAATCTTGATTTTATTTTATTTTATTTGCATTTAGGTCCAGCGCACGTTACCTCATGTGCACATGTACGTGAGGAGATAGGACATTTTGTACTTAAAGTCCCTCAAGGTTTGCATTATTATGTGGTTCAAGGAATTTTGATACCAATATTATATTTTGCAGGAAAATTACAACCAAGACCACTTACTTTTTTGATATTATAAAAATATTCCTGCTAATGCAAATTAAAATGGATATTTTAGGATTTTTGCATGTATGTTGCTGGACTTTTGTAGGGTGTTCTGGAATACGTTGAAAGTTTATTTAAACTGCACATAGGTCTCTACTAGTACATGTAATTGTATTTATTATATTTTAATTATTAATATTTTTTCATTTCTATTTATAGGAAAAATATTTTAACTACCTGGAACTATTTAAAATAAAAAATATTTTTCTTAAGGTAATTAAAATATTTTTCCTATTTATAAAAATGGTGCATTTTTCTCCTATTTTCAATTAAAAATAAATTAAAAATTAAAAAAATATTTTGAAAATTCCAAAATGAATACGATGTGCTTATTTATGCTTATTTGATTTTCTGGCCTTTATTTTTGCAAAATATCACCAAAAACTCCTAAAAATTATAAACCCCAAAAACCTTATAAGAATTAATAAAAATATTTAAAATATAAATAATATCTATTTTTATTTCCATTTTTTATATATTATTTATTGTATAGTAAAATAGTTTAGGAAATTTTTGAGATATTCATCTATTTTTAAATTCTAAAACAATCTTATCTATTATTGTAAGTCCATGTTTTGACATATTAAGTAATTAAAAATACCTATAATTATAAAAAATTACAACAAAGATTCTAAAATAGAGAAAAATATAAAAAAGATAAAAACGTCTTACTTAGTAATTTTTGAGTTTTTGTAGCTAAAGATATGTTAATTATATATATCTATATATACTTTTATATTTATTAATATTGATATTATTATAAATACTTAGAATACATTTTAAAACATTTAAAAAAATAAAAGGACTGTACTAATTGCATTTTCTTGATTATATATATCCCATATAGTAATTATATTATATATATACTTATATATAAACTTATTTCATATGAAAAAGAAAAAACATTAAAATCGGAAAAAATATAAAAATAAAATAAAAATTATAAAATTAAATATAAATAAATAAATATATATATATTAAAAAATCATTAAAATATAAAATATTTAAAACCCAAAAAAATTAGAAAAGCCCTATAATAACACAAAAACACATTTGTTGATTTTCTCTTTCATTGTCAACTTTTATACCTATTCATATTGCTCCTTTGTGGTTCGACCCCTACACTTGCGTAATATACATACTTATTTGCAAGGTACGATAATTTTTTTAGCTTACTTGTATTCATTGTTCAATTATTATGTGGGTTGATTGTTGATGAGAAATTCAGATATGATCCAAGTACTGCGAGAGCGGTCGACACAATAATTGTCGGACCCGACTTGTCAGAAACCGTAGACCCTCGAAGACCGGGCGTTAGGATCACCTGTCAAAATCCCTTTTGTCAATGATTTTTGTAAAGAGGGCACTACGGTGGATTCTAATCAGTTAGCCCTTGACAATCATGACTAGTTAGGAATGAATCAAAGAGAGTAAAGCTCATATAATATGGATGTTATTATTTTAGTTTTTCTGTTGATCCACAATAAAGGTATCTTTGGTAAGATTGCATTATCTACCACCATATATGTTATAGTAGCCTTCACCACTGAGTTTTCTAGTGGATATCAAGTTCAAATGCACGTGAGGAACATGCCTCACATCTTTTAACTTGAAAAGATCTCCAATCGTATTCTGCAAAATAACACCAACCCTAACAATAAAACAAGATAAGGAATTAGTGCACATTCTTATATTATGAAAAGAATCAAAAGTACACATTGTGAAAATCTTTTTATTGGAGGCCACATATAGATCTGAACTAATGTTGACTAGCTCATGAGTATAATTTCTAATGGAATTCACCATATATGTCACGACCCCAATTCAAGATCATCGGATCCTCCCCTTCACCAGATTTGGTTACTCAACAATTATTTTATCCAATAATAAATGCTAACATTTATAAATAGATTGTAATATAAATGCTATAGAGAAGGCATCTTACATTTTTCCATTCACAAAATAAGTTTCACATAACAAGTTGTCCTACTATATTCTCTTACATGTACATTGATATGATAGAAAAAGATCACAAAAGAATTACTAACAACCTTATGCTAAAAGCAAGTACTGGTTGGCTGGCTAGGCTAAGTCCTTGCGATGGCTCACCATTATTTATTGGGTTTTTGGAGATCAAAGGATAAGGATTAGCGAGTGATGAGTAACGAAGAATAGGAAAGTAAACAAACATGTAATTTAACAAACTCATTATATCCAAAATTTTCCATCTCTTCCCATTACATTAAGTCATGTTCATTTTATTCCATGTCAGGGATTAGTCCATATTATTTACGTAGCATATCCCGAACTTTAAAGTTGCACACACTCTGAGATTGGAGGTTGCGTTGATCTGATGATCTTATGATGTTGTATGCCACGTTAACCAATCCTCCAATGCTATCCTGGTAGTTTTCTTTTATTTTAGTACCCAGGTTTTCAAATCCTCGTCTGTCAAATAAGGAAGCACACCGTCCTTGAGGATCCAATTACTTAAAATCGCATGTTAATAATATTTAGTGATTTATATCAGCGTCTTCAAAGTACATGTTATCGTGATTCATCTGCTATTAAACCACCTGTACCTCCACATAGCACAACCACATCTTTAGTCAGTCAAGTCATCTAATGGCAGTCGATCACATGTGTTGTAATCAATTTATTATGCACTATAGACATATTCAGGAGGCCATGTACAACCTAGGTTGACCTATGAATGTCTTCTGACGAGTCTATAGGTTTCATGCTCAACTTATAGTAACTCTTGAGTGTAGAACATAATATATCATGAATTATAGGAGACAATTAAATTGTGTTAACTTCACATGATATAATTTTATGCATAAACCTTTAGCTTGCCTCCTTTATCTTGAGTTGGGCATAGATATGTATACAAATACTCATATTTACCTTTGAATAATATGTATATCCTTAGAAGATCGAACTTACCATACTTTCTTGGAAGCATAATAATTATATGTAGGCATCACCACACCGATTCAATAGTATCCAATATTGTGGTGAAACTTATTCATCAGTCATCTCAAAATTCTCGAAATAAGCAAGATGGCATTCTTCGTGACGAGGGCATAAAATCAAGAAATTTCTTTGTTTTATTATGAAATCCAACAATAAAGAGGCAAGGATGCACTTCTTGATCGTAGTATCTTCCTAATGGAGTCAATCTACCTTGATTTATGTTCAAGAAGGGACTTAACAGTACCTGAAACGATTAAATTCTATTTACAAGTAAGAATACAAAGAACACAAAAAATACGAAGAATGAATGACAAATGCGAAGAACATGAACTCTCTCAAAATTTCAGCAAAGTTTTACTTTATATCAGATGATATTTCAAGGAACATTTTGGTAAAGTTTCCTCTTATATCGTATGATATTTCAAGTAAAAGTTCAGCAAAGTTTCCCATTATATCTAGAAAAACTCAAAAAAAACATGAGTGCTTGAATGAATGGATAGAAAAGTGAATTAAAAGACCTACTTATCTCCTTTCTGAAGTTGTCAAGGAGAGGAGCACACCGTCTTCCTTCTCCTCTTCTTCTTGATAGCGCTTCACTAGTTCTTCTTTCATGCCTCCCTTCCCTTCTCTCTATCTCTCAAACCTAGCCATGGGGTTGTGGTGGATGGAATGGAACCATAGAGAATGAAGAGGTAGGAGGTATTTATAGTCCTTCAGGGTACCTACGCATCATCCCCGTCAACATCCATACATTGTGACTGGCAAATCATCGTTCGCCTGCTACACAGTACGGTCCCACTTAGTTGCCATGTCATTGGCAAAATCATGGGCTATCCATCTCATGATTTTTCCATGTCCATCCTGAAGCATGTGATTTTGTTAATAATATTTAATTTGCATTAATCATGATTAATTAATCTTAATTGAGATTCACATTGACTAATCCACAATTGACATTTATAATCATGATTAGTTCTTTAATTACAATTTTTCTTTAATTGTGATTAATTAATGCTAATGAAGATGAAGTATTAATAATGTTCAACATCGACGACGACCCCTTTTTTGCTTCCAAGACTCATAACAATTTGCTAAGATATCAGATTTACGCGATATAAGTTTCATTGGCTTCGTGTAGTCGAGCTGGATGCAAAGATAATATTCATGGTAGGATGGTAGGATCCGAGGAGGCTGAATTCAAGACCTTAAAATATTAATGTCGAACACAATGAGCAAATCATGCTCAATAGTAATGACAACATTATTGTTATTCTTATTATACTATTCTTACTTCTCATCTCCTTTATATTTCTAACGTTAGAAGTATTATTTTTTGATATGGCATTTCCTCTTACAATGATGACATTTTAGATCTTTTTATTTAGATCTGAACTTACTTATACTTTTACCTCTTTTATTATTATTTTTCCGAATCTATTTATCCCCATATTGTTTATGTCATTTGATTGTGAATACCAACCATGAGATTTTCTCCAGATCTCCCCGTTTAAAATACTAGCATTGATGATCTTTAAGAAAACAACTCCATTATATGCAGATTTTGTGAGAGAAATTCAAAAGGTGTTCCAATTTTATGAAAGAGTAACAAATAGCAATAAACTAAGAAGTTCATATTCAAGTTTTATTCAAATGTCAGAAAGATGATTCTCACTAACTGAAAATTCATGCAAATGGTCTAAAATTGAATTACCATCTTTGAATATTAACTACATCAATCACATGAGGTTATCTATCTTTGATGAACATAGGTTCACCCAAAGTGAGTATCCATGAGCCTTGTTCTTTTTGTGACTATGCACAATCTCCTCCACAAGCTGTCGCATAAACTTGCAAACATCAAACTCCAAGTCTTCTATCGCTCTTTTGGATTCGAGTTTCAGGGTGGCAAAAATTGGTAGGTGCACCACCTTCACAAGCGTAAGTTTTTCATCTTGTTTTCCATAAATTGTAATATATAGGCTAATCGTCATGCTAATAATATATTCTCTCTTATCAACCATCTTGACTTTGATAACAAATTATGAGATTAAGTTTCCCTTGTAGATTGAACTGTGATTAAACACAATGCTATAAATGGTTCATGCACGTTATATCAAATTCAGCTATAATCAGAAGCAAAATCCAACCATAAAATATCAACCATGGATGCAGATAGAATTCTAACATGAAAAATCTACAATGTGAACCAAATGGTTGGTCACACCCCAAAATCAAATATTGTATATATACAAATAAGTATCATTTGAAGATCTTACATAAAGCCAATCCTTTATATAGTGCTACAAATCACCAAATAATAAATAAAAGTAGATATGAATAATATCATGAAGCGAACAACTTTGCTTCCAAACTTTGAAAAAAAAATATCAGAGAGAACAACTCCAAAATCGCTTTCTCCAAAATCTATCCTATTATCCATGGATCTTTCATTTTCCTCTCTCTCTCTCTCTCATTTCTTTCATTTTCCTCTCTCTCTCTCTCTCGCATTTCTTTCATGTGCTATGAAAGCTTATGAGAACTTATATTCACATGCATCATCTCCTCTCTATTTATAGTGTATACGAAGTACATGTGCAATAATCATAATCTTCTTAAATATTCAATAAAGAGAGAAACAAGGAATCATGAGATTATCAATCAATTTCAAATTTAGTTATTGATAATCAAATATTAGAATATTGTCAATCAAATCTTCATCAGGACCTTGATTGGCCCAAATTGGGATAATTTCATATAAGATAACCTTATGGTAAAATAATGTTCATGTTCTAATTTCCTTTTCTATTAGGATTGTCTCTTTGTTCCTTTCATTCTTTTATTCAATATTCCACGAACAAATAATATACAATCAAACTACCATAATGAAATATATAATGGTTATGTTTCTCCCTTTGTATAACACGATTGACTCATTTAATAAAGTTGTTTTGGCAAATACTTGCACCAATGTAAATACCAACTCTTTAAACTGTATTAAATGTTTATATGATTTTGTTTCTTCACATGGACAAACACTCAAGAAAACATCAATGACAAGTAGTCATGAACATGAGGATTTATTTGATAAGAAATGTGATTGATTCAACACAATCAACATTATATAGACCAACACTAACTTCTTTCCCTTTTCAAAAATACATGTTATATCGATTCTTCTTAATATAGCATGGGATCCTATAAACTGCAATGAGATGAGTATTGACTATAGCATGCATAAATTGACACACCATGTTCATGGCATAAATAACGTCATAATTAACGAGAGCGAAAATGAGCGGTTAGCCGACATGGTTGTAGTAACATCCATTAAGAGATTCATCCATGTTTTTCCATCTCCAAGGGCATGTTTGGTTGCTAGAGTACACCGAGATACCTTGACATACCCCTAGCTCCAACCCTGCATTCCTGGGTTAGGATTATTTATATTGACCCTACATTTTCTATGATATAATATTTTTTAACCATGCTCAAATAAAATTATTAACATAAAAATATATAATTATTAAAATAATTAATATAACACATAATCAATATCATATCACAATTATCATTCCAACGCTCACAACGCTCCAAACAGCTACTATTCACAGGAGGATACTTCAATCCAGCTCAATCCAGTAACCAAATAGGCCCTAGGGAGTAACTTACGATAGACTTCAGTTGGGATTTTTACAGGGTGAACCTCCATCATTCCCATCTCCTTCAAGAGTTCAAGGGTGTATTTTATTCAAAAAAATGAATAGACCTTATCTGAATATGGCAATTTCAATTTCTAAGAAAGACTGTAGTTTTTATATAGTATTTGATCTCGAATTTTATAGCAAGTATTGCCTTCACCATATCAATCTTATTGACATCACCCTATCTGATAACCATGTCATCAATATCAAAATCAAAAGCATTACTTCTCGACCCCCTGCGTGAAGAGGGCGTGGCCTCCGAAACCTTCCTTTAAGGAGCAAACCAAGCTATGCATGAATTATTTTTAACCATACAGGGATTTCATCTTTTTGTGTCACTTTCCAAGTTGTTCATAGCTATAATTGATTAATGAATTTTGAGGAACTGATCGATCAATTAGAAGCATTTCATGGGACATATAATAGAAGAAAGGCATGATCAATCAGTCTAATGGGCGTAAATGATCAACCCATAACCAATAACACACATTCATTGACTACCTACGGAGAAATGATTGATCACCATCAAGATCTGGAATGGCAAGAAGCCCTAGTGATCGATCATCAGGAAAAAGATGATCAATCATCACATGGTATCACACCAGAAACAAGAGATGACAGAATGAACATGGGTATCAGCTCGATGAATCACCGTAGCGAATGATCTAGAGCAGTACTATGCTACTTTCTGGCTGAGTTCCACCATGAAATCCTCGTTAACTTTCATGTGGGAAACTCCGACGTGAGGGGGGAGGAAGTCTCAACCCACACAACTGGTCATGCAAATACCCTTATTAGCATGTACTGTGCACACTGAGATTTTCCACAAATTCTCTACTCACTTAGAGGATTGGCTCGATACACGCATAAAAATATACAAAAGAGCAACTACATGAACGGGAGAATTTATGTGGAAACCCTTCTTAACGGAAAGAGAAAACACATGAGAGGATGATCTAGTACATGCAAGCAGATCAGTTGTTCTTTTTCACTTAGCCATCAATGGTAAGGTATACACAATATTTATACACAGGGAAAAACGAATCCATACCCAAGAATGTTTACACAAGTATAGCTCTCAACACTTCAAAACAACTTGCCACAAATATACAATGCCAACAAAAAGAGCGGCTAAAGTTATGTCAACAATTACCCTTGTTCATAACTCACACTATTCGTCGAGCTTTCATGGAATTTGAAAATCTTATAACGAGTCCACTTTAATTGCCCGCTAGTTGTGCATGTAGATCCCGTCTAAACAAACAAGATTCATGGTGTTATGTTAGACAGCACATCCCTCAAGAAGCTTGTTCAATCTGTTCCAGAGAAATCCGATCATAAGAAAATAGCCAAGTTCATCTTTAAAAAAGTGACAGCCATATGTTCTTATTTATATTTTTTTCCCTGAAGGAAATGGGGGGAAAATCAAGAAGCGGTTCGGCTTCAGCATATGCTTTGACATTGTCAACATGTATTTATCGAGAAAGAAAAGTTCACCTGAAAGATGGAATCAAAGTAGGACTCTGGTCTGAACAAAGCATTACAAACTGCACCCCAAATTATGACCATATACATCAGTTAATATTTCCTGTTCAGAAATCAGAAACAAATGAACCCCATTTTGCGATCGCAATCTTTCATCCAAAGAACACGATCGAGTGAGATAATGCAATGCCAGACACCTGTACCATTTACAGATCCTAAGCTACTCAATCAGGGGCGGAACTAGTATACATTATGGAGGGGCTATGGCCCCCCCATAATTATTATACGTCACTTATATAATGTATTAAGTTTTTAATATGGTCCCTCCTTAGTTGTACTATAATCAATGTTGTAAAAGAACTGTTGCAGAATTATTAAATGGTCAAGTGGTAAAGAGGAAAGGTAATTATTTTGGAGACCAGGGTTTGAATCTTATCTCCATCAATTTTACTTTCTTTTATATGGATTATCCAATCACTTCCAAAGTAGTCAAATAATTTGATGGAAATTTGTCTGGGCAGAATTAGTATACATTATAACCCCCCATGATTATTATACATCACTTATAAAATGTATTAAGTTTTTAATATGGCCCCTTCTTAATTGTATTATAATATATATTGTTAGAAAAATATTGTATTCTTATTAAGGGATAAATGGGGCTGCCCCCTAGGGGGAGCTAACTTGGCTCCCCCCGCCCATTTTTCACCATTTTTTATTTTTTTTTGAAAATTTCTTCCATGAATATTCATCACTATATCCCTATATTATGGTATTAAAATTTCGTGCGAAACAGAGACTCCTACGGCCTCCATCCAGACAGTCATTTTCTAACGGTAACAGGATTTTTTAAATCGACCCCGTTTGGATGAAGGTCGTAGGAGTCTCTGTTTCGCGCGAAATTTTAATACCATAATATAGGGATTTAATAATGAATTTACACGGTTTTAGATTTCAAAAAAATAAAAAAACTTATGTCAAAAAAGGGCGGGGGGAGCTAAGTTAGCTCCCCCTATGGGGCATACACATTTTTCCCTATTATTAAATGGTTAAGTGGTAGAGTGGCAAGGCAAATATTTTGGAGACCAAGGTTCGAATCTTATATTTTACTTTCTTTTATGTGGTTTATCCAATCACTTCCAAGTATTAAAATAATTTGATATAAAATTGTATTCGAGTTTATTTATCTCTTCCATTATTTTTATACTCTTTATAAATAAAATAAATTTTATTGTTTCCTTTTAACCATGAACATTTTTGTTTCAAAATTTCACTTGATAATTTAGCCTTTTTAAGATGGATTTATAGAGGCTTAAATTAGTATATTTATATAATTTTAAAAAAGCCATGGAAAATACCAATCAATTTGAAATTCTAACATTAATAATAGATTTAAATTCTACATTTATCAAGATTGAATGAGGTTCATTTTAAAAATAATAATTCTATTTAAAAATAGCGTTCAAATATACAAAGATTTTTCTATTTTTGAGCATACATAATAGTTGTATACTCGGCCCCTCCTTGATGAAATTCCTAGTTCCATCCCTGTACTCAATCCAGTTCTTATGGAACCTTTCATAATACTGTCACCGCAATAATCTAGTCAGTACCTGTGCTACCCTCTCCAGGATATTCACATCGGATTTCACGAGTCAGAAGATTCACAGCCAGATGCATTTCATCTTATATCTTACCATAATATGTTGGTGTCCTCACTAGCATCTTGTACTGATGGAGTCACACTCTCGGGCCTTGGAATTTTCCTCCCAGTACAGTATGATCATCTGGCTCATCCCTCTCCTCCAACCAGGCATACTCGCCGCTGTCTGTAGACAAGTTATATGCATCACCTGAGAAAAGAAAATGCGGGTTTGATGATTTCGCTGCGAAGAAAAGAATCTGTTGCGATTCTTCTGTACAGTGCACAGATGAGGTGAACCATTTAAAATGGGCAGATAAAGGCCATTAGGCTCGTGTTTTCGGCTTGAAAAATAAAATTATAATTGCCTACTAGGATGGTCCACACTACAATGTGTAAAAGATGGATGGGAACATTGTTCAGAAAAACGGCCGAGTAAGCCACATACTCGGCCGCATACTCGTACTCGGGGGCCTTGTCACTCCGATTATGATGAAACAACCATGTATGTGGGTTGACCCGCATACTCGGCCGAGTATACCCCTTATGCGGCCGCATACTCGGCCGCTTTTCTGATAAACGTTTTTTATTTAATCTAAAACTAGATAACCCCACCCGCATAATAACATAAAACCGCATACTCCCCGCATAAAATCGCATATTCTTTCGCATAAAATCGCATACTCCCCGCATACTCTCCCGACTGAGGATATTAACATAATATTAAATACTAATTTATATTTTTAATAATAAAAAATACCAAACCGCATACTCCCCGCATACTCTCCCGCATACCGCATACTCTCTATGCAGTGACCCCTCCAACTAAATACCGCATAGCGCCTTCTTGAACATTGTCTGTAATCATCGATTGTGCATGAGTAGTCCAAACTATGTGTGTGCCTAGCATATGCTTGGATGTGAAAACAACACTTAGTGTTGCCTATGATGCTGTGGTATCTTTAAAATGATCAAGGTTATTTTAACAGTTGAGAAAAATGTTAAATATGTAAAGATTACCGGAGAATTTTGCATAGGGATGAACATTATAATAAGTGCAAGGCCTTTCTTCCTCGTCCGAGTATGGTGGCACAAGCACATCTAGAACTGCACATGATGTTAAAGCAGTGAAACAATGTATGTTGCCACCAGACTCCGGATAAAGTATGGACGTATCACATGGAGCTGTGAGGACTGCATCATCTTTAACCTTTGCTAACCGAACTCCAGGTAGTCGAGCTGTCAAGAAAAGGAGAAAGAAATGTGGTTGCAACTATATCATATTTCTGAATTTTTTACCTTTACCCCACTCAACATTTTCATTTTCCTATACTAGAAAAGTTCACTCCACATCATGAATTTCTAAATCAGCCACATGGTTATGGTAAGAAATAACATCATGGGAACATAAAAATGGAATGAAGATCACAAAAAGTAAGGATGGAAATTAGTTCTCTTGAAAGTTAGATCATTAGGTAGCGAGGGAAACTCACATAGGGTCACATTAGTAGGTGCATCGGATGCTTGAAAAACCTTATCCCAATCAAAGGACCTGATGTGCATGGATCCAAAAAGAAGCTTGCTGAAAACTGTCATCCCAGGATGATTGTGAAGTGGAATGATACTTGATGGAGGCAAGCAAAACATACCAATCTGCAAAAGATCAGTAGGAAAATCGTAGAATCCAGACAATTGTAAGAAAAGAAAGAAAAATAAAGACTTGCAAATCTTTTGTATAGAAATGGAAGGACATTGTCTACCGAGAACTTGTCAAAATCGTAGAATCCAGACAATTGTAAGAAAACAAAGAAAAATAAAGACTTGGAAATCTTTTGTATAGAAATGGAAGGACATTGTCTACCGAGAACTTGTCAGACTCAGAGACATGCAAATATGTTATTGCTGGTTTTCGATCAGCTCCTTTTGTAGGAGTGGTTTTTCTGAAGCAGGGCATGTTTGGGGAAAGATTGACATCCGTTGGCTTCATTTCATCTGCATGAGATATCATTATAAGCATTGTGTCATTATAAAGAATAAGCATTAGATAATACAAAGGAATTAAAACTGATCAGAAGTTCTTTGGAGGGGGTGCAAACTGTGAGTTCCAAAAGCAAAAAAGCACTTCTAAAAACAGGAAAGGAAAAGGATGATAAAGAATTAAGATGGCATAAATCTATTGTTGTTATTCATTTAACATGCTATCAATAATCCAATAAATTCATTGTGTTAGAAATGCTCCATTTCGGAATAATTGTAAAATTTCAGTTGCCAATAAAAGGTATGGCCTCTCCATTCAGTACCAATAAGTCAAAATATAAGCTCTCACATGATACTAGACGTGCCTGTCCACCACTTGATGTTTCCGATCGACATCTTAAGCAATACATTTTTTAACAGGTCAGGCTCGAGGTTGCACGTGAGGATTGAGGAAGCATATGGAGACAACAATCAGCTCTTTAAAGATGTAAAATTGTAAGTAAAATGTTGAGCCTCTTTACTCATTTCCGAAGATGCGAGATCGCCAAGATGTACATCTACGGGACTAAAATCTTTTAAGGCCAATTTGGTAACTGGGTTGGGTTGGGTTGGGTTGGGTTGGGGTACCCCTGTGAATAGTAAACTGTGTGGATGATTGGGAGGGTTGGAATGAGGGGTACACCGGTGTACACCGGTGTACACCAACAACCAAACTGACCCTTACATTCTTTTTGCTACAACTTATACTTTTGGAGCGAAAAGACGGAATGATTGTTTTCTCCTTGCCTTTTATAGTTCCAACGATAGCTGACAAATCATTTGGTTATCTTATGTCTTTAGCATAACTTCCTTGATATATTCAAGTATGGTGAACTTAAAAATATACCAAACAACACCGATGAAACTACGCTGATCCCCCTTCTTAACAATAGAAAATTCCATGTTATTACAATCCACTTAGATTTTTCTAATGGAAGAATGAGAGCTACTGTGCCAAAAAACTATGAGAACGGTCAAGTAGCAAATTGTGATTTCACAGTGCAAGGAATCTAAATTTTGTATCAGTCACAAAAGACAATCGTCCATGATCGAAACTCCACACTAAAATAAGATCGTACAAAACCAAACTTTATCTGATAGACTACTGCAAATTAAGACAGTAAAAATGAAACAAAATATGGCATATTGATAAAGCTAACAAGTCAGGCTGCAACGAGAACTAACTTAGGCAACTCTTGATACGTGCAGCGGAAGTTATTAATCATCATCTTTGTTCCTTTACTTCACATTGCCGCAATAAGGGATATGTGCAGGCCTAACTTACGTGGATGGGAAATGTTAAATCTGATACCAAAGGAAGGAATCAAGGTTCCCCATGAAGTGAAAAACATGAAAACATTTCTATAGTCAAGAGATTAAATGGATACCTTTTGATGCCGGCAATTCAAGTGTAAAGATTCATCTTAGCAGCTAGGAATATAACATTCAAGCAATAAAAGTGGCAATTCTGAATCCACGCATCAACCAATGCAGTAACTGGACAAACCCAACAAATAATTGTTTGTTCAACTTGGCCCACTTGCAGGAGAATAACAATGAAGAGATAACACCATTCATTCTACTTCCGCTTTATACTTAAACAACAGCAAAGCGCAACATCAAACTTAACCTTAAAACATAGGCATCACCAATTAGTACATCATTTGAAAAACTCAAGACAATGACAACAAAGATCGATGGAATCAATTAGACCCACTTGCATTATAGTCCAACATAAAAAGGTGCCCTTTACACAATATTCATAAGAAACACCCAATGCATAAGAAATTAGAGAGATAAAACACGACAGCAAACATGTATTGGAAACAGTGGAAACAGCAACAAACACCAAATCCAATGCACAGAACAAGCTAATGTCGAGTGATTTCCCAGAATGGAGAGAGAAGGAGAAATATCTCCCATTCTGGGTACGAAATCAAAATATTTCCCAGAATGGTTATATATCGATAAATGGTTTGCCACTCGCCCATGTGGCGCGACAAACCATTTGCCGTGTCTACGTGGAAGGCGCGGCAAATGGTTTGCCGTGCCCAGTGGCACGGTCAACGAGGTTCGCGGTCTTCGACGCAGAAGACGGGACGGGTGAGCCAGGCCGGATCGGCGACCCGCCATACACGGCATTTGATTTGTCGTGCCGCGGCAAATGGTTTGCCGCTGGGCACAGTATAAATAGCCGACCCCGAGTCCCCTCTCCCCTCACACTGCCCTCTCCCATTTTCACTCTCCCCTCCCATTATCCTCTTCTTTCCATCCAAGCACTCTTCAACCAAGGTATGGTTTTTAATAGTTTAAATTTTGTCAATTTTTAATTTATTTTATTCACTCTTTTTATATGTTAAAAAATAATAAATTTTCCTATATAATTGAAGTTCAAAATGGTAGGAATTGTGTTTTATTTATTAGATTCATCATTTTGCCTAGTTAGACTTGTTTATCACACTTTAGAAACTCACACATTCGCCTTATAGTAGTATAATACTTTTTTATTTATTAGATTCATCATTTTGCCTATAGTAGTATAATGCTTTATCACACATTAGATTCAAAATTGTAGGCACATATTACAAAAATTGGAGCTTAAACTTTAGGCCAATAAGTAGTAATTAAACAAATTTAATAGAATATAGAAATAGTACGAATTAATATGTAGTTGAAATTGTATACAATAATTAATTATATACTATTAATGTATGTAATATATATATTAGTAATAAATAATGTATATAATGTGTATTAGTAATAATAAAATTAAATATTAATTAATGTATATTAGTAATAAGTAATGTATATTAGGAATAAATAATGTATATTAGTAATAAATAATGCATATTAGTAATAATAATGTATATAATGTGTATTAGAAATAATAAAATTAATTATTAATTAATGTGTATTAGTAATAAGTAATGTATATTAGTAATAAATAATGTACATTAGTAATAAATAATGTATATAATGTGTATTAGTAATAATAAAATTAATTATTAATTAATGTATATTAGTAATAAGTAATGTATATTAGAAATAAATAATGTATATTAGTAATAAATAATGCATATTAGTAATAAATAATGCTTATAATGTGTATTAGTAATAATAAAATTAAATAATAATTAATGTATTTTAGTAATAAGTAATTTATATTAGTAATAAGTAATGTATATTAGTAATAAATAATGCATATTAGTAATAAATAACGTATATAATGTGTATTAGTAATAATAAAATTAATTATTAATTAATGTATATTAGTAATAAGTAATGTATATTAGAAACAAATAATGTATATTAGTAATAAATAATGCATATTAGTAATAAATAATGTATATAATGTGTATTAGTAATAATAAAATTAATTATTAATTAATGTATATTAGTAATAAGTAATGTATATTAGAACTAAATAATGTATATTAGTAATAAATAATGCATATTAGTAATAAATAATGTATATAATGTGGATTAGTAATAATAATAATAGATTTAATAATAACCATATCAAATACGATGAGAGAAGTTATGAAATAATGTTACATATAGTTAAAAATAAATCTAGTATTATATATCTATATGAAAACTTGCATGATGGTACCTATATAGATTTTTACAAATATCAAAGTAATGTCCATATTTGTATCTATTTGAAATAAATATGGACACAAATATCAAAACCTGAATACATTGGATATTGCAATTGAACAGATACGGATATATGCATATCTGTTTAGATCCATAGCCACTAAAGAAGGACATTCCTCCAACTCTTTGAAATTATAAAGGTATAAGAGAGTAGAGTACACAAAAGTCCCCAAAGGAGAGATCAAATTTCTATGGCATTCTTTTTTTCTAGGAAAAAAAGGGCCATCACCGTATAGGTGTGAGCCCAAAAACTTCATTATCGATTTCAAAAGATTACAATTCTATAGACGGCTAGAACGTAAGAAAAAGCCATTACATGCACCAACCCTCCACCAATGCTTTAGCATGGATCACATCATTCTCACCATACACACACTCATTCCGGAATAGTGTCCCATTTCTGGCTACCTAGATCACCCAAATCATTGTTATCATCTCTAACCTCCCCTTTCAGTGCATGTCCACCCAATCCTTATGCGCTCCCAAAAGTCCGCAACCTTCTCAAAAAGACGTTTCGATTCCCCCAGCAATCTCCAAGCCTCAATTCAGAACCTACAATGGAAAAACAAGTGCTCTATGTCCTCAGACCCCTCCCGACATCACCGACAGATAGGATCCGCATCCATCGCAAACCTTGCTGTAGCAAACAAAGTTTATAGAACACGAAGATTAACATCAGGATTTATATGGAAAACCCTACAATGAGGGAAAAACCATAGGAGCACACAAAAACCCTAATCTCCCTCACAAGAGATTAGGGGCTCACTCTTCACTAGGTTAACCAAAAAGGAGGGGGGATGAGTATATTTTATAAGACGGTGGGTAAACGGTCCCTCATCCAAAGACCCGTTTACCCATTTAAGCAATACAACTCAACACTCCCCCTCAAGTTGGGCATACATATCGACTATGCCCAACTTGCCTACATTCTGCTCAAAAATCACTGTAGGCAACCCCTTTGTGAAGAGATCTGCAATCTGATCACCAGATTTCAAGTAGGAAAGACACAACTGACCATCATCAATCTTCTCACGGATGAAATGCTTGTCAATTTCCACATGCTTCACCCTGTCATGCATAATAGGGTTATTTGCTAAGTTTATTACAGCTTTATTATCACAGAACATCTTCAATGGCATGATAGGTTCAACACCCAACTCTGCTAATAGAAGTTTCAACCAAACGACCTCAGTAACCCCATTTGTAAGGGCCATGTATTCAGCTTCAGCACTAGATCTAGAGACAATATTTTGTTTCTTACTTCGCCATATGACCAGGTTACCACACAGATAAACAACATACCCTGATGTAGACCGTCTATCATCCACAGATCCAGCCCAATCCGCATCAGTGTAGCCTTCAATGCTCATGCTATCTTGCCTTTTAAACAAAAGGCCTTTACCTGGGGAATTCTTGATGTAGAATAAAATTCTATTAACGGCATTCATATGAACGGTTGTGGGTGCATGCATGAATTGACTGACCACATTTACAGCGTAGGTAATGTCAGGTCTTGTGAGAGTAAGGTAGATTAATTTGCCAACAAGTTTCTAATACCGTCCAGTTAAAGCTTCATTGAGAGGTTCGCCATCTGTTTTGCTCAGTTTATAGTTAGCGTCTATAGGAGTAGAGACTGGCTTGCAACCTAGCAGGCCAGAGTCCTGAAGTAAATTGAGTGCATAGTTTCGTTAATTTAGGCATAAGCCACCAGGGGAGTTGGCCATCTCAATACCAAAGAAGTACTTTAACCTACCCAGGTCTTTAAGTTCAAATTCTGTAGCAAGAACCTGTTTTAGGCAGGGTATTTCTGCATCATCATTACCGGTCAGAATCATATCATCGATATAGACCAAAAGAACGGAAATTTTTCCGCCACCTTTTTTTATGAAGAGGGTATGGTCTCCATTAGCTTGGTAATAGCAGTTGGTGACCATTACAATCCCGAGTCGCTCGAACCAAGCTCTAGGTGACTGCTTAAGACCATACAATGCTTTCTTCAATCTACAACACTTGCTCAGTTCTTCATATCCAAGGGACATTTTCATGTAGACTTCTTCTTTGAGGTTTCCATTTAAGAACACATTCTTGACATCTAGCTAATACATCTTCCAAGAAAACTGCATGGCCAGACAGATAACAATACGGACCGTATTCATTTTGGCCACATGAGCAAATGTCTCAAGATAATCTATCTCGTACTTCTGGCTATACCCTCTTGCAACTAATCGTGCTTTGGATCTGTCCACTTTGCCAGCAGAATTATACTTAATCGTGAAGACCCATTTAGAACCAACAAGATGAGCACATTTTGGAATGTCCACAATATCCCAAGTATCGTTCCTTTTTAGAGCTGCCATTTCATCGTCCATCGCACTCACCCACCTTAGATCACCTTTCGCTTCAGCCACATTCCTCGGAGGATCATGAGAGTCAAGAAGAGTGAGAAAGCTTTTATAACTGGAGCTCACCTTAGAGTAGGAGACAAAATCCTCCACATGATACCGAGTAGAGGGCCTGATTGACCTGGCAGCCTTGCGCATAGCAATGGGACGATTATCAAGTAGATCTTCATCACCCTCGTTCACATCATTAAGCATAACATTAGGTTCAACAATTTCAATATCAGGAGAAGAGGGACTACTTACAGAGTTGTCGGCACTTGGATCATCCGGGGATTAATTGGGATGTTGATTTAGTAGTTTATTATCCACATGATCTCTCCTAGCATCTATTATCTCTTCTCTTCCATTCAGATCATTCATAACTCTGTCACTGTCACTGTTGTTACCATCGATAACAATATCTCCATGGTCATCATATGAACGCAGGAATTCATCCACAGAGTAAGTGTTAGTAATATTATCCATGGACTCCCCTTGAGACAGAGACTTCCCATGGTATGATTCACATTCATGAAAAGTGACATCTTTACTCACATATAATTTCCTTGATAACGGATCATAGTATTTGTACCCTTTCTGTGTACTAGAATAGCCAAGAAAAATGCACTTGATGGCCTGAGGATCCAACTTCTATCTGTCAGGACTAGAGTTGTGAACAAAACATATACAACCAAACACACGAGGAGCAAGGGCAAAGAGTGATTTGTCATGATGCAACACAGAGAAAGGAACTTTCTTTTTAATAGCAAAAGAGGGCCTTCTGTTAAGAAGGAAAGTGGCAGTAAACACTGCCTCCCCCCAAAAGTTCTTAGGGACATTATGCCGAAATAAAAGAGCACGAGTAACTTCCAAAAGAGATCTATTTTTTCGCTCGTCAGCGACATTTTGCTGAGGAGTGTAGCTGCAAGACGTGTTGTGCAAAATCCCTTTGTCTCGAAGAAAAGTCTGAAGAGTCAATTCCAAATATTCCTTAGCATTGTCTGACCGTATGGTTTTTACCCTGGTATCATGTTGATTTTCAACCATAAGAACAAAATCTCTAACAATTATAGGAACTTCACTGCGACTCTTCATTAAGTACACATAGGTATAACGGGAGAAGTCATCGATGAACATAAGAAAATATTTGTGACCTCCTAAACTCGTCACACTTCATGGACCTCAACCTCAAGAGCTTCACACGGTGGTTAGGAGAGGGACTGATGGTGATCCCAATGGCTAGCATACCTCTCCTATCTCAGCCACGACTTCGCCACCAGCCTCACCTGCATCCACAGAGTCAAACATCCGAATGAACCAATTGAAAAAGAACAGTACTTCTACTATTCGAAACAGGATAAATAGTTCTAGTGTGTTTTGAAAATTGACACACTTCACAAGGGAAAAAATCATGGTTCACTTTACTGCATAAGCTAGGAAATAAAAAAGAAAGGGTGGAGTAACCAGGATGGCCCAGACGATAATGTCATTTCTTCAGTTCACCAACATCTTCATTTCTTTTACCAGTAGCGGCTGCAACCCAAGCTGAGATGATCCTAGCAGGAAGACGATACAGGCCATCAACTACTAAACCAATCCCAATCTGCTTCCCCGTCCCCAAGTCCTGCAAGACACAAGTGTTTGCATAAAAAATTAAACGGCAGTGTAGGTCTTTAGTAATACGATAAACATATAATAAACTGATTAGAAAATCGGGAACATGAAGAGCATCTTTCAAGATAAATTTATCGATGATAGATATACTTCCTTTTCCAGCCACAGTGACAGACGATCCGTCAGAAGTTAACTCGGTCTCGTCCCGAAGCAAGTGTATATTCATGAAACATCTTAGAATTTTCTGTCATATGGTCAGATGCCCCACTATCAATAATACATTCATCATGAAAAAAAATTTACCTGGGTATGTTGCAACAGCCATGGCAGCATTGATGACATCAGCATCACCCTTGGTGTTATCAGAGACCGATATCTTCTGAACATATGCATGTAAATCCATGATCTGATCAATCGTCAATCTCTTTCCTTCAGCAGTCATTGCAAGTGATTTTTTTCCTTTGTTCATCTTCCTTTCAGGATGAAGTTCCCAACAAAAATCAATCCCATGTCCAGTTTTCTTGCAGTGTCTGTATTTCTTATCCCTCCAATACCCACTCTTGCCCCCTTTGGTTAACAACGCAGATCTTTCAAACTGAGATACATGATCATCTTTCATTACAGTGCGTCGTTGTTCCTCGGACTCAATAGCATGGTAGATTTCTTCAATATCGTACCCAATCCCACCTGTCAGGAGTTGACTTATGGTTGCCTCAAACTCAGCATTCAGTCCTCCAAGAAAAACGAAAATTCTCTGCTTCCAAATCTCATCCCAGTATTTTTTTGATCCGTAGGGCTAGTCCAGGTATCATCACAGTAGTAATCGATCTCTTCCTATTTGATCTTTAATGAAGCATAATATCCAGCAACAGTCAACTCACCTTGTCTCATCGTATAAACATCCCTGCTTAATTGGTACATACGGATGTCTTGCTTCTTCTGCCCATGCATGCTCTCAATAGTGAGCCATTGGTCTCTGGCCATCTTCTTCCGAAGGATAAGCAGTTGAATATCAGATGAGACAACATTAATGATCCAATTTCGGCATTGGCTATCCTCGATATACCGCTGTTCATATAACTTGTCAGTTACCGCAAGGATTTTTTTCGACCATCTATGTATCCTCCCCTACCACGTGAAGCTAAGGCAACCTCCATTGTTGCGGACCACATTAGATAATTATTTTTTGTCAACTTCACATTGGTGACATGAGCCGGAACATTATCCACTCTAATGGTTATGACATCCCCGGTATTTTCTGAATCCATATAATCTCAGTACAAGCACAATCACACCACAACCACGAGCAGAAAAAAAACTAACAGAAGGAGCTTCAAAGAGACAGCACCAGTACGCACAGGAGGGGCTTCAGGTATAGTGCAGGAGCGACACAAGGACCTCGGGCACGACACTCCAGGGAAACCACTACGTTCTAGGGACCTCCCCACACAGGGGCCTTCACGCGCACTGGGACAACACCCCACGCAGGGGGGCCTTCACGGGCTAGGACAACACCCCACACAGGGGTCTTCACGCGCCAGGCTCTTCCTGCGCAGGGATCTTCACGCGCAGCTTTGCGTGCCATGAGGGTACATGTATGCGGGCGGGCGGGTGTTTATGGGGCTTTGCAGCTTCGAGCAGGCGGGCGGTGAAGCGGAAGGGACTTCATGTGCGCCAGGAGGCAGGGCACTCGTGCGCCAGGGGAGGGAAGGCACTAGCGCGGGCGCTAGGTCACCCACGGCCATGCTAGGGCACCCACGGCGCTAGGGCACCACAGAGGAGGCAGGGCTTGTAGTCGTGGGTTCGAGCCCCACGATGGTCGCCAGGCAGGCATCGGGCGGGGCTAGGGAACGTGCAGCAGGCATCAGGGGGCAGGCGGCAGGCGTCGGGTGGGGCAAATGGTGGAGATTAGGGGATGCACTCAGATCGAAAAAGACGAGTCTCAATCGTGGCTCTGATACCATGTAACAAACAAAGATTATAGAACACGAAGATTAACACCAGGATTTATATGGAAAACCCTACAATGAGGGAAAAACCACAGGAGCACACACAAACCCTAATCTCCCTCACAAGAGATTAGGGGCTCACTCTTCACTAGGTTAACCAGAAAGAAGGGGGGATGAGTACATTTTATAAGACGGTGGGTAAACGGTCCCTCATCCAAAGACCTGTTTACCCATTTAAGCAATACAACTCAACACTTGCAAACCAAACACCTGTCAACAGCCTTCCCCTCCTGAAAGTCCATAAAAAACCTTCACTTGAGCAGGGTTTTCCCACTTCCAGATCTTGTTGCAATCACTCTCACAACACTCAGGAATAGACGCCAACGAACCTTTAAGCGCCACATATGCCTTCCACACGGAGAAACTACCATCGCACCAAACCCAACAATCTCTACCCTGTGTGGGCCTTGCAACATCTTCAAGGTTCACTAACAGCTGTCTCATGTCATTCAAACACCGTCAGACAAAGGAGACCTGAAATGGGAAAAAAAAGATGGCATTCTTGAACTATACAAGGTAACAATTTGGTACCTGACCTCTAAGATTTATTTTGATGTAGCTTAAATGTGCAAAGATAACCAGCTCACCTCAATTTCGGTAGCTCGAAATCACATTTAAATAAATCTAGAGATTCTATACCGTGTTTTTTTAAAAGTTCGGATGCGACATTGGAATTGATATATAGCTAAGGAATTTTGTATAATATAATCAAATGAGCATGTCGTACCCATCATACCGTGGGCGAAGTACTTAATCTATTTCATACTAATAAGATAATCAAGATCAAATTGGCTAATCTCATCGAGACACGTTGGTGTAGCATCTAAACAAGTTGCCATTGCCGTAATTAAAGAGCTTTCGATCTTAGTAACTTAATCTATAACAAGAAGATATTATATTCCAAGTGTATGCTTTTGACATATATTTTTTATAGAGATTTTTACCTGACAGATTCTATAATCTTTGTGAATTACCTCCACAACTTTTGAAACAACTTAATTCTTCCCTCGACCCTGTAAACTTTCTCTGTCTTATCCCGCGAACCCTGTCGTTAAATTGATATCTTGAGTTAGCTTGCTTGGGTTAAAAATAATTAATCAAACCATGTGAAATCCAACGATTGGATGTTATTCCCTCTTCTCCCCTCCCTCCCCCTCCATCCTCCTCCTCGGCTTTGGTGCCCCCTCCTCCGTGCCCACCTCCTCGCCCGCCCTTCCCTCCATTGTGTCCTCCTCTGGAACCGCACGCACCCTCTCCCTCCTCTGTGCCCACCTCCTCGCCCGTCGCGTCCTCCTCTGGAACCGCACCCCCGCCCACGCCCTCTCCCTCCTCCGATCCCTCTCCATCGATCCCTCCCTGCGCGTCGTCCATTTCGACTTCACGCATAACCTCGACAATGTCGTGTGTGCTGCCGACGTGATCTGTTGCGCCACGGGGTCCACGCAACCAATCGTGAGGGGTGATCTAGTTAAGGACGGGGCTCATGTGGACCTCGTGGGGTCCTACACGCCCGAGATGAGGGAGTGCGATGATGAGCTGATGAGATGGGAGAGGTTGTTTGTTGACTGCGATGCTGCGGTGGTGGAGGTCGGGGAGGTGGTCGGGGCTGTGATGAGGTGGGTGATGGACCGAGTGGAGGGGCTGCTTGGGACAGGAGGGCATCTTCTTTAAATTTGGTAAAGAAACAAGGTAATATATACACCTATTTTAAATAAATCTAGTTAAATTTAACAGACAAATGGATGGGGGTTAACCGCAGGGTCTGTAGGGTAAAGATTAACAAGTTTACAAGGTCGATGGAGGAATTATGTTGTTTCAAAGATCGTGAAAGTAATTGACAAAGAATATAGAGTCTGCCGAGTAAAAATCTTTTGTTTTTATAATATGTGTGAAGTCATGCGGATCTCATTCATGTATGAATAATCAATTGGACTGTGTTAAGTCTTCCCACTTCCTTCTTTATAGTTTAGTATAGATGGAGTCAAAGCTACGTAATCTAAACTAGGAAATATACAATTAGATAGAATTGATATATAATAAAAAAAAAGGGGAAAGGAGAGGGTGTTTAGTACATTAAATGATTAGATTATGACTAAGCACTGCAAATTTTAAATGTTCTTCTTCCTTCACAATTTTCAAGAGCAAATTATTATCTAGTACTATATAACTACATATATTTTTCTTTAAATTCTTTTTTTGGATTTCGAAAACAAATTAACAGAAATTTGAACAGATAGAATTCAATGAAGTTACATAGGAATCGATGGAATTGATGCGCCGCCAATCCCTTTTAAATTTTCATTTGTATTTTAAATGCTATAACGAGTAATATATCATTGCTATACCGAGACACTTGTTCATATAGCGTATTCGTCGACTAGTATTATATGTATTGACGATCGTTAGATTTTTGGCAAGAATATATAAAATATAAAATAAAGAAGTCAGGAAAGAATAATTAATGTTGCGTAGATAGTTAGAGATAGAATAACGCAAGAATATCTAAAAAAAATCTGGTTGACCAATTGATTGCTTGCATAAATACACTACAAGAAAAGTAACATATTTTAACAAATAATTTAATATTAATCTAGATTTTTCGTTAGTTAATTGTTTAACAAAGAATATTATTTTGTTGATTGCTTTTCTAAATTGACATAAATAATAATACTGCATTGGTTACTATATTTGCTACCAATAAATCATATAAATCATGTAATAATGATTATCTATTGCATCTTTCTTCTAAGCATGTCCAAATTGGCAACAACTACTGAAAATTTATAAGTAAAAAGTCAAATGTATGGTAGATGCTAAATGAAACCTTATCAATGAAAATGGTTTCAATGAATATGGCATTCATCGGGAATTTCAAGAAGAAAATAATATTTTACAATGAATAAATATTCATTGTTATATATTTAATATTAGAAAGGAATTTTTACACCCATAACTCTGAGTAATCTCGCAATAACATTCATAATCTTGTATAATCACGAATTACGCTCAGGACCCTTAATAAGTGTGTCGTCTTACATATGTAACCTTACGTTACTTTACCTCATTAACTCAACCAGATGATTGAGTTAATCTAACCTATCAACGATCTAAAGGCTGAGATTAACCTAAATATAAAAAGCCTACGTCTTCGTGAGGCAGCACAGCGTTCTTGAGGCTCCGCGATGATGGACTCTGCAGGTCATCGCGAGGAGAAGGGGGGCGCTCTGCAGGTCGTCGCGGGATTGGGAGGGGGGTGTGGCTCTGGGGATCGTCACGGGGTCGGCGCGGGGCGCTCGTCGCGGAGGAGGGGGGCCTTTGTAGGTCGGCGCGAGGGGGGGCTCTGCACGTCGGCGCAGTGGGCCTCTGCACGTCAGTGCGGGGTGCTCGTCGCGAGGAGAAGGGGGGCGCTCTGCAGGCAGGTCGTCAAGGGGTCGGCGCGGGGCGCTCGTTGCGGAGGGGAGGAGGGGGGCCTCTATAGGTCGGCGCGAGGGGGGAGGGTGGCTCTGCAGGTCGGAGCGGGGCGCTTGTCGCGGAGGAGGGGGCCTCTGTAGGTCGGTGCAGCACGTCAGCGCGGGGCGCTCGTCGCGAGGAGAAGGGGGCGCTCTGCAGGCAGGTCGTCACGGGGTCAGCGCGGGGCGCTCGTCACGGAGGAGGGGGTCCTCTGCAGGTCGACGTGGTGCGGCGCGGGCTCTGCAGGTCGGTGCGGAGGCGGGGGGAGTTGAGGTCGGCGAGGGTGGGGGGATTTGCAGGTCGTCGCCGGGGGGAGGGGGTCTGGTCTTCGGTCGCCTGGGAGGGAAGGGGAGGGGCTTTGTCGGTCGTCCGGGAGGGGTATTGAGGTCGGTCGGGGTTGGGGTTAGTTGCAGGTTCATTATCGGCGGTCGGCCGATGGTGGGGAAGCCCGTGGGGATGCATTGCAGAGGTGGGTCTCGACGGGAGAGGTCGGTCGAACATGAGAGAGGGGTTGGAGGTAGGGATGCAAACGGATGCGGTTATATTCGTATTCGTTCGTATCCGTATTCGTTTTAAAGAGGTTATGTATCTTGTTTTCCTAAAATAGACGAATACGAATACGAATATTGGAAACGAATTTTTTGCAGATACGAATACGAATACAAATCCTAACTTAACGAATACGAATACGAATACGAATACGAAAGTTAAAGCGAAATTACTCAGGGGAGTAATAATCTCTATTAGAAAACGTAGCAATATTTAAATTATTTGTTAGGACAAGTCAATTTTTTCGCAACAATATATGGACCATCAAAATAATGAACATTAGAATTATCGCCTTATTTCATTTGATGGACTTCTTCACAGTAGGTACTTATCTTGTAATTAGAGAGCTCACTTAACTTTTTTTTAACAAAATAGGTCGTGCGGATTGTGAAAGCATGCATCATTAAGTCGCACGATCACACTGTACCGAAGCATGCATGGTAATAAGTAAGTATACATATTTCCACAAGGATCCAAAAAAATCCATTCAAACTGAGAGTTACATCATTACATTACCAATAAGGGTATGGTTGCAAAAGATAAACAACCAATACAATATTATTTCTTGGTTCCTATGTGCATACAGGTATCCTTGATGTTCACACAATAGATCATACCATGCCAACATCTTGATGAAACCATTGCAAAATTCTATCAGCATGAGGAACATTTTCCTGCAGCTAAAATAGATAAACACAATTGTGCATGAGCCCAACACCCAGTATACATCATATCCATGCATTTGGGAATTCTAACGGTTGTTTAACCTGATACAATTCATGTACTTGAGTTTTGAAAAAGTTTCATTGCGTACCTAATTGTTCAATGCATGTCTAGGTTCATTTCCTAACATATGCTTTTGACTTCTTTCAAAATCATGCATGGTAATAGGCATAAGAATATACAATATACACTACAAAACAAACAAGCTTTTGGGGATTCTGATAGGGGAAGGTTACAAAAAAATGTCCCAATAGAAACCAGTGGGGGTGGTTATGCTCCCCCCATCTCTAACTTTACACATATGGGACGTCCGCATGCTCGTGTCCTCCATTCAAGCATTGGAGGGGATGATTATTATTATGCTCGTCCCCCAATGTCCATGTAAGAGGACGGTATTAATCTTGCCCGTCACCTATGCCAATGTTAGATGGGACGGTCGTTGTGACCATCCCCTATTACTGCTAATAAGAGATGGTCTCTTATGACCGTCTCTTTTTTGGATGATCGGGGACGATCATAATCATTCCCTTTACTTCTCTATGCTTGTCGTCAATGGTTGCTTCAATCTTGGAGATATTTTATCAAAGGGGGCAGTAACTATCCCAAACACTTATTAGAGGGAACAACAATATATTATCTTCTATATTTGATGGCACGAAAATCAAGGAATATTTGAAGCTCAAAGGGACGATCTTTAGCCAACCATCTCTGATCATCACAGAGGGTGCGGTTGACGACTGTCTCCTATGGTGATTTACCTAACATGCGCTTGGATCCCCTTCTTATTTACCAAAAGCACCCACGACATCCCACAACCCTCACCGCCCTTCTTCCAGCCTCTGCCCACTCGTCCAAGTTCTTCTCCATCGTTCCTAATGCTCGTCAACAATCGACACTGCTTCTCCATCCCCGCTCATGCTTCGCCCACTCCTCCAAGTTCTACCATTAAGTATCGCAACTTGATTTTTATTATGGTTGGATCTTTATGTTGGACATGTGAGCCCACGGTGAGCCATTATGCAATAAATGTTGTTGCGAATATCATTCCTTGGTCTGAAATGAAGAATGAATAATTTGCATAATAGGTCCCTTAGTACGGTTAGGTTATGTACCATGGCCATCTTAATAATCATACAGCTGCTGATTCAACTATTGAATCATAGAGGCTGGTGCTTGGATAAATATCTAAAGGGTTAGATTGAGGACTCATCAAGCACCGTCAAATGATCGTTAAGAGATGATCTCCAGCCTGAGTAGGAGATGGCAATCCTTATCTCTAAAGGTTGATATCTGACCGACCTCTTGATGCATGTCTTCTGCATAGGAATAGAGATTCGGAGGTGTCAGATTTGTTAGGTCAAAGAGTTGGCTTAATGAGATCGAGATAACCAAAGTCCTATATCGTATGCTGTCACGATACAGGCATGCATCCTCTGACCAGAGACAGATGTGTTACTATATGTTTGAGTACGTACATTTGGCAGACCAATAGGTTGATGACCTAACCAAGGTCTATACACCGGCGCGCTGGTGTGCATATAAGGGCATGTGAGTAATATGATCTCTCAAAGGGATCATACAGGTTCAGTTACTGAACCGGAAGATATGAGCTCACTCATAAGATATTGGGAAGAATCAAATTCCGTGCGCACGGTCGTCTCACTTTGGAAGCTTGACTGAATTTGTAGGTTTGATATATACTTTTGGAAAGTATATGATCAAGACCTAGGTATGATATATGCTTTTGGAAAGTATATGATCGATACTGACTCCCAATGATTGAATGAGAAACTTAATGATAAAATCATGAAGGAGACAGTCTAAAAGAGATCTAAAACTTCGGGTTTAATCTGGGTTTTCAGTATGCAGGATGTACAAGTGTTGGGATTACTTGAGGGTGATGTGATCATAAACGATTGTATAACCATGACGCTTCCATTCCTAGAGAGTGATGAAACGAGTATGGATTTTAGTGACTCCTCTCAGTAGAGAAGTAATCTGATCTTGTTCCAAATGCTGGACATTGATCTGAATGTGATTCAGATGCAATGAGAAGATTAGATTTGCGGTCTTGATTTAATCAAGCATCTATGGGAGGCCTGCGATCTGGATTTGAGATATGATCTCAATATCCAAGTCACTATACATGGAACAATACAATCGCCCTATCCTTATCTCCAAGTATTCGCGGAGAAAGCGCATTATCCTTGAAAGGGTTTAGGATAATGTCATTGTTGATAATATGAGTATCCAAGCATTGAGAAAAATGAATAATTAAATATGATTTAATTATCATGAATAATATGAATTTGATTCATATTATAGAGAGAATTATCTTAGATAATTAAATGTGATTTGATTATCAAAGTTGTGAATAATGTGAATGTGATTCATATTATTTGGGCACATGAGAATAGAGACCCAAGATAATTAAGTGTGATTTAATTATCGTGGATATGAAGAATGTGGATAACCCTATCCATATTAATCATATATATATATATATTATAAATGTGATTTATAAGAGAGAGCAATTTGTAATTTACATTTGTTAATTAAATATTGATGCGAATTGGCTTCACATTGGACATTAAATTGAAAATATAATTTACATTTTATTTTGGGTTGTGAATATGATTCACAAATTTTTCAATGGCAAGACTGCAATATTCACGAAATAATTATGAATTATTCTTATAGAATATTTTACAACAATTGTTGTTGTAATTGGAGATATAAATAACCATGAAATCTTGGATTTCATTGGAGAATCTCACATTCCTAACTGGACTGTGGATGGCTAGCCATTCCAATTGGAATTGGTGGCCGTCCATGGCTCTCCATGGACGGCTCCAAATTTTGTGATTTAATTTAGGATTGAATAATATTTGATTTATCAAATATATTTAATCTAAATTAAAGTAGTTGTTGTGTTTTTAACCAACAACAATCTTGGCCATTAAAAGAAATACAAATCAATGGGAGCCATTGAATTTGTGTTGTCCCATAGATTGAGATCCATGGATCCTAAAATGTTATAAAAGGAGAGGCACCCCATTGCTCTTCTTTACACAATGCTTTTGAAGCACACCTCTCTCTCTCTCTCTTTCTCTCTACACGGCAGCCCTCTCTCTTCTTCTCCCATGGCCGTCCACCATGGATGCCCTAGAGAGGTTCTCCACCGCCGTTACGTCGTCGTTATACTACCCGATCGTTTGCTCGTGGATCTCCGTTTCCTTCGGTGCACCTCGTTCATGAAGAAGACGTCGGATCTTGTGTGTCGAGATCAGGAGATCCACCGCTTGGATCATCAACATGGATTGCGAGAAGCATGCGGTTCATCCCCGCGCTCGTAAGCGTCTCCTCCGTCGGATCGGACTTGAGACAGGAGGCCTGATGAATACCCATTCATCACTCTTTATTCTTCTATTTTAGCTACAAAAACCTTTGCAAATACATGTAAATATGTGTAAATACAAATAATTACCAAAAGCATGCATTGTGTAAAAAGATATAATTAGCATGTTTTTGTGCAAAAATAAAAGAATAAAGAGTAAAAAGAAAAAGAGGGAAATATTTAGAATAAATATTGAGCAACCTAACCCAAGGGAGGGCTCAGCATGGGCCTGACCGCATAAAAGCCAAAGTAGAGGGAGATAGGAGCTCATGTGTACATACTTTTGTAAATAAAGAAAATTATATTTTCCTCACCCAAAAATATGCTTGTATACATTTTGTATATATTTAGAAACTATTAAAAACAAAATAAAAATTTAAAAATCAAAATTCCAAAAATGCCCTTTCACCATGTATATAGACCATCATCCTTTATTTATTTAACCCTATAAATAAATAAAATTATTTTCTAAACTTTTTGTAAATATTCTATGTTACATAATGTAAATACATAAAATAACAAGAAACAAAACAAAAATCAAATAAAAATTACAAAATTAAAAATACAAAAATACATTGTATAGATACCATGTATATAAATGTATACAACTATTTATTTCACCCTTGTGTATAAATAATTAAAATAAAATAAAAATACCATTTTGTTCTTTATGATGTAAATAAATAAAATATAAAATGGGCATAAAAATACATAAAAATAACAAATAAAAAATCAAAAAAATTAAAATCTATATAGTGTACATATACCTATATATATAGCTACCCTATTTTTATTTCCAAAAATTAATTAAAAATCACCAAAAATAGAAAAAAATAAAAGAAAAATATTTCATGTTTTGAGTTTTTCTTAATTCGGCCTTTTTCTACCTTAAATTAAATAAACAAAAAATTAAAAACGTGGCAGCTCCTGATTGGTCCACGGGGGATTGTTGACCCCGGTCAACTCCCCCGCGGACTCTTTCCTTTTGCGTCGACTCGCGCCCGACCCGACTTCGTCGATTTCTCCACGCATCTCCAGCCTGTCGCTCCCGCGAACCCCTCGCCCGGATTCTTCGCCGTTCATCCGACATCCTCGCCGGATCCCTCGCCGTGGGATCCACGCCTTCCATAGCTGCCTCCACTCAACCCTAATCGGCCCTGTCTCTATATATATCCCGACCTCCGCCGCCTCCGCGCCTCATCTTTGGCTCGCCACTTTCATTCCCGTGACCTCCAGAGCAATCACCGAGGTGACAGCTCGCGTTTGCCCCTGTTGCAGTGAGGAGAGGGTGCCCCGACCATCGATCCGGCAGCTTCGCGCCGCCGTGCTCCGCCGCTTGGAGGAGCTCGAGCCTCAGGCCTTGACGCCCTTCGAGGCTACGACCGGGAGCTAGCTAAGCTCCAGCACAGTCTTCCGCACCACCCAGGTAGATCCTTTAGGCCATAGTTTAGCATAAATTTCGATTTTTAGGTTACTGTTAGTGTAGCTCCGCCGCCGTCGCCAGCCACTTCCGATCTCCCATCTGCCATTCCGACCCGACCATCATCTTCGCCAGACCTCTCCGCATCTTCTTCACCCATTCACCCAACCCAGATCGCACAGGATCTGGGAATCGAGCTCCTCCTCCGACCACCTTCGCCGGAGCTCTCCATTCCGACGCACCATGCACCTTCACGCCGCCTAACCGGGTCGAGGCAATTTGCCCTCGACCCGTGAGTCTTCTGGTTCGCTTTTCAGGTCAAGACAAGGGTCATCTGAGACCCTTCGCCATCCAGCCAGGAGACCCGGCTCCGCCGCCTTCGCTCGAGCTCCTCGGAGCTCGGTGTGCTCGTCGGAGATCACCAGCAGATGCGGGAGCCTTCCGCGATTCTTCTCCGACCTCCAGAAGGCTCTCCAGAGGATCCTAGCGCACGCACGAGCCCGGCGAATCTCGCCAGCGACCAGTTCTTCCAGGATTCTCCAGAACCGTCAGATCATCCTCCTCGCTCCAGATCTGATCTGCACCATTCATCTGCGGAGTACTGCCACCGTCCGATCATCTCGAGGGTCGATCTTGACCGCTCGCGCAGAGAGAGAGGCACCAGCTAGCCTCAACCGTTAGATTCGCCACGCGTCCTCCTCTCAGTCGTCGATTCACCAAGAGTATCTCCACCACGCTTCGTCACCGTCAGATCTTCCACGTGGAATACTTTCCACCGTTCGATCAGGCCAGCCCTTCCAGAGTTAAAGTTGCGCCCATTCTCCACCGTCCGATCAGCCACGTGGCGCACATCAGGCCGTCGATAATAATAAAAGGGGTAAATTCATCTTAGGCCCCTCCGTTTGTTTTATTTCATTTTAGTCCTGTAATTTTTAAATTAAGTTGTTTATTTTCTGGGATATTTGCATTAAGGACCTCGTACTTACTTTATTTGCACTTATACCCCTGTCTACGTGGACCACGTGCGTCGTCACGTGAACTTTATTGGGTTATTTGCAATATAAACCCTGTAGTTCTGGATGTTACGGATTGGATAAAAAG
Source organism: Ottelia alismoides (assembly GCA_037367405.1). Lineage (NCBI taxonomy): Eukaryota > Viridiplantae > Streptophyta > Magnoliopsida > Alismatales > Hydrocharitaceae > Ottelia > Ottelia alismoides. Next base: position 1,001,417 of record JAZKJV010003645.1, on the reverse strand, counting down.
TTTTCTTTATTTGCATTTATGCCCCTACGCGTGATTTAATTCCCCATGTGCGATATTTTTTGGGTTATTTGCAGATAAGCCCCTGGACTTTTGGTACTTGTTACCAATAAGCCCTCGGAACTTATTTTTCTTACATTTGGGTCCCTGAGTGCCCCAGACACGCGCCTCGCGCGTGATTTCTTGGGTATTTTGCACCAGACCCCCCAGAACTTTGGGTATTTGCACTTTGGTCCCTGTGCACAGTGCCCCTCCTTTATTTTTGAATAAAATATCAAACCACCTCCAAATCCAATGAAAATTTGACACATGGCTCCTGCCATGGTGTAGGATTTTTGTAGATTTTTGAGGACATTTTTTGATTTCATTTGCTATTTTTAAAAATTCAAAAACCCTTATTTTTGCTACTGTTTAGAGTCATAAACCCCAAAAAAATATCAAAACCCTTTTAAAAATTCCATAAAAATTAGTTTTTGTTTATTTAGTGTTCCTTGATTTTCTAGCCAATTTTGGCTATTTTTCATTGAGTAAAAACCCTAAAAACTTAAAAACACCTCAAAACTCCTAAAAATCATAATAAATAATTTAAAAACTCAAAAATAATAATTTTGGTGCTCAAATTTTCCTTGTTTTCTCTAGTATACAGGAAAATTACCTCCAGGTCCCTTTGAGATCCTTAGATATTTTATCTTTGGGTTTTGGGCCTGGCTGGACAGTACCCCTTGCTTTTCGCACTGTTTGATTTTTAGGAAATAAAATAAACATCAGAAAAATCTCGAAAATTCACCAAAAACATAAAAAAAATATAAAACACATAAAAATATTTTTGTCTGAATTTTTGCTTGCTTTTTAATGCATTAAATAAATTGTTCAAGTTAATAGTTTGTGTGCTTTTCCTGTTTTCTTTATATTCCAAAAATCCTAAAAAATATAAAAACCCTTAAAAACACTAAAAAATACTCTCTCGGATTTCTGACTACATCGTAGGCCGCAAGGCCAATCTGTGCTCCTTGTGTTCGACCCTGGGTGCTATACCAGGTTAATCTCATAGCAGGACCGCTCTCTTTTGTGCTCGATTAGTTTTACATGTTCTGAGTGGTTGATTTTTCTTGATATACTTAGCCCGAGTGATTGAGGTCGCGACGACCATTTCTTTACCTTTACCTCTGTCGTTCGGGCGGTTTATCAGAATGGCGCCGTTGCCGGGGAGCACGGCTTTGTAGTCATTTCTCCATATTGTATCTCTACATTATTATTGTTTTCTGACACTCTCTCTCTCTTTGATTTTTGTGCGAGGTACTGCGTGGACAACTTGGAGTTTGTTTTTGAAAACCCGCACGGGAAGAAGAAGAGCAGGGAGAAGAAGAAGGAATTCTTATTTTGAGAGAGAACAATATTGTTTGTAATAATTTAGAACTTGGACATTTGTGGACACTTGTAACTTAGCGGGTCTGTTTCGCCGAGTACCGGTGTGCTCGGGGGACCCATTTGGATTTTCGCGGCTTTTTCTGCGGTTTTGATAGCTAGCTGCCTTTTCCGGTGTTTACACGGTTTTTCTCGAGCCCCTAGATTTAGGAATTTCTCTTGCTTGTGCCGTAATTAGTAGGGTCCCCACACTTAATTGCTTATCTGTTCCTATAGATCGTTAATTGGACCTACTAATAATAAATAATAAAAATAACTTGGTCGCTTTCCTGAGAGCCTACGCGCCGCGAGCCTGCCCCGGAAGCGCTACTCCTGAACTCGACCTGTCGAGAAGAGGAGGGGTGGGCCAAGACTGGACTCTTTGGATCAAGGGCAAGTGGCTGAGTTAGACGGTTCTGCACTAGGAATTGCTCATCTAGGACTCGGTTTTTCCTCGCTGCACCATTTAGGTAGTTTAATTCTGTCTTTAAATTCTGCGCGGATCACTTGCATGTAGAGTGCTGGAGACAAGGTACGCATTTCTTTCTCTGCATGCATCATTGATTTCTTCGCGCATCGGCTTTTTCGTTTTCTCCCTCTGTTTTTGGCTTAATCATCAGGAGAATCAGAAAATTCGTTAGGCCGCTTGTATTTATTTTGAAAAAAAAATTAAAAAGAAAAACAAAAAAAAATTTGGACTGGATAACACTATTGACCCTAAAAGACACTTCACCTAAAAAATTGTCTTGGGGAGAGCAACCCCCTCATTGTTTGGTTTGATTGTGCGAGAGAGTGACCTGAACACTAGGTAAAGCCCTCCGGTGCTCATCTCGACTGATTACCGACTCTTCTGTGCGGGACAGTCGGTTGAGAGAGTATCGGGTATCCCTGCAGGTCACGTAATCGCCCTGATATTCTGTGTGTTCACCCAATAAAATTGACAAGATAAATTGACCGAGCTTTCACGGTCTTCAGATTGTGTTGCGTTGGTGAACCGGGGGTTTGCTTTGCGATCATATTTTCTCCAGATCCCATCCGCCCAACTCGCCAGATCAAGATGATGGGTAGACGATCTCTTAGGCAGCCTCTGGCTGCACCGCTTTCAGGCGCGTCTACTTCACCATCTAGGTTGGCCCGTGAGAGCCGAGACCAGCTCTCCGGGCCCGAGTTCGATTCCACCCTGTTCCCCCTCGATCCCCTTTCTTGTGCTACTGAGAGACATGAGCCCGAGGAAAGACGAATTAATTTGACAGAACCTGAGTTGGGCTCATCTGATTTTGCAGACGTCACTATGGCCGGAGCCGGCAGTTCAGATGATCGCCAACCCGAACATTTTGTATTAGACCAGGGAGCGATCAACTCCACCCTGATCGCATCATTAGAGACAGTACAGCAGCAGCTACGCGATCAGGGAGCTTTTATGATAGAGATGAGAAGGGAGTTGGAGCGACTCCGAGCAGAGCGAGACGAGCCGAGCGAGCCTGAGGACATTCCTGATGCTGATGCAGAGGCAGCAGCCGCGGCAGCGGCTGCCGCAGCGGCTGCCGCAGCGGCAGCCGCCGCCGGAGCAGGACCACCGAGAACGATGCGGGAGTTACACAACCCCGGATCTACACTGATGCACCATTGGGTGGTGGTACCTGCTATCGTGGGGGATTTCAAGTTCCCTCCAAATACCCTGCAGATGCTTCCTCATTTTCACGGACTTGCCACCGAGGAGCCTCACCTCCATCTCCAGGAGTTTTTGATGATCTGCAGCACTGTCCACGACCGTCATGTGGACCAGGATACGATTCGGATGATGGCCTTCCCTTTTTCACTGGCAGATAGAGCAGCCGCCTGGCTGAAGCATTTGGGGAAGTTTGTTTACACCTGGGATCAGCTCCGCACCGAGTACTTGAACAAGTACTATCCACTCGGGCGGACGAATGCAGCGAGGGCCCTGATCAACAACTTCTCCATGCTCCCTAACGAGCAGTTTCACGAGGCATGGGAGAGGTTCAGAGAGCTTCTGGATAGATGCCCACACCACGACATTTCCAAGCCGAACCTAGTTCAGAGCTTCTTTAGTGGGATGACGCCAGAGCTTCAGGGTCTGGTGAATGCTTCTTGCGGCGGGTCCTACTTTGCCAAGGACCACAACCAAGTCTGGGCCATTTACGAGGAGATGGCCGAAAATTATATGGTGATGTCTCAGACTCGGTTGTACACACAGAGATCTCAGCAGCCGCCAGGACCCGTGCAGTACCAGCGGATAGCACGGGTTGATGCAGGTCCATCCAGTTCGTCCACAGTTGCAGCCGCACAGGCAGAGTCGGCCGCTGCGGACATGGGGATTATCAGTGAGAAGTTGGACCGCATGGAAATAATAGAGAAGAAGCAGTGCCAGGGCATAACTCAGATGGAGCAGATGGCACAAACTCTGAGCGACGTGAAGACCCATCTCTTGTGTCTTCAGGAGGCACAGACGGCTTCTCAGCCCCGTCTTCTGTCGCGAGGCGATTCCGGCGGCAGCCGCAGCTCGTCCCAGCGCTCCAGCTCCTTGCAGCAGCCTAGACAAGTTCACCTTGTACAGGCGGAGCCGTACCAGCAGCAGCAGCCCTCTCACCAGTCACCACCATCTCCAGACTTACAGATGGTGGTATATCAGCCGGATCAGCCTCTGGATGTACTCCCACCAGCCCCTTACGATGCGGAACCGTTGATGGATGTCAACGGGATTTGGTATGACCGTCCTCAACCTGGAATCCAAAGAGACCATCCCGGATTCAGGTGGGGGAATGGGGGTAACCAGTCCCAACAGCAGCCAGCCGGTCAGGGAGGGCAGTACTCCCAGCAGAGAGATCACCAGCAGCCCCCAGCATACCAGCCACACCAGCCATCATCCTTCGTACCTCGTCCCTACCAGCAGCAGGGACAGAATTGGAGACGTGAGCAGCAGGCTCACCAGCAGCAGCATCCGTCCTCTTACCCCTCTCAGCCGCAGCAGCATCAGGTCCAGCAGCCTCATTACCAGAGAGGCAACCCGTCGGGCTCCCATGAGAGCCCCGCCTTGGATGATCTAGCCCGCATCTTCACAGAGCAGCAGGCTACATTTCGACGGGAGATGGACGAGTTCCGCCAGGAGATGCGGGACCTGATGAGAGGGAAGGCCGCCATCCCTGCACAGATCGAGCCTAATCCGAATAACTTGAAGAGGAAGTCTGAGCAGGTAGTTCACACTGAGCCTACCACTCCTAGTAACTCATTTGATGATATATCGTCGGATCTATTTGATGCTGATTTTGTCACACTTAGGAGCGGTAGAAGACCAGCAGGCGGCGCCTCATCTGAGCGACAACGCGAGGATCCATCTAGAGCGCCAGATGAGGAAGAGGAGAGTGGTACTGATGCCACCAGAGATGCTGATTCCACCGGCGGTACTGAGGCCGCCGCTTCACCCTATCGAGGAGGTGGTACTGACGCCACCAGCAGAGCCGAGCCAGCCCGCGGTACTGAGGCCGCAAGACGTCTAGTTGTAGAGCCAACTAGAGGTGGTACTGAGGGCACCAATATTCATTCTGATAGAGATGTTGTCTTTCCTCGTATGAATGTATCTCCGGACTCTATTTTGAATAAAGGAAAAGGTTTAGTTTCTTCTGATCCCACTGTGGTGAATGATGTATGTGAGGATCCGGTCATCGAACCGTCTAGGCCTATTCCTAGTCCTTCATCTGAGAAGGACCCTGTGATCCCCTTTCCTAGAGCCCTTAAGTTGGGGAAGGGGAAGAAAAGAGAAAAAGATCCAAAAAAGAGAGAGCAGGAGGAGTTCAGCCAGAGCATGATAGACCGATTTCACATCCAGCTGACCCTCCATGAGGCTTTGCAGCACATCCCTCTTCTTCAGCGATATTTGAGAGACAGAACCACAGTCAGGAGGAAGAAGAGGAACAAAACCGCAGAGATTCATGTGTTGACAAAAGCCACGTGTTACGCGATCCAGAACCATCTGCCTACCAAGAGGCCAGATTTAGGAGCCCCATATGTCAGATGTCAGATTAGTGAGCAGAGGTTCGACCGTACTCTACTAGATAGCGGATCGTCGATCAACCTTCTTCCGGCAGCCCTTCTCAACCACTTAGAGTTGGGCACTCTTAGACAGAGCAGGACATACCTTCAGTTTGCTGATCGGTCTGTCAAGAGGCCAAAGGGGTTGTTGCGAGACGTTGTCGTCACGATTCAGGGTTTGCAATTCCCCGTGGACTTCGTAGTGCTGGACATGGAGACCCCTGACTCGTTGACCGATTCCCCCATCATCCTCGGTCGCCCGTTCTTGGCCACAGCCAAGGCAGTGACTGACCATGACAGTGGGAAGGTATTCTTTCGCGTCCAGGGCGAGAGTATACAAATAGAGACGGTTAAGGACCACAGAGCCAGAGATAGATCCCGCTCAGAGGGCAGCACAGATTCAGAACAGCTGACAGATACAGAGCCAGACATACACCAGGACTGTGATTTTGTGATCACAGATGATGAGGCAGCTTGGGCAGATCCTGCAGCACAGACCATCCTCTCATATTCAGATACAGCTGATGCAGAGATGATAACAGAGGATAGTCTGGAGAGCACAGCCCTGGTTCAGGATACTATTGATTCGGCAGAGTCGGACCTTGATCGCGACACGATTTTCAGTGATGGTGGTACTGAGGCCACCCTACTCTACGGTGGTACTGATGCCACCGCAGTTGATACAGATCCCTCGGATTCAGAATCTGATTGGGCAGATTGTGATGATCAGATGCCAGACCTGGATCCACCTGAGCCTATAGATGAGGAGGAGGTAGAGGTAGAGCAGATCAGAGACAATGCAGAGGACCCGCCTTCTCCAGATCAAGTTTGTGAGAGTTCTTTATCATTTTCCCAGGCAGATTTGGCAGAATTGTCAGCATACACACATCTTCTTCAGAAGCCAGATTTGCCAGCACCCAGCTGTCCAGAGCTAAAGCCGCTCCCTACTTCGCTGAAGTATCGATTCCTTGCGGGAGAGTCTGAGATGTACCCAGTCATCATCTCTGCTGATCTGACTGGAGAACAAGAATCCCGTCTGATGGGGGTTCTTGAAAAGAACCGCAAGGCAATTGGATGGAGCGTAGCAGATCTCCATGGGATTAGTCCCTCGTTGTGCTCCCACCATATCTATCTCGAGGAAGGAGCAAAGCCGTCGCGTGAGTTCCAGCGGCGACTGAACCCCAACCTACGAGAGGTTGTCATGAAGGAAATATCAAAATGGTGGAGTGCAGATTTTATTTATCCCATTTCCGACTCCAAGTGGGTTAGCCCCTTGCATGTGGTGCCCAAGAAGACGGGCATCACGACTGTGATCAGTGAGTCGGGAGAGGAGATTGCTACACGAGTACCCACCTCGTGGCGGGTCTGCGTTGACTACAGGAGACTCAACCAGGCCACCAAGAAGGACCATTTCCCCCTGCCTTTTATTGATCAGATCATAGAGAGACTGGCAGGGAAGAGCCATTATTGCTTCCTGGATGGGTACTCGGGCTACAATCAGGTGGCCATCGCTCCTGAGGATCAGGAGAAGACCACCTTTACCTGTCCCTTCGGTACATACGCCTTCCGACGCATGCCATTTGGGCTATGCAACGCCCCTGCGACTTTTCAGAGATGCATGCTGTCGATCTTTTCGGACATGGTAGGGGAGTGTTTGGAGGTCTTCATGGACGACTTCTCGGTTTACGGCGACGGATTCGATTCCTGTCTTGACTGCCTAGACCGAGTGCTCCAGCGATGTATTGATACCCGCTTGGTTCTGTCTTGGGAGAAGAGTCACTTCATGGTGACTCAAGGGACGGTGCTTGGCCACATCATCTCCAACAGGGGCATGGAGGTTAATCCGGCCAAGGTGGACGTCATTAGAAAACTCGCACCGCCGTCCAATTTGAAGCAGCTACGGTCATTTCTGGGGCATGTTGGTTTTTATAGGAGATTCATTCATGATTTCAGCAAGATTGCCCGACCGTTGACTGACCTCTTGACGAAAGACACCGAGTTCCTTGTCGATGACAAGTGTCTTTCGTCCTTCGAGACTCTCCAGCAATGTGTTATTGAGGCTCCTGTCCTTCAGCCACCCGATTGGTCTCTCCCATTCGAGATCATGACGGACGCCTCTGATTTTGCCGTAGGGGCCGTTCTAGGACAGAGGAGGGATGGAGTTCCGTTTGCCATACACTATGCTAGCCGCACATTGGATTCCGCCCAGCGGAATTATACGGTCACAGAAAAGGAGATGCTAGCAGTAGTGTTCGCCCTAGATAAGTTCAGATCGTATATCATTGGATCTAGAGTGACTTTGTATACTGACCACACCGCCATCAGGTACCTCATGTCAAAGAAGGATGCCAAGGCCAGACTTACCAGATGGATCCTTCTACTCCAGGAGTTCGACATTGAGATCAAGGATAAGCCTGGAGTCAAGAATGTGGTGGCGGATCATCTTTCCCGATTAGAGCAGCCTGAGGATTCTGAGCAGATTGATCCTATTCGAGATACCTTCCCAGATGAGGCGATCCTTGCTATCGCCTCACTCCCGTGGTATGCCGATATTGTGAACTTTCTCGTTGCTGGGAAAGTCCCACAAGATTGGCCCAGGCAGAGGCTTGAGACCTTCCTTGCGAAGGCCAAGTCCTACCACTGGGAGGATCCCATCCTTTACCACGAAGGAGGGGATAGCATCTGGCGTCGGTGTATTCCTCAGGAGGAGCATCATAGTGTCCTCACTTACTGCCACAAGCTTGAGGCAGGAGGACATCATTCTGGGAGAAGAACGGCACAGAAAGTGCTCCAATCCGGCTTGTGGTGGCCTACCCTCTTCAAGGACTCTGATGAGTTCGTGAAGAGGTGTACTGACTGTCAGAGGATGGGCACTTGTGGACAGCGTGATATGATGCCGATGCAGCCCATTCACTTCTGTGAGGTTTTTGACGCATGGGGCATCGATTTCATGGGTCCATTCCCTAAGAGTCAGGGATTTGAGTACATTCTGTTGGCCGTTGATTATGTGAGTCGTTGGGTTGAGGCTATCCCCGCCCGAGCCGCTGATGCGAGGACAGTTTGCAGATTTTTGAGAAAGCACATCATCACGCGGTTCGGGGTTCCACGAGTTTTGATTTCTGATGGGGGGTCTCATTTTGTCAACGACCAGGTGAAGGCCCTTGCTAACGAGTTCAGTATAGACCATCGTGTTGCCACACCTTACCATCCACAGACAAATGGTCTAGCTGAGGTGTCGAATAGGGAGATCAAGAATATTTTACAGAAAGTCGTCCGCCCTGACCGAAAGAATTGGTCACAACTTTTGGACTCGGTTTTGTGGGCATATCGGACGTCTTTCAAGACTCCATTGGGCACATCTCCCTTTCGCCTTGTTTATGGCAAGACGTGCCATCTACCTGTTGAGCTGAGGCACAAGTCACTTTGGGCAGTTACAGATATCCTTATGGATCCAGATGGTGTAGGAGACCAGAGGAGGGCAGAGTTAGCCGCCCTGGAAGAGCTTAGAGATACAGCTTTCTCAAACAGCCTACATTATAAAGAGAAAGTGAAGGAGTGGCATGATTCTCATATCAGCCACAAGCATTTTGAGATTGGACAGAAAGTATGGTTGTTTGATGCAAGGCTACGATTATTTCCAGGAAAGCTACAGAGCAAATGGAAGGGACCTTACTTGGTCAGAAAGGTACACGATAACGGTAGCATTGATATATCTGAGTTATCTTCTGAGAGTACCTTTCGAGTGAACGGCCAGCGGCTCAAGCCATTTCTAGATCATGAGCCGCAGGACGTTATTATTGTCGCTATTCATTTTGCGTGAGATGTGGTCTCTTGACTCACATCTTTTGCATCTCACGTCTGATTCTCACTGTTCTTCCATCTGTATAGATCCAGTTGTCCATATCATTCTATTCTTTAGTCCCACATCCCTTTTCTCATCCTGTGATTATGCTATACTTAGGGTGTACTTTACCCTAAGTATAGGGGGGAATGTCGGACCTGCGAGTATTCTTTTCATTCTTTGTGCTCCTGTTTTTGATGCCTATACTTAGGGATATTTTACTTTAAGTATAGGGGGGGCAGATTCTGTATCTTCTTCACTCGGCTTTCCCTTCATGTACAACTTGCTATACTTAGGATTAGTTAATCCTAAGTATAGGGGGAGACCACCGATTTCCTCTCATTCTATTCATTTATTCATTCTTGTACTTAGCCATTACTTTTCACTTCCCTTTTACTAAGCACGAGTTATGTCTTCTTCATCGCTCTTGATCACTCTGAGGACATCGTTCGAGCTAAGTATAGGGGGGGTGTGTATATATTTCATATATACTTTAGCCATAACTCGTACTTTGTGTGAGTGTGTTAATAAATAAAATGGCTAAAAATCACAAAAATTTAAAAAAATTTTCATGTACATAAACCTCTTTTATATTGCACATACATAGCTAGTGTACAAAGTATTTTTGTAAAAATGATTTCAAAAATCTTTTGTGTAAAGCTTGTGTAAATATTTTGTATCAAAATTATGTATATAGTACAAAATTTTTCCAAAATGTTTTGAAAATCAAAAAGTTTGCAAAAATCTTGTGTAAATGTTTGTAAATATCTCTTTGCAAAACTTGCACCTCATGCATCATTTATTCATGATTTCAAAACATTTTTCAAAAATTTTGCATAATTGTAAAACATTTGTAAATAGCATCTTGTGTACATATATGTATATAGTTTTTCCTGGATAAGAGTTGACATTTAAACTAAGCCTGGAATTAAATTGAGAAATGGAGCTTGAAAAAGATCTTAATCCACTTAACGTTAAGAGGAACCTTATAGGACTTAGGGTTAAGGCTTTTCAGGTCCATAAGGACTTAATTCTTTGAGTCCACTAGGCTATGAGCATATGTCATCTTGATGAGCCTAAGTAGAGCACTTAACAACACACGCATGACTCTTAGAGACAATGACTTGACTTGCACCTGCACTTACACATGGTTCTCCACGGATGAGGTGGTGAGGAGGCAGTTTCCTTTGGCTTGGGGTAGCATATGAGGGTAGTACTTCTAGGCGGAACCTCTCTTCTTCTTATAGTGAAGGAAGTGCACCTCAACTTGGTCTAGTGGTGATGAAGGCTAAAGACAGAAGCTGTGGGTTGCAATAAAGCTTCAAAAGAGGGATAGTCTACTGGCTCAAGAGGAAAATTTCTTATCTATGCTGCACCATGTAGATATGTTGTACAGAAGCACTTGAAAAAAAAAATTGCAAAAATGCAAAAAGAACTCCAAAAAAGTGGTGGGTCGGATTGAAAATTTAATAACCCCACCGGAGTGTACATAATCAAATAAAGCAAAAGCTTATGGTATCAATGGTACATCTCATGAAGCTTGCAGCAGGAGACTTAGCTACACTGGCTAAGCTTCCAAAACTCTATACTTCTACCCCCTCTTCCTGAGCTGGTTGCACTTGAACTTAGAAGGGAATACCCCGCTTCTCGAGGAAAGAGTTGCTAGACTGAGGCATTAGAGTTACCAGGTTGAGGGAGGTTGTTTCTTTGTTACTTCTGAGGTGGGGAGCCACCTATCACTTACACCGCATGGAAAGATTCATGGTCATTAGAGTTTGTGTATGTAGACTTGTTCTGATCTGGTTTATTAAGGAGTCTTGCCCATAGATTGATGGAACTTGGAGACTGTTGAGTTTTAAGCTTAAGTCCAAATAAGGTTCCGACACATTAATAATCCAAAGATCTGATCGAGCTCCATATTTCAAGTTAATAAAGGAAAGTTTAATAATTCAACCTTGATCCATGTACATCCTCTTTTTCTTTTTCTTTTTCTTTCTTTTTCACTTTTTTTCAAATAAGTGTTTGCTAAGGGACTAGCAAAGTTAAGCATAGGGGGGTGATGAATACCCATTCATCACTCTTTATTCTTCTATTTTAGCTACAAAAACCTTTGCAAATACATGTAAATATGTGTAAATACAAATAATTACCAAAAGCATGCATTGTGTAAAAAGATATAATTAGCATGTTTTTGTGCAAAAATAAAAGAATAAAGAGTAAAAAGAAAAAGAGGGAAATATTTAGAATAAATATTGAGCAACCTAACCCAAGGGAGGGCTCAGCATGGGCCTGACCGCATAAAAGCCAAAGTAGAGGGAGATAGGAGCTCATGTGTACATACTTTTGTAAATAAAGAAAATTATATTTTCCTCACCCAAAAATATGCTTGTATACATTTTGTATATATTTAGAAACTATTAAAAACAAAATAAAAATTTAAAAATCAAAATTCCAAAAATGCCCTTTCACCATGTATATAGACCATCATCCTTTATTTATTTAACCCTATAAATAAATAAAATTATTTTCTAAACTTTTTGTAAATATTCTATGTTACATATTGTAAATACATAAAATAACAAGAAACAAAACAAAAATCAAATAAAAATTACAAAATTAAAAATACAAAAATACATTGTATAGATACCATGTATATAAATGTATACAACTATTTATTTCACCCTTGTGTATAAATAATTAAAATAAAATAAAAATACCATTTTGTTCTTTATGATGTAAATAAATAAAATATAAAATGGGCATAAAAATACATAAAAATAACAAATAAAAAATCAAAAAAATTAAAATCTATATAGTGTACATATACCTATATATATAGCTACCCTATTTTTATTTCTAAAAATTAATTAAAAATCACCAAAAAATAGAAAAAAATAAAAGAAAAATATTTCATGTTTTGAGTTTTTCTTAATTCGGCCTTTTTCTACCTTAAATTAAATAAACAAAAAAATTAAAAACGTGGCAGCTCCTGATTGGTCCACGGGGGATTGTTGACCCCGGTCAACTCCCCCGCGGACTCTTTCCTTTTGCGTCGACTTGCGCCCGACCCGACTTCGTCGATTTCTCCACGCATCTCCAGCCTGTCGCTCCCGCGAACCCCTCGCCCGGATTCTTCGCCGTTCATCCGACATCCTCGCTGGATCCCTCGCCGTGGGATCCACGCCTTCCATAGCTGCCTCCACTCAACCCTAATCGGCCCTGTCTCCATATATATCCCGACCTCCGCCGCCTCCGCGCCTCATCTTTGGCTCGCCACTTTCATTCCCGTGACCTCCAGAGCAATCACCGAGGTGACAGCTCGCGTTTGCCCCTGTTGCAGTGAGGAGAGGGTGCCCCGACCATCGATCCGGCAGCTTCGCGCCGCCGTGCTCCGCCGCTTGGAGGAGCTCGAGCCTCAGGCCTTGACGCCCTTCGAGGCTACGACCGGGAGCTAGCTAAGCTCCAGCACAGTCTTCCGCACCACCCAGGTAGATCCTTTAGGCCATACTTTAGCATAAATTTCGATTTTTAGGTTACTGTTAGTGTAGCTCCGCCGCCGTCGCCAGCCACTTCCGATCTCCCATCTGCCATTCTGACCCGACCATCATCTTCGCCAGACCTCTCCGCATCTTCTTCACCCATTCACCCAACCCAGATCGCACAGGATCTGGGAATCGAGCTCCTCCGCCGACCACCTTCGCCGGAGCTCTCCATTCCGACGCACCATGCACCTTCACGCCGCCTAACCGGGTCGAGGCAATTTGCCCTCGACCCGTGAGTCTTCTGGTTCGCTTTTCAGGTCAAGACAAGGGTCATCTGAGACCCTTCGCCATCCAGCCAGGAGACCCGGCTCCGCCGCCTTCGCTCGAGCTCCTCGGAGCTCGGTGTGCTCGTCGGAGATCACCAGCAGACGCGGGAGCCTTCCGCGATTCTTCTCCGACCTCCAGAAGGCTCTCCAGAGGATCCTAGCGCACGCACGAGCCCGGCGAATCTCGCCGGCGACCAGTTCTTCCAGGATTCTCCAGAACTGTCAGATCATCCTCCTCGCTCCAGATCTGATCTGCACCATTCATCTGCGGAGTACTGCCACCGTCCGATCATCTCGAGGGTCGATCTTGACCGCTCGCGCAGAGAGAGAGGCACCAGCTAGCCTCAACCGTTAGATTCGCCACGCGTCCTCCTCTCAGCCGTCGATTCACCAAGAGTATCTCCACCACGCTTCGTCACCGTCAGATCTGCCACGTGGAATACTTTCCACCGTTCGATCAGGCCAGCCCTTCCAGAGTTAAAGTTGCGCCCATTCTCCACCGTCCGATCAGCCACGTGGCGCACATCAGGCCGTCGATAATAATAAAAGGGGTAAATTCATCTTAGGCCCCTCCGTTTGTTTTATTTCATTTTAGTCCTGTAATTTTTAAATTAAGTTGTTTATTTTCTGGGATATTTGCATTAAGGACCTCGTACTTACTTTATTTGCACTTATACCCCTGTCTCCGTGGACCACGTGCGTCGTCACGTGAACTTTATTGGGTTATTTGCAATATAAACCCTGTAGTTCTGGATGTTACGGATTGGATAAAAAGTTTTCTTTATTTGCATTTATGCCCCTGCGCGTGATTTAATTCCCCATGTGCGATATTTTTTAGGTTATTTGCAGATAAGCCCCTGGACTTTTGGTACTTGTTACCAATAAGCCCTCGGAACTTATTTTTCTTACATTTGGGTCCCTGAGTGCCCCAGACACGCGCCTTGCGCGTGATTTCTTGGGTATTTTGCACCAGACCCCCCAGAACTTTGGGTATTTGCACTTTGGTCCCTGTGCACAGTGCCCCTCCTTTATTTTTGAATAAAATATCAAACCACCTCCAAATCCAATGAAAATTTGACACATGGCTCCTGCCATGGTGTAGGATTTTTGTAGATTTTTGAGGACATTTTTTGATTTCATTTGCTATTTTAAAAATTCAAAAACCCTTATTTTTGCTACTGTTTAGAGTCATAAACCCCAAAAAAATATCAAAACCCTTTTAAAAATTCCATAAAAATTAGTTACTGTTTATTTAGTGTTCCTTGATTTTCTAGCCAATTTTGGCTATTTTTCATTGAGTAAAAACCCTAAAAACTTAAAAACACCTCAAAACTCCTAAAAATCATAATAAATAATTTAAAAACTCAAAAACAATAATTTTGGTGCTCAAATTTTCCTTGTTTTCTCTAGTATACAGGAAAATTACCTCCAGGTCCCTTTGAGATCCTTAGATATTTTATCTTTGGGTTTTGGGCCTGGCTGGACAGTACCCCTTGCTTTTCGCACTGTTTGATTTTTAGGAAATAAAATAAACATCAGAAAAATCTCGAAAATTCACCAAAAACATAAAAAAATATAAAACACATAAAAATATTTTTGTCTGAATTTTTGCTTGCTTTTTAATGCATTAAATAAATTGTTCAAGTTAATAGTTTGTGTGCTTTTCCTGTTTTCTTTATATTCCAAAAATCCTAAAAAATATAAAAACCCTTAAAAACACTAAAAAATACTCTCTCGGATTTCTGACTACATCGTAGGCCGCAAGGCCAATCTGTGCTCCTTGTGTTCGACCCTGGGTGCTATACCAGGTTAATCTCATAGCAGGACCGCTCTCTTTTGTGCTCGATTAGTTTTACATGTTCTGAGTGGTTGATTTTTCTTGATATACTTAGCCCGAGTGATTGAGGTCGCGACGACCATTTCTTTACCTTTACCTCTGTCGTTCGGGCGGTTTATCAAGGCCTCTTCATTTAGAGACTCGATCACAACCACGCTTCAAGAGGTAATCCTATTACTTGTTTGTGGTTTCGACGAAACGATCCGAGAAGTGTTCTTGGATCATGTGGTTTCATCGCATAAAAAATTTTAATTTCCGCTGCATAGAACATCTAGTCCGACTAGTCGTTCTTCGTCGTATTCGATACGACGCTCACGCTTCTGTGATGCGCTTGAGGATCTATCCATATCCTTCACTTTGAGGCCATCTTTTTTTAATATATCATTGCTTCTTTCTAGTAAATTCTTATACAACAAGTTTTGAAACATCATTAAGTGACAAATATGATTTTATTTTTGTGAGGGATGAGACATCCAATAAGCACTTATAAAAAGAGTTTTGATATATCATTGCTCTTTTCTCTTGTAATTATCTTATTTAGGAATCATTTTCTTTTTATGTGTATTCAAGGCACTTAATAGTAACTAACTCACCATTATATTTTCTCTTGTATTTGGAAATTCATTAATAATTTTAAAGTTGTGGTTGATTCTTGTGACAACTAGGTCACTATTTCACCATATATACACATATGTATACGTAAAGTAAGTTACTTTTATATATTAAATTAAATCTAAAATCAAATATCTTGAATAGTTTTTAATACCGATTAGTCTTTTTTATTTGCATAAGCTTCTATCAACAAGCTTATGACAACAATCTAATAATTGGATGATTGAGTAAAGTATGAAGTTGTGTTGTTAAATGGCTTGCATAGCATGACGGGTGTGTAACTTGATGAATGATTAAATGAATGAAAGTGAATTTTGATTATTGTTTTATGTATTGGAGATCCTACACAAGTTCTAAATCCCCTTCTTTAAAGAGATTATCTTGAAACTCAATGTAGCCGCTGATTAAATTCGAGACAACCGTTGAGATTACTTTGAGACTCAATAGAGCCTATAGTACATCCTCAGAGTCCTTTGATTTGATCATCACCTTTATCATCGTAATCTCCAAAGAGTAACTAAGATATATCTGTTAATTTGTATGATACAGAAAATGGATAAGAGTTAGATAAATAAAAGATTTGATGATTTCCAGACTTATAGGAAAGGTGTCAACGAGTTCTTAGAGTGAGCTTTTCGTTGTGAATTGATATACAATATTGTTGGAGATGAAGGAGATAAGATTCAATGTTCATGTGTAAGATGTAAAAGATACTTTGATTAATAATCAGATAGGAGTTTATGTGCATCTTATATTGAACGGGATTTGGCTATATATCACAAATTGGACTTATCACGGAGAAGGTCTTCAACATGTTCTGAAAAAAATAATGATGTATATTATGATGAAGATCCAATGCAGACATGATGTTGGTGATGGGATATTAGAAATGTTAGATGATATTCAAAGACCTATTTCAAACAAAAATACAAAATCACTTCAGAATGATTTTCGTGAAAATTTAACAAATGCATAAACTTGTTTGGTTCCATGAGTTGAAATGTCTCGTCTTAGATTTTTGTTAGATTATTTAAGATGAAAGTGAAGAATCATTGTACAACGGTGATGGTGTCTGATGTTTTACATTTAATTCAAAGGATACATTGGTCGGCAACTAGTTTGCCGATAGGCGAACCATTCATCGAGATGCCTTGACAGAGAAATTTTAAAATCAGGTGTCCTAACAAAGTATTTGAGGGATGGAATATCCTAGGAGACAAATCACTCGAAATCAGCTTCATCTTTTCCTGTTCTCAAGGCATACCATCAAAGTGGATCATTTGATGCACGGTCTATTGTAGCAGACTCTGCAGTAGACCTGTGAGCCTCTTGATCGTGCACTACAAGAAAAGTGAGTTGTGGCCACGGAATGTGGCTACGAAAACTTGTGGCCACGATAATTCCGTGGCCACTAGTTTCTAGTAGCCACAATCCGTGGCCAAAGTCTTCATATAAGAGTTGTGGTCACGTTAAGCTCCGTGGTCACTTGTAGTGACCACGACGTATTCATGGCTAGAGAACTCTCGCGACGACACTTGTAGCTACGGCTACTGGCCACGACATGTCCTGGCCAAAGTCCAATTCTGTGGCCACAATCTCCATATCCGTGGGCATAGTTCCGTAGCCACAATTTGTTTTCCTTGTAGTGGTGATCGAACAGTTCATGCGAATTCATCCTTTTTGTGGATCCGTACAGACGAATTCGTGTGAATCGTTCGATCACGATCGAGGGGTCCACATGTCTACTGCAGTGTCAGATGCAGCAGACTCTAGCGGACGATCCACTTTCCGCGTACCATAGCGTGGATTTACTATGGGCAGATCTGAGAATCTAGCTTGGAATCCAGACAGGCATATATAATACATGATATACGAAGTGTCAGACCCCTTTATTACATTAGGTCAAATTTTACACGTACAGATTAATCGGCGAAAGGGAAGTTAATTGCACGTAAAAATTAATCCGTAATGTATTGTTTGATTATGTTTTCTAGCGTCGAAAGCACTTCTTCTATAAACAATTGATGGGAGCAATAAAATGAATCCGGTCCTTATGTAAGTCAAAATCATAACAAGGTGCATGTACATCGAAAGGTCGTAAGTTCAGTATATTGCAGTCACAAATAGACGGATAACAATAAATAATTTGAAGATCCACTCCAACAAAATAAAGTTATAGTGATTTTTCTCTTCTAGATAAATTTGTCAATAAATTTTGGTGTTAAATATGCACTACAAAATAGTTTTTTATCCTTGAAATTAGTTGTGAGAATCATAATTATTGCTATATCGTTAGCAACGGATCATACATCAATGCTTATCCATTGTTATTTTTCAAAATTTAAAATATTTATCACTGTATTTTGAAACAAAAAGCTACATACGATCAGTTAAATTTTGAAAAATTGCAGTGGATAAATGCCATTATATAAGCTATAGCTAATAATACAAGGTTATAAACGACTGATCCTATATTTATCGTTGATTTCGAATTTTAAAAGATTGGTTTACAATGAATGTTATCGTCACAGTGAGAGTCATTGTATCTTCAATTTTAACTAAATATACTTCAACGAATTATAGACGATACAAAAGTTAGTAATATACTTTAAAGTTTGCAATGAAAACTATATTCATTACTATGTTGTTACAACAAAATAAATATATCAAGAAATTAGCTATCATTATCTTTCTCAGAATACTTTCCACGTTGATCAAGCTAGGAATGATTTTTGCGAGGTTGAAAGAGGATGATAACAGATAATCGCTTATATGCAAAATTTTCAAATTTAAAGAGGATGATAACGTCCAATCATTAGCTACAATCGAACTAATATACCAAAGAATAATACATTCATCTTAAATGTCAAGAACAAAAGATTTTTACAGTAAACAAAGTTCATTATTATCATATATAACATCGAATGATACAGCAATGCTTTCTAAAATATTCATTGATATACTCGATTCTGTGATTGAAATAACACCATATGAATAGACATGCATCATCTAGGGCTTGAGTAATGAAGCTCTAACAAGAGCAGTTGGAACCCAATAAATGGGGAGCATCCAATAATTTTACTTCTAACAAGAACTATTAACTAAAAGTCTAAAGATATATGTAAGCTTGCATTGAAATGCAAGATCGTACGTATTAGCTATGTAAGGTACTCATAAAATAAAAAGACGAAACAGGAAGCAGAAAGACATGGTTGATGCAGTGGGAGGTATCAGGGTTGAAGGTGCAGGTGTACACCCCCATGCATTGAGTTGAGCCCCACTGTCACGTTCTTCTATATATGTGCACTGTGCAGACATGAACAGTGCAATCCAACTTGTAACAGCCCCATGCAACTTTGGCCAGTGAGAGCCCGAGATATCAGCGAAGATCCTGCAGGTCCGAATAAATTAATTAATTGTACGTTTTCCAATTGGGTCTGCAAGTTCTAGATGATTGAGACTGTGTAGGCGTGTTGCCGAGACAACTCTCACTGCATCAGTAGGCCTCCCCCACTTTGCGGACGAGTTTGTTACCTCATCAGTAAAGGCAGCTAAAACATTTTACCATAAACCACAGTCAGTTTCAGAGGGACCCTCTTCCTGTGTTGTCCACTGTCTCTTTTCTGTCTTAGGTTACAGTTCGATGTTTAGCTCTCTTTCTTTCTTTAAGCCGAAAGTTGCCGACGATGTAATTTAGATCTCGTTGGTAACGAGATTCGGTGGAGGCCAAATTAGGTGGTGTGGGTGGTGGATAGGTTAGGTTGGAGCTAATGTGCCGAGCCGGTGTAAGCCCATAGAGAGGATTGTATGCTGCTGGCCGAAATGCAGTAGATTCTGCAGCAGTCGTGTGCGTCGCTCGATCACGATCGAGTGGTTCGCACGATTTTGTACTTTTTGTGGACATGTACCGTGCAAAATCGTGTGAACCGTTTGATGAAGATCGAGCGGCTCACACCACCATAGCAAGGACCACTACAACAGACCGTAAGCCCAACCCACAAAATCTGATTGGTCTCGAGATCATAGTTTACTTGGGGCAGGTAAGCATCAAAGATTGATCCCATATGTTTTTTTGGATTTGGTCGGGCTTGGGCCTTAGTTCGAGTTTTGGATTAATAGCATGCATGTGCAACAATTTATTTATCTGCTAGGGAAGTGGAAAGTACATAAATTGTTGCTAGAATTCTTTAGCAACCCTATTTTGGCAACGAATTTTGTGTGATGGTTAAATAGTGGCAACTCAGAATTTCTCTTGCCACAATTATGATATCAGATGCCATAGAGCGTCGCTACGTCATACTTTTCTGAACTATTTGGATAAGTCCTTGTTTTATTCTATTATTATAAATAGAAGTACTTATATCTCGTACTTTTTAGACAATTCTATCGATATTCAACTTACTTCCAAAAGAAATTTTTTTATTGCCACAACCTTTTCCCAGCTTGTGGCGACAATCATTTTGTTGGTGAAAACTTTACATTTTGCTGCGAATAGAGATTTATTTTGGGGTGATGGGACTCAATCTAATGCTTCCCTAAGGTGCCGTTTGGCACACGGGGTAAACTTCTTTTGGAGAGTCTATCCCCCTTACTTCACTATTTCTCACTCATATGCGGACTTCACTTTTTATCTTTTTAAAAAATTAAATAAATCAATTCTTAATCATCAATTCCATCAAAAATAATATATTATACCATTATATCATATAAAAATTATAAACTACTCCACTTCTACTTACTTTTTCAAGCTTCAATACAATCACATCACAATAACTGCTCACTTTTTCAAACTTCAATACATTTATATCACAATAAACTCACTTCTAACCCACCCACAGTTTAACCCTCTATCCAAACACCAAAACCCAAAAATAGGTTACCTCTACCTGTTTAACCCACTTTAACCCACATACCAAAAACACCCTAAAGTTTCGAAGTTACTTGTGAGGTGCATGTACACGTGCATGTTCGGGGGTCAGTAGGTTAATAATAACTAAAATATTGAACAATGGATGCATACACTTGCATCGTCTTGTTTTAAAGATCATGCTCACAACCTATTTTTTCGCAGCTATAGATACTTTTGGTGAATGATGGGCTTCGATGATGGCCAAGAACTTTCAAATATGGTGAGTCCTCACTGAGATGGAAACTTCAATAAGAGAAGATTTCCACAAGAAGGGTCGATTGCTAATATCCATGATTGGGGGTGGGAAAACAATCAGTGAGAACGAAGTTAAATACGATACAAGCAATTGAGCACTAAGGGTGCGTTTGGATAGTGGGTTTAGGTGGGTTAGCCTGGTAGCAGGTAATCCATTTTTGGATTTTGGTGTTTGGATAGAAGGTTAAACTGAGGGTGGGTAAGAAGTGGGTTTATTGTGATATGATTGTATTGGAGTTTGAAAAAGTAAGTAATTATTGTGATGTGATTGTATTGGAGTTTGAAAAAGTGAGTAGAAGTGGGGTAGTTTATAATTTTTATATGATATGATGGTATAGTATATTTTTTTGATGGAATTGATGATGGAGAATTGATTTATTTAATTTTTTTTAAAAAGATAAAAAGTGGGCCCCACGTAGAGGGAGAAAGGAGTGGGTTAGGGAGGGTAAACCACCCCAAGGGGGGTTTACCCCCCTAACCGAACATGAACTAAGGATTTAGTATGTTCCATCTCCAAGAGGCTTACATTGGGGGGGGGGCTTTATCCCTAAATCGCTATAAAAAATTTGTTCACATGCTAATACAAATCGTCTACAACATGTGGTGTCACTGTAGTAGCAACATGTCTTGCAAATGTATACATATATGGTGAGACCCCATTTCATTTGAAGTTTCTCCTACACACACACGCACGCACACGTGCGCGCGCGCACACACACACACACACACACATATATATAGGAAAATTATCCAATGAGCTTTATGTCCATTTAAGATGAGATAAGCCCACTCATTTTTTACCATTATTTCCTGTCATTTTGAGCTTAATAATTATTTGTTTACAAGTGTTATATCATATTCTTACTACTATTAACTATTTTCAGAAAAGAAAAATCTTAAATTCATACAAAATGATCGTATTATTATTCGTATTACTAGTATAATTTTTTTCTTACTAATGACTATTTCATGTGAATCTAAGGTTTTCTTTATATGAAAATAGTTACTAATAACAAGATTATGATATAACAACTGTAAATAAATAAGCATTGAAGTCAAAATGATAGAAAATATTGGTAAAATATGAGTGTGCTCATCTCATCTCAGATGGGCACAGGGCCCATTGGATAAGTCCACACACACACACACATAGGGTTGGGCATGGGCCGGGCTCGGGCCGGGTTCGCCTTGGCCCGGCCCAAGCCCATTTTAGAATATGGGCTAACGGGTCGGGCCTAGGCCCATTTTATTTTCAAAAATTAGGCCCAAGCCCAAACCCGGCCCAAATAAAATGGGTCGGGTTCGGGTCGGGCCGGCCCAATTTAACACCTATGTATACAAATATCATGTCTTCCATTCTTCTTGCATTTGTGTGGTTGTTTCTTATGCATGTGTGCATGTTTAAAACTATAAAGTATGCTAACTAATTTGTGATTTTAACATTAGTTGTATGTTGGAAATACAAATGTGATAAAAATATGGCGACTTAAACCACCATTCAATTCACCATTACATATTCTATTGTAGATGCGGGCACTATGACCCAATACAAATTGGTTACTTACAGTTGTACATGTTGTAACACTTGAGGACACAGATTCCATTATTGCATATTAATGTAATAATCTTGTATATTAATGTAATAATATCCTCAATCCACTATTGGATATGATTATTAATGTATCTAAGCATTTATTCTACACTTGAATAAGGATAGTAAAGTTAGAACATGGTATTTGGAATGAACATGAATATAATTGATATAATTATACCGTACTGGATATAAATATACTTGCTTTAGAATGGATCGGGCTATCGGGCTAACGGGTTTGGGCCTTCTAAGGCCCAAATCCGGCCCGTTAATCAATATGGGCTCATTTTAGGGCCCACGGCCCGCCCATTAAATTTCGGGTTCGGGTTTGGGTCAGGTTATACGGGTCGGGTTTTGGGCCGGGTCGGGCCGGCCCAGCCCAATGCCCAACCCTACACACACACACACACACACACACACACACATATAGGAAAAACTTCAAATGAGGTGGTGTCTCACCACTTTTGTGGTGAACCCTCCAGCTCATCTATTTATTTCAAATCACACGGTTGTGATAAATAACACATTAATTACATTATTTTACTAGTAAAAAAACATATTTTGGTCATTTGTCAAATTCTAAAAATAGTATGAAACAACCCTAATCTTAATTATCTCCACTCTCTCTCTGAACTACTCTCTCTCTCTCTCTCTCTCGACAGCGTGCAGAAGGATACATGTGGAGGCCGACCCTCCCTCCGATGGTGGTGCACATCGAGGACGACGATAGCTCCTCCTTTGTCGCTCACGGAGGAGGCAGAGGAGGGATTGCACGACCGTGCGTGATGGAGAAGGCGAAGGTTGCGCGAGAGTGGGCGGCATCACGAGAGGTTGTGGCTATGCAGGAAGACGACGCCGACATACATGCAGGAACGAGGCAGAGACGCACAAGCAGGAGGATGTTCGTGATGGTGCACCATGGATGACACGAGAAGCTTTACCTCCTTTTTGTTTTTTTAGATCTTGTTGGTGGAAATGGGGAGCAGGTCGTCGACGTGACGGATGGCAAGTGAGGAGGGGTGGAAGGGGAGCGGATTTACATATTTGAAGTTGGATTTACATTGTTGTATATCTTTTTTACATAACTAACATTCGATTTTTCATACTTATTCACTTTTTATTACAAATCTCAATATTTATTTCTTTTTTTGCAGAGCTCTGCGTGGATTTTACAAAGGAGCGTGAAACAATTACAAAGATTCACATAATTTTTACAAAGGGACGCATATGAATTACAAAAGAACGCAAAACAATTACAAAGATTCATACAATGTTACACAAAGATATAAAAGATGAAATTTACATAGCAGTTTAAAGAAACTACAACTACTTATTAAATTTTTATAAAGGACAATACAAAATTTACAAATGATGATAAAAACTTTACAAACAACTAATGATGGGAGTTGAATAATACATTATTTGAATTTTACAAAATCAAAAATTAATTCCATATAATATCATCCGTATTTACAAATACACTCATTAATTTACATACACTCATTTGCCGGTTTCCAAAAACGTTCTAATTTTATATCTCATTGCCGGCAAGTTGATAATATACATGAATGTAATAATCAACTCGTAAATCAAAATATAAATTCTACACATATCGTGTTTGAATTTACAAATATATGCAAAAATATCCAGTTCACTAAGAACGCTAATGGAAGTTAATTAATGCATGTATTAACGAGGATGCCACATATAGACGGTATTAAAATAGCAATTTGATATCGTTAAATGGAATTCAAATTTAATGAACCTGGATGACAAAAATGTCCTTTTAGATTAGATTTTTTAAGCAACTGTCAGATTGAGATCCAATGGATTCGATTGATGACTCACCACAAATTTGGTGAGACCACACCTCATTTGAAGGGGACCCTATATATATAGAGAGAGAGAGAGGAAAGGGATCCTACTCCATGGAGTAGGTAACTTACCTAATCCACTGTCTTTTTTCAAAAAAAAATTAATTTTTTTGAAAAATGATTCCATGGACTTTCATAATTATATCCCTCTAATATGTCATTCAAATTTCTCAGAAATAGAGACTCCTACGACCTCCATCCATAACATGAAAATACATCAAATTTGTGGATGGAGGCCGTATGAGTCTTTGTTTCTGACAAAATTTGAATGACATATTAGAGGGATATGGTTATGAAAATCCATGGAAGCATTTTTCAAAAAAATAAAAAATTTGAAAAAAAATAAAATGGCGTAGGTAAGTTACCTACTACATGGAGTAGGACCCTTTTCTCATACACACACACACACACATATTGTATATATAAGGAAAAAATACATTATATATTAACATAAGGACATTTACTTATTTTTCCAAACCCATCCAATCATCCACTCCTTAAGCTCATATTCCCTAATTCCCAAAACCCTCCCTGCAACTGCATTTTTTCCCTTTGAACAGAAACATCTGCACAACATTTATTCTTAAACGAGCCTTTAACGAGCCGAACCGAACCTTTACGAACCTTAACCGAGCCGAACTTGATTACATTTTTCATTTTATCAAGCCGAATCGAGATCGAGCCTGAAAGTATGCTAAACGAGCCGAACTGAGCTTCGGTTGGTTTGCTCAGGTTCAGCTCGTTTACACCCCTAGTAGCACCCCAAGATAGTACCAATACCACATTCAATGCCCGGAAATTGCTGAGTCTTAGTTATAAAAGTAGAGGTCTATTAATTGACAACCTGAACTTGTATATTTTAGAGTAGCTAATGTATAACACTTAAAACATAATTCCATATCAAAAACTTCAGTGTAAGAGTATGTTGTAGGAGTAGAAATTATTACTTGACAACTTAGGTGAAATATCCTGACCTAGTTGTGGAAAGGGATACTGAGAGGTGGAACCACCCTTAAAAGATAAGAGGAAAATGTTAAGAGTGTGCAACCTCCATTATTATAAAGAGTAAGTGATGTGCTATATTACAATCACTTGCGAATAAGTATGGGAAGTTGTAATATTCCAAACATAGCCCGACATTTAAAACTCATAAAATGTGAGAATGCATTATGAATATGGATCACTAGTTGACAACTTGAACTAAAGTACTTTGGAAGATTATCAATGAATCCATTTAAGCTTGACCCGAACAAGTCATTAGGATCAACGATAACATCTTATATCTAGCCTTATATTACAGTCAATATCTTCCCATCAGTTGAAAGGACCTCAACGAGAGATGGATGCACGACTATTAAGGGACGAGAGGAAAATACTAACTAGACCATAACACATATATGCATTGCAAATATCATTGGGGGAGGGGGGTTGCAACTTGCAAGATCCTAAAATAGATCAACATTGGGTGTTCTTAAAATATTGATTTTGATAATAAGTGGTTATGGATAATCTTCGTGGATAATGACTTGGGTCTATCTCCAGAGGTTTGAGATATCCTAGAAGAAGAAGAAGTTGACGAAGATATGTGGTGTACTGCAGCTATACGAGGTTTGCGATGGAACACATGCAATGGGCATGTGCTTTACAAGTACCAAATACTAGTTAGGCGAGGGCTGGGGCAATTGCATGTAAGCTTACCATGCGATGCTATGGGTAGGGATGAGCATGGGCCGGGTTGGATTGGGCTTTGAAAGGTTCAAGCCTAAGCCCGTTTAAAAAATTCAGGCATTGGGCCGGGCTCTGGCCCGCAATTTTTTTTGTTCAGTCCAAGCCCTTGCCTGGGCCAATTTTATGGGTTGGCTTGGGCTGGACCGACCCATCTCCACCCATTAGAGATTATTAACTTTGAGTCTTTTCTTTCAAGTCAATCTCAACTCAAGTTATACAAAGCCAAAATTATTTAAAGCATATGCCATAATGCATGCAAAACAATTAAAAATCAATTCTACCAAATCCAAGGATTTCTCATTTGACACAAGTGCACTCAATGCTAGATACCATGAATGTCTCTCATTTATAGATTTTGAAAGAGTGAAACATGTACACTTACACAATTAACAACAACATGTGCACCCGACTCTACATGTTAAAAAAATGGGCATAAGACCCATATTGAGTAAAGATTCAATAATAGAAATTATTTTGATGGAAAAATAAATACTAACAAATTCAAAAATAACTAACAGAATCTAAACCAAAGACTAATTAAGGGAAATTAATTCTGAATTGAAATACAATGATAATCAACTCGCATGTCACACGCTTGACTTTCTTGATTTATAAACATTGTATGAAGATAGGATACAAGAATAGAGTGCACAATGAAATAGGCGGGAGTTTTCATGCGTGTAGGATGCAAGAAATGGTTCGAGCCTATTTCGAACCGAGCCCTTGGATCAGGCTAGGCTGGCCCGAACCAAGCCCGAACCAAGCCCGAACCATAAACATTAGGCCCACACTTGGGCCAGTATTCATTTAGGTTGGACAAAGCCGAGCTTTTTGAGCTGAGTTTCGGACTAAATCGGGCCGATCCAGCCCAATGCTCATCCCTAATCATGGGACACCGGCATCGTGGAGGTTGGGGTAGTTAGGGTAGAAGAGAAGGATGGTAGAGGACTTTTCGGTAAATTACCCGGATTAACATTCCCAATCCCAGCGGGCCCCACAACGACCCTCCAAGAGAGCTCTAACATCTAATCGGATCCTCACTTCAAGTCCAATCGCCATCCTCTGGCCCAAACCCCCATAACCAACCCTCTCCTCCTCTCTCCACCAATATCGTAAGTTCGTAACACACCTCCCCTCTCTCCTCTCGCGTCCGTCGCTATTCCCCTCCCTTGTGATCTCTCCGATCCGATCGCGGCAATGTCAGTCGTCCGATTGCGCCCGCTGCCCCACCAATGCCGGAGCTCCGCCGCGGTTGCACCACGGAGGGGCGCCAGAGCCCCCCTGGCAGCTGGACTTGGCCTCTGCCGGCGGCCGCCGCCGCCCAGGCTCAGGTGCAGGATCATTCCACGGCGGATCTGCGCGAATCTGGCAGCCGAGTCCCCACCGGCGGAGGCCAGCTCCGACGAGGGCTTGCTGTTCAGAGAGACGTTCCCGTTGCGTAGGATGCATACGGTGAGTGGAGAACGAGCAAACATCGCAAGCTTTTGGCGATTTGATCGGATTCTTCCGAGGCTCCGGGAAACGGCCATGCAATCAAACGCTATGGAACTAGAATGCTGGCTGCGATTATGTGGCGAAATGGACGGAGAATACACTAATTCATTTGGTTTAGATGGAACCACTTCTCCATTTAATCTAAATCGTAACGAAATGCAAATTCCAAATTAGGCAATGATAGTGTTGTTAATATAGTTGAACCGTATTGGTTCTGAGCTGATATTGAATGGAAAATGAATCCGTAAGCGGTGGCCGAGACGTCAAAAACATATTATGACACTCATCTTTTTCTTTGTGTAATGGCAGGTGGAGGGGAAGGTGACGGTGAGGATGGAGAGATCGGAAGGTGGAACGAAGGGGAAGGTCACGGTGGGGTGCAATCTGGACGGAAAATGGGTGCTACATTGGGGAGTGACCTATTGCGACGATATTAGCTGGTGTGTCTTCTGTTTCAGCATTAAATTCTAAAATTGAAATGTTGTAAATATTATATATCCGTTTTATAACACAGATGTTTCGTTGAGATTCAAATCACTCACGGACCTAAAAGCATGAAGAATTCTGAAATTTCACAATCATTATTTTACATTAAGGTGGGGTTGTCAAGTGCTGACTGCATTGGGCACAGTAGAACCCACTCTTTTCTCTTGTATAATGCATATTATATGCCCCAAATTGATGATGTGTGATCCACCGTGAAAGGATCCTCCGCTACGCATGGTTTTTTTCTCACATTTTTTTGATCACTGCTTTCAATTACTCTATCTACCGAAGGGATGTCACATCCAACATCGGCCGGGGCAAGACCAAAAGCACGGTATTGGTAGCGTCATCTAAAAAGTTGTTGGGGTCATGGCATCTACTGGACCCCTGTATCCTCTGTTTAGGCATGATAGCTTGTTGAGGGTTTAAACCGGGACATGCTTTAATTTTGAAATGATGTAGTTCTGAAACAAACGACACTGAAAAGAAAGGGTAAATAAAAACGTGCTAGAAGCTGACATGAATATCAATTATCAAATAAGCATTCATTGGTGATAAAAGATAATCCTACTGTGATCTAATCGCTATATTTTCGTGCTGCACTTGGATCATTGTCGATGAGTAAGGAAAATGATAGCTTGGGGAGGTGTCCATTTTACATTAAAAGCTTGTTTCCCTAAATACCAAATCATTCCTTGAAAATAAGAAACTATTAGATGATTTTTCTTAGGAGGTGGCTAACACTGGCGATGGCTTTGATTCAAATGATTAACCAAATGCATCTCATCAATTGAAAAGATAATCACATGTTTTATTTGTTTGATATTGCAGTGAATGGGACCAGCCACCTGTGGAAATGAGACCTCCAGGTTCAATTCCCATAAAGGTAGATATGACCTCAAGAGCTCTTGATATCTTCTTTGAAAGCATACCCTAATGGCGATTCTTGTTTTATTCATTTTTTATAATGTAGCTGGTTTCAGGATTATGCCATTGAAACACCATTTGAGAAATCTTCATCAGATTCTGGGGGGGAGATCTTTCATAAATTGCATATAGATTTGGACGGCAGCAGTTCCATTGCAGCTATCAATTTTGTCCTCAAGGTTGTTAACTTTCAATGATAAAGTTCTGGTATTTTTTTTAATTTGCTTGGCGTGCGCACACTTAATACCCACATTTCGATGGTTGCATGCCTTGCTATTTTTCTTGTTCCGTTGTTTGATTGTTTGATGCTCATTTGGGTTAGGTTGTAACTAAAGAAGAGCCAATGACTGAACATTGTAGGATTATCTAAATTGTCCAAACAAACATTATTTATTTTTTTAAAAATTACCCCCAGTGGACCTTGCTTTCTATTGTTTAGAATCCTCTGATGCAGGAGGGGATGTAATGAGCTGCTGTGATTAGTGATGAGCGTGGGGCTGTGCCTCTTTAGGTCCAAGTTGATCCGGCCCAAGGTCCAATAAAATTAACGGGCCGTGAGCCGGGCAGAGGTCTGAATTTTTTCTCCCGCTTCACCCACGGCCAAGCCTGGCCTGGTTAATATGGGCTTGGGTTCAGATTGGGATGATCCATCAAAAAACTTATGTGGGAGCATTGACAGGAAAATGGGTGATTGAAGATGCCTATGCTATTAATGGAACAATGAGGATGAATGTGTATAAAGGAATTGTTGGTATACGAAGGACTGATTCAAAACTAACTATTCACAAATAAAATAGAGTGTATTATTTGAGATACACGTAAGAGTAATGATGAGAGAAGTGATACTCACCATGCAGTGAAAAAAGTGTTCTTACAATGAAGATAATGAGAAAAGTTGAACCACAAGTTTGTTTTAAGAGAAGAAAGTGGAAAATTATGTGTATGTAGGTAGTAAAAATTGATGATAATATACATAACTGCATTATAATAATTCGGTGTTGGGCCCTTATCGGGTCACGTCGGTGGGCTAATGGGTTTGGGCCGAGATTGGCCCAAGCTTGACCCATTTATTTAATATGCCAAAATTTTGGACCAAGCCCGACTCGATATAAATTGGGCCCGGGTTTGGGTTAAGCTTGTGTAATACATCTTTAGAAGCACATTCTTGGTATGTATTTTCCAAGCCTTTTCGCTGGCGGATGGTACTTTTAGCTTAAGTGGGTTGGATATTTCTTTTTTTTATGAACTTTCTTGCAAGGAAATCCCCTACCATGATGTGGTGGAATTATTTCTCATTGTTGATGTTTATATGTTATTTGCAGTTGGATCCCGACCAGTGAGCTATTACGCTTTCTTCAAAGGATGGCTGCTTCCAAGCCCACCTCCTGGTTGTCATCGCTCGATCACTTCCTTTTCCACTAAGTGATTGCTTAGGGACCTTAGCGTACGATCTGGGCTGTTTCCCTCTCGACTTTTGATCTTAGCACCAAAAAAGTCTGTCTGTACAAACGATGATGGCCCGTATTCGGAGTTTCCATGGGGTTGGTCAAGCGAAAGCCACCCGGGACCATTGAGTGCTCGTTTTTATTTGTGGCGTAAGAGTATAAGAATACTCCTGTATTTTTACGTTATGGGCTCTAGGGTTTAGTTTATATATAAGAGACCCCAAGCCTCTGTTTCTCAACAAGAATTTCTTTTACATTTTCCATGGTATCCAAATAACTGTCTTAGATCGATGTTACATATCCTTCTTGACCTAGCCCATCCCCTCCACCCACATCTTTGTACTGTTCTCGATATCCCTCTTGACCTAGCCCATCCCCTCCACCCACATCTTTGTATTGTTCTCGCTGGAGTCGTCTCGAGTAGCATGTCAACTTTGAATGTGTGTGCACGTGTGCGCATGTTGTGTGCGTGTGCACGTGTATATGTGCATGTGTGAGCATGCATGGGTGTGTGTGGGTGTGGGTGGGCACGTGGGGGAATGTGCGTGGGGGGAATGAGCTTGTGCTATGGGTGCATGACGTGCATATGCGTGAGTGTTCATTATACCTCTCCCGAAATAGATCAGGATTCTAGTAGGCAAGGCGGTCATGGATTTTGCTTCCCTCCTTAGCCATTTCCATCAATCTAATCATCCTTCTAACAAATGATTGATGATGTTTAGAAGACGCATGTGGCTAATTACTAGATACTTCTTACGATGTTCCACCGACTACAAAGCAATCACTAGATACTTCTTACAAGCCAATCCAGACTATTTAGCTATCTTCAACAGATTACTCTATGTATGATCAGATAGCCCAACTTCCGATGAATTATACTCCTGAGCATGCACATCTACAAGTCTAGCGATGACTTCACATATTGTGGTTCGCACTGCTTTCGTTGGTGCTTCTTCATAAATAATTGATTTGGATACTTCTACTAACTTGGCTAGAGAATGTAGATTTATGTCCTTGTGTCAGCCATCCATACTGTGAGATTAGTGAGTGTGGAGAATAGAATGGATCATTCTGTTTATTTTATGGGCCTAGGGTCTCTTATATAAAGAGAAACATTAGGGTGCAAAAAAAGGAGAAAGTACATAAAAGACTCCGAAGGGTTACGGAACACAAATAAAATAGAAAGAATAATAACTCTAACACTTCCCCTCAAGTTGGAGCATATCTGTCAATCATACCCAACTTGGAAATTAAATACAAGAGGCGTTTCTTCGGTAGTGCCCTCGTGAAGATGTCTACAAGCTCTCTGACGAGCGCTTTGATGACTTCTTAAACCTCCTGCAGCAGCTTAGGGATGCGCCGACGCCATCCAATGGCAGGAATCACTGGGTCTGGCGCGACGACGCCTTCTCTTCAAGGCGGGCCTTCAAGGTGATCTCGCATCAACCAATCTCTGATCGGAACCCCCTTTGCAACGATTTGGGGTGGCTGTGGCGATTAAATTTGCCGGAGAAGGTGGCTTTTTTCCTGTGGCTTTTGCGCCGTGGTAGGGTATTGACCCGCGATAGATGTGCTAAGTTTCTATCGGGGGTTGACTCCATGGAGTGTGTGCTGTGTGCCGGCGATCTGGAGACTCTGCAACATCTTTTTTTCAGTTGTCCGTGCTCTGCCACCATTTGGGAGGGCCTCAATGTGGCTTGGGTTGACGCTTCTTCGGCAGACTCGTTTTGGGTCACTATGCGCTCTCGTGCTGATCGGCCAAGGAGGGAGCTGCTCCGCCCCCTCGCTTGCATCTGGGCGCTGTGGCTCGCTAGGAACGCGAAGATTTTCAGGGGCCAAAGGGTCTACAAGGAGAACGTTTTAGCGCATGTTGATTTGCTTCTGAGTGACTGGATGCTCCGGTAATGCTGTGGCCGCGTGTTGGTGATTGGGTTGTGGTCTGGGGTATCGACAGGGATCCTCTCGATCCCTGATGTTTGTATCACTTTGTACTTCTCTTCTCCTCTCCCTCGTTTGATTTTTTAATAAAATTTGGGGCGAACACCACCATGTGTCTCCCCCGAAACGTTTTGGTTTCAAAAAAAAAAGATGTCTACAAGCTGAAGTTCGGTGGAGATGTGTAGTGTAATGATCTTTCCTCCTTGTATTGCATCACAAATGAAATGACAATCAACTTCAATGTGTTTAGTCCTCTCATGGAAAACAAGATTGGTGGTGATGTACCTAGCAGACTTGCTGTCGCAGTATAAAGGTACAGAAGTACCAACGGGAAGGCCAAGTTCCAGTAGAAAAGAGGCAAGCTATGTGATCTCAGAGGTGTCTTGGGTCATTTCCCTGTATTCTGGCTCTGCACTTGATCTGGAGATCATTGTCTGCTTCTTGCTTTGCCAAGTGACCGGGTTGTCCCCAACTAACATGGCGTAGCCTTTAGTGGATCGATGATCCTCAGGCGATTTGGCATAGTCAGCATTTGTATAGATGAAGACATTAGTGTAGTCATTCACTCCATAGAAGAATCCACGTCTGGGAGATTCTTTCAAGTATCGAAGGATCATAAGAACATCCTGCCAATGACTGTAAAGGGGCCTTTCCATGTGCAGGATGGCTCTGCTCACAGCATATGATATATATAGTCTAGTAACAGTGAGAGAGAAGTTTACCCACTAGGCTTATCGCGTAGTGTCCTCAAATGTTGGATCGGTAGATGTTGAATATTTTCTCAATTCTACAGGTATGCTAGGTGGCTTGCATCCAAGTAGTCCTGCCTCAGTTAAAATGTCAAGGAAATACTTCCTCTGTGAGAGATGGGGCCCCTCGGTAGTATGTAACACCTCAATGCCAAGAAAGTAACGAAGTTGGCCAAGATATGTCGTGACAAAGACCTTCTGGAGGAAGGTCTTGATCTCTAAAATGCTGGCTTCATCATCTCATGTTAGTCTCTAACAACCATATCATCAATATAGACAACAAGAATGACGGTGTTAGTAGACCGTCGTTTGACGAAGACAGAGTAGATAGATGTCGTCCTTTGAAAATCAAGGGTGTTGATCTCACTAATGAGTCTGTTAAACCATGCATGGGGGCTCTGATTCAAGCCATAGATGACCTTGCGTAGTCAGCATACACACTTCCCCTTGACTATGTAACCTCGTGGCTACATCATATAGACCTCGTCGAGGTCACCATAGAGGAAAACGTTCTTCACATCAAGTTGAAAAATGGGGCATACCTTGTTAATAGCAACAAAAAGAATCATACGTATTGATCCCATTCTGGAAAATGGAGAGAAGGTTTAAAGAAACAACCCCAAAGGTTTGTGTGAAGCCTTTGGCAATTAATCTGTCTTTCAATCTGTCAATGGACCCATCAGGTGACTGCTTGATCATGTAGATCCATCTGTAAGCTACAGGACAAACTCTTAGGGGGCACAACACGAAATCTCACGTGTCCCAGGAGGTAAGTGTGCCCATCTCCTCATCCATGGCATGTTACTAACCCGTCCTACATCGCACTGTAATGATCTTTGGGGACTGAAATAGCATTCAGGGCTTCTGCAAATCTCTTGTCACAGCTATATAAACCATCAGTTGAAGTAATTGTGACATAGGATGAAAAGTACATTGCCTCTTTTACTTGCAGAGAGCTATCAGAAGCCCCTTAGGTTCATCTGCAGCAGCAATGGTGAGAGCACTTGAAGGGGTCATATTATCCTACATAAAAGGGGCAGGCAAAGGAACAAACAAAGGTACAATGGTAGGTATAGGTCCAAAGGGATGTCACCCACAACATGTGTGAAGAAGCTTGTCCGCTCAAAGAAGGTGGCATCAACAGACACATAGTATCGGTGCCCGATAGTATCATAACATTGATACCCTTTCTGAGTACGAGAGTACCCAAGAAAGACGTACTTGATAGCCCTAGGTGACAATTTATCCGTTTCATGGAAGTTATGAACAAAAGCAACGCAATCGAAAATTCACAAAGGTAGAGGAAAAGGAGACTCAGAAGGGTATAGTAAAGAGAATGGAGTCCCCCATTGAGAACAAATAAGGAACTATGTTGATGAGATAGATAATGGTAAGGATGCCATTCCCCCAATAGTACTTGAGAACATTCATTTGACTAAGGAGAGATCTGGCAATGTTAAGCAAGTGTTGGAGTTTCCTTTCCGCCATCACATTCTGTTCCGAGGTATATGGACAGGAGATTTGGTAAATAGTCTCGTGAGACGCGAAGAAAGAAATCAAGTCCTATTGAGTGAACTCAATGGCTTTACCAGTTTGAATGATCTAAATACATGTAGAAAAAGAGATTTTAACACATAGAAAGAAATTTCTGATAATTTTATTAATCTATGAATGCTTCGTTATTAGATACATCCAAGAATATATACTATAGTCATTAACAAAGACAATAAAATAGTAATGACCAATCAATGTTCGGATCGGATAAGGTCCTCGAACATCACGATGGACAAGACCGAAAAGACTGGTACTACAAGACTCCGTACAAATAGGAAACGAAGCTCGATGATGTTTCCCGAACTCACACACCCCGTACTAAAAGGGCTTCATAGTAGAGTGTTGAGATAATAACATATCCTGATGATTCTTTTCTTATTTCTACTCTTCTATGTGCATATCATGTAATTTACCTAGGGTTTTTCTCACATATAAGAGAGCCTTAGGGTCTATATGTATGTAACTCATCCTCATGGTATCAGAGCAACGGTCCTAGATCAGAGCCATGACCTAAATCCTTCCCACACCCTCAAGCCTCCTCTCGTGAAACCCTAGCCTAGGGTCGCCGCCACCAATGCAATAACCCCACGCGTGGGCGCCGCAAGATGCCTCAACCACCGTCGTTGCCCAGACCGTCGCTGCAGTCACATATCCAGGCCGTCAGGCTACCATCGCAGCAGCTATTGACCGTCTCTTTGACCACGAGACCGTCGCCCACAAGCCGCCAGGCCGCAGTCTGCACTGTGCATGATCTAGTTTTGACCAGAAAATGTGATTTCAAACATACAAATCGTGTTTCCAACCCTAGCACGCAACAAGGATTGAGGAGGATGGTTGTATGAGTCTACACATACAATCACTCCTCAGTATGATTGTGTAGACTCTCTCAGATTAGTCTACTCCCCAGTCAAGTTCTTGTTTCCACTATTTTTTATTATGTTAGAGAACAAGGGTGATATATTTTCGTCGTGTGGTGCTTTCAAGAGAAGGTCTCAGCTCCCATAGTAAAGATGGATGGGACCAACTACGAGTTGTGGTCCATGCAGTTTCACATCCCCATGTAGTGCAATAACAAGGACCACATCCTGACTGATCTAGAGCCGAAAGACAAGACTGGGGCTAATGCTTCTTGGAAACAAGATGATGCTTATGCATAGATTTGGCTCTCCACGATGCTCACCACGAAGATTGCCAATGACATAGTAAATTAGCCCACAACCAAGGCTATGTGGGACATCTTAGCTGTCACATATGGGTAAGCCAGGAATGAGAGCAAGATCCTACAACTTAAGTATGACATCTTTTCAACCAAGAAGAATGGTTGACCTCTCCATGTCCATTTTTTCACATCTTCGAGGCATGCTTGAGAGACTCCACGACCTCATGCCCTCAGGCTAGATTTGTTTGGAGGTGAACAATTTGGGTAGCCGACCTTGCTTAACATGGGAACAGTCTCGGTTTTGAACTTAGTGGCTGAATTGATAAGTTCTATAAATACACTACATTATGAAAGCTGCCCATAACTTAAGCAGGATCATTAGTCACAATTCTGAGCATCTAAATACTAGACACTATCACGTAGACTTCCAGCACTTGTTGAACAGCTTTTATTAAGGGATAGTTTGATTTGGGTGTCTAATGTTATACTTCTAAATGTCTATCTTGTGGTATCACAGGAGGAGGAAACTGCCACTTGGTATCAACACAAGGGAAGAGATTTCAGGATCCCTTTAGTTGACTACCAGCTAGAAGATGACTCCAGTGCAGGTGGACAAAAAGGTTTCAGCATATGGCCAGGTTCTTTTCTCTTTTAATTACGCATTTTTCTTTTTTGAAGGATTTTGGAACTCGTGGTTTTTACTTTCTGTTGACGAGGGGGACTTGTCTTTTTCATCCATCAAAGCTCCTGTTCCAGTTTTGATCTATTTATATTGCCCTTCAGAAAGCTACAAAACCGATTCTTTTTTTTTTGGGCACATCTGAGCGAAGCAAATGATTGGACTAATAATCTTGGGAAAAAAAACCTTTGATTTTCTTTGCTAGATGTTCAAGTAACTATCACGATTATACGTTTTGGAACCCCTTGCAGGAGCTCTAACTCAAATTTCCAGCTTGCTCCTGAAATCGGAGGAGTCTGATTCAAGTAATCAAGAGAATACTGATGACGCCAAAGAGAGTAAGATGGAGTTTACGCTTCTTAACAAATATTCGGAGGAATATCCTCTTTTAAAAGAGATTCATGTTCAGAATTCTATCTGCGTATCGGTGACGAAAGATGAAGATAAGGACAAAAACAGTGTTCATTTTGATACGGATGTGCCTGGTGAGGTTGTGATTCATTGGGGTGTTTGCAGAGGTGGCACCAAAGCATGGGAAGTTCCTTCGCCTCCCCACCCTCCTAAATCCAAGATCTTTCGAAGGAAGGCCCTTCAAACACTATTGCAGGTACACTGAATGTGATCTTTAGAAAATGATGACGCTCTTATCTGAATTGTCCTTGATATTCCAAAATAGCTATTTTATCTTACTTTATTATTTTAGCGATTTTGTGCCACAAGACTTTCCAATACCTCATCGAACATGTTCATTTAAAGAAATCTTTGATGCCTTAAACTCAGCATAAAAATATGGGTATTTATTAAGATTTTGACCATAGTTATTTTTATAGACTAGCTGCATTTAGGGAAAAACAATCTATGCATATAATCTGGGTTATTTCTGACAACTGTTAACACGTGGAATCCTGTTGGCCATTTCTCCTCTCCGATCTCCCAATACTCCTACTCTCTCTAATAACAAACCCGCTTCTCTCTTTTTCTCACGCATGTATAAAGACATCCACACTTTCGATCAGATGTGAATGGAGTACTTGATATGAAGAGAAATCGATCTCCATCCACAAGAGGCGAATGTCGAGACAAGAGTGATCCGGGTTTATTGGATAATGAGAAGGCGAAAAGTCTAGAGAGTGGTTCGCAAAATCCAAACCGAGCTCTTGAAAATCGCCTCAAATAATTGGAGATGCCAGATTTATGGAATCGATGCGGGTGTCCGTTGGGTCCCGATTAAACCATCATGAGTCGACATCTTGGGATAGAAGAGGAGTAGATGAGGAGTAAGAAATACAGTGATTAACAAAGAGAGGAAATGAAGAGAAGGTAAAAAGAAGGCTCAAAGTGAGCAAAGGAAAAAGAAATGTAAACAGAAGTAAAGAAAAATGGCACAAATGCGCGAGACTGATCTTTGACCTTAAACTAAATTCAAACAAACACAGAGCGATGGATTCACCAATTCACGTCTATGAAGCCGTAAGCATTCATTTATTTTATCTTTTCAATTTTAATTGTTATTCAGGCAATTTTGTAGCTTATTCTTAGAGGCTGAACTTATAGGAAACTGAGTACTGCAAGAAAAGCATCTCATATTTCTCACTTCCTTTATAACATGTAGTTTGCACTTTTTAAAGGTTCTTGATATCGGTCATGGGTTGACTACACAACCAAAGAATAAGAGTGAGGAAGCCGATAGTGACGAATCAAGTACTTCGGGCCGTGTCTGCAAGTAGGAGAAGGCCCTACTCTAATGCGAGACGATGAGACAGATACCCCCATGAAGGAATGTCCTAATCTCAATACATCATACTAAGTCTACAAGCATAAGAAGCCATACTCATCCACATACGATAGAAGTACCGGTATTTCAACGAGCTAAGGTGATAATCAAGATAGCCACAAACTGGATTTTTGGCTCTAATCCTTAGGGGTCATGCCTTTCTCAGTCTGGAGTGTACCTGAAAATGATGTGAGCTATATGAAACCATGAAGTCCATTATAATTTTATTTAGGGTCAAATTGTTATTAGCAGTTCACTTATTTTAATTTTTGAATTTTATTTTTTTGAGTATTTTTCAAAATAAATGCCTAACGATTTTTTTTGGATTTTGTGTAAGTCCTAAGTTAATCAAATGGGAGAAGTCGGAAAAACAATGCACGTATCACGATGCTAGAAAACTCATCAACGTGATGAATGATATATGCTCAGTTAAAAGACTTGTAGTGCTTCCTAGCTCTCTCCTTGCGAGATGCAAGACAAGAATTTAAATCTGCACTACATGCAAAATGCAATCCGATGAAATCGCCATAAGTAGGAATTGCTATTAATCGTGAAGACCCAATTTAATTTAACTAAGGTCCAAGCGTAGAGACTATAGGTACATTCAGCTAATTAGGGTCTTGGACCTAAGTACCGTCAAGCAATCCTTAAGACCATGAGCCCACTCATACAAGACAAATAAAAAGAAGGCAAAAAATTCAAATCACGGGGAACAAAATAAAA
The DNA here is from genome assembly GCA_037367405.1 of Ottelia alismoides. Lineage (NCBI taxonomy): Eukaryota > Viridiplantae > Streptophyta > Magnoliopsida > Alismatales > Hydrocharitaceae > Ottelia > Ottelia alismoides. The sequence goes on along the minus strand of JAZKJV010003645.1, from coordinate 962,586 downwards.
TAAGTGGAAAAATAGGGAGAAAGAAAGATAGAAGCTGAGAAAAACCATGATAAAACCGGGCAAGCCCCTAGGTGGACAAACACCTGGTAAAATAGGTCAGCTGAGAGTCTAGATATCCAAGTGTTTGTCCCTGTATTGTTACAATAATAATAGAATGAAGGATATGGGGAGATCCTTAAGCGCATCACGGAAGCGTGAGGATCGCATCGTATGCGATCGTGAGCGACTAGTCGCACTAGTTGCTCGATGCAGCGGAAATTTAAATTTTTCATGTGACGAAACCACATGATCCAAGAACACTTCTCGGATCGTTTCCGTCTAAACCACAAACAAGTAATAGGGTTACCTCTTGAAGCATGATTGCGATCGAGTCTCTAAATGAAGAGACCTCCTGTCTTAAGTCCAATCCGACGGAGGAGATGCTTGCGAGTGCTTGGATGAGACACGTGCTTCTCGCAATCCATGTTGATGATCCAAGCTACGAATCTCCTGATCTCATCACACGAGATATGACGTCTTCTTCATGAGTAAGGAGCGCCGAAGTAGACGGAGTATAACTGCAAGAAGTTTCATGAACAATTCATTTAACATTAAACAAATCATGTAGTTCTTTACACAAATATTCACGAGCATTATCAGACCTAAACTATTTTATCACTTTCCCATATTGTGTCTCCATACAGTAAAAAAATATTTCACAATGCGATCGACTTCGCTACAATTACGAAGTAAACAAGCGTGCTTCTAGAATAGTCATCAATAAACATAATGAAATACTTGCAACCATTAAGAGCAGGAATGCTAAAGGGACCTAAAACATCAGAGCAAACTAACTCAAAAAGATATTTTGTCTTACTCTCGGAGATCGAATACGTCGCTCTAGTGTTCTTTGCTTTCAAAGAAACATGACAAACCATGTCTTCAGAAGTCAAGTCTTTAACTAATAAAGGAAACATCTCTTTGAGATAACCAAATGGAAGATGACCAAGAGGTTAATGCCATTGCATGACTAACTCATGACAAATTTTCTTATTTTTCTTCTCTTGAATTGTAGTTGTCAACGTAACTGCCACTTTAATTAGTAGACAATACAAATATTAAGAAACTAAGCCAATCCTGATTCTTTGTATACTTCGATGAGAAGATAAAACAAGTTCACATTTCAATTCTTTTGTTATCTTGCTAACGGAAGGAGATTTAGAGACATATCTGGAACATGAAATGCATTATGAATAACAAATCTACTAACAAGGGATAGACTTCCTTTCCCCACAACTGTAGCATGAGATCCATCGGCAAGAGCAACATGGTTCCTATCAGAGGCTAATCTATAAGTGCTAAAGAGTTTTGCGTCACTTGTCATGTTGTCAGTAGCACCACTATCAATTATCCATTCTTTGTTCTCTTCAATATGCAAATTGTGATGACTCCTTTGAGTGGCAATGGTAAGAGCACTATTGATAGTGCAAGCTTGGTCAGGAGTTCTCTCTCAAATGTTTCTCATGCTCACATAAACATAAATTTCTTGAAATGGTCATGTGTAGGCTAGGTGTCCTTCAATATCAATTTTCTCCTCCATTTTGGTTCTCTAATTTGGATTGGAGTCCTAGAATTCTGCACCATCTTAACATCCTCATTAGACTTTTCGTCAGGCATCTTGAGAATTAACACAAGAAGAACTCATTAGCATTTTATTGAACACATGGTGTGGAATTAATGTTCTGATGGCTCCAGCACTCTGAGACATTTCCTCGAACACTTGGTGAGCAATTTATACGACAATACGCTCCCAAACCATAAAGCCACAAACCGTACACCTCATGACAATTGCTTGGAATCTCCAAGAAGAAAAAGAGCTCTCATACACCGCCCTGTTGTAGGAGTGAAAGATGCGAGGCTACAACTTGAGCACCTTCTCTTTCTCTAATAACAATATGAACTTAACGACCGAGAATCGCAGCAGGTTGAAGCTTAAGCCTTACTCTGATACCATGTAGTAAATCAAGCATACAAAGATGGTAATTAACATGGAAGCCATCCACAATAGAAGGGAAACACCACGAGGAAATGAGAGGGAGAGATGCGTATATGCCCAAGAAAAGACGGATCCCCTCCCAACATCCATTTACCCATTTACATGAAACTCAACACTAAGTTGTGTCCAAGCTGACAACATTACAAACAGAACTTAGGAATCTTCTCAAACACAATTTTCGTCTGAATAATGAATGCCATTTATAATTGTCACTTGATCAGTCATACGCTCTTGCAGTCTAGCTCTATGTAAACCTTATGTAACTTGGCCTAGTGAAATTCATTACGTCCTTATTCACAAATATATTTCCCCATCACTTGCGATGTTGATTTGATGATGCAATGGTTAAGAAGGTGTACGTTTAGTCCTTGATGCCCAATTCAGATTGGTGCTTGAGTAGATCTCAAATTGGGCTCGTAGCATCACCTCAAATTTGAGTGAAATTATGTTAAATTTCTTCATAATTCCATCTCACCAGGTCAACGAGGCTGAAATACTGCATTGTTTCTTTTTCTAATATTTTGGTGAAACGTCGATGACATGTTAATGAAATTTCATCAAAAGTGCATGTCATTTTAGCAAGGCCAAAATAAGGGACTCTCGATGTGTTTAGTTCTTACAGAGCTTTACATTGTTTGAAGAAGCTCATTGTATTTAGTTTTGGAATTTTAGATCTAAATCCAAATCAAATTAGTTAGAAACAGACTTCTAAGGCTATATTCAAGTTTTAACTAAATATCTTTATTTCTTTTGTTTTTCTTTATTTTGAAATATATGTTTTGTTTAGTACTTATTGCATGTGTCACCTCATTCTTGTTAAAAAAGTGATTATCATGGCTTTTGCTTGCAGTTCAGAATCCAATTCTGACTCTATGCAACACATTGTTACTAAATATCAAATGTGCATTGATTATGACAATAATACTACTTCAAAACTTAAAATAAATCTTCTATTTTCCATACAACCATGTATTTCTATTCAATTTATTGATTTAGGAACATAAAAATTATATAAAAAATCAAGTTGAATCATTTCAAGTTCCAATGGTTTGAGTCAAATTTCAGCAAAATTGTTATGAATTTTTCTTTGTGGATTCAGATGAAATGAAACCGAAAATTAGTATGTAGGAAGCTGACGATCTAATTGTGGTTACCTATTCTTTGAAAAACTTGAGACCTCCTATCGCAAATGATCTATAAAAACCGTTTTCATCTTCATATTTGATGAGTATATGCCTTGAATCCAGGGCTCTCAACAATATTTCACCATGATGCTCAATCCTCTTCTTTATAAAACTTCAAAAATCCATTAAATCAGTTGAAGAGTGCGTAAACCAAGCAAGTAATGAATGGCTTTTATTGGTCTAAAAAATAAATGTCTTTTGTAAACCATTTACTCCATTCTCTGTAGTTTCATTTACATGTTCTTGTTCCATGTAAAAAAAGACTTTGAATTGGCTCGACAAAAGATGATACAACATGTGACCCCTTAATACATTTACATATGAAATTCCTTATTTTCCCAATCTTCTCATACGGATGTTAACTCAGCCATGACCGGTCCCAAGCTCGGATAAATTGAGGAGGGTTGCGCGTTAGGTAACCGAAAATCAACACAAGAAAGATAAAGTCTTAAATAGTGTTCTTAGGGAATTTGTCTCAAAACATTTCGGATCTTTTCAACATGGATTTATGCAAACATTTAGATTTCGTTGGGTGTTCTCTACTAGCAACATGCTACATCACTTGAATGCAATGAGAAGTTGGCAAGGACCGCTACATCGCTGCCCCGATGTAGTTCAAAATTTACAAGAGTTCTTGCATGAGGAACGTATGCGAGTAAATAAGCTAGTTCCGTTGCATTGCCCCCTAGATGCAGTCCAAAATTTACAAGGGTTCTCGTATGATGGATGCATGAAAGTAAAGAAGTTAGTCCAAAAGAGGTTGCAACGACAGCTGCAGATAGGTAGTTGGAATATTGACAGTTTGACTGACAAATCGATGGAGATAGTAGATATAATGAAAAGAAGGAAGATTCAAATACTATGTCTCTAAGAGACAAAACGGGTTGACGAGAAAGCAAGGGAGATCGAGAAGACAAGCTTTAAACTTTGATATTCAGGTAAAGATAATGGTAGAAATGGTGTCAGAGTGACTGTTTGTGGTTGAGGTGTAAAGATTCGGGGATCGGATTATTTTGCTAAAAGTGATGCTCGAAGAAGAAATTCTGAATATCATCTTAGTTTATGCACCACACATTAGTTTAGATGAAAGGATTAAACAAGCTTTTTGAGAGGATTTGGATAAGATTATGCAGGGAATCCCATAAAGAGAGATGATTTGCCTAGGTGAAGATCTTAATGAACATGTGGGAAAGGATGCTTCAGTATATGCTAGTATTCATAGAGGACATGGTTTTAGGGATAGAAATGAAGAGGAAAAAATCATTCTGGATTTTGTAACGGCTTTTGATTTTTTCATAGCATGCACTCTCTTCAAGAAGAGGGAGGAGTATTTAATTACTTATAAGAGTGGCTCGACTAGAACATAGATAGATTACTTTACGTCGAGGAGAAAAGATCGGTTGTGTTACAAAGACTGCAAAGTAATCCCAGGAGAGTTTGACAACCCAACATCGCTTGTCAGTCATGGATGTGCAAATAAAAACGTTGGTAAAGAAAATGAGTGTTTCCAAGATCAGTAGAACTAAATGGTGGAATCTTCAATTGAAGCAATCTAGCTTCATGGAGAAGATTTTAGAAGACTTATCTTGGGATGTGGGAGACGACAACATCTTGTATCTGAAGGGTAGCCAAAGAGATGCTAGACGAGTCAATGGGAGGAGCTCCAGGCCAAAAAGAGGCTTGGTGGTGTGGAGGGGTGCAAGAGAATCTCAAAATAAAAAAATGCACTTTAAAGATATGTCTAAGGATAGAACAGATGAAACTGTCACAATCTACAAAAATGTGAAGAAGGAAGCAAAGAAGGATGTAAGCGAAGTTAAGTCAAAAGCTTATGAAGTTTTGTACAAAAATCTCGACTCTAAAGAGGGCCATAATGATATATTCAGGTTAGTTAAAGTAAGAGAAAGAGAGACCAAAAACCTTTCTCAAGTGAGATACATTAAGGATGAGGAATGTCATATGCTTGTTACTCAGAAGGATATAAAGACTAGATGGAAGCAATACTTCCATAAGATTTTCATTGGGGAAGGAAATAAAGAGATCACTTTAGGAGATCTAGCTAGTAGTGAAAGTTACTTGAATCGTGCAAGCTATATACGAATACAAAGGAAGGGAGTAGGAGTATGAGACCTGGGAAATGTGTAGGCTTGATGACATTCCTATGAAAGCTTGGAGAGTTTTAGGTGAGCGTGATTTGACTTGACTTATAAATTTATTCAATGTTATTTGGTGAAGCAAGAAAATACGTGAAGATTGGAGGAGAAGCATCATGGTGCCTCTATATAAGAACAAAGGAGACATTAAAAAATATTCACATTACAAAGGTATCAAGCTGATGAGTCACACTATGAAAATTTGTGAATAGGTAATCAAAAGAAGGTTGAGGCAAGTTTCTAAAGTAAAAGAAAACCAATTCGTATTTATGTCAGGTCGCTCAACTATTAAGCCATCCACTTGTTGAGGAGAACAATAAGGATTTATAGAGCTAAAATGAAGAACCTCCATATGATTTTTATTGATTTGGAGTAGTCTTATGATTCTGTCCCGCGGGAGATATTGTGGAGTGTTTTGGAGAAGAGTTAAGCATACGTCCTATACATTAACCTCATAAAAGATATGTACTATAAGACTATATCTTGTGTAAGGATACAATTTGAGAAGACTGACTATTTTGACATCAACATTAGTCTGCATTAAGGTTCAGCTTTGAGTCCATTCCTTTTTACTTTGATTATGGACGAGTTGAGAAGTTACATTCAAGATGAGATGCCTTGATATATGCTATTCGCTGATGCTATTGCGTTGATTGATGGTACTAAAGATGGAGTAAATGAGAAGCTTGAGGTATGGAGACATACATTGGAGACTAAAGGATTTCCTATAAGTAGGATTAAGACCAAATATATGAAGTGCACTATTGATGGATGCAATAGTAAAGGAATCGAGGTAAAGATTGGTGACGATAACATTTAGAAGAGAGATTCTTTTAGTTACTTGAAATCTATTTTGCAATATGATGTGAAAATTGATGGGGATGTTACTAATAGAATAAATGCAGGTTGGCTAAAGTGGAGAGGAGCCTCTACTGTTCTCTGTGATAAGAAAATTCCTTCGAAAATCATAGGAAAGTTTTACAAAGCAGTCATGAGACCTGTTGTGCTCTATGGATCTTAATGTTGGCCTGTGAACCATATACATGTGTAGAAAATGGCAGTAGCAGAAATGAAAAATGCTAAGGTGGGTGCATGGAGACACACACACACACGTAAAGATCGATTTCGGAATGATAAAATCAGAAGGAAAGCTGGTGTAGCTTCGATCGGTGATAGGATGCGAGAAAATCACTTAGTGTGATTTGGTCATTTGCAAAGGAAGTCAGCCGATACACCGGCGAGGAGATGCGACTTTTGGGATGTTGAGCCGGCTAATAGAGGACAAGGAAGGTATATGAAGTGCTGGAATTTCTTTGCAAAAAACATTCATATATAAATAGAGGGATTGCATTGAAATCGGAGACAAGCGGGCAACAAATTGTGCCGCTAGTCCTTTTTGAATTGCAAAATCAATCCTTTTGAACACTACATCCATAAATCTAGGAACCATCACATTACTACTCATGACTTTTTGGATTCTCTTCAAAAACTCAACAACTTCTGGTGCTAAGAAACCAAAAGTATCAAAAGCAAAAGGGATAAAGGCATGATGATTCTCAGTGGAATGAAACTATACGAAGGAATCTTATTTTTTTTGAATTCAAGCCCGAGAAACTGCTGTTGTTATTATCATACGCTTGTTTCTCAGCTTTTTTTTTCCACAACTACAAATTCCTTCCAAAAACAACCGGATAAATTCAGGATCTTGATAAGGCATTCTTCACCACCTTAGCCGCACTGCCACCGCCATTTCTCTTAGACACCATGTGAACAGTAGCCCGTTCCGGCATTTCGGCAAGCTCCTCGTGTGTCTACCTGATGAAACCCTTGCATCTAACCATTGCGTACAACCCTCACCGAATTCCCAGACCATTAAAAGATGAGGGGTAACTGACATCAAACGAGAACGAAGCATCTGCTCTTGTGGAATGTCAACACGAAAAGGAATCACCACCGATTGTAAACCTCTAGAATTATTGCATTATATGTTCCTGCAATGCATGCCTCGTTCTTGTTGCATGCATGCGGAGATTTCCATATTCAGTAACCTAACTTCGCCATATCCCCTCACGTAAAACCCTCAATTTCAAGCTCTCTCGTGTTTGAGGTCCAAGGTTTGAAGTTCTTTTTCTTCCTTCATTTAGTAGGTATAGTTTATCCAAAGAATGGTTTGCTGGAATTTTCTTGACCAGAGTTTATTGGATCATTACAGGTAGATTTTCATGAAGATTATTAAGAACCACCCTCCCCCGCTTCAACCAAATCACTGCATGTTTCTACATGAGAATAACATTTTTTAGTGTACGATCTTTCTCCTCTCAACAATGTATCATTGTGATGCATCCAAATTGCCATAACCACTATAATTGGCATATCCCTCTCTTCTACGCTAATCCATGATATTGTTACTTGATATTCCGTGGAGGATGACCATTAGGTCTACCCGGACGAATTTTCAGTTGGCAGAATATCAACCTCAATCAATATCTGCTCAACTAGTACACGCTGGAAAACACACTTCTCATCTCCCCCTTTGGAACCCACTCACTTTTGTAAGATCTGGTCACTAGCCTTTAATTTTTAAAGAGCTACATAAATATCTTGAGGAGAAAACCATTCAAATGAGCCTGCAGTCATGCACCAGGAGATGATCTCTGGATGCGATGGACATGAAAGAGTGTTATAGACACGTGCCATGGAAAAAAGTTGCCATCCTCTATTTTAATGACTCAATCTACAAATCCAGACCAAATTCAATAGCTGCATTAATCATCAAAGCATGTACAAGTGGCGATACAAGTGTGGGTTCCTAATTACGATCTTAAAAAAAGATGTGGCCTCTCCCTTGCACATACCAAACTTGATGTCTGCCATTGACATCTACGATCAGATTCAAGGTTTAAGAGTCTTTTGACAAGGCCTGCCTCCCATTCCTTTCTCATCTTGCCTTTGTGCAACGTATGGGTTATGCACAAGAACTTCACTCCAGGAGCAAGTAGCTTGTCCCTCGGTTGTGGTGGCAGTGATGAATATATGATTTATCATTTCTATATTCTCTTATTATCCTCAAAGTACAAGAAATTCATTGCAAATCTTCATTAATTTTGCATCTTTATCAATAAAGCCTCTTCTTGTAAATAACCCGATTTATTGTATAATTATTAAAAGCAGTCTTTTTATCTATTAAAAATACTTACCAAATTTTTTGTGTTTTTATCTTATTTTACTTTTTAATCAACATGAAACTTGTAGATCTCATTGAGATCTACAAGTTTTATATTTTGACTTTTTGTTAATTTTGCTTCCTTTTATCATGCAACATGAAATTAACAAATAGAGCTTGATTTTTATCAGTTAATTAGAGTCTAATTTTATTTACATTTCTTCGCAATTTTTTAAATAAAAGAGATTGCATGTGATCTCAAATTAGTTAGTCTGATTTCAATTTGGATTTTGAATTTAAATTAGAGTCAATTAATATAAGGTACATTTGAATTTTGATTCAAATCAATTAAAGTCAAATTAAATTTGAATTTCTTTCCAATCTTGTAATCCCGCCCCTCCTATATAAAGGTGATGGTAGTCCACTATTTAAAACAGTTCAAGTTGAAATTAATTTGAGAATTATCTCTTATCCTCTCTCTCGTCTCTCTCATTCCTCACGCAATCTCCACGATTCTCTTCTCCAAAATCCCTCGTTCTCCGACGAGTTTTCTCCTCTCAACCACTCCATTTTCTTCTCCACCAAAAATACACCATCAAATTTAATTTTCCATCTTTACAAATTCTTTCTGCATCAATTGGTATCAGAACATGGCCTACAGATCGTCCTCACGATCTGACGATCCATCCAGACGTTCATGCTGACATGCGACAAAAGACTATCTTTCGTCGGACCATAAACGACAAGCCGATGAAGCTTACAACAAGGAGAGATGGGCATATTGCTCGATGTCCAATCAAAACTACAGGTTTTGGTGGCTAATTTTGAGACCCTGAGCGCCGTTGAGTCAAAGTCTTCCACCGTCGAAGCCATTGGCCAGACCTACGATGAAGAAAATCGTGAAAAATTCACCATCAATGACAATTTGCTCGCAGTCCAGACCATTCCAGAAGGAAAAAACGTCGACGTACTCGTTGTCCAGGTATATTCAGACTTGCAAACGCCGCAGATTTCGAGTCCGACAACACCCACGACTATCTTACGGAACCCCTACACCGCCCTTGCATCTTCAGCACCTTCCCCAATTACAGCATCACCCCTCCCAGACCCGCAAACAACCACTTCTACCCCCCACGAAGTCCCATCTCCGCTACCAACCTCACCCGCCTTCCCCGAGCCAACCCCCCTTATGCAGCCCTCGCGCCCCCAGCGCCTCCTCCCACTGCACCTGCACCCCCAGCCCCAGCCCCACTGACGCCACCACCCCCACCTGCTGCCCTCACAGCCACAACGCCCCCTCCCGCCGCCCCTGAACCCCTTACGGCCCCAACCTCAAACCCAACGAACTCCCCTGCCCCATTACCACCTTTGGATCCTCTTCCCAACCCCTTTCATGTCAGCACCGCCACCCACACTCTCGTTCGCCCACTTCCCGCACCTTTTCCCACTCTCTTTCACACTGCACACCACCACCAAGCCTCCCTGCTATCGCCTTCCCTCGCCTACATCGCCACACCTGCACCCTCTCCTCGTCGCCCTCCACGAAGGCGTGACCATTGGCCTGACGCATACGGCTCGAGCGACCGTTGATGCTGCCGCCTCTCTTCTATCACCCGCCGCCATTGGAAACAAACTCCCCACTGCCATTGCCGCCGCTATGGAGATCAACGGGAAGCCCTAATACGGGGTTTCTCTTTGAATTCATTCGAATTCCAAAAAATAGGGACTGGAAATTAATTGGGAACAATTGCCATGAAGCCCCTCCTCCCACAAGTTTTTATCAAAGGTGTTATGGAGTGTTTTTAAATGAAGGGGTATGAAAATTGCGTTGCACCCCCCTTATGCAGGAATATTTAAAGGGAAGTACAAAAAGAAATAAATCTGGGTGGCTTCCTTACCCAATTAGGATTAGGACTATGGGTTTCACCTATTTAAAGGTCCCATGGCTTAATTCATTACCCACATCTCCTCCCCTCCTAACCTTCTGCCATTCATTTGCTATGGGTTCTCTGAACGTCACGAAACTCGAAATGAAGATGTCGCATCAATTTTTTTCCACACCACATTAAGGGAGGAACCTGCACATGGGCACCGCTACCTATGCTACATCTATTTTTCCAACATGAAGTCGATGACTCCAACTTCCTCTCCAAGAATGCTTGGATCCCACCGTTTGCTCCGTATCTACTCTTCCAAAAGGGGACTGCGAATGTTGAAATCAAGTCATCCAGCTTCATAGACCAAGCAATTCGTCGGAAGACGAATTTTTTCAAGCGGAGGAGAACTGATGTAGCATGAAATTAATAAATAGAACTAATTTTTTATCTGTTAATTAGGGGTTAATTTTATTTACGTTTAACTGAGTCGTTGCATTTTTTTTAGATAAAGAGATCGCGTGTGATCTCAATTTAATTAGTTAGATTCAATCAAAGATTTGAATTTATTTTAAATCAATTAATTAGTCGGTTAAACTCAGCCATGGCCGGTCCCAAGCCCGGGTAAATGAGGAGGGTTGCGTTAGGTAGCCGATAACCAACGTAAAATAGTCCGAGACAACTTCTTAAATAAGATTTTTTTAAAAAAATATTATTTAGGAAGTTGCCTCATGACAGTCGGATCTTTTCGACATGGATTTAAGCAAACATACAGATTTCGTTGGGACGTTCCCTACTTGCGATGCGTTGCATCGCCCGAATGCAATGAAAAATTGGCAAGGGCCGCTACATCGCAGCCTGGATGTAGCTTAAAATTTGCAAGGGTTCTCGCATGAGGAACGCATGCATGTAATTAAGCTAGTTCCGCTGCATCATCGCCCGAATGCAGTCTAAAATTTACAAGGGTTCTCGCATAATGGACGCATGCGAGTAAAGAAGTTAGTCCAAAAGAGATTGCAACGGAAGTTGCGGATTGGTTGTTGGAATATTGGCACTTTAACTGGAAAATTGATGGAGATAGCGGATACGATGGAAAGAAGGAAGATTCATATACTATGTCTTCAAGAGACTAAATGGGTTGGAGAGAAAGAAAGGGAGATTGAAAAGACATGCTTTAAGCTTTGGTATTCAGGAAAAGATAAGGGTGGAAACGGTGTTGGAGTGGTTGTTCATAAGGATTTGAAGGATTGTGTGGTTGAGGTGCAAAGATTCAGGGATCGGATATTCTGCTAAAATTGATGCATGAAGAAGAAATTCTGAATATAATCTCAGTTTATGCACCACAAATTGGTTTAGATGAAAGGATTAAATAAGCTTTTTGGGAGGATCTAGCTAAGATTTTACAAGGAATCCCACAAAGAGAGATGATTTGCATAGGTTGAGATCTTAATGGACATGTGGGAAAAGATGCTTCAAGGTATGCTAATGTTCATGGAGGACATCGTTTTGGGGATATAAATGAAGAGGGAAAAGTTATCCTGGATTTTGTAACAATATATGATCTTTTCATAGCAAACACTCTCTTCAAGAAGAGGGAGGAGCATTTAATTACTTATAAGAGTGGGCCAACTAGAACACAGATAGATTACTTTGCATTGAGGAGAAGAGATCGATTGTGTTGTAAAGACTGCAAAGTAATCCCAGGAGAGAGTTTGACAACCCAACATCGTTTGCTAGACTTAGATGTACAAATAAAAGGGTTGGTAAAGAAAGGGAGGGTTCCTAAGATCACTAGAACTAGATGGTGGAATCTTCCACTGAAGCAATCGAGCTTCAGGGAAAAGGTTTTAAAGACTTATCTTGGGATTATATCGGAAGTGCAAAGGAGATGTGGGAGGCAATATCATCTTGTACCCGAAAGGTAGCCAAAGAGATGTTAGGCGAGTCAAAGGAGGAGCTCCAGGTCAAAAGGAGGCTTGGTGGTGGAGTGAAGGGGTGCAAGAGAGGCTAAAAATTAAAAGAGCATGCTTTAAAGATATGTCTAAGGATAAAACAGAGGAAACGATCACAAACTACAAAATAGCGAAGAAGGAAGCAAAGAAGGCTGTAAGCGAAGCTAAGTCAAAAGCTTATGAAGTTTTGTATAAAAATCTTGACTCTAAGGATGGCAAGAAGGATATATTCAGGTTGGCCAAAGCAAGAGAAAGAAAGACCAAAGACCTTTCTCAAGTGAGATGCATTAAGGACGAGGAAGGTCGCGTGCTTGTTACTCAGAAGGATATAGAGACTAGATGAGAGCAGCATTTTCATAAACTTTTCATTGGAGAAGGAAATAGAGAGATCACTTTGGGTGATCTGGCTAGTAGTGCAAGTTACTTGAATCATGCAAGCTATAGACGAATTAAAAGAAAGGAAGTAGAGGAGGCTTTGAAGGTTATGAGACCTAGGAAAGGTGTAGGACCGGATGACATCCCTGTAGAAGTATGGAGAGTTTTAGGTGAGCGCGGTTTGACTTGGCTTACGAATCTATTCAATGTTATTTGGCGAAATAAGAAAATGCCCGAAGATTGGAGGAGGAGTATCGTGGTGCCTATTTATAAAAATAAAGGAGACATTCAAAATTGTTCTAATTGCATATGTATTAAGCTGATGAGTCACACTATGAAAATTTAGGAACGTGTGATCGAAAGAAGGTTGAGGCAAGTTTCTAACGTAAAAGAAAATCAATTCGGATTCATGTCAGGTCGCTCAACTATTTAAGCCATCCATTTGCTGAGGAGAACAATGGAGATTTATAGAGCTAAAAGGAAGAACCTCCATATGATCTTTAGTGATTTGGAGAAGGCTTATGATTCTGTCCCACGAGAGATATTGTGGAGAGTTTTGGAGAAGAGACAAGTACCTGTCCTATACATTAACCTCATAAAGGACATGTATGATAGGGCTTTATCTTGTGTAAGGGTCCCGTCTGGGAAGACTGCTATTTCGACATCAACATTGGTTTACTTCAAGGTTCATCTTTGAGTTCATTTTTTTTCACTTTGATTATGGACGAGTTGACAAGTCACATTCAAGATGAATTACCTTGGTGTATGTTATTTGATGATGATATTGTGTTGATTGACGAGACTAGAGATGGAGTAAATGAGAAGCTTGAGGTTTGGAGACATGAGTTGGAGAGTAAAGGATTTCGTATAAGTAGGGCTAAGACAGAATATATGGAGTGCTCCTTTGATGGAAGCAATGGTGAATGAATCGAGGTGAAGATTGGTGATGATAACATTTGAAAGAGAGATTCCTTTAGATATCTGGGATCTATTTTGCAACATGATGGGGAAAGTGATGTAGATGTTACTAATAGAATAAATGCAGGGTGGATAAAGTGGAGAGGAGCCTCTGCTGTTGTATGTGATAAGAAAATTCCTTTAAAAATTAAAGAAAAGTTTTACAAAGCAGCTGTGAGACCTGCTATGCTCTATGGATCTGAATGTTGGCCTGTGAACCATAGACATGTGCAGAGAATGGTTGTAGCAGAAATGAAAATGCTAAGGTAGATGTGTAGACACACACGTAAAGATCGGATTCGGAATGATGCAATCAGAAAGAAAGTTGGTGTAGCTCCGATCGAGGATAAGACGCGAGAAAACCGCTTAAGATGGTTTGGTCATTTGCAAAGAAAATCAGCTGATGCACCGGCTAGGAGATGCGAGTGTTGGGATGTTGAACCGGTAAAGAGAGGGCGCGGACGGCCCAAGAAGTGTTGGAAAGAAACTATACGAAGGGATCATAGTTTTATGGATATAAGCCCGGGATTGACCCAAGATAGATTTGAATGGAGGCGAAGAATCCATGTAGCCGACCCTACTTAATTGTGGGAAAAGGCTTTGTTGTTGTTGTTGAATTAATTAGTCGGTTAGAGTCAATTAGGATAACATAAAGTCTAATTTTAATTTTAAATTTGAAATTTCTTTCTAATCTTGTAATTTCACCCCTCCTATATAAAGGGGATGGTAGTCTATTGTTTGGGACAATTCAAGTTGAAGGTTAATTTATTTTGAGATTTTTATCTCTCTCTCGTCTCTCTCCTTCCCCACGTGATCTTCACGATTCTGACTCCAAATCTTGTGTAATCGGCACACTTTCTCTTCTTCATCCTCCAATTTCTTCCATTAAACATTTTCCACCATTCAAAAACTATTTTCTACCGCTACGAATTTCCTTTTCTGCATCATTTTATTTGTTATTAAATTTTTCCTTATTTTTTAATTTCTGAATAATCTGATTCGGACACGTGGTGCCCTCTGGGCTGCCCAGCGGCCCTCTCCGAGTCGCCTAGTGGTCTTTTCCCTTGCCACATGGCTACTCCACAACCCTTGGATCAATCCCTACCCGCCTTCATCTCAGCCACCCATCTCTCCTTATCCCTCAGCCGTCTGATCAGCTCACCCCTACCTCATCTGGACCAACCCCTTCCGCTTCCATCACAACCATTGGATGACCCCTCATTTAATGGTTATGCTCCCTCCACGTCGCTCTTTCCTCTTAGTCGTTGGATGGCGCTAAAGATTTCATCACAACCATCCCTTCGTACTTAGGCCTCCACCCTCGATCAAATTAGAGGATCTGATCTCATCCCTTCCCTCGTGTCCTCATCACAACTGTTGGATCACAAGATCCAACGGTCAGGACATCATCTTCCACCCCTCGCTCATCCACCACCGGATGTTACGCCTTGTGGACCTCTCATCCCTTCCAACTCTAGCTGCCACCTCAACCACTCTCTCCGCTCGATAATGCCTCCCTCGCCTAAACCTCACCTCCCCCAATCTCGCCCGACCATCACTCCCATTAATCCTATTCCTACGGCGAAGGAGAGGCAATTGCAAATCATCCCCTCCACCATCGTAACGTCCGGAGATCTCCCTATAAATCCCCTTCGTCTACCTCTTCGCTTCATCCACCAATCCACGAGATGAGGCCCAACTTCCCTCGTCCCTCTGGTGACAACGGAGGGGCGAATTGGTGAGGCGACGATGACCCCATGCCCATGTGTGACCCTTGGCCGTCCGACCAAGCCACGACTGTCTAGCGACCGATTGAGCTCGCTGGCGTAGCTGCCCAGCTTGAGCGAAGACGGGAGGGCCAAATCGGCCCTCAGCCCAAGCTCCTTCTTCGCCAATTGCCTACTTCGATCAGGTATCCCTTCCCCTTTCTTTTTATCTGAGTTTCTATTATTTTCTCTACCACACACGAAGCATTCCACTGTCACCTGACCATTCTCCGAGCTCTGCCATACCACCTCCATCTTCGCCACCCCCTCCACTCACCATTTCCCTTCTCCAGAACCCCAATCATTTCGTCCATTTCATCTCCGATCTGATGGAGGTAAGCCTTCAATCCTCCACCCCAAATGGACCTCCACTTCACTCACAGCACATGCACACACACCTCGGCTATGTGCTAACATATGCAGATCTTCAATAGCCGGACTCCGCATCTCCGCTCTGATCTCCTTCACCACCTTTGGAGAGCCTCCACAGTCAGCACTCGCCTTTCCCTGCCAACTCCGCTGCTCGCCACCAACCTCTTCGCTTAACATCTTGGGAGCCTCGCCGAGCTTTAATCATCTCAGAGGAGCACGAAAGAGGAAGAGGACCCTTGCCGGAGACCTGTTATCGCTGCCACCCTTGAAGCCATGGTCAAGAGCAATTGCGTTGTATGACGCCTCCTCGGTGACCATCCAATGGCCCAAATATTGCCATGTCGCCCCGGCCCATATCAGCAGGTTCGTTGGACCAGAGCAATACACGAAGCGTCAGGGCATGCTACGTATCTCGACCATGAGCCTAACGCTCGAGCCTAGCCTGCATGCGTGCATATCACGTGTTGTCTAGGAAAATTGCAGATGACCCCCTCCCCCCGATTTCTCCATATTACAACCAAGTCCCTCCTAGGCGTGCGTGCCTTAGGCGCCTGGGTAAATTTCATTGAGGCCCTGTTGGGTTTTATAAATTGCACTTATGTCCCTGTAGGGACCTTTTGCAATATTTATCCTTTTATTTTGCATATTTTTACTACATTTATGCCCTTAGACTAAAATGCTCATATTCTAAGCTTATGTATTCCATTTTGGTTGATGCCTATTGAATCATATAGAGGTAGATTGATAGAAACCTCTGGGAAAATGCCCACCCGTAACCCAGCGAATAAAGTACAGTACATAGTTCGTTTTAGGGATTAGCAACTTTCCCATTCAGTGACTTTGGCACTGGACGTTCCCAAAATAGGTACTATTGGGTCAAGTGAATTAGAGAGTAGACAGACACATGTTGGTATTCCAGCCTTCCTTCCCCTTTCAGGGCCTATTCAAAAGAGAATCCAGTATCTCTTGGTCGTGAATATCTCAGTTGCATTTTGTTCCTCTTTCTCTTCCTGATGGCATCATTTATTTTCTGATTTGACACCTTAGAATATATTGATAATTTCTAATTATATCTTGTTGCTTTCTCTGTGATTCTTAATGCCATTATCGCATTTTAATGTATCAAATGCCTCTGAAATTAATCTATAATTTATTGCTCATTTCTTTGATGATTGTTGAGGGCATAATTGTTGATAATTATTTTGCTTAACATAGCATATTTTTGTTGAACATGCATCTCATTTTAATTACATAAAATTAAATAAAAAAAGCATGCACCATTTCATTGTATATTTGTGCATTTTGTTGCGTGCATGGTATCTACATTATGAAGGCCTATATCTATGATTATAATCACTCGAATTAAATCAATAATTTTCGATAGATAGACGAGGAGGCTCGTGTACCTGTGTTCGACCTTGGTAGATTTACCAAGTTTAATTCTCCACATATTCAAATGTGTGGTTTTGCATGAATTATTTTCACCACCTGTACTAAGACAAGATACAACTTTTAACGTGGTGAAAATGTGGTTCATCAGATGGCACCATTGCTGGGGATATGACTCATCCTTATTTGTTTATTGAATTTTATTGTATTATTTTGAGTTGATTATTCTCAATAATTTAGGTCCCCATGTTGTGTTTTTTATGCATCATTTTTGTTGATTAATTTCCTTTATATTATTCGGTTATTTTTCTTTTGTGGTAGGGCCCATGGAGATCGAGGACTTTTGAGAACCATGGAGGCATGCAGTCGGGAGCTCCTGCTGCAAGAAGATGTAGAAGAAAACCTAGGAGAAATCAAAGAGATTTATTAGCAAATCATTCCATTTTCATGTTGTATATAATTGCAGTCCTCGTTTGAGGGCTCGCATGTGTAAGCATGAACTTGAACCTTGCATGTGATGTGTGAAGTCCTTTCACCCCTAACCCGGCGGGGCTCTACTTGAGTGTTCGAACCTAAGGCTAGGCACACGGTTCTCCGATCTCCCCTTTCAATTATCACTTGTGTATGCTTCGTAGGTTAGGATACACATTATTCATGAGACGTACATACATCGCTTCACTTAGCCAAATTAATTGATTTCTTTCCGCTAATAGAAGCATGTTTGGATGCGTTTTCTTCAACTTGCATGCCTGTAGCGTAAAATTTTCAAATACAGTCTTGTACGTGCATGAAGATTGCTGGAGGCACTGTAAGTTTCTCTCTCTCAAGCATGCATCATGGTTTTCACGAATGCATTGGTTTTTCTTGATCTTCCCCTAATTTATCACTTAGGATATTAAAGAAAATTGGGAATGGTCATTAGACGATGTTTGCTTGATTTGTGCTCACATTAATACAATGATAAGCATAAAATTGGGACTGTAATACAAGTCGACAAAAATAAATGTAATAAAAATCACTTTTGGATTATGGGGGAGCAACCCTCGACATTGTACATGAGATGTTTTGATTGTTGAGAGATGAGGACGTATCTCTAGGATAGTGCCCAAAACCTACTCATTAAACCTACGTAATGGACTTCAATTTTGTATGATCACCAATAAAATGGACAAGATAAATGACCAACCCTTGTTGGTCTTCACGTGTGAGTTGGTGAATCAAGGGTATTGCTGAATGATTGAGCTTTGGATAACTATTCTTCCCAATTCGCTCGTAACCCTAGATGATTAACCCCCCATCTCCGCACATCCAATCATTTCTATAAATCCACCCCCTCTAACCCTAACTAATCATCAGTTCTCCATCCTTAATTCCTCATCCAAATACTTAGGCTACTTTTCAGCCTATGTATAGGGGGAACCTTGTACAATCACTGAGTATTCACCACGGGTCTCTCCATTCTCCATGCATATCCAATACTTAGGTTATTATCAACCTCAATATTGGGGGACTCGAGTCATTCATTCTTCCCTTTTCTTGTTCTTCTTATACTTAGGTTATTTTTGACCCAAGTATAGGGAGAACATCCTAGTCAATTCTGCTATATCACCTTGTATTTAACTTGAGCTATGGCTTCATATCACTTTGTGATATGAGGACATAGCAAAAGTTAGGTGTAGGGGGGCATGCCGTATATATTGTATATATACTTTAGCCATAGCTCGTATGTTGAAAGTTTTGAAACTTTTTGGGGCTAGGGTATAAGTTTTTTAGCTGCTTTTCATAAAAATGTTTGTAAATGCTTTGAAAAAAATTCTAAATGTGTGACATTATTTTGTAAAATATTTGACAAGGGTTTGAAAAATGTCGATTTGATTCGTTTGAAAAATTGTTTGAATTTTTTTTAAATATCTATATTATGTGGTATGGTTTGGAAAATATTTTCAAACATCTTTTCAAAAATGAGGGACTAACTGTTTTGTAACTACTAACTTTATTAAAAAATCCCATAAAAATCTAAAATAAAATAAAATATTTTCGTTGGTAGTGTTAGAGAATATTCTGTGTGGCTATTTGTTAAGAGAATATTCTATAGAGAATATCCTATAGAATATTCTCCCTTGAGCACCTATATAAGGATCCTCACCTTTTGTACTCATTGAGAAATCCCAATAGAATATCCGCCCCTTTGAGGGTCTCTCCCGTGGTTTCATTCAGCTCCTTGGGGAGTAGGGTTCCACGTTAAATCTCTGGTGTTCACATTTACTATTTTGTTTGTCGATTCCGCTTCTCATATTTCAACATGGTATCAGAGCGGGTCGATTCTCGAGGATTTTAATATCTCTATTTTTTTGTTCGAGATTTGTTTCTGAAATTTCTGTTCTTGAAGTTTCTTCGTTGAAGATTATTTGTATGAGATCATTCGTTCATAATCAAGATCAGATCAGGTTCTAAGGGTTTCGAACCCTAATCTTGTATCACGGATGCAACTCTGCGCCCATCTCTGCAAATCAATGAAATCATGCAGCTCCAGAGCAGCGAACCCAGGGACAATCTAGGTGATGAGATCTCTCCGCACACCCAGTCGAAGTCACGACTCGCGCGCACCTCCTTCCTGTGCACGAAACCCGGGCGAAGTCCTTCCTCCTGTCGAGAATCCGTCCAGATCGCATCCCACAGACGCGATGTCCAGATCTAGGCAGCCTCGTGCGCCCCCAGGCGCATATGCATCTCGAGCAACAAGACCTGCAGGCCCTCGTACGCAACCTAAAACCCTATAGGCGGCAACCCCAGATCTTCTCCTGGCGGAACGATCATTCAGGCGACACAGGCCGCTCAAACAGGCGGCACAGGCTGCAGTCCTTCTCGGGGCGGTGCCACCTTCAGGCATGGACAACCTTCCACCCTTCAGGCTGCGGCTCCTGGCCCCGCGCGCGTACTCCATATCGCCCCACAGCTCCTTGGCGTCGAAGAAGCCATGCGCGCATCTCCAGTTGGTGGCGAGACCCAACTCCTCCCTCGCGACATGCTCTAGGCGCCCGTGTGCGCACCTCCAGCAGCAACATCCGGGCGGCGCGCGAAAAAGAGAACCCCCCTTTGGGGGCGGCGACGACGACAATCATTGAAGAGAGGGTCCCAACGGGAACCCTAGTACCAGGCGTGGGCGATCGCCCCCTTTGTTTCATCTCCCGGCATTGCGCCATCTCTGCAGCCCTCTAAGGGGCGGCGACATCATGCACCCTTATAGTCCGTTTGGTTGCAGGGTTGGGCAGGGTTGGGTTGGGTTGGGGTACCCCTGTGAATAGTAAACTGTGAGAAGGATTGGGAGGGTTGGAAGAAGGGGTACCCCGGGTTGGGCCAACCCAACCCTACCCAACCCTGCAACCAAACGGAGGGGGAGGCTACAGCGTGAAAGGGTTACCAACCCTAAGCGGACCCCGACGGTTTTCTTTTTAAAAAAATGTTTTGCTGCTTTGTAATGGCCCAAGTAGGCCGAGACTTGTAACAAAAAAAAAGGTGGGGCAGTGTCAGTTAAAAAAAAAGAAAAAAGTTGCGGGAAAAAAGGCGCGTACAAAATTTTAAAAAAAACCGTGCGCAAAATGTAAAAAAATGATGATTTCAAAAAAAATGAATGATTTGCAAAAGTCAAAAAAATTTGGT
Organism: Ottelia alismoides; assembly: GCA_037367405.1. NCBI lineage: Eukaryota > Viridiplantae > Streptophyta > Magnoliopsida > Alismatales > Hydrocharitaceae > Ottelia > Ottelia alismoides. The sequence continues at coordinate 941,706 of JAZKJV010003645.1, read as the reverse complement.
TGAACGGCTTGAAAAAAAAGATGAAAGAGTGAGAGAGAGAATGCATCTTTTGGTTTCTCCCAACTTGATCCGCGATCTTTATTCTATCAAGTATGGGAGAAAGGGGGAGTCAGAGGTGTATTCTTCACAACTGTCCATCTATACTGACAGACCGACATCTCCATATTTCTACAAGATCATCCGTCTTCACCGAGCATCTACTTCTTCGTCGTGGCGTATACTTCTTCTTTTACCCGACCCGATCAGTTCCCGCGCTGGACTTCTTCTGCAGCGATTCTTCTCCAGGCACAGCAGAGATATGTTCCAGTGACCTGATATCGCAACGGCTACAGGCATGACAGAGATATGTTCCGATGAACTAAAAGCCGCAGACCCGTCCTCGTACGAGGTCTTCTACCAGCAACGGACTTGTATTCTTCTTGTGATGTGTCGTGTGAAGATGTGTTGTATACTTTCCTTTTGTTGCAAGCTGCAACTTTCTTAGCTCCAGCTTGAGGGGGAGTGTTAGAGAATATTCTGTGTGGCTATTTGTTAAGAGAATATTCTGTAGAGAATATCCTATAGAATATTCTCCCTTGAGCACCTATATAAGGATCCTCACACCTCCTGTACTCATTGAGAAATTCCAATAGAATATCCGCCCCTTTGAGGGCTTCTCCCGTGGTTTCATCCCGCTCCTTAGGGAGTAAGGTTCCACGTTAAATCTCTGGTGTTCATGTTTGCTATTTTGTTTGTCGATTCCGCTTCCGCTTCTCATATTTCAACAGGTAGCAATACTTATTAATAAGCTTAAGCTACTTTTCAGTGAGGGAACTACAGTCTCCCTTAGTAGAGTGGGTGGTTAAAAGATAACGCATCTGGCATCGCCTTGAAGTAACATGGGTAGTTGTCTAATGGTACGTACTTACACCCATACTGGATGGAAGTAGATGCAACTATTCATATGAGCTTGGGCCAGACATTATTTCTCTAAAGATAAAAAATCCCATAAAAAATGAAATTTAAAAAATTACAAAAAAATGACTAACTTTGGAGTTGGTGTATTTCTGACACATTCACTATCACTCAATGCTTGAGGATTTAAGGACACTTGATATTTGATATCTTGAGAGTCTGAGTTAACCATCCTTAGTCATTAGGGTTTAAAACTTAATAATCCACACTTCCCTAGTTTGAAAGATTTGAGCACTATATTGCATTCTTCATCTCTACCTTTTAAAGAATATGATCATCGCATCACTTTCACAACTGCATGATTGATGAGATGAGTTGAGTTATCACTTGAGGAACTGGGACGCAGGATTTGAGTTTAGACCTGATTTAATGATGCTCGAGGATGGGATAAAGTCAATGAAGGCTTTAAGAAACCTGATTGTCAGCAAACCCTAGCTAGTATGCAAACAAGTTCACATGCTATCTTGTGATATTGACCTATGTGCCATGATGTAAGGAAATTAAAATAATTGCTGATCATGTGCATCAATTCTTGGTAAAGGCAATGGAGCTAGCCTACCAAAAAGAAAAGAAAGAAATATTGAAAGAAAAGCTCTCTCAATTCAAAATCAAATATCAAAGAGCCTATACCAATGACAAGCGCTTCCAACCATTTTGAAGTGTCCACTTGGACCAAAGCTACTAGGACCATGGAGACGGGCTAGCACCCAAAAAGGGCTCTGTATCGTATAACGATACAAGTATGGGTGTTGAATGTATCTTAGATACTCAAAAGAGACACACTCCGGTGTACTCCCAGGAAAACAAGTGCAGACGACTCCAAGTTCTCTACACATTGGTCAACAATAAAAAATATACATGTGTTGAGTAATAAGGCACTTGAGAAAACCCTTGTTCCAATGTGAGGAAGAGAAGAAAATACACAATCCTATGCCCTCCATTATCTGGCCTTCCATCGACACTATCAAGTCTGACAAACTAATGAGACTGTGGATTGAATGCAAGGAAAGACTTATTCCCTAGTGTTGAGGATTAGGTCTAGAGGAGAGTCTCATGAATTGGGACCTTGGGACATCTCGACTCGATTCTCATGATTGCATTACACTAAATATCATATCCTTATATTATATGCACAAACAGAGAGTCTGATAATTATAGAAGTTGGATTCCTTTTAACTAAAGCATGGTTGAGCCTAGAGTTTTACGATCACTCAAATTAAGGGTCTTTGATGAATTGGGCCTTAAAAAATCACATGCACTGATAGGAATTAATCTGACTCCTTCATTCTTTAAGTTGCTCGAGGACGAGCATAGTTTAAGTATAGGGGGGTGATGAATCCCTGATTTATCATTTCTATACTCCCTTATTATCCTTGAAGCACAAGAATTTCATTGCAAATTTTCATTAATTCTGCATCTTTATCAATAAAACCTCTTCATGTAAATAATCCTATTTATTGTATAATTATTAATCCTTTGTTTTTCTTGATTTACTTATTAAAAATCCCTAAAAATTAGAATAATTATTGTATATATTTATTTTGGTGTTAAAAGAAATTTAAAAATACAAAAAATCTCAAGACATTTAAAAGTAGTCGTTTTATGTAAAAATATTTATAAAAAAGATTTCTTTGTGATTTTGATCTCATTTGACTTTTGGTCAGCATGAAACTTTTAGATCTCAATGAGATCTACAACTTTCATGTTTTGACTTTTTGCTAAATTTACTTCCTTTTTTTTTTTTTTTTGAAACTCAGAAACGGGGACGCACTCAATGGTGCTCACCCCACATTTATTAATAGAAAAAAAGGAAAGAAGAGAGAGACTTACAGCGGGAGAACCTCATAGAGGAAGGGGGAGAGAAATAGTACAAACAAGATCTGAAGGTATCACAAATCGATACCCCAGCGAGACCATGGAAAAAAAAACTACGTGACCGACCAATCACAGACCAAGCGGGAGGCAGAAATGAGAACATTTTCCGAGTAGAATCGCTGGCCAGCAAACAGAGCCGCATTCCTAGCAATCCAAATGCTCCACAGCCGAGCAATAGAAGATAAGATGTCGTTTTTACACCTTGCCCGAGACCGAAACAAACAGTCGCAGAAGGAAACGTAGTCCGACACGTCCAGCCAGACCAGATCCGCCCAAGTGGCACACGTCTTAACACAGCGGAAGAAGAGGTGGTCAATAGTCTCAACGTCCAGGTTGCACAGACCACATATAGGCGAAACCGAAGGAAAAAGAGCAGCACATCTGCTACGAGAGAGGAGGCGCCCGCGACGGAAGAGCCATAAGAAGATGCCAATCCGTTCAGGAACCCGGAGGCCCCAAAAGAATTGACAGTCCCGGATCAACGAAACATCAACCACATCCAAGGGCGGAAGAAGGGCCCTGTAGGCGTCACGAACAGAGAAGGAGCCATTCTTCCAACAAAGATGATCTCGCCCCATCAAAGGTGAGGGCGATGCCGCAAGGATCTCCAGAAGAGCCACAAACTCCAGATAGCGTTGATCGGAAAGGTTGGCCACGAATCTCGGCCCCCAAGCAGACCCATCCCAGTAAGAAGCCACCCTCACATCAGGGTCGTCCACCAGCGCGAATAATCGAGGAAAGGCATCCATAAGAGGCCCTCTACCGGTCCAATCATCCCCCCAAAAACGAGTGATGGAGCCATCGCCCAACTTGATGACAAAAAGAGCACGGTTGCGGACCAAAGCATTGCTAATATCACGAGCGAATTGAGAGGAAGATGCCAAAAAACGGCCGTCCACAGCCAGATCCAGGCTCCTGTCGAGCCCAACGGCCAATCTAAGGAAATTAAGCATCATATTATCCTCCGGCCCGCAAAGCCGAGATACCCATTTAAGAAGAAGTGCCTCATTCACGATATCCAATCTCCTGATCGCCAACCCCCCCTCCTTCTTCGGCCGAGTCACATCGTCCCAAGCAACCAAGGGAACGCCGCCACGCACAGTCCCCTTCTTGCCCCAAAGAAAGTTTCTCAAACAAGAATCCAGCCGCCGACGAATCCCCTTAGGCATCCCTTTCACAGAAAGAAAATAGATAGGCAAAGAAGCGAGGACCGATTTGAGGAGAACCAGACGACCGCCCCGGGATAGAATAGCGGCACGCCAGCCAGCCAAACGGGCAGCCACGCGATCCATCAACGGCTGCCAATCCCTTAAGCGCGCCCTGCCAATAGACAATGGAAGCCCAAGGTATTCCAAAGGAAGAGCACCCACGGCGCAGCGCAAAATTCTTGAACAGGCTTCAACCTCCGCAGCGGGAAGAGAAAAGGGGACCATAGAGGACTTGTTATAATTGATGAGGAGCCCTGAAGCCTCGCTAAAAAGCTCCAACGTGGTCGCCATTCCCGCAACATTCGACTCCTCGCCCTCAATGAAGCATATAGTATCATCCGCGAACTGAATAATCGGCACAGAGAAGTGACCAACCGAGCAACCACGAGACAGGCCAGCCGCCACCACGTTGTGAGTCATTGTGGAGAGCACGTCCGCGGCCAAGACGAAGAGCAAAGGGGCAAGGGGGCACCCCTGCCGAATACCCCGGCGAGGCTGGAAGAAACCCCCCGCCAGACGTCCATTAAGCAACACCGACAAAGAGGCCGAGGAGACACAACGTCGTACCCAGGTGATCCAAAGCGGAGGAAAACCCCGCTTCTTAAGGACAGACCATAAAAAACGCCAATCAAGAGAGTCATAAGCTTTCGAGAAGTCGATTTTCCACATAATCCCACGAGTGCCGCTCTTGTGCCAGGCATGAATAATTTCGGACGCCACCGCATAGCAGTCACCAATCTGTCTGCCCTTAATAAAAGCTGCCTGGGAGGGCGAGATAAGCGAATCAAGCATCGGGGCTAATCGGCGAGCCAAAACCTTGGCAATGATAAGGTATATTGAGTTTGAGATGGAAATTGGCCTGAAGTCCTCAATCTGGGAGGCAGAAACAGATTTGGGAATGAGAGCGATAATAGATTTGTTAAGCTTGTTGAAGCCATTGTTGCCAGCACAGAATTCGAGAGCTACCTCCAGAACGTCCTGAGAGATGATATCCCAAAATTCCTTATAGAAAAACACAGGGAAGCCATCAGGCCCCGGGGAAGCGTCGGAGTTAAGAGACCAGACCGCCTCCTTTAATTCCTCCAAAGAGATCTGACGAGAAAGGATATCAGCATCCGCCTGTGGTAACAGAGCTGCTCCCCTACCCGACCACCGCCAGCGTCGCGGCGACCTGCGCCCATACCACTCCTTAAAGTAGGCCGACACAGCGGAACCCAACTCCCGCTCCCCCTGAACCTGGGAGCCATTGATGATTAACGAGGAGATAGTATTTGACCGTCTGCGACCCGAGGCAATCCTGTGAAAGAACGCTGAGTTCGCGTCCCCCTCCTTAAGCCACCGCAAGCGAGATCGTTGGCGCCATTCAATCACACGTTTACGATCCTCGAGCCTGACCCTATCCAGGGCATTAGCGCGAGCAAGCAACTCGTCCAGATTAAGATCACGAACGTTTTCAATACGGTCAAGCCGCAAAATCTCGTCCTCAGCCGCAACACGGGTGGCAATGCGGGCTGAGCGAGAGTCCCTCTTAAAAGACGCCAGCAGCTTCCTGAGAGAGGAAATCTTAAATTGAAAGCGACGAGCGGCACTGCCAGAAGGCGATAGATGGGACCAATGATGACGAACCATATCACGAAAGCCAGACTCCAGGAGCCAAGATCGCTCAAAGCGGAACATACAATGTGGACGGTTCTCCTCACCATTCGACCAGAAAATGGGATTATGATCAGAAAAGGAACGCGGCCTTGAAGCAACAAAGCATAGAGGAAAGCATTCCATCAAAGAATTATTCGCCAAAAAACGATCAATCCGCGACCGCGAGGAACTATTCCGCCATGTGAATGAAATGTCGTAAGGAACCAACGATTCAAGAGCCAAAACGTTAATGAAGTCCAAAAAATCCGAGGATCCCGGGTCGAGGCCACCGCGGCCACGTGGGCGATCCTGAGCATGCAACGTAACATTAAAGTCCCCACCAATCAACCAAGGAACGTCACCAAAGGCAGCAGCATCCTCCCGCAAATCATCCCACAATTCACGACGTGCAATATGACAGGTAGGAGCGTAAACACAAGAGAGAGCCAAGCAAATATTAGTCCGTCCACAGATTAACAGCACCGAGATGGAGTGACGACCCAATCGAGAATCAGAAATCGTAAAGCGGGACGAGCGCCAGGCCAGAATGGCACCCCCCCGAGCACCCAAAGCGTCCAAAGCGCGGAAATCGTCGATCTGACCAGCCCCAAAAGAGCGCCATAGAGAGTCATCCATCGCCTGAAGCTTTGTCTCCTGAATAAAGGCAACATCACAAGACCATTCCACAAGGCGCGAGCCCAAAGTGCGTCTTCGGTCCGCATCACCCAAGCCACGAACGTTCCATGATACAATCTTCATTAAAACAAAAATCGATTCCCCAAAAACAACGTCAGGCCCCAAAAAATACCAGAAGCGAGAGAAGCACTCAAGCCCCATCATGAGGCCGGCCAACCACTGGATGAATACCCGCCGCCTCAGCAACCGCGTCACGCAGCGATTGGCAGGTAGAAACCACAACAGAGCTGGAGAAAAAGGGGCGTCTCCTAAGATAGCTTAGGCCATAACGAGATGACGGAGACAGCCCAACCACCACAGAAGCCACAGGAGAAGGGGTGGACTCCACGCCGAGATCCGCGATAAAGGGATTCAGATTGGCCGGAACCATATCGTCCGGAAGGCACACCACAGTATCCCCATCAGCCGCCATCTGAGAAGCAAAGTCGGAGCAGATACTCAACGGCTGGGGGACCGGAGAAAGAGGAGATTTTGAATCATCCAAGCTACCGGAAAATGGAACAGCTCGAATAGGCTGAGGGCACAACACATTTGAAGCAGAGAAAATATCCTCCGACCCGAGAAAGAGATCCGTGCCCGAGAACGGATTCGATAGGGACTGCTCCGAGGGGGCCCGCAAAGGGGACCAAATAGAATTAACCAGAGGGTCACAAGGAATAAACGATCTGACCTGAGCGGGGACCACATGCAATAAATCTGCCGGCACAAAGGTAGCGTCTGTGGAGAGAGATTCCATGTCAATAATAACAGCATCAGAAGACGAGGGGGCCTCTGGCAAGTGAACCGCCACCAAATCCTCGGAATTCCCCCCCACGTGCGGGAAACCAAAAGCCTCCTCACCCACACGTGAGGGAAAGATCATGCACGTCGCCGCTTCGGGAAAACCCCCAGAAAACATGCACGTCGCCGCTTCGGGAGAGGCCCCAGAAGGAGACACGTGGCGCGAGGGAGATGAACCGTCGTTTGCATGCAGCACCGGAGAGGCGGCGGCACTTTCCCGTCGGGCGACCACCGGAGAAGGCACCACCGACGTCACCGGCGAGGGAAGAAAAGAAAGTTCCAGGGAGAAGGTCCAGCGGCCCAGAGATAATTTATCAAAGCGAGTCTTCCCCTCCAAATCAGCAAAAAACGCTGCCGGAGCTTCCACCAGAACGCGGCAATACCGCCAATCAGCACCAGGAGCTAGACCATCATCGAGTATCTGGAGGACTTGGCCCCAGCTGGAAAGCGCCTTCGAAAGAGCATGAACCGTCCGAGACAAGAATGGCACCCCCCTCACCACAGCCACCCGGACCTCCGTCGAGAAAACGCCGCCGTCAGAGACCCGCAGCCCACGCCACTGGATATCGGCAACGTCATGGCAAAGGATGAGTCTCTCCCGCTGATCCGGGGAGAGACCCTAACACAGCAACGCAACGCATCGAGGGCGAGGAAATCCCCTTCAAAGCCATCACCCAGGAAAGCCATAGTAGCATCACGGACAGCTACCCAATCAGCAGAACGATTCCGGAGCACCCCCACAATCACCGAAGCGGCAGAGGGCGGACACGAGCGGGAGGACGAGCCTTCCACCCCCGGCTCCAAGACATCCACAGCAGGAACAGCCCCCCCCGGAAGGGGCGAAGGAACCGCCGGCACCGGCTCCCCTGCCACCGGAGCAGACTGGGGGTTTCCCCCCATCACCTTGGAACCAAGCAAGACCGCTTCACCCGAAGAAAGAGGAGGAGCTGAGGAACCGCCTACCTGAGCACCGCCAGCAGCCTCATGCACGGGAAAAGAAGAAACAGCAGCCGCCACCACCTGGGCGAAAGAGCGAGAATCGCGAGCACCAAGCCGATGAGGAAAGCTGACCCGCACAGGATGAGCAGGAAACCGCGGCCCCGAGGCGGGCACAGAAGTCCAGCAGGAAGCCCTCCTATGACCAATCTTCCCACAAAGAAAGCATCGCGGCGGAAGAGAGCAGTCGGACGCAGAATGGCCCCTAGAATCACATCTGAAGCAACGCTTACCCGGCTTTGCATAGGAAACCCGGGTCCAGCCACCATCTTCATCGCCATCCATGCCACCAGAAGACCGCGAGGAGACGTGGCCCTCCCTAGCGAGAGAAAAGCCCCGCGCCTTAGGTCTCCACGCCCTCCGTACGACAGGAGCCCGCCGAGCACCAAAACCCCCCCGAGAAGCATCCACACGTCCCTCCCGACGTGACCCTCTAGTCCCATCAGCCGAAACACCCCCACGCTCTCTACGCACATCGCACTCCCCGCGCACTCCGCTACCCATCCTATTTTATGAACTTTCTACTTCCTTTTATTTGTTATTGAATTCCTCCTTATTTTCAATTTCAGAATAATCTGATTGGGCTATGTGGTGCCCTCTGGACCACCCATGTGGCCCCTTCTCCTTGCACCATCCGACCTGCTCCACAACCCTTGGATCAACCCCTACCCGCCTTCATCTCAGCCGCCCATCTCTCCTTATCCCCCAGCCGTCTGATCAGCTCACCCCCGCCTCATCTGGACCACTCCCTTCCGCTTCCATCACAACAATTGGATGACCCCTCATCCAGTGGTTATGCTCCCAACACATCACTCTTTCCTCTTCATCGTTGGAGGACGCCACAGATTCCATCACGACCTTTCCTTTGTTCTTAGCCCTCCACCCTCAGTCAGATTAGAGGATCTGATCTCTGCCCTTCCCTCGCGCCCTCATCACAACCGTTGGATCACAAGATCCAATAGACATGATGTCGTCTTCCTCCCCGCTCATCCCCCGCTGGACGTTACGCCTCGTGAACCTCTCGCCCACTTCCAATTTTAGCCGCTACCTCAGCCACCCTCTCTGCTCGATAATGCCTCCGTCGCCTAAACCTAACCTCTCCCAATATCGCCCGACCATCACTCTCATCAATCCTATTCCTACGACGAAGGAGAGGCGACTGCAAACCACCCCCTCCATCATCGTAACATCGGGAGATCTCCTTATAAATCCCCCGCTTCCACCTCCTCTTTGCTTTGTCCACCAGTCCACGGGCTGAGGCCTAGCTTCCCTCGGCCCTCCGGTGACAGCAGAGGGGCGAATTGGTGAGGCGACGACGACCCCATGCCCAAGTGTGACCCTTGGCCGTCCCGTCAAGCCACGGCTGCCTAGCGATCGATTGAGCTCGCTGGCGTAGCTGCCCATCTCGAGTGAAGACCGAAGGGCCAAATCGACCCTCGACCCAAGCTCCTCCTCCTCCAATTGCCCACTCCAATCAGGTATCCCTTCCCCTTTCTTTTTATATGATTTTCTCTGCCGCACACGACACTTTCCACCATCACTTGATCATTCTCCGAGCTCCGCCACCCCACCTCCATCTTCGCCAACCCCTTCGCTCACCTTTTCCCTTCTCCAGAACCCCAATCACCTTCACCCCATTTCATCTCCAGTCCGTCGGAGGTTAACCTTCGGTCCTCCGCTCCTCCACCCCAAATGGACCTGCACTTCACTCACAGTACATGCATACACGCCTAGGCAATGTGCTAACGTATGTAGATCTTCAATCGTCCAACTCCGCAACTTTGCTCTGATCTCCTTCACCACCTCCGGCGAACATCCACCTCCAGCACTCACCTTCCCCTGCCAGCTCCGATGCTCGCCACCAACCTCTTCTCTTGACGTCCAGGGAGCCTCCCCGAGCTTCAGACATCTCAGAGGAGCACAGAGGAGGAAGAGAACCCTCACTGGAAACTCGTTATCGCTGCCACCCTTGCAACCGTGGTCGAAGAGCAATTGCCATTGAATGGCGCCTCCTCGGCGACCATCCAACGACTCAGATATTGCCACATCGCCCCGCCCTATACCGGCAGGTTCGCTAGACCAGAGCAGTACACGAAGCATCATGGCATGCCATGCATCCCGACTACGAGCCTAACACTCGAGCCTGTACGCGTGCGGGTTGGGAAAATTGCAGATGACCCCTCGTAGTTTCTCCATATTACAACCAAGTCCTGCCCAGGTGCGCATGCCTCTGTACCTGAGCAAATTTCATTAAGGCCCTACCGGGTTTTATAAATTATACTTATGTCCCTGTGGGGACCTATTTGCAATATTTGTCCTTTTATTTTGCCTATTTTTACTGCATTTATGCCCTTGGACTAAAATGCTCATATTTTGAGCATACGATCTCTGTTTTGGTTGATTTCGGTTGCATTTTGTTGATCTCTTCATTCTCTTCCTAATAACATCATTTATTTTTTGATTTGACACCTTGAAATATATTGATAATTTCTAATTCTATTGTGTCACTTTCTCTTTGATTCTTAATGCCATTATTTCATTTTAATGCATCAAGTGCCTTCGAAATTAACCTACCATTTATTGCCCATTTCTTTGATGATTGTTGAGGGCGTAATTGTAGATAATTGTTTTTCTTACCGTAGTATATTTTTGTTGAACAAGCATCTCATTTTAACTACATAAAACTAAATAAAAAAACATGTACATTTTCTATGCCAGTTGTCTACATTATCACATTGTATATTTGTGCATTTTGTTGAGTGCATTGTATCTGCATTATGAAGGCCTAGATCTATGATTATAATCACACAAATTAAATAAATAATTTTCGATAGATAGACGAGGAGGCCCGTGTCCACATGTTCGACTTTGGTACATTTACCAAGTTTAATTCTTCAGATATCCAAATGTGTGATTTTGCATGAATCATTTTCACCACATGTACTATGACAAGATACAACTTTTAACGTGGTGAAAATGCGTTTCGTCAACATGTGCCCTGACCCTCCCAACTTCCCCTTGCTTGAACAATCACCAAATGAGAAATGGATTTCACTGCCACTCCCCTTCACCCTATGCAAATATAGTGAGATTCCAAGGATCATCTTCATCATCCCACAAAAGAAAACTGAGGTGACGGGCTCACATCTAGTCCTCAGGAGGAGAGGGGATTACATCTAGTCTTCCTGCATAAATGAAGTGATCTGCCATAGCATGTATATATCACCTTATAAAACAGATTGAAGCAAATGGCAAAATTCTCGACACCCACTTCACCAGAATTGCTGAATTTTGTAACCACAAATGTCTCGAACCCCTAACCTGCCATTCTAATTTGGTCATACATAATGCACCCTCATGCTCCTTCACCTTACTCGTGAATATCCCTTCCAGTTCCTTTCCTGAAGAACCTCAATTTCACATAGTCAATTCTTTTTAATCTCCATGTCATCATTCTGAAGACCGTTTAAGTAGTTAAATGGTGTGGCTGACAACAATGATCGAGGAGTATAATTTTCTTTTTAGGACATCTTTATTTTAAAACTTTTCTTTGTTTTGGTATTAGGTTTACCTTTCTATACGTAATTGTCTCTTCTAACTTATTTGCACATCCATATCAATGAAAAATAGAGTTAATACACTCGCCAAGTAAATTCTTGTCCAACATTAACGATTTCTTTTCCTCAAAGAAAAATAATCAAATTGCATTCTTGGTAAATCTTTTTCATATAGTGATCCAGTACTCTCTTTTTTTTTTGAAGTGTTTTCTGTTAAAATGCCACAAACTCTGGAAAACAAGAAAATCATTTCCTTTCTCATTTATACCATCATATTTGCAATCTGCATGCACAATTGTGTAGTCTAAATCATCTTGTTCCGTATATTCGTTTGCGTTTAAAAATAGTGTGAGAAGGCACCATTCTGGTGCACACCTTTTTTTCTTTGAAAAAAATCATTTTGAATTTATCCATTTTAATAAATAGCTTTGTCAATGAAGTTCCTTAAAGAACCTACCAGACTCATCCAAAAACTCACTTTTAATTCTTTCTAACAAGCTAATTTAGGTGTGAATATGTGCCAATAACAGGTAGAATATCTTCTCCCAAAATAACTCTACTCAGTGATGCGATTGCCAAACATTTGTCTCTAAAACATTCTAAATCCATTTGCACAATAACTCACATGCTTAATTGGAGTCAGGTGTCCTTCTGTTCTCAAAGAATAGTGCCATATTTAATTTTGGTTGCATATTTTATTACTAATCTAGCAGTTCAGGTATAATTTAGGTTTATGAATGAATTGGACGATTTGCAAGCTTTAGTTACCATCCTTTGCCTTTTAAAAAAGATCATGCAGTTTAATGTCTCACTTTTATCCATATTGTGCATTTTTTATCGTCATTCTTTAAAATGGTTCCTCAAGCTGTGCTCCATTTTCTAGGGAAACGAGTTCTTAAACTAAGATGGACATTGTATGCACCCTCCTATGTCTACCTACCTAGCTAGTTAATGTTTATAATGGCATCATTGTTATTTTTATATATCTTTATATCTTTTCACTTTCAACGTTTGTTTATTTTTTTGTCATCAGTGTTTTCATGTAATTCTGATAAGAGTACTTTCAAAAAATATTCTGTAACACAGAACAAAACTGATGGTGTTGGAAGCTGGGGGTCATTTCCAGTAGATAAGGATGTTTCAGGTGTGCTTTTTGTGCTCAAGATTAGTGAATACAATTGGTTGAATAATATGGGGGGTGACTTCTATATCCCTCTTATAAGTGAGGATAGCTTGTACACTCAAATCAGCATCGACAAGAGTCAAACTGTGCAGATTGAGCAATCATTACCTGTGCAAGATATCATAGAGAGAGAAAAAACGGCAGTTGTTACCGAGGACTCGAGGGACAAGTTGTTAGAAGCATCTTTGAATGTCGTAGAAGAAGTTCAAGAAAAACAAATAACTTATGCTGATGACATAATAAATGACATTCGAAATTTAGTAACTGACATCTCGGCAGAAAAGAGTATGAGCACAAAAAGTAAAGAAGCACAGGAAAACATTCTTCAAGAAATCGAAAAGTTGGCGGCAGAAGCTTATAGCATATTCAGAAGCTCTAGCCCAATTTTTGTTGAGGAGCTGGTCTCCGAAGCTGAATCACTGAAACCTTCTGTGCAAGTAGCCTCTGGGACGGGCACTGGTTATGAAATTCTATGTCAGGGATTTAACTGGGAATCTAATAAGTCTGGACGGTGGTATTCTGATCTATCTGCAAAAGCCATTGAATTGGCCAACTTTGGTATTACTACAATATGGTTGCCACCACCCACTGAATCGGTATCACCAGAAGGCTACATGCCAAAAGATTTGTATAACTTAAATTCTAGGTACATTAAAATTTCCCCTCTCAAGCTGATGCCATTTTTAGGGTTTTCCGTATCTTTATTAAAACTTGAAAAATGTGTGGCTTCATCTGGCCTAACTGATCGTACCTCACTTTTTTTTGAAAAGGTTTTCAAGTCTTATTGTTTATTTTACGCAAATCATAATATATTCTGTACGTGAAAGTGAATATAACTTTGAGAGACAATATCATCTTATTTCTCAGTCATTTTTAAAACCAGATATGGAACTGCAGAAGAACTAAAGGATCTTGTTAACACTCTGCATGATGTTGGCATCAAAGTCCTTGGTGATGTTGTTCTAAATCATCGTTGTGCTCATTACCAAAATAAAAATGGTATATGGAATATTTTTGGTGGCCGGCTGAACTGGGATGATCGAGCTATTGTCTCTGACGATCCACATTTTCAGGTAACTTTATGCTTCGTCATGTTTTGGCTTCTTTATGCCATCTTCATTGCATTTTGACATGAATTTGGCATGCCTTTTTATGCTGTTTTTTTTAATTCAGAGATCAAATATTGTGGCCCCCAACCATAGTTCACATGGGATGCGATATTTACAATGATAAATCGAATTACAGAATCTTTATGCTGCTTAATTTCCTTCACAGAATCTCTTTGGGGGGAAATAGTCAAAAGGGAAAAATGTGCACAACAGGAAGAATTATAGTCACAGTCTCGATAAATCGAATTACAACTACGTCCTAAGTAAGTATCTCAAAATCGAGTGCAAAGACACGTATGACTATCGATCTAACTCTCCCCTTAAGCTAAGAGTACCTTTACTTAATCATGTTACATGATATACTTTCGTTATTTTGCGTCTTATAAGCTTTCCAAGGTAAATTTGGAACACATTTCATTTCGAAGAAGGATGCTGTTACATACTTAGTCTCAATCTTTCAAAGGGGTGTAAGAATTGTTGGAGGTGTCACTCAAAGCATTACTTCATTGCAGAAGAAGTGGAGAGTCAGCTGCCTGTGTAATACACTATTGAAATTCTAAGGAAATAGAGCTACATTAAAACTTACATTATTTTAGGATGGTGAATGTTGGCATTTATCTTTGCATTATTTTTGAAGATGAACAAGACCTTGAAAAGTACAATAAATATGTGTATATATGTGACGACCCTATTCTCAAGCCATTAGGTCGATCCATTTCCAGATCTAGATACATAACATAAAACTAATTTCCAGAAATATACGAGTCAAATTCCTAAGTAGTACCTGGGATTTACTTAAATACCCAGGTTCTACGAAATCTTTTTTTTTACTTAAAAACTACAGAGGTGTCGCATGTTGAACCTGCGACACCCCTGAAGTTTTTTTTACTCAGAAACTACATATGTGTCACATCTTTAATATGCGATATGTCGCATACTCACTAGAATCGTCAGGGTTTTTATCCTATAGCGCATTTTAGACATGCGTTATATGAGAAATTGCCTGGAACATAGAGGAAAATTTGTAGCATTTCTCGTGTCCAATATCGTATACACGGCTCCACTTGGCGAGCTGCATCCAAGAAAAAAATATAGAGGAAAATTTGTAGCAGTCTTCTTAAATTAATTTACCACAAACTTCTAGCACGAGCACTTACGTTGCTTGCCAGAGTTGCACCTAATCGTCTGACAAATCTTCTAGTAATAGTCCGATACCATTGCTCGTATGCGGGCGTCGCGAATATCCCTCTGGACCGATCGATACCAACAATTCTATATTCCCGCTCATCCCAGTGGTTAATATGCAACCAATGTCTCGCCCTCCAATCCACATGCACCTTCCCCCTCAAATCAATTGCATGTAGGTCCCGAAAGGTGAAACAAGGTTGTGGAATGTCTTGAAGGCCGTCAAATTGTCTCAAGAATCGGCCGGGTTAGTAATACTCCACAATGTGGAAGTATATCAACGCTACTTCCGCTCTCCAAATGCGTTCGCCTTCAAGACAGTTGGCTGGGAGACCTGCGCGGATGCCATCGGTATATGGAGTCCACAATATCTGAATGACAGAATTGTATTTCGATCAGTAATTTTTTAGAGCTGACTAGAAACAAGTTGTGAATGTTAAATTACCTGCTCGGGTGTCTGCATGTCAAAAGCGTCCCGGTAAGGCCTCACCACGTGTGTAGGCTGTCGACGATGGGCAAACGCCGTTGCCCAGCGGACTCCTAACGGCCGTCCGTGCCATTCTCTGCCTTCCCTCACAACTGGAGCAATGTGGGGGAAATGCTCCCATGCCCATAACTGAAGGAGTATCACCGAGCCTCCAATCTCTTCGGTCGTCATATCCGCTGCTAAACAAAGGTGTTTATATAGATATGTAGGCCCGAGCATGTCTCTGTATGACCATCTCGTCTGCATCTTCTGGCAAGTCTGCAAAATGGGTGAATAGCCAACTTGCTAACAACCTGCTGCCAACGATCTCTACTGGAAGTGGCCTAACACCCAACAATTCCTCGCAAGTATCCTCCCATGTGGCTCCAGGTGTCGTCTCCCCGGTAACCACAGGTCCATCAATTCGCAGCCCCATGATGAATGCGACATCCTGTAAGGTGATTGACATCTCCCCACTAGCCATGTGGAAAGTATGCGTCTCGGGTCTCCATCGTTCAACCAACGTGGTCACCAAATGCCAATCTAGGGTAATGAATTCCAGTTCTGAAATGCATCCAAAGCCTGCTTGGGCTACATATGGCTGTAGTCGATCATCCAAAGGAATCCGATGTACATGTGTCTCACGTCGTCAGCAACGCAACCATGAAGATTCTTACAAAAATTTTTTGATAAGGAAAACGATATGAAGGAACCAAATAATTAAAATTACTTACATCGCCAGCCCAGGCATGACGAGAACGATGTCGCTCATGAAGATGCAAAACGGATGGGTCAATTGGGCCTGGATCCATTTGCAATTTCAAATATTCTATGTTAGATTATACAATGTAAAAAACAAGAACATACGATTAGAGTAAATTTTTTACCACAACAACGGAAAATAATAATATAGGATGAAAAAAAGCACACTTACTCGAAGTTGGACATTTGCATCTGTTGTGACCTACGCCACCACAATTACCACATTTATTCTTATTCCTTGCCGTCGGCGGCGCATTTGATGTGGATGCTTGAGAATCCCTTGCGGTTTTATTGGGACATCCACGGTGTGTGTGACCCAATATCCCACAAAAGGAACAAGTATTTTGACGAAGGACATCTCTAACATCCATTTCATTATGAATTCTTGTAGTACGTGGTTGACGTTTGCCACGCTTACGATTTGGGTCCGGACGTAATTCTGGATAATCCAAGGGGGCCCATGTTTCACGATCATCGATGGGAAAAAATTTGCCTCCATAAACTTTCAACTGGTTTTGCCAGGTGTACCACTCCCCAACATAGGAATCCACTTCTGCTCGCCGCTTTGAAATGACTGCAATGGCGTGGGAACATGGGATACGAAAAATTTGCCACTTATTACAAGTGCATTTCCTTTGAGCAAATTGACCGTGTATTGTTTGCGACCGCGAAGACTACTAGACGTCCGTCGAGCCCTGCTGGAGACCTCGAACAATATTTCCGGCTGAACTTGTATCTGAGTTACTGTGCGCCCATTAGCGGCTGAACTCCGACGGTTCAACTCTATGGAAGCATAATGTGTGAATTTGCGTCCAGCAGCGTGGCTGCGCTTGCTTCTTCAGCATGTTGAATGAAGTATGACACATAGTTATAAAAAGTCTTCTCGATTAATGCAGAGATTGGCAAGCAACGGGCATCTTTAAGAACAACATTCTAGTTTTCGCTCAAATTTGTAGTCATCTGACCAAACCTATAACCACCATCGTACGCCAAGGTGCATTGCTCACGACGACAATCATGAGTCGAAAACCATCTACCTGCTTCATTGTTCCACTCTTGCAATTTCCTCATGAAGTACGCGAACTTCCTAGGTGTCGTCTGTAATGTTGCTGCTTGCACCAGAGCTTTCATGGAGCCATTTTTAAAGACGCTATTGAAGTTGCTCGCGACGTGCCTTTTACAGAACCGTTAATATGCAAAGGGTTCTAATAACTCCACGTCAGCATCTTTCATAGCGGCTTTTATTCCAGCATGCCTGTCAGAGATGATACATATTGGTCCAGCTCGCATACCGATTACCCTGATACGTACCAACGATAGAAACCACTTCCATGAAGGAGCGGATTCCTCGTCAACAATCCCGAATGCAAGGGGAACAATATGTTTATCCCCGTCAATCTCGCAAGCAATGAGCAATTTTTGTTTGTATTTCCCGTATAAATGTGTCCCATCAACACTACTCAGAGGATGATAATATTTGAATGCCTCAATCGAAGGCCCAAATACCCAAAAGCAACGTTCAAATCTACGGCAAAGCGGTTTCCAAGGATCAGGATGGTCGCTGTATTCAATATCAATTTCAGTCCCAGGAATAGCAGCCTTCATTGCATGCAATAGATAAGGCATTTCAGCGTATGACTTCTTCCAGTCACCAAATACAGTTCCGATGGCCTTCCTCCGAGCATCTCAAGCCCTTTTCTTTGTAACCCAGTGGTTGTACATCTCGTGGATGTGAGCTCTACAACTTGAAACACGCACATTAGGGTCGTCCCTAACAAGAGTTAGCAAAGATCTGGACATGAATTTGTAGTCCAACTGAGAGTGATCCTGATTAACTGTTGGGTTTATACAAGTGTGTGCCCCAACAACCTTGGAGATCACCCACAGTCCATCAAATTTTCTAAAATATCCTCGTAAATACCAAACATAGCCATTTGATCTCTGCGTGCAAAAAACCGACCATATCAAGCTGGTGGATTCCTTGACAACGAAGTCAGTGTGCCGGAATGTGGTACTTCTTCACAGCGTAAACCAAATCTTCCCTACATTTGAACGTTTTACCCTTGCGTATTTCGTCAGCGACACCATCAAGTCTAGACTTTTCTCGAATGCCGTCTTCATATGTTGAACGAGTATTTGATCCTCTAACCCCAAAAAATGGTATACGAGGTGTAATAGTATGCGTGCTTTGTTCATCAGCTGGGATCTCCTCGTCCACCGAATCATCGTCGACATCTTCGCTACCTTCTTCCAGGTCATCATCGGTCCCCCAAGGGATGAAATCATCCAAAGCATGGTTAACCTCTCGCAACAACGAGTCACTCATGCCCAATTCCTGATCCGTGCATGGTTGCATTACAGGCGCATCAACGTCAAAGTAGGGTTCCATGCTTGGGACAACATTGTTAGTCACAACATTGGGGACTTCGCTTACATATACATCTTCAACAATAATGTCAGTAGGCATCGATTTCCCAATGGTCCGAGCATACACAAGAACTGCCTGCACATCATCATCATCGACAATAGATGAAAATGATGGTTCTTCCCCTGGGCCTCGAGGGATGCGATGTAATAATCGGATTTTTTGACTATCGACATCCAGGTTGAACTTACGGTAAACCAAGTTCAACATCTCATCGAACGTCATATTAGGCATTAACACAAACCCCCTTACGTTGGTCGTCGATCCGCCCATGAGTGTACCCCTCAAATGAAACATACAATACAACGGCTCCATTCTGACCTAATATGTGACACAACGTACAAGTAAACATAATACATTTGTGAAATGAAGAATAATATGCATATGTACAAACAATCATCTCAAGAAAAAAATTTACCGAGTCTAAGTGTTCGCAACAACGGCTTAGCCCTAGTGGGAGGCGGTGGTGGCTAGGACGATGCCAACCAATGAAACTACGGAAAAGGAGTGTTCTACGGGGCTAGGAAAGCAAAATGGACGTTTTTGAGAGAGGGGGAGATCAAAAAGGGCGGGTGGCGTAGTGGCGGGTTGCGGGCAGCAGGGGCACAGCAGCTGGAATGAACGCATGGGGGAAATAGCAAGGCCGATACGCGCGATCCTTATTTAACCCCTATATCGCATATTCAATATGCGTTATCTACATCGCATATTAAAGATGCGACATATATGTAGTTTCTGAGTAAAAAAAAACTTCAGGGGTGTCGCATGTTCAACATGCGACACCTCTATAGATTTTAAGTAAAAAAAAGATTTCGTAGAACCTGGGTATTTAAGTAAATCCCATGTACTACTTAGGAATTTGACTCGAAATATACTGTAGGGATATTCTTATATTACCGTACCTTTTCTGTATTTTCTATTTCTTTCATCTACGTTATGTAATATACCCTTTGGGTCTCTCCCCTATACAAGAGAACCCTAGGGTTGCCTTGAATAAAAAATTTAACATTTTCTTTCAACATGGTATTAGAGCGGTGGTCCTGGACCGGAGCTCTTGTACCAAAAGAACCCTACCCCACCTGCCGCCTACTCCTCCCTCTAGCGGCTTCCGTTGCTTCTTCTCCCTCCAGTTGTTGCTGCCGCACCTTGTTGTTGCCGTTGCCATCGCATCTCCAACGGCTGCTGCTGCACCTCTTCTCGTCGCTGCCACCACCCCCAGCGGCTCCAGCAGCTGCTGCTGCCCCCTTGTCTGCCACCTGCGACCCGTTTGCCTTCTCTTAAGGCTTTGAGAATGTCATGATCACGTCAGTCTGATTTGGCATTTCTTGAGTGATTTCATATCCATATCATCATCCATTGGTGTGAGGCACATTATAAGTTGATGGGAATGTTTTTGCTTTGAGTCTACACATGCAACAACATCCCTACATGTTTGTGTAGACAAATTCCTTTGGTCTACAAGCCTCAATCTTTGGATCCGGTAATATGTCAGAAAGCAAAATCGATATCCCCACCACGTGCGTTTTTTGAGGTACATCACCAATCGTGAAGATGGACGGGATGAATTATAAACTACGTGCTTTACAATTCACGAGCCTAATGCATTCTACAGGGAATAAACATATTCTTACTGAGGAGGAGTTGGCTGATAAGACTGGGACGAACGCCTCATGGGAGGCTGCCGATGCTTATGCACGTGTGTGTTGTCTGACACACTGAAGTAGAGATTGCCAACGATGTTCTACACCAACCCACCGCCAAGGCGATGCGGGGCATTCTTGCTGCTACGTATTCCCATGTGAGAAATGAAACGAAGATCTTGTAGCTGCAACATGACATATTCACAATCAAGCAGAATGATTGTTCCCTGCATTCTTTACATATGTGTCTTCACGACATGTTCGAGAAGCTTCACAACTTCATGCCTATTACAACTACCCATGAGCATCGGAAGACGTGCAGGAACCCAACCATGGTTAGCGTGTTTTAGCAGCGCTTGCCTCGGCTCACAGATACTTCCTGATGCTACCATCCCTCTCATAGAGGAGGCCTATCAAAGGCTTAGCAGGATCAATGTTCTATCGTCTGTGTCTATCTAGACCTCCACCGTAATGACCGTATCTCATGGTAAGGGAGACACTTCTCAGTTTCGCGGTCATGGTCCTTGTGGTAGGGGAGGTCGCATTCACCATCCATGTACCTATTGCCATCGTCCCAGCCACTCAGAGGATACATGCTACTCCAAGTATGGTTTTCTAGCTTTTGCTCGTACAACTGAGCATGCTGAATCTGCTGCAGCTACCGCGTCCGATGATGCAGAATGAGATATTCGCAATGACAAAAAAGGAAATATTTGATGGTGGAAATAATCGGTGGAGAAGAAATTAGAGGGAAGAAGGAGAGAAGGCATGTCGGTTGCGTGAGATTCGAGGAATAAGAAGCGCAAAGATCGCATGGGGGAGGAGAGAGATAGGAGAGAGAGATAAAATCTCAATTATATTTCTACTTTTTTAAACAATAGTCTGCCATCCCCTTTATATAGGAGGGGTGGGATTACAAGATCAGAAAGAAATTCAAATTTAAATTGACTTTAATTGATTTGAATCAAAATTCAAATCTACCTTATCCTAATGGACTCGAACCGACTAACTAATTGATTTGAAATAAATTCAATTCTTTAATTTATCCTAATTGATCCTAACTAATTAAATTGACATCACACGCAATCTCTTCATTTTTTAAAAATACTTTTCAATATTCGTAAGTAACATTAGACTCTAATTAATAGAAAAACTGAGGCCCTATTTGTTGATTTCATGCTGCATCAGTTCTCCTCCGCTTGAAAAATTCATCTCCCAACGTATTGCTTGATCTTCGATGCGTCGTTGGAGAATTTGATCTTGAAATTGTAACTTCAAATTTCCCCAATTAGATCATTTCAACATTATATTTGTAGTTTTTTTTAATTGAAGGGCATCTCTGCAATTTTCTACCCCTTTATTTAAACAAATTTTGTAAGAGGAGCTTTTGAATTTCTCTTTTGAATAAAAAATTTTGTACGAAGGGTCTTTCCTGCAATTGTTCCAAATGAATCCAAAATTCCTATTTCGTGGGATCTGATTCCCCTTGAGGAGAGCCCCACGTTAGGGTTTCTCTCTCCTCAAATACTCGATGGTGGCAGGTTTGAGAACAACTCCAACGACAGTGACTTCGATTGTGGCTGCTTCGGAATGAACATTGATGGCGGTGCGTGATCGCATGAGGGGGGTTGCGGTCTATCAAGCTGGGACGGCAAGATGCAACCATCCACTGGTTGTGGTGGTGTTGGGTGGGGCAACCGGGTTTGGGCAAAGATTTTGGCAGGGGTGGGGGAGGTACGGGGTTGTGGCCTTACGGGTGGGGGCGATAGATACAGTGGGGTGGGGGGCTTTCATCGGCGGTGTGAGGGTGGAGGTCGGGGGGGGGGGGGGGGATGGAGCAGGAGGGAGTGTTGGCAGACGTGGGTGACGGCACTGGGGGTCGCATAGGAAAGGGTGATGGGGTTGGGGACTTTTCTGGGCGCACGGGTGTAGCGAGAGGGGGCGCTGGGTGCGTGAGGGTTGCATGAGGAGGCGTTGGTGCGGGGAAGGTGAGGGAGGGTGGTAGTGGAGATGGGACTTCGTGGGGGTGGAAGAGGCTGATTGCGGGTCTGGGATGGGTGATGATGTGATTGGGTAAGATGTCGGAGGTGTAAGGGTGGTGTTGGGGGTTCGTGAGAGGGTCGCAGGTGGGTTGTCGGTCAATATCTCTGCCATTGGCAAGTCTGAAATGGCCTCGGCTGTGAGCAGTTCTTCGATAACCACATTTTTCTTCTAAAACAGGTTGTACAACGAGCAGGTCATTGACGGTGACAAGTTTTTCTTGTTTTTCTTCATCGAAAATCTGGACAGCGACTTCATTGGTAGAAGACTTTGATTCGGCGGCTTTCTTGGAAGCAATTTTGGCGCCGCTTAGGGTCTCAACATTAGCAACCAAAACCTATAGTTTTGATTGGAAGTCGAGCAATATGTCCATCATCTCCTTGTTGTAGGCTTTGTCAGCTCACCATTTACGTTTTGACGAATGATATTCTTTCCTCGCATGCCGACGCGAACGTCTGAACGGATTGTCAAATCGTGAGGACGATCTCTAGGCCATGCTCTGATACCAATTGATGCAGAATGAGATATTCACAATGATGGAAAAGGGAATATTTGATGGTGGAAATAATTGGTGGAGAAGAAATTGGAGGGTAGAAGGAGAGAAGGCATGTCGGTTGCACGAGATTCGAGGAATAAGAAGTGTGAAGATCGCGTGGGGGAGGAGAGAAACGAGAGAGAGAGATACAATCTCAATTATATTTCTACTTCAACTATTTTAAACAAAAGACTACCACCCCCTTTATATAGGAGGGGTGTTAAATTTAAATTGACTCTAATTGATTTGAATCAAAATTCAAATTTACCTTATCCTAATGGACTCTAACTGACTAACTAATTGATTTGAAATAAATTAAAATCTTTAATTTATTCTAATTGACTCTAACTAATTAAATTGAAATCACACGCGATCTCTTTATTTTTTAAAAATACAACTCAATTATTCGTAAATAACATTAGACTCTAATTAATTGAAAAACTGAAGTCCTATTTGTTGATTTTGTGTTGCATCATCCGACTAGAGATTTGAGGAATTTGTTGCTTGCCTGAGAGATTATGCCCCTTGTTGATTCTCATGCATCCTTGACTGCTCAGAGAAGCCATTCTGTGCAACCTCTTCCTCTGCTAGTACCTCATGTAGTACATATGCTCTTACCAATTGTCAAAGGACTGATATGATAGAGTGGATCATGGACTCTGATGTGTCCCATCATGTGTAGAGACATAAGTCAGCTTGTAGTGTACAGACAATTACCCCCTGTAGATAAATTATCATAGCTGATGGGACACACTCTCTAGTTGTAGGATGGGGGGAGATCAGTCTGAGGCCATCTATGTGTTTACAGAATGTGGTTCATGCCCTTGGTTTTTCAATGAACTTATTGTGTATTAGGCGGATTACTAAGTATTAGGAGTATATATGTTTAGAGAATATTCTATATGGCATGAGTATATGTTAAGAGAATACTCTATGTAACAGGAGTATATGTTAAAAGAATATTCTATGTGGTAGGAGTAGATGTGAAGAGAATATCCTATGTGGCAGGAATATTCTTTGAGGCATTTATGTATTTTCTCCTTTGAGCTCTTTAGGGGTTTGTCCTATATAAGGACCACTAGACCTCTAGAATAAAACAAGCCTTTATATTCTTTCAATTTTTTTTCAACATGGTATCGGAGCAGCGATCCTAGATCGGTGTTCTGACCTAAATCCCTTCGCCACCGCCAGCCCCAAGTCCTCCCTAAGCAGCCGCTGCCTACATGTGACGACCCCAAGCACCTGCAGTGCAGCCCGCGCCACCGCTCGCTGCTCTTGGCAGCCCAACACCACCCCAGGTTCTCGCTTCTGCGCCATCCCAGGCGCCCTGCGTCTTCGCTCGTGCCCTAGGTGCCCCCAGTGCCGCCAAACGCCAGCCCAGGCTTCTTACGCCACCCTAGGTACTTGCCAATGCTATCCCAGACGTCCCACGTTGCTCCCCGCGCATCAACTACCTCTCTCTCCTTTTCCGTTACCTAGGGTATCATCACTTGATTACCTAATCAATGCACTTCTAGGTCTTCGTGATGCTTGAATAAGACTGCAAGAACTAGTTAGGTCACTTTTCCTTGACCTACTCGATCACCATGGCATCTGCAGAGCCCAAGCCCATGTAGCCGACTTCTTCTGTGATGATACAAGGCACTTCTATACAGCTAAATGGCTCTGAGAACTATGTACTATGGTCCAGATCCTTCAAGGTGTTTATTGGTGGTTAGCGAAAGAACTATGTTCTCACAAAAGATTCGCCCAAGGAGACGGATAAAGACTATGATACCTGGTACATGGACAACTGCCAAGTGATTACTTGGATGACGAACAACGTCGATCCGAATATTGCATTAAATCTTCTTTATAAGGAGACAACAAAGCTATGTAGGAGAGCCTTAAGAACACCTACTCTCAAAAGACAACTAAGTCCAGGCTCTCAGATATCTACAAACGGATTTGGTTTGCAAATCAGGGAGGTACATCCTTGGTCAGGCCTGTTTGTAAAACTTCTTATCTTTTAGTCTGCTTATTGTGATAAGCAGATAGGTGAGCGTGCAAAATGGCAAGTGTATCGTTTCTTGTCAGGATTACATCCGCGATACAAGACTGTGAAGGACCAATTTCTAACTGTTGTTGCGCTACCCACTCTAGAGACCATATATAGTCGACTACATGAATTTGATTCTCCCTCTCCTCAGCTATCTACGGAGACTACTGCATATTTGCTAGAGGACGAGCTAACTACCAAGGAGGACGCAGTCGTGACTTTGGCCGTGGTCGTGGCCATGAGGCTAGACGAGGACGTGACTTCGGATGTGGACATGGATGGGATCCTGCCACCACCCGCTATCCAACATGCACTCACCACGGACGTTGGAATCATCCATCCGAACGTTGTTGGGCAAAGTTTAGAATGCCTACTAATGCCAACAGTGCCTATGAGGCTACCTCATTCGAAGGCCCATATGATAATACATATCTCTCGCCAGAACAATCGTCTGGTAATAGTCAGACATCCTTCACCGCATCTGAGTATGCTCTTCTACTCAGCTTCTACAAAATTCTGCCAGTAGCACTAGTACCTCTGCTCCTACTGCGAGTTTAGCCACTACTTCAGGTACACTTGCCAATGTTGCTTCTGTATCCAGCCCTGCATGGGAGAAGGTAGTCTTCTCACCTTTGCACATCCGTCTTCCATTGTGAGGACTGTTCGGGTTGCCAATGGAGCACATTCCTCTATTACTAGTGTGGGGACTATGGAGTTTTCAACCAAACTCCCATTTACTGATGTGCACCGTGCTCATGATTTTCCGCTTAGTCTCTTATATATTCATAAGTTTTTTTTATGGTAACCCAGGTGAGCCCCCACTAAAGGGGTCACCACCAAAATTTTCATTAATAAATTAGTTGAGTACATTACCGTGAATTCTAGAAATCAAAAAGGGCGCTACAGTGAGAAAGTACATTTTCACAATAAAATCTCTAACTGTTGAAAATCAAATCGTTCCTCGCCGTCCAGATGACCCATAAAGTGGTAAAGATCTTCGAGGTACTTCCCACAGAGTTTGCATCTGCCGCCTAAACTGATCGCCAAAAATCTACCATCCCATCACGTCTGACCCCCTGTATGCCAACTGCCGCCCATATACGCTCAGACTCCTGGCAATTGAGGAACAGGTACCCCGAGTCCTCCTCCAGCTCACCACACCTGTCACAGCTCGTATCACCGAGGTCCTGCAACCGCCCCTCCTCGCTTTGTCCCATACACGACCCTTTCTCAAGCACCCCAGGAAAAACTTGATTCTGCTCGGAATCTTTGACGACCAAATAATTTTTACGTCCTGGCAAAGCTCCGTACCCCGCTCTTCCGCTAATTCTCTCAGCTCCTCAAACGCCATCTTGACGGAGAAGCCCACGCCCTCCCATTAGTGATGGTCCATGTCCAGCAAGGACATCCCCAGTTCTGCCAACTCAGACAGGAGCCGCAGATACTCGTCAATGCACTGGTCAAAAAGATCTACAACAAACTTCAGCGCCCAGCCCCCAACATCAACCATGCGAACTAACAGATCCTCCTTCATTGCCGCCAAAGAGAAGAGACGCGGGAACCTCCCCTCCAAAGCATCGTCCCCCGTCCAGTCGTCATGCCAGAACTTGAAGAGGTGGCCATCCCCCACCTTTGGCCGAAGCTTATGCATCACATGAGGTAAAGCCTGGCGAATTCCAGCCCAAAGCGGTGACTCGAAACGGCACCTAGCAGCCACCAGCTCACCCCTCACACCGTAGATACTCCGTATCAGACTGACAACGAGCGAGGTAGAGGGGCCCCATACGCGAGCCACCCATTTCGCAAGGTGCGCCATGTTCATTGTCTTCACGTCCCGCACTCCGAGACCACCATCTCTCCGGCTCTTCGTAACATCCTCTCACCTGACCAAGTGCACCCCAACCCCCTGTTGCTTCCCATCTGACCATAAAAATCTTCTCATCAAAGCCTCAACCTTCTTGCGGACCCCAATCGGCATCAGCCAAGTGGAGTAGAAGAAAATCGGAATTGCCGAGAGTACGTGCTTCAGTAGGACCAACTTACCACCCTTGGAGAGCGTGGCCGCCTTCAAACCAACTAGTCTCTTCTCCATTTTCATTAGCAGACCATCCCAGTCCGATTTCCTCAATTTCCCCTCCAACAAAGGCAAACCCATATACGAGATAGGGAGGTCCCCCAACGGGCAATCAGTCTGGCCCGCAAGGACGGTATGCCACCAATATCCGGAGCCCTTTCCAATACTGCTCCCTCCACCACTATAAGAGCCGCTTCCACCTCCACTCCCAGCACCACCTCCTTTACCTGAGCCAGAACTTGAGCCACTTCCATAACCATAACCCGCTCCGGAACCCGATCCACTTTCCGATCCCTTATCGCCGCCTCCTTTTCCTGAGCCAATGCCAGCTCCAGAGCCCGATCCACTTCCACTTCCCTTGCCACCGTGGACTTGTGCTTATTGATCTCAAGGCCGGATAACACACCAAAAATATCCACCAATAGTATCGCATTCATATTCTGGTCCTTCGTACCACCCAACAGGAGGATCGTATCATCAACGTACTGTAAGAGAGGGAAGGAGATGTCCTTTTTCTTGTACCCCTCGCATCATCCGACGTCAACCGCCTGCTTAAGGAGCACACCCAGGGCGTCGACCATAAGAACAAACAACATAGGAGCTAACGGGCACCCCTATCTCTCCCCACGTTGGGGCTAAAAGAAGCCCCCCTCCGGTCTGCCATTCACCAACACGGAGTAGGAGGAGGTGGTGACGCACCGTTTCATCCAGCTTACATACAACTCCGGAACTCCTCTCCTCCTCAGTGACGCCCAGATGAATCTCCAGTCGACACTGTCATATGCGTTCGCATAGTCTATCTTCAACAACGCCCCTCTCGCCTTCGACCGCCTCCAGTCAAGGCATATCTTCGATGCCATAACAAGCCCATCTGCCATCTTTCCCCGAAATGAACGCAGACTGCCCATGTAGCACCACCGAGTCCAAAATCCCACTGAGTCTGTTTGCCAGCATTTTAGGTATCCTCACATAGATCGCATTGGAGAGCGCGATCGGCCTGTAGTCCTCGACCCTCGTAGGAGTCCTTTTTTGGGAGCATGAACGACAATGCCCTATTGATCTTTTCGAATCCGCCATTACCTTCACTGAACTCCTTCATCACGTCCATTACCTCGTCCTTCAGTAGCTCCCAGAACTTACGGTAGAACAGCACCAGGAAGCCGTCCGGTCCCGGGGCCCTGTCCGAATTCAAGTATCACACCGCCCTCTTCACCTCCTCGACGGAGAACGGACAAAGTAAACCCTCCGCCTGATCTGTTGCCAAGTTCCTCACCCCCTTCCGGTCCAACCCCAACCTTCCCCTCTTCTCCTTCGCGACGCCCTAACGAAATGGCTCCTTAGCGCCCCTCCCATCACCACCGCTCCCGACACCCGAATGCCATCCACCTCCATCTCTTGGAAGTAGTTCCTTCTCCTCCGACCGAAGGTCACGGAGTGGAAAAATCTCGTGTTAGCATCCTCCTCCTTTAGCTATTTCTGCCTGGACCTCTGCCACCATCCCACCTCTTTTCTATCCTCCAGCAGCAGCTCCTGCAGTAGTCCTTTTCTCCTATCAAATTCGTCGGGGGCCAACCCTCTCTCATCCTCTAGCCCATCCAAGCTGGTGACTTCTGACTGGACCTCCGTTCTTCTGCTTCTTCGCCTCCTCAAATCACGTCCAAAAGCGGTAAGGAACTTCCTCAAGGAGCGAAGCTTAGACGCCAACTTTGCCACCGCCATGCCCTCCGGCGCATACCCTCTCCATTCCGCGTCCACCGCCTCTTTGAACCCCTCTTCCAACAGCCAGCTCCGCTCAAAGCGGAAGAAGAACCGATTACCACCCTCCTCCGAGCTCCACAGGATCGGAGTGTGGTCAGAGTACGACCTAGGGAGCACCCACGCCCTCGATAGCGGGCACCGCTCCGCAACCCCAGTAGAAAGAAGGAATCTGTCCAATCTGGAGCACGATCTAACATTGCGCCACGTGTACGCACATTTGGCAGCATCAAAGAGATACAGACCCTAAGTGTGCAGAACCCTTCATAACTCCTCCGACCCAGGTTCTCCGCCTCCTGCTCCCTGGGGGCGATCGTTAGGAAGCAGCGTAATGTTGAGGTCCCCACCAATAAACCAGGACCTCGCCGTATCGATCGTGATTGCCCAGCTGCTCCAGGTCCATCGCCAGGAAGCCCCTGTCACTGCCAGGTTGGCCGTAAATATTGGTAAAGCACATGGTGGCACCATCGGAACATTACCTTAGCAGAACCATAAGGCAGAACTGCGACCTCGTGACCTCCATCATTGCAAAAGCATCTTTACTTCATCCGGTCATCAGGCCACCTGAAGCCCCCTGAGTCGCCAGCTCCGCCAACTCAAATCTACCGCCTCCCTCCAGCGCCCTTGTCACCTCTAGACTCCCGCTTGAGAGCTTCATCTCCTGCAGGAAGAATATCGTTGCCCGAGACTTCGTGATAAGTTCACCAACCCTCAGTCGCTTCTCCGTCCGACCTAAGCCTCGCACATTCCATGAAAGACTCTTCATTGACATGAACCACTGGACTTCTTTTTAGATAGGATGAGGCCAAGATTTTCAGCCACCGTTCAATCCAGGGCATGGAACCGATTCAACATCTGTGGAGCCAATGAGGGCCCTTGGGTGCCCTTATCCCCCTCGAACGATTCTAGCGAAGCCGCGCGCCGAGACCTTCGCCTCTCCTTTCCTGCCAATTTCCTCTTGTAGCACATCCCGAATATGATCGGTCCCTCCATCTAGGGCACGTGCCGTGTCTCCCTATAGGGCAAGTTCTCCCCGGGATGGGCTACGACTCCGTACCCCTTATGATGTTCATTCTCATCTGATGGTCAGTTTTCGGCCTCCAGATGCACATTCTCCTCTCTATTCGGCCCTCCTTCCCCAACTATGTTCCCTACGTCACCCGCCTTCCCGATCACCGTCCCTTCTTCGACGTTCGCCTCCAACAGCGAGGCCCTTTCCCCCACCTCTGTTTGATATACTGCCGGAAAAATCTCCATTGCGCGCCCCAGCACACGCGGTGCTGGCTCCGAGACGCGGCAACCCCGAGCACCTGCAAGGCATGTTGAATCGAAGGCACCCCCATCGATCGCCCGTGTAGAGATATATTATTCACTTATGTACTTTTCTTGAATTTTTATTTTATGTTGGACTCTTTATGTATTTTACCCATAGGCTACTCTCCTATATAAGAAAGCCTAGGGCGGATGGAATAAACACGTTTTCTCATTTTCCTAACATGGTATCAGAGCAACGGTCCTAGACCGGAGTTCTCGAACCAAAACCCTAACCCTAGCCTCCCCACCTTCAAGCCTCCGCACGCTCGCCTCGCGCCACCGGCGCCGCCTCGTGCCACCGCGCGCCACCGCGCGTCGCCTACCGACATCCTTGCACGCGCATCTGAGCATCTGCGCTCATTTGTGCATCTGCGCGTGTCTGCCCTTGCACGCGCATCTGCGCGCCCGTGCGCGCATCAGCGTGCTTGCGCGACATCTATGCCTGGGCATATGACATCTGCGCCAGTGTGTGTTCTTGCCCGCGCCCGCGCGTGACATCTACTCGCACTTCTGTATGTGTGCTTCCCTAGACTGGCGCGCTTGCGACTCCAGCCCCGTTCTGAGCGCGCACGTGTTTCCAGATTGATGGGCTTGGTTGCTTGCGTCTACACATGCAACTGAACCCGTTAATGTCAGTGTAGACAGTTACTTATTTAGTCTACTCCCCTAGTCTTCCAATATCATAATGTCAGAAAGCAAGGCAGATATTTCCTCTACAGGCGCCTTCAGAGGTCCAGCGCCTATTGTGAAGATGGATGGTTCAAACTATGAACTGTGGGTATGCAGTTCATGAGCATGATGAAGTCAACCGGCAAGCAACACATTCTTACTGAGGAAGAGCCTGCTGAGAAGACAGGGGTTAATGCCTCTTGGGAGGCATATGATGCATATGCCAAAGTCTGGCTATCCGGAACATTAGCAATTGAGATTGCTAACGATATTCTCCATCAGCCCACTGCCAAAGAATTGTGGGACATCCTGGCTGCCACCTACTCACAGGCAAAGAATGAGATGAAGATTTTGCAGCTTCAACATGACATCTTTACAATCAAGCAGAATGGACGACCTCTACACTTGTTGTACACGTCTTTACGTGGAATGTTTGAGAAGCTTTATAGCTTCATGCCTCTCACAACCACTCCTGAGCAATAGAAGACCTATCAGAATGTCACTATGGTGGGTGTTTTTCTTGCTGCCCTTGATCCATAGTACGAGGCAGCACGTTCCCAGATCTTGGCGGATTCCACTATTCCTCCTATGGAGGAAGCTTTTCATAGGTTGAGTCGTATCATTGTTCCCTCGTCTGCTACGAATCAGACCGCCTCAGCCATGGCAGCCAATCGAGGTCGTGGAGGTCATCATCAGTTCCGTGGCCATGGACCTCGCGACAGAGGAGGCTGTGTTCGGCCATCATGTACTTTTTTCCATCCTTCTGGACATACCGAAGACACATGCTATTCTAAGCATGGATTTCCAGCTTCTACACGAGACACTGAACAAATCAAGCCCCTAGCTGCATCATCTATGGATCAACGCTTTAATGATCTTGTAGCCCATCTAAGGGGCATCATTCCTCCATCTGGTCTCGCTGCATCAACACCTACTTCTGAGAGTCATGCCGACGTTGCCGCTTCTGCATCCACTAGTACATCAGGTAGCACCTATGCATTCATTAGCAGTAGTGGATCAGATACTTTAGAGTGGATTATGGACTCTGGTGCCACGCATCATCTGTGTGGTGATCAAGGTCTACTTACAGGATACAGACAGGTTTCTTCGAGTTGTACTGTGGTTATTGCTAATAGAACACATTCCCCGATTATTGGTCAGGGGGAGATTAGACTGACACCATCCACGCATCTCAAAAACGTGTTACATGCACCTGATTTTTCGATAAATTTATTGTCCATTAGCCAACTTACAAAGGATTTACATTGTTGAGCAATTTTTGACCCATCTTCTCTTATTTTTCAGGACATCCTTATGAGCAACGTGATTGGGCGTGGCTATGAGCAAGGCGGCCTTTATCGCCTTAGTCGGACTCCTTATGCTGGAACATCATCTCTTCCCATCTCCCCATTATTGTGGCACCTGCGATTTGGACATCTACCGCTTCAGAAACTGCGTCATGTGTTACCTCAGGTTCACCTCACACGTCCATTCAATGTGAGGCTTGTCAGTTGGGAAAGCATCATCGGTCTGTAGGATATGGTGATATTCTCAAGAGCATCACGAAGCGTGAGCATCGTATCGAATACGACGAAGAACGACTAGTCATACTAATTGTTCTATGCAGCGGAAATTAAAATTTTTTTATGCGACGAAACCACATGATCCAAGAACACTTCTCAGATCGTTTCGTCTAAACCACAAACAAGTAATAGAATTACCTCTTGAAGCGTGGTTGCGATCGAGTCTCTAAACAAAGAGACCTCCTGTCTCAAGTCCGATCCGACGGAGGAGACGCTTGCGAGCGCGGGGATAAATCGCGTGCTTCTCGCAATCCATGTTGATGATCCAAACGGTGGATCTCCTGATTTCGACACACGAGATCCGACGTCTTCTTCACGAGCGAGGCGCACCGAAGGAAATAGAGATCCATGAGCAAACGATCGGGCAGCATAACGACGACGCTGCGGCGATGGAGACTCCCTCTGGGGCATCCGTGGTGGATGGCCATGAGAGAGGAAGAGAGAGGGCTGATGTGTAGAGAGAAAGAGAGAGAGACTTATGTTCTCTTGTGTGTAAAGAAGAGCAAAGGGGTACCTCTCCTTTTATAATATTTTGGGATCCATGGATCGCAATCCATGGGACAACACAAATCCAATGGCTCTCATTGATTGTGTTTCTTTTAATGGCTAAGATTTGTATTGGTAAAAACCAACAACAATTAATTTAATAAAAAACAAATATATATTAAATATAATTTGATTTATATCAAATCAATCTCCATTAAAGAAATAGGAAAGGAGGCAAGTCTCCTTCCATGAATGGAGTGGATGGCCATCACATTTCATGTAGGAAATGTGGCCATCCACCCTCCATACAAGGAAGGTGGCTCCTCCTTTTATTCCATGAGATACATTATCCCATAAAATTTCTCCAATATTTGCAACAACTTTTGTTGCTATTATTTTACAAAAATAAATCCAATTTATTTTGTGAACATTGCAATCATGCCATTGGAAATTTGTGAATCATATTCACAACCCAAAATAAAATGTAAATTACATTTTCAATTTAATGTCCAATGTGAATCCAATTCACATCAACATCTAATTAACAAATGTAAATTACAAATATCTCTCTCCTATATATTATAAATCACATTTATAATATATATGACTAATATGGATATTGCTATCCACATTATTCATATCCATGATAATTAAAACACATTTATTCATCTTGGATCTCTTATTCTCATGTGTCCTAATAATATGAATCACATTCATATTATTCACATCTTTGATAATTAAATCACATTTAATTATCTCAGATAACTCTCCTTATAATATGAATAAAATTCATATTAATCATGATAATTAAAACACATTTAATTATCCATTTTCTCAATGCGCGGATACTTATATCAACAATGAAATTATCCTGAACCTTTTCAAGGATAATGCGCTTTCTCCGCGGATACTTGGAGATAAGGACAGGGTCGTATAGCGACTTGGATATTGAGATCATATCTCAAATCCAGATCGCGGGCCTCCCATAGATGCTTGATTAAATCAAGACCACAAATCTAATCTTCTCATTGCATCTGAATTATATTCAGATCAATGTCCAACATTTGGACTAAGATCATATTACTTCTCTACTGAGAGGAGTCACTAAAATCCAGACCCGTTTCATCACTCCCTAGGAATGGAAGCGTCATGATTATACAATCGTTTATGATGACATTACCCTCAGGTATTCCCAATACCTGTACATCC
Organism: Ottelia alismoides; assembly: GCA_037367405.1. Classification (NCBI taxonomy): domain Eukaryota; kingdom Viridiplantae; phylum Streptophyta; class Magnoliopsida; order Alismatales; family Hydrocharitaceae; genus Ottelia; species Ottelia alismoides. The sequence continues at coordinate 907,532 of JAZKJV010003645.1, read as the reverse complement.
TGCATACTGGAAGACTCAGAATAAACCCAAAGTATTGGATCAACTTTATACTGTCTACTTCATGGTTTTATCAGTAAGTTTCTCATTCGATCATTGGGAGTTGGTATCGATCATATACTTTCCAAAAGCATATATCATACCTAGGTCTGGATCATATACTTTCCAAAAGTATATATCAAACCTACAAATTCAGTCAAGCTTCCAGGCGAGACGACCGTGCACGGAATTTGATTCTTCCCAATATCTCATGAGTGAGCTCATGTCTTCCCGTTCAGTAATGAACCTGTATGATCCCTTTGAGAGATCGTATTACTCATATGTTCTTACATGCACACCAGCGCGCCGGTGTATAGACCTTGGTTAGGTCATCAATCTATTGGTCTGCCAAATGTACATACTCAGACATATAGTAACACATCTGTCTCTGGTCAGAGCATGCATGCATGTATCGTGACAGCATACGATATAAGACTTTGGTTATCTCGATCTCGTTAAGTCAACTCTTTGACCTAACTAATCTGACACCTTTGAATCTCTATTCCTATGCAGAGGACCTGCATCAAGAGGTCGGTCAGATATCAGCCTTTAGAGATAAGGATTGCCATCTCCTACTCTGGCTGGAGATCATCTCTTAACAATCATTTGTCAGTGCTTGATGAGTCCTCAATCTTACCCTTTGGATATTCATCCAAGCACCAGCCTTTATGATTCAATAGTTGAATCAAAAGCTGTGTGATTATTAAGATGGCCATGGTACATAACCCTAATTATACTAAGGGACCTATTATGCAAATTATTCATTTTTCATTTCAGATCGGGGAATGATATTCGCAATAACATTTATTGCATAATGGCTCGCCGTGGGCTCTCATGTCCAACAATCTCCCACTAGCCCAAAGAGCCATTAATGGGCTAATCATTTAAACCCGCACTCATGTGACAATCATAGGCTTTTTAGAAAATAGCCAGGTAAGATGATCAATCACTTTGTTCCTGCGAGTCTACGCCAAGTCCTTTTACGGCACTTGCATATCCCCAGTAACAGTGCTCGCATCTAATGCGAATGTTGCATCTTATGCAACCAATACTCAATCTTGTTAGTTACAGTGTCCTTGACACTACAGTTTAACAATTATAATAACCGGTATTTCCATAATCCTTATCAGAATGCCCTTATTCCTGGAGATCACTATCTCTTAAGGTATCCACAGTTTAAGACCTTTTAGATCTCTATCTATAAAGTCTTAAGTTTTTGAAGATAAGACTTTTGAGATCAGTATTCTCAAAAATCTTTTCATCTATGAAGATTTTGTTATTACTGCAATCAAGTGTTTTCTCTCCATAGTAGGATTAGCAACACTTTACTACTCCCACTGCATGGCAGATATCTGGCTTTTGTACACATCTAGCATACACTCAGCTTCTCGTAACTAATGCACAAGTACAAGTAGTTCTAGCATTCACTTCCTCAACTCTTTGAGGTGTTATCCCTTTAAATAGGTCAGTACCATATCTTAAGGGATGGAAGCCTTTCTTGGAATTTTTCCAGAAAATGGAATATGTCCAAGGTGTACCATTAATGTGACAGTCCCCATACCTTCTTCTCTATGCTTCTGAACACCTTCAGAACTAAGATCCAAGAGGTATCCTTGAGATCATATCTCAAGTTATGGAACAACCAGATTAGAAAACACCTATTATTATCCTTATATCATTATAAATGATTAGGATATCATCTACATTTAGCATGATGAACACAAAGGCACTCCCACTAAGCTTCACATGGCTCATCCAGATTCTATCTGAAATCATAACATTTATAATTTCATCAAATCTTATGGTCCAACTTCAAGAAGCTTATTTGAGTCCATAGATGGATTCCTTATCTTTCACATCTTGCTTTTCTCAACCATGAAGTCCTGGGCTACTTGATGTGAATATCCTCAGAGAGGTATTCATAGAGGAATGCAATCTTGATTTCTTTCTCTTGAAGATCCATTTACACCTTTATGGGTCTTACCCATATAGGTGGATCCTCGAGGGTCCATATACAACACTTGTATATGAAGTCTACTTTAGACTTTATTGCTAACATCCATCTTTCCATGTCATGATCTTCAGAAGCTTCATCACATGAAGTCCGATCATTGTCAGCCTTAACTGACACATGGAGTACATCCTCAAACTCATTTGAAGAGGTATTAATGTTTCATCTTTAATTGTCCTTTTAGTTTCCGATTTCAGGAGCCTCATTATCTTCTCAAGATTAAATGAGTTCCTACACTTCATTTTCTTCTTAATTCTCAATAGAGTCATCCTCTAAGAATCATATCCTCAGAGATGAGATCTTTTAAGAATCTCAAGGTTATAAAGTAGGTATCCAATACCATCCTTTATTTTCCTAATGAAGTAGTACTCTTTAGTGCTAGATTCCAGCTTATATGCACGGAACCTTATTAATGATTTACATTGTAGTCTCTACTACACATATATACCTGGAAACCAAGGGAAAATTATGCTAAAACTCATCATTGATAAGATCATGTCACACATGATCCAATTGTATCTCCCTATAACTCTATTGAGTTAAGGTGTGTTAGGAGGATTGAGATAGAAATGATATTCGTATCTCCATAAGTTATTCTTTGAATTTATCTAACAGGTACTTGCTACCTAGATTAGATCAAATTCATTTTATCTTACTTCAAACTTTGGTTCTAAACCAAAATAATGAAATCTTTGAACATTTCAAAGGTTTCTTTAGGTGAAGAGAAGAAATCTCATATCATACATAATCATCAATAGATATCACATATCCATAATGTTTACTATGATATAGATGATTTGCATACATCAATATGTATGAGATCCTGAATACCTTGACATCTTACACCTTTCCCAAGGAAGGGTTTATTGGACATCTTACTTTGAATACAATATTCACAAGTATGTAAGATTTGAACCTTTAGACAATCTAAAGTTTCATCTCTCACTAGCCTATTGATCTCATCAACAGACATATGTCCAAAACTTAATGCCAGATCATTGTCAAATGATCTTCATCCTCTAATTGATCTTATAAAGGTTTTAATTTTCAGTATTAGAAATCTTAATGAACCATTCATTAATTTTCTAATTTTGTGGAGTCTGCTAGATGTTAGATTACTATCTGAAATATATCCATCATAATAGTTCTATCTCAGAATTCATGTTTATTTCCAACATTTAGAAACAAACAATGAGTGTATTCTTATATCTAGGTCATAGAGACATTCTCTAAGACTAAGGGTTCTCCCACTGAAATTAACAAGTCTATCAATCCAACAAAGATTGTTGCAACAATTGCATCAATATCCATATGGATAACTACAAACCTTAAAATCAAATTTTCCAGTCTTCTAAAACATATGCAACCTATTGCAAGTGTTGTTAGAAAATTGAGATATAATTATTAGACTTTATCTTATCAAATAAGTAAGTCAAAGTCAATGATTATATGTAGATTATTCTGATGCTCTATCTGAGTCCTTCACTAAGGATCATAGATAGTCAAGATAGTCATACTATCAATACATCGACTCATTGTAGTATTGCCATTCATCCAACTATCTGGATGCCATATGGAAGTCACAGAAGTAGGTCAACTCTTTGACTTTCCTTCTTACTCGGGTCCGATCCATGCTTCCACTACGCTCCCTTCATCTATAAACAACCATTGTTTAAGACTAAGGATCTCTTACGTTAAATTCAAAATAATTCAATGTAAGAGCATTTCAACATTTTTACATGCTTCATTAAATTCATACAATATGAATATTATGAAGCTTCATGAATGACTACAGTATAGACAGTAGAACGATGACACTCATCGTATCTACATCCATCTAAACTCTCGAAACATTGGTTCAGGTAGGTATTCAAACATTTTGTATACATCATCTCTTATAGAGCCGCCAGTCTGCATGATGCAGTGAACCATGCCATTCATGATAAATGTCAAGAGCACATATATATGCCAGAATATCTTCTTAGATTTTTATAAGGATTAATTGACAATTATAATCATCATCGACATGTCACTTCCAAAGTACATTTGATGATATCAAGACCATAGAGACATACAAACCCTAGGGTTGTAGATCTGTTATCTATTTAATTGTCATTCCTCATTATTATGAGGAAACTTGCATATTGCAACCACATACATTATGTATCCAACTGCAAGTACAACATCTGGATCATGAGTGCAATCCATGATATTTTAATGGTTATTATTGAGTATAACATTGAGTGGGTTTTGTTAGAATTATTATATTACAATTACATTTGTGACCTTTTGGGTTGCGTAAACCTTAACCCTTCGGGTTCCGTAACCCCTCAGGGGTATTTATGTATTTTTACTCTTGTATTCTCTAGGGTTTTCTCTCTATATAAGAGACCCTAGCCCTATGGAATAGATATCCCATTCTGTCTCTCTTCTTCACATGGTATCAGAGCAACGGTCCTAGACCGGGGTTTTGATCTAAAATCCCCACCGCCACCTTCAAGCCTCGCAAAAGCCTGTGCGGGCCCTCTTCCCTGAATTAGGGCCTCATGCAAGGCCCTTTAATCGCCTCCAGTGCAACAGCCCTCCCGCTAGCGCTATCCGACGCTTTCAGGATCTCCTACGAAGGTCGTCAACCCCACAACTACCCTCCACGGGTACCGTAGGACTCTTTGGAGATCCAAAACTCATCACGGATCGCTTCCAAGAATCCAGATATGCTGTCCATTGGGGGTTTTCAGCCCTTCGTCAAGGGCAAACGTGAGTTTTAGGGCATTTTTTAGCTCTTATATGCATCCTTAGTTGATCATAGGATCGTCTTTCTATTTTAAGACCACCACGGCACCTTCTTTACCGAGACAAAGCCCTTGGTCACAAATATTATGGCACAAGGCACTACTATCAAACTCAAGGGCACAGAAAATTACGTGCTCTGGTCTCGATCTTTTATGATATTCATTGGTGGTCAGAGGAAACTTTACATTTTGACTAAAGATCCTTTAGATGAAAACGACAAAGAGTACGACAACTGGCAAACTGATAACTATTTAATTATCAACTGGATGACCAACAGTGTTGAGGCTCATATTGCCTCAAATCTTTTTTACAAAAATACGGCCAAGGAAATGTGGGAGGATCTCGAGCAAACATACTTCCAGAAGAAGACGAAGTCATGCCTCGCAGATATTTACAGGCGAATATGGTTGGCATCTCAGGGTGATTCCACCCTCATCGACTACTACAGGCATCTATCCAGTCTGTATGAGGAGCTTGCAATATTCCTGCCCTCATGTTGCACCAAACAGATACAAGAGCGTTCTGACTGGCTAGTATACCGCTTCCTTGATGGCATGCATTCTAGGTACCATGCAGCGAAGGAGCAATTTCTTATATCAGACACAATGCCAACAATAAAGGCCATCTTTGGCCGACTTGAAGAGCTCGAGACATCCGCTGCCCGGCCTTCTGTCTTGCCTTCAACAGAGAACTTTGCACACATCGCCTTATCTTGGCGAGGAGGCAGATACGACTTGCGAGGAGGACGCGGTCGCGATCCAAGTCGTGGCCGTGGATGGAAATCTGGACGAGGCCGTGACTTTGGTCGTGGTCGTGGGTGAGACTCTACTGCCCCATGCACTCACTGTGGTAGGTGGAACCACCCGACTGAACGATGCTGGCAGAAGTTTGGCGTACCTTCTTATCACACCAATAATGCTTATGAGGATGCCTATGATGTAGAAGAAGCATCGCCTACCTTCAGCGGCAAGACTGTTCATCTTAATGATGCAGATTACTCCCGCCTAATGCAGATCCTTCAGACTCCAGGGCCTACCACCACTAGTAACACTACAACTGTTGCTCTGGTTACTCCTTCAGATACAATAGCCAACTCTGCTATCACTTCTACTCCAGCTTGGATTATTGATTTCGGCGCCTCTACTCATCTCACTGGAGAAGGTAGTCTGCTCACCTTTTCCATACCATCTACCTTTGTGAAGTCAGTTCGGGTCGCTAATGGGACTCAATCACATATTACTAGTGTCAGAACTATGGAATTCTCTTCCAAACTCCGACTTTCGGGGGTTCACTGTGCTCCTGATTTTCCTTTTAGCTTGTTGTCAGTGCACAAGCTTTGTGTTGAGCTTCATTGTCGTGTGATATTCGACGAGTCTTGTTGTTATTTTCAGGACATTTGGACGAGGCAGATATTTGATGGGGTCATGAGAAGAACGGCCTATATTACCTTGACATACCCTCAGACTCCAATTTTGTTGGTGCTGCATCTATCTCCGAAGATCCGCTCCTATGGCATCGACGCCTTGGACATCCCTCTGCCAAGGCCATCTCCATGATGTTTCCTGAACTCTCTGCTCTGAAGCCCTTTTAGTGCGAGGCATGTGAGTTCGGGAAACACCATAGAACTTCGTTTCCTGTTCGTATTGAGTCTCGTAGTACTGTTGCTTTTCATATTGTTCACTGTGATGTTTGGGGACCTTGTCCGATCCGCACATTAAGTGATCATCGCTACTTTATAGTTTTCGTTGATGATTATAGTCGATCTTCTTGGGTCTATCTAATAAAGGAGCTTTCGGAGATTAATCAGATTGTCAGAAATTTCTTTCAATATGTTAAAACTTACTTTTCTAGCATTGTTAAGATCATTCGTACCGACAATGCTCTTGAGTTAACCCAACATGACTTAACCTCTTTCTTTGCATCCCAGGGAACTGTTCACCAAACATCATGTCCATATACCTCACAACAGAATGGTATAGCTGAGAGGAAACTCCGACACTTGCTAAATGTTGCCAGATCTCTTCTTAGTCAAATGAGTGTTCCTAACCACTATTGGGGAGATGCTATCCTTACTGCAGTGTATCTCATCAACCGTGTTCGTTCATCAGTTCTCAAAGGGGCAACTCCATTTTCCTTTCTTTATCCTACCGAGTCTCCTTTTCCCATACCTCTGCGAATTTTTGGTTGTATTGCCTTTGTTCATAACTTTCATGCAGCTGACAAATTATCCTCTCGTGCCATCAAATGCGTCTTTCTTGGGTACTCTCGTACCCAGAAAGGCTATCACTGCTATGATCCTGTTGGACGTCGATACTATGATATCTGCTGATGTCACCTTCTTTGAGCAAACAAGTTATTTCACACAGAGTGTATGTGACATTCCTCTGGACCTCCCTCCTCCACCAATCATCTATACTCGCCAGCGTACCTCTATACCTCCTACACCAGTGTCTGTACCTTTGCCTGTCCCTTTTATGCAGGATGATATGACCACTTCGAGTGCTCCCACCACTGCTGTCCCGGATGTACCTGGAGAACTTCCTATAGCTCTACGCAAGCAAAAAAGGAAATGTACGTATCACCCCATGTCACATTTTACTTCTACAGATGGTTTATCTAGCTGTGACAAGAGATTTGCAGATGCTCTTAATGCTATTACCATTCCAAGAGATCATTTCAGTGCAATGCAAGATCAAGGTTGGCGACAGGCCATGGATGAGGAGATGGATGCACTTACCTCCCGGGGTACATGGGATCTTGTGCCGTGCCCCCCGAGAGTTCGCCCTGTGGCATGTCGATGGGTCTTCACGACCAAACAGTCGCCTGATGGTTCTATTGACAAGTTGAAAGCCAGACTTGTTGCCAAAGGTTTTACACAAACCTTTGGAGTTGATTATTTTGAGACCTTCTCGCCTGTTGCCAGAATGGGGTCAATACGTACCATTCTTTCTGTTGTTGCCAACAAGGCTTGGCCCATTTATCAACTTGATGTGAAGAATGCCTTTCTTTATGGTGATCTTGAGGAGGAGGTCTACATGATGCAACCGCCGGGGTATGTAGTCGAGGGGGAGTATGTATGTCGACTACGCAAGGCCATTTATGGCCTGAAGCAGAGCCCAAGGGCATGATTTAACAGACTCATTAGGAGATCAACACACTTGGTTTTCAGAGGACAACATCTGACTACTCTGTCTTTGTTAGACGACGGTCTACTGGCACGATCATCCTTGCTGTCTATGTTGATGATATGGTTATTACAGGAGATGATGTAGATGGTATTCAGGAGACCAAGGCCTTCCTCCAGAAGGTCTTTGTCACGAAAGATCTCGGCCAACTTCGTTATTTTCTTGGCATCGAAGTAATACACACTACAGAGGGGCTCCATCTTTCACAGAGAAAGTATTGCCTCGATATTCTGACTGAGGCAGGACTTCTAGGATGCAAGCCATCTGACATCCCTGCAGAAGTGAGAAAATATTCAGCATCTACTGATCCAGCATTTGAGGATGCAACACGATACAAAAGCTTAGTGGGAAAATTACTCTATCTCACTGTTACTAGGCCAGATATATCATATGTTGTGAGCAGAGCCAGTCAATATAGGGAGAAGCCTCTTTACAGTCACTGGTAGGATGTTCTTTTGATCCTTCGATATTTGAAGGAATCTCTCGGACGTGGACTTTTCTATGGGGTGAATGGACATGCTAATATCTCCGCCTATACAGATTCTGACTATGCTAGCTCTCCTGAAGACCGCCGATCCACTACAGGATACGCCATGTTTGTTGGGTATAACCTTGTCACTTGGCGAAGCAAGAAGCAGACAGTAGTATCCAGATCTAGTGCGGAAGCAGAATACAAGGCAATGGCTCAGGCCACATGTGAGATCACATGGCTTGTTTCTTTCCTAACAGAACTTGGCATGTCAGTCGCTACTCCTGTACCCTTATACTGCGACAACAAGTCTGCCACGTACATCGCCACCAATCTAGTTTTCCATGAAAGGACAAAACACATTGAAGTTGATTGCCATTTTATTCGTGATGCAGTACGAGAAGGATGAATCAACACTCCACACATCTCCACTGAACTTCAACTTGCAGACATCCTCACAAAGGCTCTTCCAAGGAAGCGCCTAATGTACTTAGTATCCAAGTTGGGCATGATCGACAGATATGCTCCAACTTGAGGGGGAGTGTTAGAATTATTATATTACAATTACATTTGCGACCTTTCGGGTTTCGTAACCCTTAGCCCTTCGGGTTCCGTAACCTTTAACCCTTCAGGTTCCGTAACCCCTCGGGGGTATTTATGTATTTTTACTCTTGTATTCTCTAGAGTTTTCTCTCTATATAAGAGACCCAAGCCCTATGGAATAGATATCCCATTCTGTCTCTCTTCTTCACAGGTTTAATGAAGGATTATCTGAAATAAGTGTATATATTTATATATATACATATTTTATTTTGATTTAGGAATTTTTATATCAAAGCTGTCTTGCCTTGTCAATACTGAAAGTTCATTCCCTTAATCACTTTCAATGTAAGAGATATACTTACCATTATTTCTCAGCAAGATCTGGGATCTCCTTCCTTATCTTTATCACATCCCAATAATATGAGAACCTGTGACTCCGATAAAAAGAAGCGGGAACACATTCCGCCTTGCAAGTCCAACTTGCATCTCCCAATTCGGTCTTTAACACCCGGGCCCACCACCCCTAAGGCGATGTTGACCCGCCATTAATTGAACCAACCGTCAACATGAATACAACTCGCTATGCGCAATCCAATATCGCTCCAATAATATGAGTACCCGATATTGGGATCACTACGCATACATCCTTACTCTTCCGAGAAGCGAAGAGCTCGATCCAAATGGCTTGTATGCAGGAGCTGTCACTTCGGACAGGCGTCTCCGACATACAATCTCTGGCGACGGAACCCTTCGCCTTGACGGGAGACCATGGTTGTCACTTATGTGATCCTCCATATCATATTCAAATTCTAATTAATCATTACGAATCATATTCATTATAATTAATTCTTCCAAGGGAAATAACCTCTCTATTCATAATAGAGTGTTTTAATTTTAATTGGATTCCAATTAATCTAATCATATTAAATTAACGATCCAATTAATATCCAACAAACATTCTTCATTGTTACTTGAATCATGGTATTATCTCAAATACGTATTATTTCGAATTTTAATAATTAGAAATACATCATGATTTCTTAAGCATTATACTAACCCTACCCGCTGTCATGGCCAGTACTGACGCGAGTGGGACGGACCACATACGTTGCAACCCGCTACCCCAATGCTCTCCGACTAGACACCATATCCACCTCGGGAAAGGATAATGCAAAATAGATCACTTTGTACTTGAGATGATCATCGGTTCTTCAACCGAAATTATACCATATAATAATAATCAAAACAATTTTGATTAATATTATAATGAGATTTGGTAAACAAATCCCAAATCCTATTCAAGTAACATGTTTGTTGGAATGTAGATCATGTAGATCATGTAACCAATTAGTGATCTAGATCATATCTAATCAAATATTGGTTAAGGCAATGTCATTTAAGGAAATAATTATCATCAAATATTTCACAAATATTTATGCACAATTATTCCAGGAAATTAAACAATTTAATTTCACTAATTGGTTAAATGACAATCACTAGATTCTTGATTAGGAAAGTATTTCTAGCAGTGACCCTCACTTATTAAAAATACCATACCTCAATCAATTTAAATCAAAATTAAGCAAAATAAGTTTATAAAGTTTACTAATTTGATTTACAATAGAACCTAAGTGATTTGCACGCATTTCAAGGCATTTCAAATCCGCAATTAACTCTTTAATTACGTTGAGATTCGCAGTCCCCGAAACTGTGGATACATGTTCACTAAAATGAGCATAACTTGAGCAAACGGAATCGAAACGTAAACTCAGATCCCACGGTTTCCTTATTTAATGGGGAACAAAATCCAATTATTATTTTCGTGTTTAAACAATTTAAACAGTTCCGAAAATAATCTCAAAATAGAGATGCGAAAATGAAATGCAAGAAAACTTTCGCAAACCCTAATGAACCCAAGTCGTCCTAGGTTTACGGATCGTATCCAAAACCTTCCGACCAAAGGCTCTGATACCACTTGTAGGATATGGTGATATCCTCAAGCGCATCACGGAAGCGTGAGCATCGTATCGAATACGACGAGGAACGACTACTCGTACTAGTTGTTTTATGCAACGGAAATTAAAATTTTTTTATGCGACAAAACCACATGATCCAAGAACAATTCTCGGATCGTTTCGTCTAAACCACAAACAAGTAGTAGGATTACCTCTTGAAGCGTGGTTGTGATCGAGTCTCTAAATGAAGAGACCTCCAGTCTCAAGTCCAATCCGACGGAGGAGACGCTTGCGAGCGCGGGGATGAATCACGTATTTCTCGCAATCTATGTTGATGATCCAAGCGACGGATCTCCTGATCTCGACACACGAGATCCGACGTCTTCTTCACGAGCGAGGCGCACCGAAGGAAACGGAGATCCACGAGCAAACGATCGGGCAGCATAACGATGACGCTGCGGCAATGGAGACTCCCTCTAGGGCATCCATAGTGGACGGCCATGAGAGAGGAAGAGAGAGGGCTGACGTGTAGAGAGAAAGAGAGAGAGAGACTTATGTTCTCTTGTGTATAAAGAAGAGCAAAGGGGTGCCTCTCCTTTTATAATATTTTGGGATCCATGGATCTCAATCCATGGGACAACTCAAATCCAATGGCTCTCATTGATTGTGTTTCTTTTAATGGCTAAGATTTGTGTTGGTAAAAACCAACAACAATTAATTTAATAAAAATCTAATATATATTAAATATAATTTGATTTATATCAAATCAATCTCCATTGAAGAAATAGGAAAGGAGGCAAGCCTCCTTCCATGAATGGAGTGGACGGCCACCACATTCCATGTAGGAAATGTGGCCGTCCACCCTCTGTACAAGGAATGTGGCTCCTTCTCCTTTTATTCCATGAGATACATTACACATAAATTTCTCCAATATTTGCAACAACATTTGTTGCAAATTATTTTGCAAAAATATATCCAATTTATTTTGTGAACATTGCAGTCATGTCATTGGAAATTTGTGAATCATATTCACAACCCAAAATAAAATGTAAATTACATTTTCAATTGAATGTCCAATGTGAATCCAATTCACATCAACATCTAATTAACAAATGTAAATTACAAATAGCTCTCTCTTATATATTATAAATCACATTTATAATATATATGACTAATATGGATATTGCTATCCACATTATTCATATCCATGATAATTAAGTCACATTTAATCATCTTGGATCTCTTATTCTCATGTATCCCAATAATATGAATCACATTCATATTATTCACATTTTGATAATTAAATCACGTTTAATTATCTCAGATAACTTTCCTTATAATATGAATAAATTTCATATTAATCATGATAATTAAAGTCACATTTAATTATCCATTTTCTCAATGCTCGGATACTTATATCAACAATGAAATTATCCTGAACCCTTTCAAGGATAATGCGCTTTCTCCGCGGATACTTGGAGATAAGGACAGGGCGATTGTATTGTTCCATGTATAGTGACTTGGATATTGAGATCATGTCTCAAATCTAGATCGCGGGCCTCCCATAGATGCTTGATTAAATCAAGACCACAAATCTAATCTTCTCATTGCATCTGAATCATATTCAGATCAATGTCCAACATTTGGACTAAGATCAGATTACTTCTCTACTGAGAGGAGTCACAAAAATCCAGACCCGTTTCATCACTCCCTAGGGATGGAAGCGTCATGGTTATACAATCGTTTATGATCACATCACCCTCAAGTATTCCCAATACCTGTACATCCTGCATACTGGAAGACTCGGAATAAACTCGAAGTATTGGATCAATTTTATACTGTCTACTTCATGGTTTTATCAGTAAGTTTCTCATTCGATCATTGGGAGTTGGTATCGATCATATACTTTCCAAAAGCATATATCATACCTAGGTCTGGATCATATACTTTCCAAAAGTATATATCAAACCTACAAATTCAGTCAAGCTTCCAAGCGAGACGACCGTGCACGGAATTTGATTCTTCCTAATATCTCATGAGTGAGCTCATGTCTCCCGGTTCAGTAATGAACCTGTATGATCCCTTTAAGAGATCGTATTACTCATATGCCCTTACATGCACACCAGCGCGTCGATGTATAGACCTTGGTTAGGTCATCAACCTATTGGTCTGTCAATTGTTCATACTCAGACATATAGTAACACATCTGTCTCTGGTCAGAGCATGCGTGCCTGTATCGTGACAGCATACGATATAAGACTTTGGTTATCTCGATCTCGTTAAGTCAACTCTTTGACCTAACTAATTTGACACCTCCGAATCTCTATTCTTATGCAGAGGACCTGCATCAAGAGGTCGGTCAGATATCAGCCTTTAGAGATAAGGATTGCCATCTCCTACTTAGGCTGGAGATCATCTCTTAACAATCGTTTGGCGGTACTTGATGAGTCCTCAATCCAACCCTTTGGATATTCATCCAAGCACCAGCCTCTATCATTCAATAGTTGAATCAACAGCTGTATGATTATTAAGATGGCCATGGTACATAAACCTAATTGTACTAATGGACCTATCATGCAAATTATTCATTCTTCATTTCAGATCGGGGAATGATATTCGCAATAACATTTATTGCATAATGGCTCGCCGTGGACTCGCTTGTCCAACATGCATTGTAGAGGTTTATATTATGTTATGATGTACTGTTCCGCATTTCCTATTTATATAGTGTACGTCTATGTAATTTACCCAAGGGTTTTCTTTCTATATAAGAGACCCGAGGGCTCTATGGAATAACACACAAGAGTATCCTTTTACTCTAACATGGTATCAGAGCCAAAACCCTAGCCTAGGGTTTTCTCCACCCGTCGCCGCCGCCTCCTCTCTCCAGTCGGGCCTCCTCCTCTCGCCGCCATGCCCTCCCGCGCCCCCCTTCAGTCACCGGGCGGGTGGACATCTCAACATGCGCATACACATCTCAACAAAATGGTGTTGCAGAACGGAAGCATCGACACTTTCTTGATATTGCTCGCACATTACTTATTCAGAGTTGTGCCCCATTAGCCTTTTGGGGGGATGCTATACTTACAGCATGCTATCTGGTCAACCGCATGCCTGCTACTGTTCTTGGGGAAAAATCTCCTATCTATGTTCTCTTTCCTGACAAGGATTTATTTTCACTTACACCTCGGGTCTTTGGCACAGTTGCGTTTGTTCACCGGTTATCTCCATGACTTGATAAGCTCTCTCCTAGAGCTATCAAGTGTGTTTTTGTGGGCTACTCGAGGACACAGAAAGGATATCGTTGCTATGACCCGATTCATGACAAGTACTATGTGAGTGCTGATGTTACATTCTTCGAACCAGTCATGTACTTCTCCCCTGCAGGTGACAGATTGTTCTCCTCCACACATACGGATACTAATGTATATGTTCCTCCGCCTCCAAGCCTAGGTCGATCCGACTCCACTATACCACCACCACCACCATCACCACCACCTCCGATTGTACCATTTCCTAAGTTCTATACAAGGCGGTTCGACCCTGCTCAAGCTACATGCCAACCATCCAGCACGCCTCAGGTATGTTCTGATGTTATCACTAATGATGGGTTAGATAATGCACCAGTGCTGGAGCCTTTACTACAGGAGGAGGATCCGCCAGTCACCACAGTGATAGATGATCTTGATCGGCCTATTGCTCAAAGGAAGCAGAGAAGACAATGTGCATCCTATCCTCTTGCGTCTTAAGTATCATTTCATCGTCTCAATGGGGATTTCCAGAGATTTGTAGCAGTTGTCTCGTCGGTTGAGATTCCACGGACCTATCAAGAAGCCATGAAGATTGATTGCTGGCGTCTAGCTATGGAAGATGAGATGCGTGCCTTACAGTCTCGAGGGACTTGGTCTCTAGTCCCTATTCCTCCAGGTGCCTCTGTGGTGAGCTGCAAGTGGGTGTTTACGGTGAAATATCATGCAGATGGGCGTCTCGACAGATACAAGGCCAGACTTGTTGCACGTGGATTTACCCAAACTTATGGGGTAGATTATTTGGATACTTTTTCACCAGTGGCTCGACACTCCACTCTTCGCATCCTCCTATCTGTTGCTGTGGTACGTGACTGAACCATTTTTCAGCTTGATGTCAAGAATGCTTTCTTTTATGGTGATCTCCAGGAAGAAGTCTACAAGCAGCAGCCACCAGGGTTTGCTGCTGAGGGGGAGACTCAGATGGTGTGCAGACTTCATAAGACTATCTATGGCCTCAAACAGAGTCCCCGGGCATGGTTCCAGAAGCTTTCCCAGCTGATTGAACGACAGGGGTTCAAGAGATCAAATGCGGACCATTCACTGTTCATCCAGAAGACCCCTAGAGGTACAGTTGTTGTCATGATATATGTTGATGACATTTTGGTTACAGGAGATGATGCTTAGGGAATTGAGATAACCAAATCCTTTTGGGAAGTCAGTTTATTACGAAGGATCTAGGCACGATACGATATTTTCTGGGGATAGAGTTTGCAAGGAATGCACAAGGAATGGTAATGACTCAAAGAAAAAATGTCACAGACTTGCTAGTTGAAACATGAATGACTGGATGCAGACCGTCGAGCACGCCTATGGACCCAAGCATGAAGCTGTACGACAATGATACCGAAGAGGTGGACAAAAGAAGATACAGAGAGATGGTGGGTAAGCTCTTATACATTACTATAACTCGACCGGATATTGCCTTTGCAGTAAACCGGGTGAGTCAATTTATGGAGCAGCCTAGGCAAGTTCATATGGATGCCTTGTATATGATATTGAGATATCTGAAGTCTTCCCCAGGTACAGGGTTGCTATTCAGAAAAGATACAGATCTGTCTATTTCCGCTTGTGCAGATGCAGACTATGTAGGATGTCCAAAGGATCGTAAATCTACTTCTGGATTTGCTATCTTCATAGGAAAAGCAAGAAACAGACTGTTGTGGCGAGATCCAGTGCTGAATCCGAGTACAGAGCCATGGCACAAACAAGCACAGAGATGATGTGGGTTAGAGCAGTCTTAGAAGATTTGAATGTAGATGTCTCCTTGCCTATGAATCTTCAATGTGACAATCAGGCAGCATTGTTTATTGCCAATAATCCAGTGTTTCATGAGAAAACAAAGCACATCGAGGTGGATTGTCATTATACTAGAGACATGATCCAGAAGGGCTTCATTTCCACTTCTCATGTCAGTTCAGAGGACCAGACTGTTGATATATTTACCAAGCCATTGCTCAGAGGACCTTTCCAGAGATGTTCTTCCAAGCTGAGCATGATTGATATCTATGCTCCATCTTGAGGGGGAGTGTAGAGGTTTATATTATGTTATGATGTACTGTTTCGCATTTCCTATTTATATAATGTATGTCTATGTAATTTACCCAAGGGTTTTCTCTCTATATAAGAGACCCGAGGGCTCTATGGAATAACACACAAGAGTATCCTTTTACTCTAACATGCATGGTCTACTTTTCCCAGTCGTCAGTGTTGGAGTAGTACCTCCAAGTTTGAGTTGTTTCATGTCGATATCTGGGGTCCGAGTCGTGTTCCTGATCATCAAGGACACATGTTTTATATAGTTATTGTGGATGATTTCTCTCGTATGTCGTGGGTATTTCTGTTAAAGAATAAATCTGAAGTAGGGAATATTATCATCAATTTCATTAATGAAGTTCGTAATGTTTTTTCTGCATCGGTAAATATTGTGAGAAGTGATAATGCCCTGGAATTTTGTACTCATACCCTATCCAGTTATTTTTCATCTCAAGGGATTATCCACCAAACATCCTGTGCCTATACTTCCCAACAGAATGGGGTTGCTGAAAGGAAACATCGTCATTTACTTGATGTCACCATGTCTCTTCTTATACAGAGTCATGCGCCTCATTCTTTCTGGGGTGATGCTGTTCTTACGGCATGCTATCTCAATAATCGAATGCCGTCTTCTGTCTTAGATGAGAAGATTCCTTTCTCTCTTATTTTTCCTGACAAAGAATTGTTCTCCCTTACTCCTCGTGTGTTTGGTTCGGTAGCCTTTGTTCACCAGTTGTCTCCCGGGACTGACAAGCTCTCTCCTAGGGCTATCAAGTGTGTCTTCGCCGGGTACTCTAGAACACAGAAGGGGTACAAGTGTTATGATCCATTGCGCAGGAGGTATTTAGTCAGTGCTGATGTCACCTTTTTTGAATCTGTTATGTACTGTTGAACCCGAAAATCGGTGATCTTGAGTTCCACACAAGGCGGGAACTCAGTCGCTGAATCGACCACACTAAATCCGAAATTCAAACAACAATTAACCCACAATAATGATGAAACAATGTAAAGCAATATGTGGAGTTAAAATTTATTATAACTCTACAACAAAGATGTGTATAGGAGCAAGTATGTGTAGAGGTCGAACACAGGGACCAGACAGGTAGAACGGGGCAAAATTGCTCAAAATGTGAATGTGATCAAGTTTCTATCTATGCTATGTTTTTGTGGGTTTTTTATTTTTATATATTATTTTATTTTATTTTTTTAATTTTATATTTTTGTATTTTGATTTTTAATTTACTGATTTTATAATTTCTTTTTGTATTTTATATTTTTATATTTTCTTTTTCAATAATAGAATATATATATACAATATAAGAGAGAGAGGAATAGAGTATTTATAAAAATAGGTAAAATAAAGAAAAATCAGGAAATAAAGTATTTTTGGTCTTTTTGTATTTTTCTAATGTTTTTATGATTTTTCTAGATTTTTCCTATTTTTTTGGTATTTTTAAAGTCAAAAATACTGAAAACAGTGAATAAAAGCTACTGGCCGAAATTAAAATGAGGATTAAAATATCAAATAGTGTCCAAAATTCCTCAAATTAATTTTAATTGAAAGCTAATACAATAAGGAAAATACAGAAACTGGAATTATATTTTTAGGATTTTTATAGAATTTTTAAGATTTTTGTAAAGATTTTAGGGGTTTTGTAATTTTTGGAGTTTTCTTTTGTATTTTTTAGTGATTTTTGGTATGGAGATAAAAGATATGAAAACACACAAAATATATTTTATTGGGAATTTTCTAAGATGTTTTTATAATTTTTATGGGTTTTCTAATGCAAACAGTAACAAAAATGCATGTTTTTGAATTTTTATATATATTAAAATGCAATAAATATGCAGAATAAACATATGTCGTAATACTATGATGCAACAGGAACTTAACGTGATTTTTGTGGATTTTTCAGGTATTTATAGATGCATGCAATAAATAGAAGTAGCAAATGGGAAAATCACACTGGCAGGGGCAATAACGTAAATAGGGAGAAGTCAAGGGGCCTCAGCGCAATATTTCCAGAAAAATATAACTGAAATAAAAACTTCATACACTAAACGGGAATAACAAGACTTGCGAGGGCTCGCCTGCAAAAACCCCAGGAGACATGTGCGTGAGCACGCGCGTCTGGGAAGGACGGATTCAAAATAAGGAAATGTGTGGGGGGCTCTATGTAAATAATCCAGAAAGTTTTTAACTAATGAACAAAATTTAGGGGCCAATGATAAATCATTCAAAAGCCGGGGATGTTCCTGCAAAAACGCCACAAACCACATGACGTGCACGCGACCTGGCGGGGGCTCTACTGAGATTACCAAAAGTCCTGAGGGTTGGATTGCAATTTACATAACATAAATAAACACAGATGAAAGCTTGAGTCTTAAACTTTAAATAACAAAATTGGCTGGGCAAGGTCTGCAAAATACCCAGCTTAGGGGCTGATCGAACGGCGCAGCACGCCCCACTTAGACACGTGTCGCTCCGCTGCGCCTTGATGACGGTTCGCCCCCAGCGGCCCAGATTAGATCGGACGGCTGGCGGGCGTGCTTGATCCAACGGATACTGCTACGCTGGAAGAACGTGGCGGAATCAGACGTCGTTGGAGATCGATGGAGGAACAGTCGAAGAACTCGCGTGGAGCGAGTTTGAATCGGGTTCCCTGGACCCCCCCGACCTCCAACAACCGCCCAGAAACCACCAAGAGACTCCTAGAGCGCAGCTTGATCGGGCGGCGGCCGCAAAATGGCTCCGGAGAAGCCTGAGATCCGCCGTGACGTGGAGGGGCGATAGCTGCTCCAGGTGACTCGGGTGTTCCGCAAAAATGACCCCCCATGAGGGTCTCCTCGCACCTGGTACCTGCAAACAAAGCGCACAACGACTGGGGGGTGGTTTCCAGGGCGAGCACGGGTGTTTGGAGGGAATTGGCGGCCGAGATGAAGCTCCCTGGAGCAAGCTCCGACGAGGGTGTGATGGGTGATGAATCAATCGCAAAACAGGCAAATGAAAAGATGGAGTTAAACCTGGAACTACAAGTAATCTACATCATAGAAAAGATAAAGAAAAACACTTCAACCAGTTGAGATAACCGGGAAAGAAACCTCACGACTAAACTTGGCCGGAGATGGTGGAAACGCCCAAGAGACGCGTCAAGCTTCTCCCAGATTGGCTGGAGGTGGTGCTGTCACCGCCACCGGTCCGGAGCGCAAGCAAGGGGACGAGAAACGGTCAAAATGAGGTTCAAGAGGAAAAGGGGGTGACGGGTGCGGTTTTGAAAATGTGGCGAACATGCTCCGCAAATCGTGGTGCAATAGGAGCGTCAGTGATCCATAGCTTAAGATAAGATTGGGGCGAGCATCCTCGATCATTGGGGAAGAAAAGCCAAGAAGACTTCGACACGAGACAAGGAGCGGACATCCCTCGAAAAAATCGAGAAAACATACCAAAAACGTGGTCTGACACAACAGCAGGGGGCGGGCCAGAGAGTTGACCCGCGGTCAACTCTCGGACCCTCCTGGTTGGTCCACGTGGACCAACCAGGAAAAACCCTGGAAAAATTACTTGTAAAATCATTAAAAAATAGAAAATGCTTTTATTAATTTTTTCTTATTAAATAAAAAATTTATTATTTTATAAATTATATTATGATATCTTTTATTTATTTTTATGAGGTATAAATTTACAAGTTACCTATTTTAGCCTTTATAGGTATATTTATCTATATATTTTATTAATTTATTTTTATTTTGTGAATTTAATTTTATTTATTTTTGTTTATAAATTTATAAAGTATTTTTATACACTTAAGTATATATTTATTTTATTTTTCTGAGGTGTTTTATACACAATAAAATAGGATTATACTCTATGTAGGTATATTTATTGGTATTATACCTCGGTATGTAATATACAAGTATTTTATTTTGTGTTTCTTTTGTATTTTTATTCTGATTTTAATATACATATTTATTATAAATAATATTTACAAAATTATAAAAATAATGAATAAATAATAAAATGAATATTTTAATCTGTACAAGTATACAATAGGGGTCTAAAACTCAACTTTCAAACCGTAGCTCCGCCAAATGCGAAACCACCGCCATTAAATAGATTATTTTTAATTATATACAATTAAAGGTGAGTTTGGTGCGTTTTGAGTTTTTATTTGGGAGATACAGGTCTACGAAGTTGGGATTCTGGAATTTTATTCAGACCATAACTTTTTATCTGTATATTATTTTTGGGTGAAATTAATTTTGTATTTTTTTGTATGAAATTATCTACAACTTTCATGTTTAAAGTTATTTGAAGTATAAAAAGTGGAACCAAAAATAGGTCCCAAAATGAATAAAGAATGAATGAAAAAAGAGGTATTTTTGGTGGTTTTTGGCCCTTATCTCCCCCTACTTTATTCCTTGTCGACCTAGTCATCGAGATGCCTCGGTCTCGGGGTTTCGGGTCATAAAATATTTGCAATATTTTTTTTCTTTTTCTTTTCTTTTCTTTATTCTATAATTTTGGCTTTAAAAACCGCTTTTTATACAATATTTACATAATGCTGCATGGATGATAAAATGCATGAATTAACGCTATTTACACGCATTTACTAGGGTTTTTAGGCCAAAATGATAGAATAAAGATGATGAAACGTAGATTCATCATCCCCCTATACTTGCCTTTGCTAGTCCCTAGCAAACACTTATGCAATAAGTGCCGAAAAGAAAAACAAAGAAAAGAAAAAGAAGAAAATTGAATTAAGTTTAATAATCGAACTTGTCTTCACAAAATCAAAGTTTGAAGCTTAAGTCGGACCCTCGGAATTTTAGTGCGGGCGGAGCCTTAATGAGAACCGGATTTGAAATCCAACAGCCTCTGAGAATCTCAAAACTCTGCTCAAGTCTCCTCAATAGCCAGGTCAGAAATATTTCAACTCATATGTAAACCCTTACGACTATGGATCTGACTCGTATAGTGTAACTGTGTAAGTGATGGTGGCTCTCCCCTACTGAAATGACAAAGAGACTGACTTCTCCAATATGACAACCCAATGGTTCCCCAATCCAACAACTCATTCCTCAAGGAGCAGGGTATTCCCTTCTAAGTTCAAGTGGCAACCAATCCAAAAGGAGGGGGTGAAGAGAAGAATGAACGGTAGCCAGTGTAGCTACCTATCCTAGGATGCAAGACCAGTGTAGTCAAGTCATCCAGCTGCAGGCTCACATGATTTGACTTTAAAGCTCAAGCTTGCTTATTTGTCTTTACAACATATGTACACTCCGGCAGGCATTTTTATTTTTGTACAAGCCTGTCCACTTTTTTAAAGTTTTTGCTCTTCTCTTTTTTTTTTAATACTATATACAGCAGCATTTACATAGGGAGTTTTTCCTCTTGAGCCAGTAGACTATCCCTCTTTTGAAGCTTTATCGCAACCCACGATCTCCTATCCTCGAAACTCATCATCATTGGACGGGTTGGGATGCACTTCCCTCCCTAGAGGAGGACAAGTGTTTCCACCTGTGTACGTCTCATACCGGCAAATCCAACCTCCTCACCACTCCAACTGAGTTGAGCCATGTGAAAGGTGCAGGTGTCCAAGTTAGGTCATTATCAACAAGAGTCGTACGTGTGCTCCGAAATACTCTACTTAGGCAGTCAAGAATCCATTGAACCAAGTCTCATGATCCCCAAAGAATTAAGTCAACTAGACCTGAAGTACCTCACTTCCAATTCCTATAAGGTTCCTGTTAATTAGGTAGATTTCAAGGTCCAATCAAGCTCCAATCATCGGATTTTACTTAGACTCGTTCAATTATCAAACTCAATTCGAAAAATGCGAATGCTATGCAAGTGCAGAAAATATTTTTGTGATGCAATTTTCAAAGATTTGAACTTTTTATGGATTTTTGAAAAGATGATGCATATGCATTTTTTTGTATTTTTCAAGGAAATTTTTCAAATATTTTTGGTATTTTAGTTTTGCAAATGTTTTTGGGATTTTTGAAAACAAAGATTTTGGATAAAAACTAGGTACAAATAATTACATAGGAATGCATTTTATATATACAAGAGTGGATTTTAAGAATTTAAAGGGTAAGTGGTGAATTTTATAAGTATATATATAGTGGATTTTTGGTGTGATGTGTGTATTCCTCAAACTTTATTTGAAAAGGGTTTTTCAAACAATTTTGAAAACTATAGTCCAAAATAATTTTTACAAACAATATTTACAAACATGTACACACATTTGAAAATCATTTTGCAATAGGTTTTCCAAACAGTATATATATATATATATTTCAAATATTTTTGCAACCATTTTTTAGATCATTTGCAAATCATTTTTCAAACATTTTATTTCACACAAAGAAAATAATTTTACAATCAAAATATTTTTACAAAGGTTGAAAACATGTAACAAGACGTTTTCTAAATAATTTTCAAAAGATTTTTCACAAAGATTTTCAAACTATTTTTCTAACATTTTGCAAAAAATATTTTCACCTGATTTATTAATCAGTAACTATAAAAAATATTTGAGGAATAATCACATCTTTTTGTTAAGTATTTTTTAATGAATTTTATAAGAATAGTTAGCCATAATTATTAAGAAAATACGAAAGTACGAGTTATGGTTAAAGTATATACGCAGTATATACGACCCCCCTATACTTAGCTTGAGCTATGTCCTCATAGATCGGAGAGAAAAGAGAAGACATAACTCGTGCTGAGTATAGGAAAATCTAAAGAATAAGGAACGAATAAATGAAGGAATGAACGAATGAGAAGTCGACCGCCCCCCCTATACTTAGGATCAAATAATCCTAAGTATAACAGACTGTACACAAAGCAGGCAGGGTCAAGGGTGGGAATGAACAGATCGTACTCAGACTGTTTCCCCCTATACTTAAGGGAAGATATCCCTAAGTATAGGCAAGAAGAGGAGACAGTAGAGAGGATCAAAGAATAGAATCAACTCAGGGTGCACACCCCCCTATACTTAGGATAAGGTACGTCCTAAGTATAGAAGTCTGACAAAAAGGGGCGACACCTTTTCGGTAGATAAAGAAGATAGAGGTGGAAAAGAAGAGAAGAAAAGAAGGAAAGAGATCTGAAGATGGAAGAGGATAGAGAAGAATGTACGCATCACTCCCCCTATACTTAGGGTAAAAGAAGCCCTAAGTATAGGCAACAACAGGAGTGATAAGACGGAACAATGAATGAACACTCGGCTCGTCCACCTCCTATACTTAGGACAAAGTACTTCCTAAACGAGGCAAACACGAGAACGGGTGGACGAGCAATACAGGAGAGAACATAGGTGAACAAAAGAGAATATACAACAGAGGTGGATATACAAATGGTCAAGAAGTTTGAAAGCGAACCTTCTTGCGGGACCGCTGAGGAATAGATCTAGTATGGTGCAGGTCGACATCGGGGTCCTCAGATGACGCAAACCGATCAGGGTCAACAGGGTAATGGTCCTCGGTGGCC
The DNA here is from genome assembly GCA_037367405.1 of Ottelia alismoides. Taxonomy (NCBI): domain Eukaryota; kingdom Viridiplantae; phylum Streptophyta; class Magnoliopsida; order Alismatales; family Hydrocharitaceae; genus Ottelia; species Ottelia alismoides. Next base: position 883,703 of record JAZKJV010003645.1, on the reverse strand, counting down.
CTAGGGTGTGAAGGCACAGATGGATCAGTGGAAGAAGTACGACTAGGTCCGGCCTTGGGAGTCTCGCTGATGCCAAAGTGGAATGGGGACGAACTCATCATCATTGGAAGAAGTGTAAATTTGAGCCGTCCTGCGAGGTCCTTGACAGGTCAAAACCAAAAGGAAAACGAACTCATCAGTGGAAGTAGTCGAACTCTGTTCGCCCTCTATAATCTCAACAGGATCATCTTTCTCATCAAAAGGCCCGAAGTCTCGAATAAAAGCAATCAGATCAAATTCGGCCTTTGGCTCATCTGAATCTAAGTGAACAGGAGCGGACTCATCAGTGAAAGTAGTTAAATCATGGTCCGTCATGTCTAGTTTCTAAATCTGCCCTCCGCTCAATGGTGTCAATCGTGTAAATCCCGCGGTTGTCATCAACACAGTGCCAAGTCCCAGAAAAAGGAACTCCGAGGTCCATGCTTTCCAAGTCTTCCTCCTGGGAGAGGAATTCTTGGGTCTCAGTGGAATCCAGTAAGTAACAAAATTCTCTGATAGTCTCATCAAGGTCATGGTCCTCAGGGTCAGCCAATATAGGTAAAGTCGCATCAGGTGCAGGTCTCTGGTCGGTAGTGGGTGCGGTGATCAACACTTCGCTCTCGTCAGCAGGACGGAAGCGAATCTCTCCTGATCCATAATCAATAATGACCCTCACAGAGGCGAGGAATGGTCGTCCCAGGATGATTGGAGAGTGCTACCCTGTGGAGGTCTCCTTGGGCAAAACGACAAAGTCAACATGGTAGATCGTACCCTGAATCGAAATGACGGCGTTTTCAAGGATACCCTTCAGCCTCTTGATAGATCCATCAGCAAATTGAAGTATCATCCTGGTCTTTTTGAGAGGCCCCTAAGTGAAGAGATTGTACCAGCGAGAAGGGTAATATGCTAATCGAAGCACCGTCCGTCGAGGAGAGTATGAACACATGTGAAGTCCAGAGATGGTGTAGCTAATGAAAGGTGTGGCAGTGTTCCTCTTCCGAGGAATGGGACGGTGTGTGATAGCGTGGGCAGTGGCCATGGTCAGAATGTGACGCTCAGATCTGCTCCTCCGCTTTCTCTTCTTGGGAAGAGGAGTAGATAAATCAGTCATGGCCTGCTGAAGTGGGGCACGGATGATCTCATGAATAGTGGCCACCACTTCGGGTTCAGTCTATATTTTTTGAATTTTAGACCTCCTCCATACAAGGGAGGAAGTCGGAATCAGCATCTACACGAGGCATGCCAAGAGCAGTCTGTACAGCGGCATCCTCGGGGTCAAAGGTGGGACAAGGTGTGAATGGATGTGTGGTCAACGGGGTCTGGCAAGTGAGCACTCTCCTCACACTCTGACTCGATCATGTGTCTCCCGAACTCTTTTTTGTATTTTTAAAATTTTCTCATTTTTTAGTGTTTGGGCGATTGCAAGCTCCCATGATAATCCTCATATGAATCCGAATCCTCAAAGAATGGAGCTACATTCTGGATCTTATTTATGCTAACTATATCACTCATCCTCGAGTTCATATGCTCCATCATCTGATTCAAGGTCTCAAGTGTGGATATCTGATGAGCGCGAAATCCACCTCTTTAATAATCGTAAATTGTAGTATAGGAGGCGGATTTCGGTCGTCAAAGTACCACAAGCTTTGAATGTTGTGGAATATTTTTACTTGGCAAGTGTACCAAGGTCGAACTCAGGGAACGATGATTCTTATTTGCTTGGTCTTAAATCAAATTAATAATTAATTAATGCTCGATTAATTTTTGCGTTGATGAAAATATACAATGTAACTATGAAAATGTTATGCAAAAATAAACAGAATTTATGCTCAGGATCTGTGATCTAGAATTCCAATCCAAACAATGATGATCAATTTCCTCTATAATAAATCACAGATCAGAAGATATCAAATCCAGAAAATATGTGTCAAATTAATTCATAATGCGAATAAGAGTGAATAGATCTCGGAGAATTCCTGCAATCAATTTTATCTCCAAAATTCTTCAAATTATACTCTTAAGAGATGTTTGCAGTCCACAAGTCAATATGTCTACTCAATCTCCTTCATTTAACCCCTGCATAAAATAAGTCCTCAAATAATATCCTAACTGCAACGAATCCCTGCAAAATAAGTCATCAACTATTTCAAGGGAAATGGGGCACAAATATGTCAAAATACGCCTGCAAAAGCCAATAGATATCCTCAATAATGATTCTCAATAAATGACCTCAGATCTGTTTCATAAGGTATGCTAAGTTGTAGAGCATGAAAATAGCTTCGAAACGACATATTATATGCTAAAATCGGAGTCCGTATGACAAAGATATGCTAAAATGAATTCCAGGGACTAAAATGTAAATAAAATAAAGTTTTTCTTTGCAAAAAGGTCCTTGGGAGGACTTATTTGTAATTTAATAAAAACTTGAGGGGTCCGGACGTAATTTACCCCTGGCGGGGGTATTTCTGCAAATTCTGAAAGTGCCAGGGGTATTGTTGCAATTTTTCCACGCGCACGTGCCTTGCACGTGTGCCCAGGAGGCTCGGGTCGGTGGCACAGGCTCGGGTGGCCGAGCCTGAGGTTCGGGCTTTCGAACCAAAGGCTCGGTAGCCAAACCTGTGGCTCGGACGCCAAGGCAGAGGCTCGGGGGCCGAACCTAAGGTCGGTTGGAGAGCCTCAGGCTCGGGGCTCTCGAGCCTAGGTGGCGGTGGCTCGGGGCTAGGCTCGGGGGGCCGGTCTGTGGCAAACCCCTTGGCCGTTGGATCAAGGGCCTAAGACCCAATCCAACGGCGGCTGGAGCGGGGGCGCGAAGGCGGTGCTGGGGCTGAGCGGCCTCGCCTCTGCGCGAAGGTGGAGGGTGGTCGGGGCGGCAGCAGCGGGCTTGGCGAGCGGAGATGCGCGGTGTTGGAGGCGCGACTGAGGCCGATCGGAGGGCGAGGCGGTGGCGAAGCCGCACCTCGGCCGACACACGGCGCGAGGTGCGGAAGGCGGAGACGGTGCGGTGAGGCGCGGAGGAGCGAAGGTGCTGCGTGGCGGTGGGGGGGTTCGAGACGGAGGCTAGTGTTCGGCGGAGGGCGGAGGTCGGAGGCGAGCGGAGCTCGGCCGACACACGGCCGAGCTGCTGTGGAGCGGTTGACGGCGGAGCAGGGCTCCGTTATGCGCGGAGGAGGCGAGGTCGGAGGTGGAGCTTTGAGCTCCAAGGATGTCGATGGAGGTGGAGTCGCCTGCGGACGGAGGAGGCGGAGCTCTCTTCCTGGTCGTTGCCTCAGAGGAAAGGCGGTCGTCCTCGAAGCTGTGCTGACGGGGAGGCGACACGGAGGTTGGCTCCGCGGATCACGCCGATGCGGCCGCTGTCACCGGCACTGTAGGCAGATGGCGGATGCCAAGGCTGAGGGTGACGACGAGGCTTTATAGGGGCTGGCGGCGAGCTGGTAACGGCCGGCAGTGATGGAGGAGGCGCGTAACGGCCGGAGGTGAGGAGGAGGAACGGCGGCGGTTATGGAGGAGGGGGGTTTGGGTAACGGCTGGAGGTGGAAGGAGAGGGTTTCCGCACGTGCTACGTACGTGCGCGCGGAAGGGGTGGCGGCACGTGCGTGGCACGTGCGCGAGGAGAGAGGGAGATGGGGTGCCACGTGGCACGCCCAGGGGCTGCCACGTCGCACCCCAAAAAAATTTCAAAAAATTAAGATGAATTAAATTGGAAAAGAAATAGCAGGAGACCTCGGATCGAAAAATTTCCTTCACGAAAGTTGCTCGTCTCGACGAGATCTACAACTTTCATGAAGGACCCGGGAGCAAAAGAGGTCACCTGTGAGAAGTGGTATTTTTGGTGGCTTTCCATGTGTATAGAAAACCGTATTTTTGGGATTTTGTAATTTTTTGGTGGTTTTAGAGAGGATAAAAAATCTAGAAAAAATACGATAAAATATAAGAAAATTAATTACACGCTAATATAATTTTTTTGGTTTTTTAAAGGATAAGAAAATAGGAAAATAAAATAAAGGTAAGAAACACACAACTTTTGTACAGACCGACAACGGACACTTGAACCTGGTCAGTTTCTTTTATCTCAGTTTTGATCTGGATTTGGATCTTTACGCTTCTGATTAAAACTTTCATCAAAGGACACAAATGAAAAAGAAATAAAATTAAAAGAGTTAATTATGCACATAAAAACTCAGGTCAAACATAGCAAAAAGTTAAAATGCGCAAAAGAGGCCTAAAACCCAACTTTCACATATGAGCTCCGAATTTTATGAAATTGGTCTTTCTTTGAAGGTATTTGAAAATGGAGTACTTTAAAGTGAGTAGACCAAAATCGGACACTGTATGTAGGAGATATGCTCATTTTAGTCTGTCAGATGTGAAATTTGACTTTAGGATTATTTGACACTTATTGGGGTTAGTAATTTTTTTGTATTTTTTAATTAATAAGGTTAGTAATATCTACACAATGGAGGTGGTTTGGGGTCAATCGGAGTTAGGATGAATTAACTAAAAATGTGAGAAGTTAGTAGTTTTTTGGGCTAATTTACACTGGGAATTTTAAATGCAATTATGCATGATGAAATGCAGATATTATTTACACATGTATGATGGCTAATAATGCTCTATTAATGTTTAAATACTAGTAGATGATGGGGGACAGAGCCTAAATGACCAATTTTAGCATGATGAATACGAGATTCATCATACCCCTATACTTAGACCATGCTCGTCCCCGAGCATGAATGAATGACTTAGTTGATTACATCCCTGACTGTGTAAGTGAATTTACAAGGCTCAATTCATAGAAGACCCTTAATTTGAGTGATCATAAAATTCCGTGCTCAACCAAGCTTCAATCAAAAGGAACCCAACTTCTCTAATTTTCAGACTCTCTTTTTGTACATATAGTATAAGGATATGATTCTTAGTGTACTGCATTCGTGAGAGTCAAGTCGAGACATCACCCAAAGTTCCAATCCAAGAGACTCTCCTCTAGACCTGACCCTCAACCCTAGGGAATAAGTATATTCTTGCTTCAGTCAACCGTTTCATTAGTCTGTCAGACTTCAAAGTGTAGATGTACGGCCAGTTGATGGAGGGCATAGGATTTTGTCTGATTTTCTCTCCCTTTCATTGGAACAAGGTGCCTCTCGAGTGCCTTATTACTCAACACAAATATATTTTGTTTTGTTGATCAATGTGTCCGTCAAGAGAATTTGGAGTCGTCTGCACTTGTTTTTCTGGGAGTACACCGGGGTGTGTCTCTTTTGAGTATCTAAGATACCTTCGACACGCAGACTTGTATCGCTTACGATGCAGAGCCCTTTTATGGTGTCAGCCCGACTCCTTGGTCCTAATTAGCGTTTGGTCCAAGTGGATACTTTGAAAATTTTGGGAGCGCTTGCCATTGGTGGAAGCTCATTTGGAATTTGAATTTGGATGATAGAGCTTTTCTTTGACATTTATTTTTCTTTTCTTTTGTTGGCTAGCTCCACTGCTTTTACCAAAAGTTGGCGCACACTGATCAACAATTTTCATTAAGTTTCATCACACCCTGGCACTTAGGTCAATATCAAAAAGATAGTATATGAACTTGTTCACATACTGGCTAGGTTTTTGCTGACACTCAGGTTTTCTGAAGCCTTCATTAACTTTATCCCATCCTCGAATATCATCAGATCAGGTCTAAACTCAAATCTCTAGTCGTAGTTCATCGAGTGATATCTCAACTCATCTCATCAATCATGCAGTTGTGGGAGTGGTTGTGCTGATCATATTCTTTTTGAAGGTAGAGATGAAGAGTGCAATATAGCGCTCAAATCTTTCAAACTAGGGAAGTGTGGATTATTAAGTTCTAAAAACCCTAATGACTAAGGCAGGCTAACTCGGAATCTCAAGATCTCAGAAATCAAGTGTCCTCAAAAATCCTCAAGCCTTGAGTGATGGTGAATGTGTCAGGAATATATCGACCAAGGAATGCATGAAATGCTTGATGAAATGCAAGACCATGAGTGATTTTTTTAATGCAATTTTTTTATGCAAATTTTTTTAATGCATTTTTTTTTCAAAAAGTTTTGTTTTTGGTATTTTTTTTGAAAACAGATATTATACACGCTACTTGTACCCATCGCCGGTGTTAGATAAAATCGATTAAAGTACGGGCTATGGATAAAGTAGATAAAATATATACAAATACACCCCCCTATACTTAGCTTGTGCTATGTCCCCATGGCACAAAGTGAAATGTTGACATAGCTCGAACTAAATACAGAAGGATTAAAAACAAAAGAAGAGAAGTGAAGTATAAACAATGGTAGCGGTCCCCCTATACTTAGGCTCAGGTCAGCCTAAGTATAATCGGATAAATACAGATGGGGAACCGGGTAGATTTACAGATGTACAAGATCAAGGAGGTTTGCGACGGACCTTCTTGCGGGAGTGTGGAGGGAGATAGTATGGAGATGTGGAGTGTGATGAAGAGGGGGCCGATGAAGAAGACCAGCCATCGTCAGAGTCGTCCTCAGGAGAATAGTAGTCGTCTGCAGAGGATCTCCAACTTTTGTCGATCAAAGGTAAGTGCCCTTGGATCAGAGCTGTACCTATTGCACTTATCTAATGAACCACATCAGGACCGGACGAGGACTCTTCAGAAATCACCTGATGTCTAAGGTCAAAGGTGACTTTCTTGGTCGGTTTGTTTCCTTGAGAAGTATTGGGAGGAAGTTGGACAGTCTTCATCTCCCTGTCTTGAGTAACCGATGTGGCATTTGTGAGTTCCTCATCAGATGAATCCCCGTAAAAGTCGACCAATTCTTGAAGGGTCATGCACTGCTTCGGTCGAGGGAGAGTGTTCCTGCGGATCTTGTGGTCTATGGCTGGGGGTGTCGATGTCACATCCGGATGGTCATGAACTTTGGTGACATTAGATGTTTCCGGAGTCGGTTTATATGGTTCAAGTATATCATGAATTACTGCCGACTCAAAGATTGGACCACTCAAATAATCGTGTTGATCTTCAATAATATGGTCCAATTCCTCATAAGCTCCAAAATCTTGATTTTTCCTAGGAGCAGTAATAAGGTGGTGAGAATCCGAAGTTTGTCCAACAGTCAGTCCTTTAGGTGACTCTCCTAGGATTCGTCTCAGTGGATCATGCGGAGATGTCTGATAATGTGAAATATAACTGTCGGTTGCAAGTTGCTTTTCCTCAGAGCAGGATGTGTCATTGGGGTCATGTTCATTGTGGTCCGAGTTCGGGAACTTGATTTCCTGAGTCTCACAATCGACGATCACCTTAGCAGAGGCTAAGAACGGCTTTCCTAAAATAATATGAGACTCAGACATCCTTCCGAGGTGCTCAATGTCAAGGACAATAAAGTCCATGTTATGTTCTTTACCTCGGAAATTTACGACGACAGAAATGATCCCCCGCGGTCTTTTGATAGATCGATCAGGTAATTGAACGATCACCCTAGTCTTTTTAAGTTGTCCGAATTTAAGTTGATTAAAGACGGACTTCGGAAGGATGTTTAATGTAGAGTCGTCGTCTAACCGAACATGAGTGAATATAGAATCCTCAATTTCACATGTGACCCGAGTCAACCGCTTGACTTTGCGGCTTTTGAGTTTATGATTCATCACCAAAGAACTAGCCATAGATATGACATGATATTCAGTCCTGGATCGTTTCTTGCCCGTCTTTTTGGGTATTAGTCGACTCTTCACAAATTTCTTAAGATCGGACACATATTCTATGGCTTTGATTAATGGAAGCTCTAAGATCAGACTCTTGCAAAATGCTTCCATTTCATAATTGTCCAATTTTTTTGAATTTTTAAAATTTTCAATTTTTTTGGTATTTTCTGTAATATGGTCAGTCGGGGGGTCAGAGGTCAGTGGTTGTGTCTGATTGTGATGATCCAGTGGTTCGCATGGTGATGGCCTCACTTCTTTTGAATTTTGCATTGACTGGATGAGATCATATATTCTCATAGTTAAAGTGTCTGCTCTATGATTAATCCGAGCAATCTCATCCTCAAACATCTCATGACTAGTAATTGTATAATCAGTCTCCATGTGTCGTGATTCTGGCATGTAACCTCGAGTAGAGTGTTGATTGTTCATAAACATTATGGTCTGGTCATGAGTTGTTTTTCCTTGACTTCGGTTTTCTCGTGGGTTGTCAAAGGAAAATTGATTGTACTCAAGAAGATAGTCATCCTGGGTAGAGGATGATTCAAGAGGCTGCGAGATCATGGTAACCGGAAATCGTGCTCTTCTATCAATATCGGTTACTCTAGTGTTCATTCTCAATTCTGGTCTCTCTCTCGTGTCCATAAAATTATCAGAATGTGAGAGAGGACTATTCCAAGAAGAATTGTGGTCATAGGGTGGGATGTATGGGCGGGAAGAGAATGATGGCTGAGGGGAAGAAGAATATCGGGACGTGGTCGTGGAGATCGGGAAAGAAGAGCACTGTGCCGACATCTTCTCAAGATGGATGGAATGATTAGCGAACCACGATCTGACGCACACAAATCAAACACAAAACAAACACGTTGATTTACCCACTCAACTTTGGTGAAGGCATGTTAGGGTTCGGCCGCTTATCTTTTCAATTTTAATTTAATGACAAAACAATCTTAAAAATTAAGCGGAGCTGTTAGGTGCCGAACTATTTCACAAAGACTGTCCCGAGTTCATACAACTAGTTGCTCCTACCTTCAGCCAGTATAGGTGTAAGTACAGACCGTAAACGGCTACCCGTATTACTTGAGGACGGAGCCTTCCGCGGTGTCCTCTAAACCACCTACTCTGCTAAGGGAAGTCGGTCCGTAAACGGCTACCCGAGACCCTCACTGAAAAGTAGCTAATTGTTTTTAAAATCAGTAGTCTGAATGAAGTATTTCGATTTTTGGCTCTACCCTAAGGTGTGCGATCTTGTCCTTAAACAAACAATGAGTGGGTTTCTCTCCACCAAACAAGAGTTAATTTTAGGTCAGTTTATTTGCAGTCACCTTGATTAGCAGTCCCAATTTTAGATTAAAGTGATCACTGTAGTTTATGTGAGCACAAAAATTCACGCCTAACGAGCAGTCCCAATTTCGTTAGTTCCTAAGTTGTAAAACTCGAGGAGGGAGAATTGAAAAAACCAATGCAAGCGTAAATCAATGATGCATGCTTAAGAGAAGGACTTACAGTGAATCCTCGCGTTCTTCATGCGGGATGCAAGACAAGGAATTTTAAATTTACACTAAATGATATGCACAGATGAAAAACGCCCTAAACAGATAGTTCTATTAGCGGGAAGAATTGATTTAAAATTTGGCTAATGTTGAACGATCTATAGTGCGTTTAATTAGTGAAAAAGTGTGGCCTAAAGATTACGAGCACAATCAATAATAAACAAGCAAGCGTATATGTGCCTAAGTCCTATGCCACTCAAGTCGGGTCCCAACCACACAGAAGGGGTTGAAACAGACCTGACACACCACATGAATGTTCAGTCTTAATTATTACAAGGGTTCAAAGAGAGGGACCCTGAGAATATTGCAAAAGTTAAAGGGATTTTTACCCGGCAGACCCTGTAATCTTTTGCAATTACCGCTACGACCTCCGAAACATCGTAATTCCTCTCTCGACCCCGTAAACTTGCTCCGTCTTACCCCACAAACCCTACCGTTAAATTGATACATCTAAAGTTAACTTCCTTAGGTTAAAACGAGTTAATCTAACCAATCCTAAATCGGACGGCTAGAATTAAACAAGAATAAAAAATAATCCCCTGACATCTTCCCCTCCCACGGCACAGGGACCTCAACGTAGACGGGGGGCTTCCAGTTCGCAGGGGAGGCGGAGGGCTGAGGTCGCCGGGCCAGGTGCGGGGGGGGGGCTCCAGTTCGTCGGTTCCAGGTGCGAGGGGGCTCCAGTTCGTCGGTTCCAGGTGCGGGGGGGGGGGGGTGCTCCAGTTCGTCGGTTCCAGGTGTGTGGGGGGGGGGGGGCTCCAGTTCGTCGGTTCCAGGGTTGGGGGTGGGGTGGTGTTCGCAGACGAGGGGAGGGAGTGTTCGCAGGGGAGGCGCGCAGGGGGGGGATTTGCAGGGGAGGCGGGGCTCGTCCGGGGGGGGGGGGAGGGGGGATTTGCAGGGGAGGCGCGGGGGGGCGGCGCTTGTCCGGGAGGGATTTGCAGGGGAGGCGCGGTGGGGGGTGGGGGGGTGTGCTCGTCCGGAAGGGGTGCGGGGGGTGGCGGGCCCCGAGGAGGGGGGTGTTCCCAGGGGAAGAACGGGGGGGGGGGGTGTTCCCAGGGGAAGAACGGGGGGTGAGAAGCAACTGTACCGCATCCCGCCACGGCCTAAAGCTGCCAATACGTACAAAGCTCCAACGAGAAGCGCACGCTCGCTTGCCGTCCATCATCGAAGGAGCTTCCGGTTCGTAGGGGAGGCGGGGGGCTCGGGTTGCCGGTCCAGGTTGGTGGGGGGTGGGGGGAGGCGCCAGGGCTTCGCAGGGGCTTCAACCGGCAGGTGGGCTTCAACCGACAGGGAGGCTTCACTTCGGAGGAGGCGGTGGGCTTCGGAGCGGGGGGCTTCGATCGGACGGGATGGGAGAGGGGGGGGGGAGGTGAGGAGTGGCACATGTAGTAAATTTGATAACTAAAATGGGTGTTATGTAAAAGAAGATAACAGAATTCGTTAGTTCTAACGGTTAAATGGATGGGAGTTAACCACAGGGTCTGTGGGATAAGGGTTAGCAAGTTTACGGGGTCGAGAGAGGAATTAGGATGTTTCAGAGGTCGTAGCGGTAATTGCAAAAGATTACAGGGTCTGCCGGGTAAAAATCCCAAAGTTAAACCTATGCTAAGCTCTCTCTCGCAAAATTAAAATTCGATCTTCATAGCAGATTCTTGAATCAATATCGAAATCCAGCTCCCAGAAGTCTGCGAAGAGAGAATTTGCGGTTAGTGGCAGAAGTAAGAGAGAAATGCAAAATAAAATGTAGAAAAGAAAATGGCACAAAAATTAATTTTCACAAAAATCAATTACCAAAATGATTTAAATGTCGTTCCCCGGCAACCGCGCCATTTGATGAGCGCGAAATCCACCTCTTTAATAATCGTAAATTGTAGTATAGGAGGCGGATTTCGGTCGTCAAAGTACCACAAGCTTTGAATGTTGTGGAATATTTTTACTTGGCAAGTGTACCAAGGTCGAACTCAGGGAACGGTGATTCTTATTTGCTTGGTCTTAAATCAAATTAAATAATTAATTAATGCTCGATTAATTTTTGCGTTGATGAAAATATACAATGTAACGATGAAAATGTTATGCAAAAACAAACAGAATTTATGCTCAGGATCTGTGATCTAGAATTCCAATCCAAACAATGATGATCAATTTCCTCTATAATAAATCACAGATCAGAAGATATCAAATCCAGAAATATTTGTCAAATTAATTCATAATGCGAATAAGAGTGAATAGATCTCGGAGAATTCCTGCAATCAATTTTATCTCCAAAATTCTTCAAATTATACTCTTAAGAGATGTTTGTAGTCCACAAGTCAATATGTCTACTCAATCTCCTTCATTTAACCCCTGCATAAAATAAGTCCTCAAATAATATCTTAACTCCAACGAATCCCTGCAAAATAAGTCATCAAATATTTCAAGGGAAATGGGGCACAAATATGTCAAAATACGCCTGCAAAAGCCAATAGATATCCTCAATAATGATTCTCAATAAATGACCTCAGATCTGTTCACAAGGTATGCTAAGTTGTAGAGCATGAAAATAGCTTCGAAACGACATATTATATGCTAAAATCGGAGTCCGTATGACAAAGATATGCTAAAATGAAACTCCAGGGACTAAAATGTAAATAAAATAAAGTTTTCTTTGCAAAAAGGTCCCTGGGAGGACTTATCTGTAATTAATAAAAACTTGAGGGGTCCGGACGTAATTTACCCCTGGCGGGGGTATTTTTGCAAATTCTGAAAGTGCCAGGGGTATTGTTGCAATTTTTCCACGCGCACGTGCCTTGCATGTGCGCCCAGGAGGCTCGGGTCGGTGGCACAGGCTCGGGTGGCCGAGCCTGAGGTTCGGGCTCCGAACCAAAGGCTCGGTAGCCAAACCTGTGGCTCGGACGCCAAGGCAGAGGCTCGGGGGCCGAACTAAGGCTCGGTTGGAGAGCCTCAGGCTCGGGGCTCTCGAGCCTAGGTGGCGGTGGCTCGGGGGCTAGGCTCGGGGGCCGGTCTGTGGCAGCCCCTTGGCCGTTGGATCAAGGGCCTAAGACCCGATCCAACGGCGGCTGGAGCGGGGCGCGAAGGCGGTGCTGGGGCTGAGCGGCCGCGCCTCTGCGCGAAGGTGGAGGGTGGTCGGGGCGGCAGCGGGCTGGCGAGCGGAGATGCGCGGTGTTGGAGGCGCGACTGAGGCCGATCGGAGGGCGAGGCGGTGGCGAAGCCGCACCTCGGCCGACACACGGCACGAGGTGCGGAAGGCGGAGACGGTGCGGCGAGGCGCGGAGGAGCGAAGGTGCTGCGTGGCGGTGGGGGGGTTCGAGACGGAGGCTAGTGTTCGGCGGAGGAGGCGAGGTCGGAGGCGAGCGGAGCTCGGCCGACACACGACCGAGCTGCGGCGGAGCGGTTGACGGCGGAGCAGGGCTCCGTTATGCGCGGAGGAGGCGAGGTCGGAGGTGGAGCTTTGAGCTCCAAGGATGTCGATGGAGGTGGAGTCGCCTGCGGACGGAGGAGCGGAGCTCTCTTCCTGGTCGTTGCCTCAGAGGAAAGGCGGTCGTCCTCGAAGCTGTGCTGACGGGGAGGCGACACGGAGGTCGGCTCCGCGGATCACGCCGATGCGGCCGCTGTCACCGGCACTGTAGGCAGATGGCGGATGCCAAGGCTGAGGGTGACGACGAAGCTTTATAGGGGCTGGCGGCGAGCTGGTAACGGCCGGCAGTGATGGAGGAGGCGCGTAACGACCGGAGGCGAGGAGGAGGAACGGCGGCGGTTATGGAGGAGGGGGGGTTTGGGTAACGGCTGGAGGTGGAAGGAGAGGGTGTCCGCACGTGCTACGCACGTGCGCGCGGAAGGGGCGGCGGCACGTGCGTGGTACGTGCGCGAGGAGAGAGGGAGATGGGGTGCCACGTGGCATGCCCAGGGGCTGCCACGTGGCACCCCAAAAAAATTTCAAAAAATAAAGATGAATTAAATTGAAAAAGAAATAGCAGGAGACCTCGGATCGAAAAATTTCCTTCACGAAAGTTGCTCGTCTCGACGAGATCTACAACTTTCATGAAGGACCCGGGAGCAAAAGAGGTCACCTGTGAGAAGTGGTATTTTTGGTGGCTTTCCATGTGTATAGAAAACCGTATTTTTGGGATTTTGTAATTTTTTGGTGGTTTTAGAGAGGATAAAAAATCTAGAAAAAATACGATAAAATATAAGAAAATTAATTACACGCTAATATAATTTTTTTGGATTTTTAAAGGATAAGAAAATAGGAAAATAAAATAAAGGTAAGAAACACACAACTTTTGTACAGACCGACAACGGACACTTGAACCTGGTCAGTTTCTTTGATCTCAGTTTTGATCTGGATTTGGATCTTTACGCTTCTTATTAAAACTTTCATCAAAGGACACAAATGAAAAAGAAATAAAATTAAAAGAGTTAATTATGCCCATAAAAACTCAGGTCAAACATAGCAAAAAGTTAAAATGCGCAAAAGAGGCCCAAAACCCAACTTTCACATATGAGCTCCGAATTTTATGAAATTGGTCTTGTTTTGAAGGTATTTGAAAATGGAGTACTTTAAAAGTGAGTAGACCAAAATCGGACACTGTATGTAGGAGATATGCTCATTTTAGTCGGTCAGATGTGAAATTTGACTTTAGGATTATGTGACACTTATTGGGGTTAGTAATTTTTTTGTATTTTTTAATTAATAAGGTTAGTAATATCTACACAATGGAGGTGGTTTGGGGTCAATCGGAGTTAGGATGAATTAACTAAAAATGTGAGAAGTTAGCGGCTTTTTGGGCTAATTTACACTGGGAATTTTAAATGCAATTATGCATGATGAAATGCAGATATTATTTACACATGTATGATGGCTAATAATGCTCTATTAATGTTTAAATACAAGTAGATGATGGGGGACAGAGCCTAAATGACCAATTTTAGCAGACAGGTAGAACGTGGCAAAATTGCTCAAAATGTGAATGTGATCAAGTGTCTATCTATGCTATGTTTTTGTGGGTTTTTTAATTATATTTATGTTTTTTATTTTTTTATTTTATATTTTTGTATTTTTGATTTTTAATTTACTGATTTTATGTTTTCTTTTTGTATTTTATTTTTATATTTTCTTTTTCAATAATAGAATATATATATACAATATAAGAGAGAGGAATAGAGTATTTATAAAAATAGGTAAAAATAAGGAAAAAAATCAGGAAATAAAGTATTTTTGGTCTTTTTGTATTTTTCTAATGTTTTTGTTATTTTTCTAGATTTTTCCTAATTTTTTTGGTATTTTTAAAGTCAAAAATACTGAAAACAATGAATAAAAGCTACTGACCGAAATGAAAATGTGGATTAAAAATATCAAATAGTGTCCAAAATTCCTCAAATTAATTTTAATTGAAAGCTAATACTATAAGGAAAATACAGAAACTGGAACTATATTTTTAGGATTTTTATAGAATTTTTAAGATTTTTGTAAAGATTTTAGGGGTTTTGTAATTTTTAGGAGTTTTCTTTTGTATTTTTTAGTGATTTTTGGTCTGGAGATAAAAGATATGCAAAAACACAAAATTTATTTTTTTGGGGAATTTTCTGAGATGTTTTTATAATTTTTATGGGTTTTCTAATGCAAACAGTAGCGAAAATGCATGTTTTTGAATTTTTATAAATATTAAAATGCAATAAATATGCAGAATAAAAATATGCCGTGATACTGTGATGCAACAGGAACTTAACGTGATTTTTGTGGATTTTTCAGGTATTTATAGGTGCATGCAATAAATAGAAGCAGCAAATGGGAAAATCACACTGGCAGGGGCAATAACGTAAATAGGGAGAAGTCAAGGGGCCTCAGCGCAATATTTCCTGAAAAATATAACTGAAATAAAAACTTCATGCACTAAACGGGAATAACAAGACTCGCGAGGGCTCGCCTGCAAAAACCCCAGGAGACACGTGCGTGAGCACGCGCGTCTGGGAAGGACGGATTCGAAATAAGGAAATGTGCGGGGGGGCTCTATGTAAATAATCCAGAAAGTTTCTAACTAATGAACAAAATTTAAGGGCCAATGATAAATCATTCAAAAGCCGGGGATGTTCCTGCAAAAACGCCAAGAACCACGTGACGTGCACGCGACCTGACGGGGGCACTACTGAGATTACCAAAAGTCCTGAGGGTTGGAGTGCAATTTACATAACATAAATAAACACAGATGAAAGCTTAAGTCTTAAACTTTAAATAACAAAATTGGCTGGGCAAGGTCTGCAAAATACCCAGCTTAGGGGCCTGATCGGACGGCGCAGCATGCCCAACTTAGACACGTGTCGCTCCGCTGCGCCTTAATGACGGTTCGCCCCCAGCGACCCAGATTAGATCGGGCTTCAAAGATCGGACGACTGGGGGGCGTGCTTGATCCAACGTATACTGCTACCCTAGAAGAACGTGGCGGAATCGGACGTCATTGGAGATCGAAGGAGGAACAGTCGAAGAACTCGCGTGGAGCGAGTTTGAATTGGGTCCCCTGGACCCCCCCGACCTCCGATGACCGCCCAGAAACCACCAAGAGACTCCTGGAGCGCACCTTGATCGGGCGGCGGCCGCAAAATGGCTCGGGAGAAGCCTGAGATCTGTCGTGACGTGGAGGGGCGATAGGTACTCCAGGTGACTCGGGTGTTCCGCAAAAACGACCCCCCAGGAGGGTCTCCTCGCACCTGGTACCTGTAAACAAAGCGCACAACGACAAGGGGGTGGTTTCCAGGGCGAGCACGGGTGTTTGGAGGGAATGGGCGGTGGAGATAAAACTCGCCGGAGCGAGGGTGTGATGGGTGATGAATCAATCGCAAAACAGGCAAATGAAAAGATGGTGTTAAACCTGGAACTACAAGTAATCTACATCATAGAAAAGATAAAGAAAAACACTTCAACCAATTGAGATAACCGAGAAATAAACCTCACGGCCAAACTTGGCCGGAGATGGTGGAAACGCCCAAGAGACGCGTCAAGCTTCTCCCAGATTGGCTGGAGGTGGTGCTGTCACCGCCACCGGTCCGGAGCGCAAGCAATGGGAGGAGAAACTGTCAAAATGAGGTTCAAGAGGAAAAGGGGGTGACGGGTGTGGTTTTGAAAATGTGGCGAACATGCTCCGCAAATCAAGGTGCAACAGGAGCGTCAGTGATCCATAGGCCAAGATAAGATTGGGGCGAGCATCCTCGATCATTGGGGAAGAAAAGCCAAGAAGACTTCGACACGAGACGAGGAGCGGACAACCCTCGAAAAAATCGAGAAAACAAACCAAAAACGTGGTCTGACACAACAGTAGGGGGCGGGTCAAAGAGTTGACCCGCGGTCAACTCTCGGACCCTCCTGGTTGGTCCACGTGGACCAACCAGGAGAAACCCTGGAAAAATTACTTGTAAAATCATTAAAAAATAGAAAATGATTTTATTAATTTTTGCTTATTAAATAAAAATTTTTTATTATTTTATAAATTATTTTATGGTAGTTTTTATTTATTTTTATGAGGTATAACTTTACAAGTTACCTATTTTAGCCTTTATAGGTATATTTATCTATATATTTTATTAATATATTTTTATTTTGTGAATTTAATTTTATTTATTTTTATTTATAAATTTATAAAGTATTTTTATACACTTAAGTATATTTTTATTTTATTTTTCTGAGGTGTTTTATACACTTAATAAAATAGGATTATACTCTATGTAGGTATATTTATAGGTGTTATACCTAGGTATGTAATATACACGTATTTTATTTTGTGTTTCTTTTGTATTTTTATTCTGATTATAATATACATATTTATTATAAATAATATTTACAAAATTATAAAAATATAAAATTATAAAAATAATGAATAAATAATAAAATG
Organism: Ottelia alismoides; assembly: GCA_037367405.1. NCBI lineage: Eukaryota > Viridiplantae > Streptophyta > Magnoliopsida > Alismatales > Hydrocharitaceae > Ottelia > Ottelia alismoides. The sequence goes on along the minus strand of JAZKJV010003645.1, from coordinate 866,572 downwards.
AATATTTTAATCTGGACAAGTATACAATAGGGGTCCAAAACTCAACTTTCAAACCGTAGCTCCGTCAAATGCGAAACCACCGCCATTAAATAGCTTATTTTTAATTATATACAATTAAAGTGAATTTGGTGCGTTTCGAGTTTTTATTTGGGAGATACAGGTCTACGAAGTTGGGATTCTGGAAATTTATTCAGACCATAACTTTTTATCTGTATATTATTTTTGGGTGAAATTAATTTTGCATTTTTCTATATGAAATTATCTACAACTTTCATGTTTAAAGTTTCTTTATTTGAAGTATAAAAAGTGGAACCAAAAATAGGTCCCAAAATGAATAAAGAATGAATGAAAAAAGAGGTATTTTTGGTGGTTTTTGGCCCTTATCTCCCCCTACTTTATTTCTTGTCGACCTAGTCATCGAGATGCCTAGGTCTCGGGGTTTCGGTCATAAAATATTTGCAATATTTTTTTCTTTTTCTTTTCTTTTCCTTATTCTATAATTTTGGCTTTAAAAATCACTTTTTATATAATTTTTACACAATGATGCATGGATGATAAAATGCATGAATTAATGATATTTACACGCATTTACTAGGGTTTTTAAGGCCAAAATGATAGAATAAAGATGATGAAACGTAGATTCATCATGTACTTCTCATCTACAGGCGATCAGCTGGTTCCCTCTGACATTACTAATGCTATATACATGCCACCACCACCACCACTACCGCTATCATCTCCTGCACCTCCTGTCATTGTGCATATTTCACCATTGCCATTCCACTATACCCGTAGGCCTGCTTCTGCTCATGGTCAACGCTCATCATCTAGCTTGCCTGAGGTATGTTCTGAAAATATTACTAGTGATGGATCTGATGATTTTCCTAAGCAGGATGTGTTACAGAGGCCAACTAAGGAGACAAATGATTTGGATATACCTATTGCTCTATGAAAGCATAAGCGGAGCTGCGCGTCATATCCTATAGCATCTTCTGTGTCGTTTAACCATCTCACTAGAGAATTCAAGAACTTTGTCATTGCATTGTCAGCAGTGGATATTCCGCGAAATTATCATGATGCGTTGAAGGATAGTCGTTGGTGTTTGGCCATGGAGGAAGAAATGGCAGCTCTTCAGTCCAAAGGCACCTAGAGCCTTATTCCTGCACCTACTGATGTGTCTACAGTTAGCTACAAGTGGGTCTTTACAGTTAAGCAGAATGCAGATGGCAACATTGACAGATACAAGGCTCGCCTTGTTGCTCGTGGCTTCATACAGACATATGGAGTGGATTATCTTGATACATTCTCATCGGTTGCTCGCCATTCCACCCTGCGGATCCTCCTTTCCGTTGCAGTTACTCGTGATTGGCCGCTATACCAATTAGATGTAAAGAATGCATTCCTATATGGTGACCTACAGGAGGAAGTCTATATGCAACAACCACCTAGTTTTGTTGTTAAGGGGGAGTGTCCTAAGGTGTGCATACTTCATAAGGCTATCTATGGCCTTAAGCAGAGCCCCAGAATTTGGTTCCAAAAGCTCTCAAACCTCTTTGAGAAACAAGGGTACAGACGTTCTAATGCTGATCATTCCCTGTTCGTACAAAAGACACCCAGAGGTATTATTGCTATTGTGGTGTATGTAGACGATATTATGATTACAAGTGATGATGAACAGGGAATCCATGGGGTAAAAGAAATGCTGGGTCGTGAATTCGTCACCAAGGACCTTGGGGTTCTTAGATATTTTCTGGGACTGGAGTTTGCCGGAAAACCTCATGGGTTGGTAATGACCCAGAGGAAATATGTCACTGACCTATTGAGTGAAACAGGAATGCTTGGTTGCCGACCTGCCACTACACCTATGGATCCCAGTATGAAATTATATGATGATGACACTGATGAGGTGGATAAGAGAAGATACAGAGAACTGGTGGGCAAACCTCTTTATGTTACTATTACCACGCCCGATATCTCCTTTGCGGTGAGTCGAATGAGCCAGTTTATGGAGCAACCACGTCAGGTACACATGGATGCTATACATATGATCCTCAGGTTCCTTAAGTCATCTCCAGGTGTGGGTTTGATGTTTAACAAAAGGCAAGGAGGTTACTATCTCAGCTTGTGCATATGCAGATTACGCAGGGTGCCCCAAGGATAGGAAGTCCACCACTGGGTTTGCTGTGTATGTTGGAGATTCTCTAGTCTCATGGAGAAGCAAGAAGCAAACGGTTGTAGCAAGGTCCAGTGCTGAGTCTGAATATAGGGCTATGGCCCAGGTCAGTACAGAAATGATGTGGGTAAAGGTTGTGCTTACAGATCTATATATAGAATTCCCGCTTCCTAAGGCTCTGTAATGTGACAATCAGGCGACTCTATTCATTGCAAATAATCCTGCATTTCATGAATGGACCAAGCACATCGAGGTTGATTGTCACTTCATACGTGATATGATTCAGAAGGGGTTTATTGTTACATCCCATGTTAGCTCAGAGGATCAAACTGTAGACATTTTTACCAAGGCATTACTTCGAGGGCCGTTCCAGAAGTGTTTGTCCAAGCTGAGCATGATTGATATCTATGCTCCACCTTGAGGGGGAGTGTAGAGATATATTATTCACTTATGTTCTTATCTTGAATTTTTATTTTCTGTTGGACTCTTTATGTAGTTTACCCATAGGCTACTCTCCTATATAAGAGTGCCTAGGGCGGATGGAATAAACAAGTTTTCTCATTTTCCCAACAGTCCGCTTGTTAGGTGACTCCTCTGGTCGGCCCATCGGGTCAAGAGCACGGTCGTCAGAGAGTCCGCATATGTGCGCGGGTCCGGCAAATCCGAAATATCAGAGTCTTTCGGTGCCCATCCTGTTCGGGTAGTAGGATCCCTTGATACGGTCCCCTCAGGATTAGATTGGCGACCCACACATATGAAGCGTTTCTGGGAAACCCGATCGACATTTACAATTCCGAAGCGGAGTCATGGGAGACGAGGAGTCGCCTTAGCCCAAGGCGCCTCTCCAACTTCCTCGGACTATTGTGTCCTTAACCTGGGGCTCCAAACCGCCCCCGCCACCACTGCACCTTTGGACTCTGGCCTCTCCTGTTTCTCGATTCGACTTCTAGTGCCTTCCTGACCTCTAGCCTTCTGCTCCACCGACGCAATCTCAGCGTGAATTGCCTTTCCAGCGAGTCAGAGCTTCCTCCCTCCCAGGCCTGCAGACGTGAAGTTCTGCACCCTGAGGACATGATCTGGCGGTTCCCCCAGACGGCATCCAGAGCTTTCCACCTCGACGGTTTCCATCGCCCCCTGCAGCAGCTTTCGCATGCACTGGAGACCACGTGCCACTAACGGAATCCCTCTAATGCGAACTCGAGCCATCGGTTCCTCCTGACCAGCCCCATTTGAGGCGATCGGTCTGCGCTACCGTTGCTGCAACCAGCCCTCCTTCGACCACCGGAGCAAGTCACTCACCTTCATCTCCTGCAGGCCCCTAGCGATTACTCGACCAAGGGCTAGGAGCACAATATCTCCGCCGAACTGAGCCGCCAAGAGTAGACCCACGTCTGATGATCCCAGAAAAAGCGCATCTGCTCCACCTCCCTCCCCCACCAGCACCATCGCATTCTCCACTTACCTGTAGCCCGATTTTTGTCTCCTCTGGTGGCAAGCGCCACTTCTATGAGAAAATCGATGGCAGCAGAAGCATCGGATAGGATCGCAGCATTGCCTAACCGAATGGCCTAAGGACCCGCAGCGATAGCAACCCCTGCCAAACGGGTTCGAGAATCGCCGTGTCTCTGCCACGATCTTTTCCTGTCCTTCATGGTGCAATGCCTCACCCATAGACCCTTCCCTTCTGACCCTTCTTCCGTAAACCTCGACCTAGCCACCCCCCGTTGTGACGAAGCGCCTTCTCATCTCCGTCAAAGTTTGTTGTATGAATGGAAATGCACAAACTTTCGTGTTAGCCGAATCTCCCCCTATCATCTATATGTTCATAAGTTATGCCAGGAACTTAACTGTCATGTGATTTTTTATGACTTTTGTTGTTATTTTTAGGACATCCGGACGAGACAGATTTTTGGTGGAGGATATGAGAAGAATGTGCTATATTATCTTGATATCCCCTCTGATTTTGGTTTTGTTGGCGCTACATCTATTTCCGCCGATCCCTTTCTTTGGCATCTTCGCTTCGATCGTCCATCCTCCAAAGCTCTCTCTTTAATGTTCCCCGAGCTTTCTACACTCAAGCCCTTTGAGTGTGAGGCGTGTCAGTTCGGGAAACATCATCGAGTGTCTTTCCCTGCTCGTTGTGATCCTCGTCGCAAACATCCTTTTTCTTTAGTCCATTGTGGTATTTGGGGACCCTGTCCGGTCCGTACCCTATGTGGACATAAATATTTTGTTGTTTTTGTCGATGGATACAGTTGATCATCTTGGGTTTATCTGTTAAAAGGCAATCAGAGATTAGCAACACTATTAAGAATTTCTTCCATTATGTCAAAAATATTTTTTTCTCTGGTGTTCAAATTTTCACACAGATAACGCTTTGGAATTCACTCAACATGATCTAACCAACTTCTTTGCATCCCAGGGCACTATTCAACAAACATCATGTCCTTACACTTCCCAACAAATCGGAGTAGCCGAAAGGAAACTCAGACACCTTCTAAATATAGCTCAATCCCTCCTCACCGAGATGAACGTTCCCAAAACCTATTGGAGGGATGATGTTTTAACTGTTGTCCATCTTGTCAACATGGTTCCATCTCCATCTCTAAATGGATCCACCCCCTTCTATCTGCTCTACCCAACTAAGCAACCTTTTCCTCTACCCTTACGAATTTTTTGATGTGTTGCATTTGTTCGTAACTTTCACACTACTAACAATCACTCTCGTGCTATTAAATGTGTTTTTCTTGTTTATCTCGTACTCAAAAAGGTTAACAGGTGCTATGATCCAATTTGATGTCGCTATTATATATCTACAGATGTAACCTTTTTTTAGCAGACCGGCTTCTTAACACAATATGTTACCGATATCCCTCTTGATCTCCCACCTCCACCCATTGTATACAAGAGAAAACAAAAATCCCAATCCCGAGATGTTCCATTACCTATTTCTTTATTGCAGGATGATATACCTAGTTCAAGTGCCCCCTCCACTGCTATCCCGGATGTTCCTGAGGAGCTTCCCATTGCTTTACGCAGAACTAAGAGGCAGTGCACACTTCATCACATGTCTCATTTCACTTCTACTACTAGTTTATCAACCACTGACAGAAGATATGCAGATGATATCATGACCATTTCTATACCAAGAGGCCACCATAGTGCTTTTGCAAGAAACAGGATGGCGAAAGGCCATGGATGACGAGATGGATGCTCTTATTTCCAGGGAACATGGGATCTAGTGCAATGTCCCAAATGGACTAAACCTGTGGCATGTAAATGGGTCTTCACGACTAAACAATCATCAGATTGGTCGATTGACAGGTTGAAAGCTTGTCTTGTGGTAAAGGGCTTCACACAGACATATGTAGTAGATTATTTTGAGACATTCTCATCAATTGTGCGTATGGGGTCAGTAAGGACTATCCTTTCTGTGGCAGTTAATAAGGCATGTCCTATCTTTCAGTTAGATGTGAAAAATGCATTTCTATATGGCAATCTTGATGAGGAGGTATATATGATGCAACCTCCAGGTTATGAAGTCGAGAGGGAGTGTGTATGTCGACTCGCAAAGCAATATATGGCCTAAAGCAGAGCCCAAGGGCATGGTTCGACAGCTGCAGAGATCAACACTCGTGACTTCCAGCGAACAACCTCTGATTATTCTGTGTTTGTCAGAAGACGAACACTAATACTGTTATTCTTGCAGTTTATGTGGATGATATGGTCATCACAGGTGATGATGATAAAGGGATACTAGAGACCAAGACCTTCCTCCAGAAGGTATTTGTTAATAAGGATCTTGGTCCACTATGATATTTCTTGGGCATAGAAGTACTACGCACTACAGAGGGTCTTCATCTTTCACAGAGAAAATATTGTCTGGACATTCTTACGAAAGCCGGATTACTTGGATGCAAGCCCACTGGTATTTCCGCAGATCCTAAGAAACACTTCACGTCCTCTGATCCTATCTTCGAAGATGTTACTCGATATAAGAGCCTGGTTGGCAGACTTCTTTACCTTACTGTCACCAGATCAGATATTTCCCATGCAGTGAGCAGAGCTAGTCAACACATGGAGCAACCTTGTTATAGTCACTGCAGGATGCTCTTCAGATTCTACGATACCCGAAGGAATCACCAGGAGGTGGCCTCTTCTATGGGGCAAATGGGTACACCGACATTATTGCATATGCTGATGCAGATTATGCAAGCTCACCAGAGGATCGGCGCTCCACCACAGGTTATGCTATGATGGTTGGAGGGAAATCTTGTTACTTGGAGAAGTAAGAAGCAGACTGTTATATCTAGATCCAGTGCAGAAGCAAAGTACATGGTGATGGCTCAAGCTACTTGCGAGGTCACGTGGCTATTAACTTTTCTACAAGAACTTGGTATTATTGTCACTACTCCTATTCCACTATATTGTAACAACAAATCTGTTACATATATTGCCACGAATCCAGTGTTCCATGAGCGAACCAAGCATATAGAGGTTGACTGCCATTTTGTTCGTGATGCTGTCAGGATTGGAAGGATTACTACTCCTCACATCGACATCGACCTTCAGCTTGCAGATGTCTTGACAAAAGCACTACCTAAGAAGTAACTCTCCTGGATTATTTCCAAGTTGGGCATGGCTAATAAATATGCTCGAACTTGAGGGGGAGTGTTAGGAGTATATAGTTAGGAGAATATTCTATATGACAGGAGTATATGTTAAAAGAATATTCTATGTAGTATGAGTATATGTTAAGAGAATATTCTATGTGGTAGGAGTATATGTTAAGAGAATATCCTATGTGGCAGGAATATTCTATGAGGCATTTATGTATTTTCTCCTTTGAGTTGTATAGGATTTTGTCCTATATAAGGACCCTAGACCTCTAGAATAAAACAAGCCTTTCTATTCTTTCATTCTTTTTTTCAACACTAGGGATCTGCATTGCCATGTTATTTTTGACCCATCTTCACTTGTGTTTCAGGTCATTCTTATTTGCAAGGTGATTGGGTATGGTTGTGAGTAGAGCGACCTCTATCGACCGGTCCGCACTCCGTGTACTGGTGTCTCGTCTAGTCTCATAGGATCTTTCTCACCATTTATGTGACATTTGCGCTTTGATCATCTTCCTCTCCAAAAGATGTGTCACATGCTTCCTCAGATCTCTCCCCGCTCCTCTTTTCAGTGTAAGGTTTGTCATCTAGGGAAGCATTACCGATCTGTTTTCCTGAGTCATCAGGATTGGAGTAGTAGCTCCCTTTTTGAGTTGATTCATGTAGACATTCAGGGCCCGAGTTGTGTTCCTGATCTCCACGGACACATGTTTTACCTTGTAACTATAGACAATATTTTTAGGTTGAATGGGTTTTTTTTGTTTAAAGAATAAGTCTGAGGCTGGGACTGTGATAAAATCTTTTATAAATAAAGTAAAGGGTTTTTTCATATACAATTAAATTTACGTAAATTGATAACACCTTGGAATTTTGTACTCTTTAGCTTTCACAGTTCTTCTCATCACATGGCATCGTCCATCAAATTTCATGTGCTTATACGTCCCAACAAAAATGGTGTCATTTAACATAAGCACGGTTACATGCTTGATGTGACTTGGACCCTTTTCATTCTGAATCGTGCTCCAAATTTGTTCTGTGGTGATGTGGTTCTTACTGCTTGCTATTAGTGAATCGCATAGCCTCTTCTGTGTTTGGGAGAAAATTCCATTCTCTTTTACTTTTTTGGAGTAGGATTTGTTCTCACACACTCCTCGTGTATTTGGCTCAATCGCCTTTGTGCATCAGTTGCCACCTAGTCTTGACTAGCGCTCTCCTAGAGCTGTCAAATGTGCTTTCTTGGGTATTCCAGGACACAGAAGGGATATATGTGTTATGATTCTCTTCGTAGGAAGTACTACGTCAGTGAAGATATCACCTTTTTTGAGTGTGTATTGTATTTTTCTCCTATAGTGGCAGATTAATTCCATCTGATTCTGGGAGAGGAAGTTTACATGCCATCGCCTCCTCCTGTTTCACCACCTCCTACTCCATCACTTGTCTCACCACCTCCGACTCCACCGCCTCCTCTTATTCCACCACCACCACCATCCAATACCCAGGCTGAGTTCTTGCCACAATTCTACATTCGTATGTGATGAATGCATGCCTCTATAAGAATATTGAATTGTTGTAGTATATGAGGCATATTTTGGTCATGGAAAGACCACACTTTCGAATATGTGGAAGTTAATTTACTTGGCAAGCATACCAAGGTCGAACGCAGGGACACGAGCCTCTTAGTCTATTTATCAAATTTCATAGTTTAATTCAAGAATGAATATCTTCAGGTCTTCATGCATATGTAGAATAATATACAAATGAAATAATGTAAGATATGATGCAAGCAGTTTTTATTTGATTTTTCAATGCAATTATAAGATGATGAATGGATGATATGCATGTACTAAATTAAATGGAGGCAAATAAATGTATGTAGACAAAATATACAGATATGCCCTAATTTATTCACATCTATAAACAATCAATTAAGGGTAGAATTCAACGCCAAATCGAGCATTAAAATTGAATAATGGCATTTAAATTCGAAGCGTAGGGGACAAGATAGATAATAAAAAAGTAGCTCATAAATTAAGTGTCACATCAAGAATATAATCATGCCATTATAAAGAAAATGAAGAAAGCATCAAAATGAAACTGAAATCACTCAATTTGGACTTAATATGCTCAAGATATGATCAAAACAGTAAGGGCATAAATGTAATAAAAATGCGAGAGAAAATGGATAAATATTGCAAATAGGTCTTTGGAGGGACCTAATTGCAAATAGTAAAACCTGGAGGGGCCCTTATGTAATTTCTCCATTTACGCACAAGGGCATCCTTGCAATTATCCAAACCTAGAGGGGTCTTTATGTAAATTTCCCATGTGCGTACGTGAAGCACACACTTGGGACTTCAATGCAAATCTGGAGAAGATCAGGCGTATCCCTGTAAAATACCCATGCTCTCACGTGCGGGAAACGCGAGAGGCTATACTCGGAGTGGCGGACCAGGCGCGAGGCACATGGCAGCTTTTGGTGGCTCGGGGAATGGCTAGGCGGTCCGAGCCTCTTTGCCTCGGTGTGGACGACATAGCTCCATCGGGGTCATTGGGTGGCCACCGAGAGGCGCCATCCAACGACGCCTGCGCTTCTTCCTCCATCAGGGGAGAGGTGGCGTAATTGGAGCTCCAACGAGGTTGCCAGAGCTCCTCCGGGCTCCCACGTGCTCCCTGATCCTTACCAGAGGATCGTGGATGCCTGGCGAAGGTGGCTAACTGGAGGTGAAGGCACGAGGGTAGCTGGAGATGGCTACCGACGTCACACCACTAGAAAAGGTGCTTGAGATCAGAGGGGCGGTGAAGACTCCGACTATTGACGATTCTTGCAAGGTTAGCTCATAGCCGAAGCGTGTGAGTGGACTGTGAGAGGAGTGGAACGGGGGCCTGATCAGGGCGGAGAAGGTGGAGGCCCAAATGGGTCCTTCGACATGTTGTCAGAGAAAATGGAGCGAGACAGAGAAGGTTATGGAGTAGGAGGGAAGGTGATCGGGGTGAGGTGCGTGAAGAAAGAATGAATGACGAAGCTAGTAGGGTGGTCGGTGAACAGAAGGGAGATAGCTGTGTGTGGGATTAATTTGAATAAAACGAAAGAAAAATAAGGAGGGGAGATGTACCTGGAGGTCGGAGCTGATAACGGTGGCAGGAGAGGCTTGGGCTAAGGACCTAAGAGACCCTCGAGTCGTCGCACGACGAGGGCAGCTTGTCCTCGGTGCTCAACGGATCGGAAGCACCACAACATGGTCGGAGACCATGGGTCGACACCTGGGCGTGAAGGTCGTCGTCACCTCGCCAATATCTCCCTTCGTTGTCACCGAAGGGGCGAAGGATGCTGGGCCTTAGACCTTGAATTGATGGACGAGGAATGGAAGGGGTTAGCGGAGGTGGTTTTATAGGTGGAGAAGGTGGGGATTACAAGTGGTGATGGCGAGTTTTTGAATGGCCAATTAAAGTCTTGTGAAGCTCAGAATTGATGGAAGGAGGGCACGCAAGGATGAGAGATGTAACGAACTATGGAGAGGGGACCTTAGGTTGCAAATAGGTTGTCGGAGCTGGGTGTTATAATTGGAAGGGAGAGGGGGTATCGCATGGCTTAACGCTGGGGGAAGGGGATGCTTGAGGTAGGGGATGAAGCAAGGGTCGTTGGATCTCATGATCCAACGGTCCTGATTAGTGCATGGGTTAACGGCTAGGATCAAATTCGAGGATTTGATCCAACGGTGAGGGTAGAGGCAGGAGCGGGCGGTCTAGATGGAACTTGGAGGATCCCATCCAACGATGGAGGATGGAATGGTTGTCGTGGTTGGAGCTTGGTCGTTGGATGGTAATCATCTAATGGTGGAGAGGGGAAGGGAAGCTGATAGTTGAGATGGAATCGATCGGGAGAGATCGAAGGGTGGAGAGTAAGGAGTGGGCTATCAGTTAGGATGAGATCTAGGGATCTCATCCAATGGTGGGGGTATAATGGGTGACATGGACGAGGTCGGTGTCGTAGGATAGGAGGGAGATCGGGTGGCTGAGGTTAGGGCGGGCAAGGACGGATGAGATTGCATCTGGAGATAGGATCTAACGACTGGAAGCGAAGGGAAGGGGGACAACTGCGATGGAGGCGGGTAGAAGCAATCCAATGGCTATAAGGGAAGCCGGGTGGCAGAAGAGGAAGCGGCCACATGGGTGGCCTAAATCAGGAAATTCAGAAATTAGTAAAATAAAGAAAAATCCAAAAAAATATAAGGAGGTCAAATTAGAAAAAGGTCAAAACATGAAAGTTGTAAATCTCAATGAGATCTACAAGTTTCATTTGAACAAAACGTCAAAAGAGGTTATTTGTACAAAAGTATATTTTTGGGAGCATTTTTAATGGGTAAAAACACTAATTTTGAGGCTTTGAGATTTTTTGTATTTTTTATTTCTTTTAAAATCCAAAATAATTGTAGACAATAATTAATCTAATTTTTAAGGGTTTTAATAACATATAAAAACAAAGAAAAGGTTAGTAATTTTAATTTAATTAAATAAAAACAGTGTTAATAATACACATGTTGGCTCATTCTTAAAGATGCGGAATTAATGAAGATTTTTCAGGAAGTCCTTATTAATCGAAAGGTAAAAATAGCGGATAATGATGATGCAGGAGGTATTCATCAGTAGGCCATCCTCTTCTCATGGGCCTCCCCACTCATCCAGGGAGCGTGTGCGGGGAGAACTCCCTCCAAGCGCAAGAACAAAGGGAAGGGCAATGGGGCTAGACACATGTCAATCAACTGAGAAGAGCTCAACTTTAGTAATGTGTATTTGTGTGTGTGCGTGTGTATATGTATGTATATGAATCTCTACCGGTGAAACTAATCAAATGAAGCCATGTTTAGGGGCATCTGTTTCCCTTTTAATGCGACATTCTCAAAGAGAAAAGAGTAATATGCCAATGAAATTTGTGATATTAACCATTCTATTCTAATGGGTATTATCCACGGAGGATTGACTTTACCCACAATATTGCCCATACTGTGTTCCAACTTATAAATGTGAAGTGTTAGAAGAAGAGCCTTATAAGAGGGGAAGCCAAATAAGTATTAAAAGGAGGCTATTAAGATGGATATGGTTTTATTGGATTTAAATTAGAGTATGCCCATAACTTGATCTGATTGGAAGCAAAGAATTTATAACTTGATCTGATTGGAAGCAAAGAATTTATTTAACAGACCCCACATAAAGGGGATAAAGTTTCTTGTTTTGTCGTCATCTCTCATGCTATGAGCCAATAGTTTTTGTTTGAGATAAAAGTGGGTGGCTTCCCAAGATGGGACCCACCACCAACATTCATTAATATAAGACTATGAACCAATAATTCACCTTTCCTTTTGTGTAGTTAATTTGAATTATTGAATGTGATATTCTAGTGACCAGAATCTCTATAGTGAAATACATGCAAAACCACCTAACACTTCCCTCTTTAGTTGGATAGATATTGCCCATCACTTTATGGAAAATGAAACTATGTGTTTGGGTAGGGAATGAGGATAGAAAATCCTATAGCTCTATTATGCCATCCAACTGTCATGTAAGCTCGTATAGTCAGGCTAGGTTAGAGCCTAACATATCTGAGGTTAGGGTGTAGGATGTGTGTTTTTGCTAGCGGGGTAGATAAGGGAGTTCCATAATTTCAATATGAACTCAGGTGATAGCAAAGGTCTGTTAATGTTCTAATAATTGTTAATAGTAGGTTCATTATACATCTTGTTTGTTTTGAAAATAAAGGGTTAGACGTGTGAACTTTGACTCTATCTTAGTTGCCCCTGACTGACAAACACAACAGGCTTATAGTCTAGCTGGGTTACAAGCAACTTGATTTATAAACTATATAAAATGGGTGCCTACACGAGAAGCCTACCTAAATTATAGAAAATCTAAGTCAATAACCTATCTAAGTGTCTAGGTCAAGGCATTAATACTGGAAATTAGCTTTACATTATTAATTCTATGTATGATCCTGACCATTGAGCAAGCTACGAGAGTCATCCTCACATGGACTATCCATTTTTTTTCTGATCCCAGTCACTTCCTTGATAAGTATCGTCTGGATTTCTGTTTTCCACACCTTCGACTGACCTCTTTGTTAGCACCACCTCATTTTCCTGTGCTTATAGTCTAGTTGGGTTCCAAGTGTTACCTTACAGTTTGATAGGCTAAGAGTGACATAAGGTAGTAGTTCGTCCGGAGAGGTAGCGGTACATGCGCTTCTTCTCTTCCCACGCTAGCAGTTGGCATCTCAAAGGCTCAGGTGGACGGATTTAGGAGTTCGTAGTCCTAGTCTTTTATGAGGTTAGAGACTCAACTTCTTCATTAACTATGCTTCTAGGACGAGCATTTCTGACCCCTTAGCACTGTTCCAAAGAAGCCTACCACAGTAGCCCGCCCCTCTGGCTACACCAAGCTAGGAAGTTGAAGCCATGTCATCTCCCACCTCTTAGAGCTAACTCCTTCTTTTGTTTCCCATTAAAAAAGTTCATTGCTGACTTAAATTCCTCGACCGGTTGAGAGGGCTTATGGGATCTAGTTGGATGATTAGTTTGAAACTCGCTGGAGTCCACACTATCCTAGGAAGCATCCTTCCCGCTAGCTCCAACTATATATCTCGGACTCGTGCAGGCATAAGGTCAGTTAGAAAGAGGAGGGATGATTGATGAACTGATTTAGCTGGTGGAACATGCTTTATATACTCGTTGGAAGTCCTCAACTCGAGGAACTCGAAGTCCTTTCCCAAGCTATATACAAGTTGGAAGAGAGCATCTTTCTATTCATATCTGGGTCTAGGATTTCCTTGAATCTTTGACCCAGAACTCGACTCAAAAAAGGGTGCAATTTAGATATTTGTCTTTTTTCAAGGAATCATAAACGAGGGTGCCTCAGTGCATGTAGAGATGCGTCAAGTAAGGTCAAGCTTGTTGTCGTCATCTTTCGTGCTATGAGCCAATAACTCGTCTTTCCTTTTGTGTAGTTATTTTGAATTGTTGAATGCACTATATTGTGTAATTTCAGTTGGTTGTTATCAGCTTTCTAAGATGAGAAATTTGATCATTCTTATTGATTATGTTATCATATGATGTTACATTGTTCATCCTTATATTTCATTACAGGGAAGGGGCAACAAAAGCAGTGGGGATTATTTTCATGCTGCTCCAAATATTGATCATTCTCAGGAATTTGTGAGGAGGGATCTGAAAGAATGGCTTTGTTGGCTGAGGTCTTTAACTTCTCCCTATTTTGTTTCCTTCTAGTAATATCTCTTTTTCTGATGATTATGAGTTAGTAAAAGACCGGATATAAGTCTCTCCAACTTATCGAAGCTGTTGAAAAGTATTAACAGTTGATTTTTTACATAAGAAAAGTTGTACTTGTTTTAGCTCAACTGTTAGTTGTAATTTTGGTTCTTAAACTGAAACACTGTCAAAAGTGTTTTTTTTTTTTGCGAGCAAGCCTGGTAGCATATCAGATGTACCCATTTGGTTAAATATATGTAATATAACTGGATAATTGCAAAGGTGAGCTGTGTCAAATTCTAGTGATATATACGGTTCCCAAAAATTTCCAAAATATCCAGAAACATTGTGAATTGTTACATTTACTCTCTATAAGCAATAAAAGGCAGACATTATTATTATACATATATATATATTTCTGTGAAAAATGATTTTATACATGGTTCACTTTTGAATTAATTCCTTGTCAAACTTCTTAATTTATGGAGATGGTTTTAATTGTCTCATAGGGAGTATAAAAACAGAGCTTTTATGAGCCTTCTCTTACAGGATTATGCATGTAACATGTACATTTGAAATGTGGTCTAGAAGACTTTTGGTGGAGATCTTCTTGCCTTGAAGTAGAAAATGAAATTTAGTTGAATAGTTTAAACAGAATGTATTTTTATTGCTCGTAACATGGTTGGCAACTAAATTTTCATAGTAGCTCATGTGCGGATTTTGACATTTTTTGTGGAACACTAATTCATCTGTCAATTATTTTTTCTTACTTTCTCAATGTTCTATAGATTATAACATCGAAATAGGAGACAAGTAGGCAACAAGTTGCACCCCTAATCCTTTTTGAATTGCAAAACCAATTAGTCTTGTATTTGGTTGCAACCCATTTTTCTCCCGTTATTATCTGCTACAGGGAAGAAATTGGATACGATGGGTGGAGATTGGATTTTGTGAGGGGATTTTGGGGTGGTTACGTCAAGGACTACCTTGAAGCAAGCACCCCCTACTTTGCAGTGGGTGAATATTGGGACTCCCTCAGTTATACATATGGCCAGATGGACTACAACCAAGATTCACACAGACAAAGAATTGTGGACTGGATAAATGCTACGAATGGCGCTGCTGGTGCATTTGATGTTACCACAAAAGGAATTCTTCATGCTGTAAGAGCTCAAATTCTTTTTAGCGTCTACTAAGTTCCCTTCACTGTTTGCTTCCTGGAAATAATAGCAACCATACAATTTTCCTGTCAAATTGAAGGCAATACCAAAAGAAAATTTTGGATACAAACATAATTTTTTAATATCCAAGGAGATAATAGCTAGATTAGGTTGCCTTCAGTGGAAAAAGGCTGAGTTATCTATTAATAAAATACAAATTTTCATAATTGTCACCAACGGATACAAACATATTTCTGCTTTGCTGCTGGATCCATATTTGCCTCACTCCCAAAATTCCCATCAAATAATTGTCACTAATGGACAACGCACTAAGGGCAATGGGGAATATACATTAATTATTTAGGAATTTCTCATCCTAGGCATATAGTTAAGGCATCCTGTTGTTATAGATTTCTGATTGG
Organism: Ottelia alismoides; assembly: GCA_037367405.1. Classification (NCBI taxonomy): domain Eukaryota; kingdom Viridiplantae; phylum Streptophyta; class Magnoliopsida; order Alismatales; family Hydrocharitaceae; genus Ottelia; species Ottelia alismoides. Next base: position 850,945 of record JAZKJV010003645.1, on the reverse strand, counting down.
GATTTCTTATAATAACATTATTCTCTGCTTGCCTTCCAACTTTCTCTTTCTGATTTTGGTTCAGGATAGGATATCCCGTGCTATATTTAATCTTGTTTTTGACAGGCTTTAGAAAAATGTGAGTACTGGCGTATGTCTGATGAGAAGGGGAAACCACCTGGTGTCTTGGGATGGTGGCCATCTCGTGCTGTTACCTTCATAGAAAATCATGATACTGGTTCTACTCAGGTTTGCATTCTCCATTGATTTCTTTGACATACAGATGGACATACTTTTGTTATTCGCTGAGATGGAGAACACACTCTATGTTAAAAAATTTGGATTTATTTGGGATCAGTAAGTTTGTCAATACATCATTAATTTGTATTACCACTAAATTCGTGAGTAAATGAAATTTGCACACTATGGTATACAAAAGGGCCACAATGCCATTCTATCATCACTGACGATACTGATGCACTTTTCATAAGAAAGCCATCTAATCCTTTTGTAGTACAATTTCGTGCATTAAAACCACTCCCAGTTTGTAAATATAGACTTGCACACTTCCATAAATATTTACCTGTTTACAAATGCATCTTTGTAAATTATCAACAGAGAAAGTCATTATATTAGCTAAATTGTGGCCCCTCAAAAATATAAATGAAGCTTAACATCATACAAATAAGCTTGAAGGTCATAAATAACTTTATACATTCACGCCTGGCAACTATTGCAAATAAATAAGCAACGAAAAATGGTCATGATTTTTTCTCTCCACCCCATTCATCCCTCTTAACATATATGGATGGATATCCTATTGTATATGGCAAATTTAAAAGAACAAACAACGATGCTGGTGCTCATGTTTAAGATGCATGGTCACTTTAAAATGCAAATTGGTGGAGTATTTGGTTATGCCTCACTTATGTAAGAGATGGGTAAATGGATCTCTCTAGGATCCATTTACCTCATCCAAAGTTTAGTCCCACATCTACCGTCTGTGGGATGTGGAGACTCAGTGGGGGCTATATATAGACCCCCACACCCATTGCATCCAGAGAGAAAAGCAATAGACTATCAGCCCTTTGAGGCGCTCTCCCGTGGTTTCATCTCACTCCGTAGGGAGTAGGATTCCATGTTAAATCTTGTGTTCTTCGTGTTCTTATTCTATTATTTCCGATACGCTTCCGCATTCCTATTTTCTAACATGGTATCAGAGCGGGTTCGATTCTCAAGGAGTTTATGATATTTTATTATTGTTCGAGATTCGAGATTCATATCTAAGGTTTCTATTGAAACCCTAATTTTATTCTTGAATATTCATTTTTATCTACGATTGTTTAAGATCTGATTATAAGAGCAGTTCAAGATCCATATTCTTTTAGGTTTCTTCGTGAAACCCGACATTCCTTTGAAGAAATTCTTCAACGTTGCAGGAGCAACAACAATTTCTAGGGTTCCTGATGGAACCCCAATGCATATGTTCCAAGCGCAGCCTCCATGTGTGCGCTCCAGGTCCAGGTGGTATGATGTTGTAGATGCAACCAGAAGGGCTTCAGCTTCATCATGCCCGACTCCGACAGCGAAGTCCTCTTCGTACACCAGATCTCCATCAACTCTGATGGCTTTCGTACCCTCGCCGAGGGTAACCACACCGAGTTCGCAGCCTTGCTCCAGATGCAACCCCGCTCGTATGCACACTCACCAGAATCAGGCGGAGCTCCCGCTCCTTAGGGAAATCCCCTCTCGTGTCGTTCCTCCTCCCGTGCGGCGCCCCTCCACCCCTATCCCAGGCAGCACACATCAATGTCAAAGTTGACGCCAACCAATGGGGCTCATATTTCTTTGAAGGGGCCCACCTCACCACTCCCCTTCCCCTATTTCAGAGGCAAACATAACTCATGCCAGATGAGAAGATGAGACTGATTCTCCCTCAAAAGACTTTCCTAGAAATCAAGTTAAGCAGGGTTGTCTCTTGCCCAATAGTGCCTTATTAGGGGCCCCATCCTCTTCCCTCGATCTCTTCCAGCGGCAAAGCATCTCCTCCTAGGCCATACCCTACTACAAGCGCGCGTGGATGTTGGAGCAGTTCTCGTGCAGGCGGGTCTTCTCCAAGCGCAGGAGGCATACACTCAAGGCAGCAAACAACGTCATCCTCTTCTCCCTCGCACAGGCAAGGCCTCCACTTGGAGGCGCACGAAGCATAGGGGCCCTCATCAAGGGAAATGCACGATGAGTATGCCCCCATCGTGGGGGCAGCGGGATTCAAGAGGAAAAGGGTTCCCATCGAGGAACCCTAAATAAACCTTAAAGAGGGCCTGCAGTTTGGCCTGAAGAAAGGAAATTTTTTGAAAGGATCGTTCGTGAGAAAAAAAAGAGCACTTCCAAAAAAAAGAGAAGCCTAATTTATAAAAAAGAGAGAAGGCTGCAAGTTTTAAAAAAAGAAGGAAATGGGAAGCCGTAAAAAATGTGTGAAACGACTTCAAAATGTTAAAAAAAATATATGTTAGAAGAAAAACCAAGGAAAAAATGATACAACTTATTAAAAAATGGCAACTATTAAAAAAGGTGAATGAAATAGCGACACAAAAAAATACATGATTTGTGTGTTTGTTCTCTCTATTTATATTGTCTTCTCCCAACTTTGTCGATGTCATTGTGTTCTGACAAGTATGGGAGAAAGGGGGAGTATTGTGTAGAGTCACATGTCTGTTGCAGATTCAGATATCATATTCCAGACCAGCCAGTTGTTCAGACTCTACAGTTCAGATATTCAGTCTCGACGTCATATATTTTCGAGTCCTCAGTTGCAAACACACATATGTATGCGGTCTTTACAAATGTGCACATGTTTGCCATCTTCTGTGTGGTCTCCATCTTTTATGTTTCGTCCAGGGTTTTCATGTGATCCATAGGGACTCCAGAGTAGAGATCCCATTTCCTATGTGTCATGTGAGATAGGGTTTTCATATGATTTCATAGGGACTCCAGAGTAAAGTACCATTCTCTGTGCCAGATGGGAGAGACTCAGTTCTCCGACGAGGAGACTTCTTCATACTCCATTCTCAAGCGATCCTGAATTCCAGTATGAGATTCTTCCGAGGTTCCTGTGAGAGAGAACCCACTTCGAGGTCACTACGAGAGAGATCTATCTTTAAAGATCTACCTATGGATAATTAGCGATGCTCTTTTCGACCTTTTCAGAGATGGAGCAGTTGTTCACATGTTGTTTCGGGCTAGAGTTTTCCGTATAGAGACCCATTTCAATTGCAGTGACTCTGACAGGCGCAATACAGAGCACATGCTCTCCGACGAGGAGATTCAGTTTGACTCACACTCCACCCCGTTCGTCCTCCTCACCTGCATGACATGAGAAGCAATGTCCTCGACAGTATCCAACAGTTGTGTGCGTTGAGTTGATATTGTCTGTAGTGTCTTGTAGCGCGAGTTGAGTTTTCTTTCTGTTTGTCCAAGCTGAGCATTTCATGGTCCAGCTAGAGATTAGTCTCACATCTACCATCTGTGGGATGTGGAAACTCAGTGGGGGCTATATATAGACTCCCACACCCATTGTATCTAGAGATAAAAGCAATAGACTATCAGCTCTTTGAGATGTTCTCTCATGGTTTCATCCCGCTCGTTAAGGAGTAGGGTTGCACGTTAAATCCTGTGCTCTTCATGTTCTTATTCTATTATTTCTGATACGCTTCCGCGTTCCTATTTTCTAACACAAATGTTACAAATCTATTCAAAGTGAGAGAGAAAAACCCTTCTTTGGTTAGAAAAAATCTCAATAACTTGTAATATTTAATTTGGTCCACTATTCAGACAGCTAAGGTATTGCAATAAATACAGCAATAATTAATTTTAGCCTAGTTTACCTGATCAATGATTCGAAGTATTGAATGACTTGCTATTGCCATGTTAAGGTTCTCAAATTATGCCTGACGTATTATTTATTTGATAGGGTCACTGGAGATTCCCAGCTGGCACGGAAATGCAGGGTTATGCGTATATACTGACACATCCTGGAACACCAACAGTTTTCTATTATCACTTATATTCTCATTACCAACATGAGATTGCCAGGCTGGTGTCCCTCCGAAATAGAATGAAAATACATTGTCGCAGTACGGTATGTAATTTATGTGCACAACTTTTTCCTTGCATTTTTTATTCTGTATTTTCTTTTATTTCAATTGTAACATCACCAAAAGTAATAAGTTTATATGATTGATTATATGTCTCCGGTTCAACCCTGTAAAACCTTTTCTACATATTGTCTTGAGAAGTCAATTCCATGGATCAACTTTATATCCTGTTTGGATTGTGGGATGCAGTTTCAAAAAGATGTAGTGGAATAGTTCCTACATATTTGGATTGTAGTACTTGATCTTAGATATAGTAAATGATTTAATTTTAATATCTAATTGATGTCATCCGAAACTATTTGGATAATAATGTTTTAAGATTATGAGGAAATAACTGTTACCTTTTATATTGAAACAATCACTGTCGAAAGAACTAACTTGTTCATGGGGATAATTTAATCTTTGTTATATTGAGGATTGGTGGAGAAATTACAAGTTGATCGATGGAGAAATTACAAGTTGACCTATATGGAAATATAAATGCTGTAAACATACAATAATCTAGAGAATTAGGCATCAAATCTCATAGCATTTAGATCGACCTGCATGTTATGCAATTGTTCTATAAAATGCCCAATGACCTCATGAAAATAACCATGTACAAGGTTTTTACTGGTTGGCAAGATCTAGTGGAGCTTTGGAAGTCTATTTACATATACAATGTCTGGAGTATTGCTGACAGGAACTTTTATATGTTACTAGCAATAGTCTGGAGTATCATTGAGAGGAATTTTCACATATTTACAAGAAATCATCATATCAAGCCTCCTGATTTTGTTAATAAAACACCGAGTGCAGTCTGAACTCAAGCTTTGCATCACTTAAAATGCTTGGTGTGGGCTTTGTTAGCATTCACTCTGTCTGCCAAAATAGCTGTTCTTTATTGGATATTAACAACAAAAATAAGTATTTCCTAGGAGTCATTTGCATCACTCTTCACTGCAATTATGCTTTTTGCTTGACAATTTCTGGCTCTTGTGGCCTGTTCAAGAAGAGTCAACAATATGTAAATGTCGATCCTCTATTATAACAAGTTTTTGGCGCGCATGATCTTTGTCAGGTAAAAATACTCAAAGCTCATGCGGATGTGTACGCTGCTGAGGTAGATGAGAAGGTGACCATGAAGATCGGACCGGGGCATTTCGAGCCAGGTGGTGGTGGGAACTGGGCTGTGTCTGCTGAAGGAAGAGATTACAAGGTGTGGGAAGCCAAGTGAACAACATATCGCCTACTACTACCGTCTGCTATCAAATATTTTTGTCAAATTGGAATTCATGTGTAAAGATGCACATTGAGACATTGATGTTATATAGAGGAACCTTAAATGATACCATTGGGAAAGCTCTGATGCATCATTAAGGCGATTAAATTCCAGGCTTAAACATAGCACCTGGTAATACTCCAAATGTTTTTATGTTAGATTTTATATAATTTTCTGGTAGAGTGAAAAGATGGATTTCAATTCTTAAACATGTGATAAATGCAAGAATAGTAGTCAGGATATTTGATTTTGCTGGACTTTTCCTTGTCCACACTTTATAGCAACTTAAGATTAGTTCTGCGGGATCCAATTCGTATGATTTCGGAATGCATTGGTTTCACTCAACTGTTCATCATCACGCCCTTTCCGACTTTTCATATTTGTGCTTATTAACTTCACAATAATCAACAAAAGTATTAATACCCACAATTAAATCCAACGGAGTATTAGGCTTGAATCTAACCAGTTGGGCTATCTTTGTATCTGAACTTTGGATTTGGATGCTGGGCGATTCATGAATTTGGAATTTCCTTCTTGATATTTATTCTCGGTTTGGTTTCATAATGGTTTGGAACTACAAACCAAATTAATCAGATGACTAGCATGTTTATGAAAAACTTGGGTTGTGGGGTTTAAAGATCCATTAGGACAAATGAGAATTGTTAGGGCAACATTAGAGGATTGAGACAAATGATGTTGGTGTGAATCGCAGAAGCAAATACGCACAAACATGATCAAACAAGCAAGACGTAAACAAAAGGATTTACAAGGTTCATCCGTAAATGGGCTACGTCCTTGTGCGGTGGCGATCGGTTTCACTCTATGGAGTAAAAGCTAATACAGAGGGTACTGAGAAGGTACATATATGGGATGAGAAAGAGGATCAGAATGAGGATGTAGTATCTGGTGGCTCTAAAGCCCCTTTTATACTACAATAGAAGAATGCCATTTATATTCAGCAATCCATCCCAACATCTCTCAGTCAATAAGAAAGTAGGACACAGATTAGACATGTCAGCAATCCTTGCCCAACAACTCTCAGCTAATTAGAAGGCAGGACTCAGATCAGACATGTCAGCAATCTTGATCCAACAACTCTCAGCCAATCAAAAGGTAGAACACAGATAAAAATTGCCAGCAATCCTGATCCAACAACTCTCAACCAATCAGAAGCCAGAATACATATCAGCCACATCATCAACAACAGAATATATATATATATATATATATATATATATATATATATATAGAGGGCTTATCCAGAGGGCACTGTGCCCATTTAGGATTTTTAAGCACGCGTTATCATCCGTGTGATGATGATCAAGCAGTTCTGAGTAAAATTGATTAATTTCTAAAATTAGCGCTAAGAATGAGTTGCCATAACCACCCAACGCACATTACTCGCAATTTAATTCCTTTTTTTGAGCATCTTATATTTCCAATTGTATCGAGTCCTTAAAAAAAGGAAGACGGTTTTGGAAAGATACATTTAAATCATCAACTTCGTATCGAAGAAATAATCATTGTACATTTGATCAGTAATGTAAATAATGTACTCAAGTAATTATGTGTTGCGAGATCAGTAATACTGAAACACTTGTCAGTATTTTACATATGTAATATTACATTGTACAGAGATCAGTAATTCATTCATGTTACTCAAGTAATACATATTCAGAACTCAAGTAACTATTGTTGTGAGATCAGTAATTAAGTATGCGAATTACTAATGTCCATACAATAAGTACTGATTACAAATGTCCATTTTACTGAAGTCATTTTGATTGTTACTAATGTTATAGTTACCTAATACTTTGAGTCTTACTGAAGCACTTTTTATTTACTTATATAACATTTTTAATTACTTATAATGTATCGAGTGTTACTGATGGCAATACATAAGTTACTGTCACATTATTTTTTATACTTATTCCAACTTATTTATTCCATTACCTTCTTTTACCTACGATTTATTACATGTTACTGATGCTTCTATATATCTTACTTGTTTTATTCTTTATTTTGAATTACTATCGAATCACACCTTCTTTACTTATGTAGCCTATTTAATTACTTGTAATACGTCAATTGTTACTGAAAGTCGCACATAAATTACTTAATTATAGTTATATGGTGAACATCTAAATTTCAACTGTCTTGTAGTCCATTTAGATGATGTTTTTTGCTCTCGCTCCTCCGAATAACAGCAGCTTCTTCAAGACACCAAATTGTTGCATTATTCTGCAAGAAACAATAAGTTAATTTATATCCGTGAATAGTAATAATTGTATAAAGAAAAGCAACTCAGCAATATACTCATTTCAGTAAGAATCATTCAATGACAAGTAACATGTAATGAATTGTTAGTAAAGTTTGTTATATGACAAGTAACTTGTAATGAATTGTTAGAAACTCAACAATATACTCGCTTCAGTAAGAATCATTCAATGACAAGTAACATGTAATGAATTGTTAGTAAAGTTTGTTATATGACAAGTAACTTGTAATGAATTGTTAGAAACTCAACAATATACTCGCTTCAGTAAGAATCATTCAATGACAAGTAACTTATAATGAATTGTTAGTAACGTTTGTTATATGACAAGTAACTTGTAATGAATTGTTAGTAACTCAGCAATATACTCGCTTCAGTAAGAATCATTCAATGCTAAGTAACTTGTAATGAATTGTTAGTAAGATTTGTTATATGATAAGTAACTTGTAATGAATTGTTAGTAACTCAGCAATATACTCGCTTCAGTAAGAATCATTCAATGACAAGTAACATGTAATGAATTGTTAGTAACGTTTGTTATACGACAAGTAACAATTGTGTTAACATTAGTAACATAAAATATCTCATTAGTAAATTACTTAAATATATCAGTAACTCAATATATTTTCAAATTAACGCATAAAAAATAACAATTGTATTTACTGTAACTTTTTATTATATGAAATCAAAATACCTTCGATACAAAATCAACTAGGACTACAAATCGTGTATCAAAATGAATAAAAATGATATTGTGAATACCATTTCTCATATTTCAATCATACTTCTCGAATAAATATTGCTTACGATCAAAAATATGTATTATTCGTAATTGCTTTTGAAATATGCCGATCACAATCCATTCGTGAATTAACCATGAACGAAACCTAATGAAAAAATATTATCAAAGAAAAAACAACAATTAAAACGCAGGATCAATGAAAATATAAAATCAACAATTGAAATACAATACCTTTGGCGAGCGAAAATCGTCTCCAATCGATAATAAAACACAATGATTCGTGAGAACGATCGCTCGATCCCCTCTCAAAATGTGACAAAATGGATTTTTTCTCAATACAATATCAGACGATACCAAAAAAGTCTACTGCTATTTTGGGAAATTCATTAATATTCAAAATTAAAAGCATTGTCACTACCATTGCCGTTCCTAAAATCATGGGATTAAGAGATTTAATCTAACGGTGGATAATACGAGCTCATTTTATCCAAATGGGCACAGTGCCCTCTGGATAAAAATCCTATATATATATATATATATATATATATATATATAGGAAATTTATCCAATACGCACAGGGCCCATTTGAGTTTCGGTGCACACCATTTGTTGACCACACACGTGTATTACCAATTTAGTGGTTACCTATTTCGAAGGATGTTGTTTTTGGAAGGAGATTAATATGCAAAGCGATTTAACAATAAGTGGTATTCCAATTATATCGCGTCCTAAAAAATAGGAAGATCGTTTTAGAAAGAAAACATTCGAATCGATTATTTCTTGCTGAAAATCGAGATCCAAATGCTCATGTCAGTAATATATATATATATATATATAGAGGAAAATGGGGCTGCCCTTTTTTTTTTGAAATTTTTTTCCGTGAATATTCATCACTATATCCCTATATTATGTCATAAAAATTTCGTGGGAAACAGAGACTCCTACGGCCTCCATCCAGACAGTCATTTTTTTAACGGTAACAGGATTTTTTAAATCGACCCCGTTTGGATGGAGGTCGTAGGAGTCTCTGTTTCGCATGAAATTTGAATGACATATTATATGGATTTAATAATGAATTTACACGGTTTTAGATTTCAAAAAAAATAAAAAAATATGTGAAAAAGGGGCGGGGGGAGCTAAGTTAGCTCCCCCTAGGGGGCATACACATTTTACCCATATATATAATAGTCAAGTAAATAGTTGTTGCGAGATCAGTAATATCCAAAACAACGGTCAGTAATTTACATTCATTGTATTACATGGTGCAGAATTCAGTAGTATATACACAATGGATAAGTAAGTGCTTGTTGTGATGTCAGTATTATCCAAACAACGCTCAGTAATACATTCATTTTATTACATGGTGCAGATTTCAGTAATATATACACAATGGACAAGTAAGTGCTTGTTGTGATGTCAGTAAAACCATAACAAAAGGTCAGTAATTTTCATACGTTTTGTTGCTTTGAACAAAATTCAGTAATTTAGAGATGATACTCAAGTAATATATATAATCAAGTAAATTATTGTTTGTGTTCAGTAATGTATATATCCATGTCTTATATCACATGTCCAGTAATGTGTACGATTCTCAAGTAATAGCTACTATGATATCAGTAATAACAAAGTCATGGGCATTGCTCAAGTAAGAAAGTAACTATTTGTTAATGCAATGCACATTACATCGACAATGGTATTACTAACCATTTTTTATGTTATTACTGATCTCACAACACACATTTACTTCACCATTTTATACATATTACTAAATTCTGTACAATGTAACTATTGGATGTAAATTACTGATCATTGTCTTGATATTACTGATCTCACAATAAGCATTTACTTGACCGAATAATATTTATTACTATCATAGCGTTTGGATCCGTGTGGAATCATTTATTTGAATTGCTTCTTTCCAAAACCGTCTTCCAATTTTTAAGGACGTTGTATAATAGGAAATATAGGATTTTTTTAAATATGTCGTAGCCTATAATTAGAAATATAGTTATTGTTAATACACGTGTATGGCCCAGAATGATTGCTCATCGAAACGCTAATGAGTCCTGTGCGCATTGGATAAGCCCTATATATATATATATATGTATATATATGTGTGTGTGTGTATCATTTTATCTCTACCGTTTTGTGAGCAGTCACTAATCCAAACCAGCTCCCAGGGGTAACTCAACTCTGTCTTTGTTGATGATTGTAATAGATTATCATGTTCGATAGGTCATCGACATACTTCCTCAAGTTAGAGACATCAAAATATTATGTACTCCAATCATTGATGGGGAAGTGCAACCATGTATCTACCACTAGTGATCCTCTAGGAGATCTCAAAGAAACCAGACAATTTGTGGATCCAATTTCTCCTATACTCCAAACTCCAAACTGAATTCCCAACTTCAAAATTAAGATCACTATGACATTTGTCAGTGTATTTTGTATACTCCACGTAGCAATCAACTTTTCCCAATCTATCTGAATTGCCCTAGTTGTCTCCACTAGATATTCCACCTTGTGTAATAGGTTACGCACATCTCCCACAAACTTAAATGTATTGAACAATATCTCTCATAGAACAATTCAAGGAAGGGCATAACTATACTGTGAGTGATAATTATTTTTCTATGTAAATTCTACTGTCGACAGATGATCATTTGAATGCCTTTTTATTCCAACAATCTTGATCAAATCAGATCCTTTAAGGTTAGTATTGTCCTTCCATACCTTCCGTCAATTTGTGGTCGAACAAGATCATCTTCAGCAGTCCATGAAGCCCAGCAATCTTCTTGATAAAGATTACTGCAAACTGTGTTGGAGTGCATGTCATACTCACTGGTGTGAAGTTTGGATGTCTTTATGAGCAAGTCTCGTATCACTCAAATGGCATTATGTCCTCCGGTAGCTTTCGGAAGTCATGTCACCAAGTTCATGGATATGTCCTCTCACTTCCAATTAGAGATGTTTAAGAGGTCGCTTATGCTTGGTCTTGATTTGTTGATATATTCAAGTGTTTTGCTACAAACTTGACTACATTCCTCCACATATGCTTTCATCATAAGTTTTTCTATAGATTCTTAGGGTTCGTTCGGTAGGAGAATAAGCAGGAATAAGGATGGGGAATAAGGAGAATAAGGGTCAATTCTCCGTTCGGCTGGAGGATAAGAATAAGGAGAATAAGGTGAAATAAAGGTAGGTAAGGTGGGATAAAGATAGGAATAAGAGTGAAATAAGATGAAATAATGGGGAATAAGTCCCGTACCACGAAGCGTGTTGGGGGCTTATTCCCCTTATTCCATTCCTCCTTATACCCCAAACGAACAGGGCCTTATAGTGCCACCAGGATATAGCCACGAGATATTTGCCTAATGCATGAACATGTCCCGCGGCATACACAATGGAAGACAATTAATATTCTTTGTATATTAGTAAGTTGTTTATGTTGATAATCGTGGAAGCAAACATGTACAAATACACTCAAACAAGCAAGATGCAAAACATGGATTTACAAGGTTCACCGATAACCAGGCTATGTCCTTGGGCAGCGCAATTGGTTTCATTGTATGGAGAAAAAGTAATATAGACGATACTGAGAAGTTACATATATAAGATGAGAATCATGGTCAGAATGAGTTGCAGAATATGGTGGCCCTAGGGTCCCTTTTATACTACAACTGAAGAATGTCATTTGTGGTAAAGCCGACATGCTCTTCTTTGACATAGGATTAGATTTATGAGTCTCTTTTCCTAGCTCGGAGAGATGGTGTAGTACTGTCCAACACACCTCTTGCGACATCTTATGACATATCTTCCATCAGCGCTCCATCAGGTGCTAGAATTGTCCTTAGTTATTATAAAAATGACGAATAATGAGAAATATAATCAGGAGCCTCTAGACATCTCTTTGGAAGCTAGTGTAACACCCCCAACTCCTGAGGTACGGGAATAGCGTGCAATATGGGTATTGCACGCCCGTGTGGTTCGGTGGCCACACTATGAAGTTCTGGAGGACTTCACCTTAGCTCGCGGACGGCTAAGGATGGGGTTTACCGCACGAAGGTCGAAGACCGCGGGTTCCCCCTTGGCACAGTACAAGTGTTCGGCGGCACTTGATGGAGCTCGAGCTGCAACATCCTACGTAGGAGCGTGAGGCCCACTGATGATGTGGCATGATGACATGGCGTGCTGATGAGGCAGACGACATGGCATGCTGATGGAGCGGGTGACATGGCGTCGGTTGCAAAAGCTGAAGGGATGCAAGATGAAGAGCCACGTGCACGAAGAGTCACCTCGGGAAGACGAAGGGTCTCCATAGAAGACGAAGAGTCATGGCTATTTATTGTATATTAATAATAGTGTCCCTTCGCATACCCCCGGCTTGTCTATATAAGGAGGGGTAGAGCTCATTTGTAGATATCACACTCAGAGTGAGTCTCTTGCAATACAAAAGGGTTTTGCGCCAATAGCTCTTGTGTCCTTGTGCTTGAGTGCTTGTGTTCGAGTATTCTAGCGGCGTGGTTGCTTGGTGTGTTGGTGTACATCCTACATGCAAAAGGGAAGGCTGGTTAGCTTGCGCGAAGCTAACGCTGCACAGGTTAGTCTCAAAAATCAAATTTGAGATTTACCCCTGTGACAACTGGTATCAGAGCGAGGAATGGCGCCCAACACCGGAGATCGTCTTGCTTCCTTGGAGGGAATCGTGAGGGAGATTCAATCCCAAATGGGCACCCATGCCTAACGCTTGGCTCGTTTGGAGGACGACGCTGGCGTGGTGTCGGACGTCGTTGGCGATAGCCAGCGCTCGGTCGACGTAGTGAAGGCACTTGGAGAGAAGCTACAGGAGCTCGAGTCCATGTTGCGGGATCTACTGGGAGAACTCTCCATCGTCAAGAAGGCGATAGCGAACGGGGGCGGATCCAGCGAGTCTCGAAGGCCAAAGGTCCCAGAGCCCAAGTCCTTTTCAGGTACGCGGAGTGCCAAAGACTTGGAGAATTTCTTGTGGGACATGGAGGTATACTTCAAAGCTGTCAAGACTCCTGAGGCGGAGAAGGTATCCTTGGCGGCGATGTACCTGTCCGACCATGCGAAGCTATCGTGGAGAAGTCGTGCATCTGAAGGACGACCAGACATCTCGTCTAGGGATGAGTTGGTGAAGGAACTGAAGGAGCAGTTCCTACCCACCAACACTGCTTGGGTAGCGAGGGAGGCGCTCCGAAGGTTGAAGCAGACGGGAACCGTACGGGAGTACGTGAAGCAATTTTCATCGCTGCTGCTGGATATCAAAGGTATGTCTGAAGAAGACAAATTTTTCAATTTTATGGTGGGTCTCCAAAGCTGGGCTCAGGCGGAGCTCAGGAGGCAAGGAGTGAAGGACCTCCAGACGGCCATCGCTGCTGCGGATGCGTTGGTCGACTACAAAGTCCAACCCACCACCGAGAAGAAGGATCTTTAGAAGATCAAGGGCAAACCCAAGGAAAAGAGTAAGGGAAAGTTCAAGAAGTTCGGCAAGGCCGAAACTTCAAGGGGAGGGCGCGGAATCCTCCAAGAAGGCCGAACAACCCAAGGGGAAGGGCGGCTTTATCTGTGATGGGCCACATCGGGCGCCGGAGTGTCCGAAGCGAGAGAAGCTGAACTCCATGACCATGGAGGAGAACTCAGATGAAGAGGCGCGCATGACGAACCTCAAGTTGCTGCGCAACGTTTGCTTGTGTCCGCTGAAGTCGGGCAAAGAGGCGAAAGTGGAGGTGGAGCGCGAGGATCCAGAGTTAGTGTACCTCGATGTTGTGGTACACAAGAAGATCCTTTCAGCCATGATTGACACTAGAGCGACACACAACTTCATCTCCAGCAAAGAGTTCGGGAGCTTGGGAGTTTTCTTGGAGAAGAGCCAGTGCCGCGTGAAGCTTGCCAACTCCGAGTCACTGAAGATCGAAGGTATGGCAAACTGCACTGTTCAGTTGGGTGAATGGCAGGGAAAGGTACGCTTCCTCGTGGTACCTCTTGATGACTTCCAAGTTATTTTGGGAGTTGAGTTCCTGAAGAAGGTGAAGGCGTCTGTAACGCCTTATCTGGGAGGCGTCTTCTTCGCGGCTGTAGATAGCCTCTGCTTTATCAGGGCTATCAAGAAGAAAAGGGGCAGACGGGAGCTATGTCTGCAATGCAAGTCTGCAACGGGCTGAAGAAAGGGGAGACGACGTATCTGGCTACGGTACGTGTCGAAGAAGATGGCGAGGAGACACGGCCATGCCCCAAGGCAGTAAAGAAGATGCTGGGCGAGTTAAAGGACGTGATGCCGAAGGAGCTGCCCAAGGAGCTCCAACGAAGCGAGATGTGGATCACGCTATCGAGCTACTGCCAGGTACGGTGCCCCCTTCACTTGCACCTTATAAAATGCCCCCTGCACATCTGGAGGAGTTGCGGAGACAACTCAAGGAGCTAGTGGACGCTGGTCTGATGCGTCCAAGCAAAGCACTATATGGAGCACCGGTGCTATTCCAGAAGAAGAAGGATGGGAGCATGCGGATGTGCGTGGACTACCGCGCACTGAACAAGGTGACGGTGAAGAACAAGTACCCCGTCCCCAACGTGGAAGACCTGTTTGATCGCTTGGGCCAAGCCAAGTATTTCTCAAAGATGGATCTCAGGTCAGGATACTACCAGGTCCGCATCAAGGAGGGAGACGAACCAAAGACGGCGTGTGTTACGCGTTATGGGTCTTTCGAGTTTCTTGTAATGCCATTTGGATTGACTAATGCCTCGATAACGTTCTGTACACTTATGAATGATGTCTTCCGCGAGTATATCGACTCGTTTGTTTGTAGTGTACTTGGATGACATAGTAGTGTACAGCAGGACCCTGGAGGAGCATGTCAAGCATCTGCGGATGGTGCTTGAGAAACTGAGGCAGAACCGGCTATACTTGAAGCCAGAAAAAGTGCGCTTTTGGTCAGGAGACCATATCTTTCCTCGGGCATATCGTGGGTGGAGGCACGATACGCATGGAACCCAAGGAAGACATAGGCGATTGAAGAGTGGGCAACCCCACAAAGGCGACAGAGCTACGATCCTTCCTCGGATTGGTGAACTACTACAGGAAGTTCATCAAGGGATACTCCAAGAAGGCGGCGTCCCTGATGGACCTGCTTCGGAAGGATCAGCCTTGGAGATGGACGCGTGAATGCCAGGAGGCATTCCAGAAGCTGAAGAGGGCGGTGGTGGAAGAACCTATTCTGCGACTTCCAGACTTCGAGAAGCCGTTCTAAGTCCACACCGACGCGTCTGATTATGCACTTGGAGGTGTACTGGTGCAAGGTGGGCACCCCGTGGTGTATGAGAGCCGCAAACTGAATCCAGCGGAGAGGAGGTACTCCGTGCACGAGAAGGAGATGACAGCAGTGGTCCACTGTCTGAGGACGTGGCGCCACTATCTTCTCGGATCAAAGTTCGTGGTGCAGACGGATAATGTGGCAACGAGCTGCTTTGCCACACAGAAGAAGCTGACTCCCAAGCAGGCGCGATGGCAAGACTTTCTTGCCGAATTCGACTTCGAGCTTCGCTACAAGCCTGGACGGACCAACCAGGTAGCAAATGCTCTATCGAGGAAGGAGCGAACCGGAAGAACCGAAGGTTGCGGTGATTGCATCAATCACCCGCGTGTCTGGAGACATGCTGGAGCGCATACGGGAGCAAACTCAGGAGGATCTGGTCACTTCACGCTTGGTGCAACGCGTGAACGATGGCGAAATCCGGAGATTCTGGATAGAGGAAGGCGTCCTCTATGCAAAGGGAAGGAGGCCCTATGTCCCCTCGAGCGGCGGCTTGAGGAAAATGTTGCTGAAGGAGGCACATGACGTACAGTGGGCTGGTCATCCAGGAGTGGAGCGCACACTGGCACTCCTCTCCTCAAGCTACTTCTGGCCGAAGATGGAGGAAGACGTGGAAGTCTATGTGCGTACTTGTCTTGTATGCCAACAAGACAAGACAGAGAGGAAGAAGACGGCAGGATTGCTGGAGCCCCCTGCCCATTCCTTCACGTCCGTGGGAGAGCGTCTCCATGGACTTCATCACTGGGTTCCCTAAGGTGGATGGGAATAATGCGGTGATGGTGGTAGTTGATCGCTTCTCCAAATACGCGATCTTCGTACCAGCACCCCACGAGTGCACGACAGAGACCACGACGAAGTTGTTCTTGAAGAACGTGGTGAAGCACTGGGGGATACCATTGGACATCGTGAGCAATCGCGATGCCCGATTTACAGGTCGGTTCTGGACGACCTTATTTGAGATGCTGGGATCTGATCTCAAATTCTCTACCAGCAATCACCCGGTAGACGGATGGTCAGACGGAGCGGATCAATGCCTTGCTGGAAGAGTACCTGAGGCACTATGTGACGGCCAATCAGCACAATTGGGTGAGTTTATTAGACACTGCCCAATTTTGCTATAACCTGCAGCAGACCTCCACTACAGGCCAGAGTCCATTCGAGATCGTGATGGGTAGGCAACCCGTGACACCGCACGAAGTGGCTAAGCAAAATAGCCAAGGACGGTGCCCTGTTGCACATCGCTTTGCTTTGGAGAGGCAGGATCGGTGGGAGGAAGCGAAGGATGCGTTGGCTCATGCCCAACGTAGGATGAAGAAGGCGGATGACAAGAGCCGTAGGCCGGTCGAGTTCCATGTTGGGGAGAAAGTGCTGCTGAAGCTTACTCCCTAGATTTGGAAGAAAATCTTGAGGAAGACGGCGCACAAAGGGTTGATTCCTCGATACGATGGACCCTTTGAGATAGTTTCCGCGTGGGACTGCTCGCCTATCAACTACGTCTTCCAGAGAGACTGAAGCTGCATCCCGTGTTCCATGTCAGCTTCCTGAAGGAGTACCATGAGGACAAAGAAGATAACAGTAGGAGGGCATAAAAACATGCCCCTCCTAATGTCCGGGTTCAGCACACGAGGGTTGTTGAGAAGATTCTTGACAGGCGCGTGGAGGGCCAAAGCAAGAAGAACCGGAGGATCTTCTTCCTTGTCAAATGGAAGGGACTCCCGAAGGAGGAGGCAAGCTGGGAACGATATACAACCCTGTGGCGGTTCGAGGACCTCATCGAGGACTTCTTGAAGACGCAGGATCAGTCGCGGACGCCTGATGGATCAGGTGGGGGAGGCATGTAACACTCCCAACTTCTGAGGTATGGGAATAGCGTGCAATATGGGTATTGCACGCCCGTGTGGTTCGGTGGCCACACTATGAAGTTCTGGAGGACTTCACCTTAGCTCGCGGACGGCTAAGGATGGGGTTTACCGCACGAAGGTCGAAGACCGCGAGTTCCCCTTGGCACAGTACAAGTGTTCGGCGGCACTTGATGGAGCTCGAGCTGCAACATCCTACGTAGGAGCGTAGGGCCCACTGATGACGTGGCATGATGACATGGCGTGCTGATGAGGCAGACGACATGGCATGCGGGTGAGATGGCGTCGGTTGCAAAAGCCGAAGGGATGCAAGACAAAGAGCCACGTGCACGAAGAGTCACCTCGGAAGACGAAGGGTCTCCATAGAAGATGAAGAGTCATGGCTATTCATTGTATATGTAATAATAGTGTCCCTTCGCATACCCCCAGATTGTCTATATAAGGAGGGGTAGAGCTCATTTGTAGATATCACACTCAGAGTGAGTCTCTTGCAATACAAAAGGGTTTTGTGCCAATAGCTCTTGTGTCCTTGTGCTTGAGTGCTTGTGTTCGAGTATTCTAGCGGCGTGGTTGCTTGGTGTGTTGGTGTACATCCTACACGCAAAAGGGAAGGCTGGTTAGCTTGCGCGAAGCTAACACCGCACAGGTTAGTCTCAAAAATCAAAGTTGAGATTTACCCATGTGACAGCTAGCAACATATCACCATCTATGACACCTCTACTTCAAGATAGTCGATTATGATAGCTGATGGACATCACTGTAATCGATTATGTTACTGATGAATCCACGATTCATCTCAATATCTTGATCTTAGCAAAATCCACTAGTAAATTCCCTAATAAATGTATATAAAATCTATAAATTAACAAAATGACTCTTGTAAATAAAACTCACTAATTATTGTATATTAGATTGTACAAAATAAATTACACATAAAAAGCCGCAAAATCAAAGGAGTTTTATACATGTAAATAGCCCAAAACTTTATGTATTTTTAATAATTTCATATCAACTCCTTTTTGGCTAATTCTTTCTCCAACATGTTCATATCAATGTATATAAAAATAAAAAAATACAAAACAAATTTTACCTCAAATAAATACTCCTAGATCCCAATAGGAAAAAGCCGTAAAGACCAACTTCCAAGCTAAATTTTCCGCTCCGTATGAACTCCAAATTCGCCAAACTCACTTTTAAAGTTCAAGTTAGAAAATTATCTATCCAACGGAAGTGGTTTCATTAAAATCGGAGCTCATTTGTAAAAGTTGGGTTTTGGGACCTAAATGTACATTGTATACCTTGTATATATTCATTCTTTCTTTAATTTTTATTGTATCTTTCATAATTGCTAAAAATACAAAAATATCATGATTGTGTTGTATTTTAATTATATTATAGTATTTTTCCGTTGTAAATATCTCTTATTAAAAAGACAAAAAAAATACAAATTAGAAAAGTAAATAAAAATGTGTACATGGTGTTTTGTCTTCTTTTGTAAATTCTCCACTTTTTGTCTTCTCTTTTTAAATTATTGTATTTAAAGTAGCCAACTTTATTTCATTTATTTATTTAATTTCCATTCTCTACAATAACCACCATTCAACTCTTTACCACCAACCTCCATTCAACTCCACCATTTTTTAAACTTCCCATTCAACTCCATTAATAATATAACCTCCCACCACTTTAATAACCTCTCATTCCATCATCTTTATATACATGTCATTCTCCTCATTTTTGCCTTTGATCCATCTTTATGTGAGGAGAGTCTAGTTCCCAGAGTTGAATCGGTGACAGCGACACAACCGCGGTCGAGCGACGACGGCCCTCTCTCCGGTGAGATCCGTTGGCTTTTTGGCCAACATCGCAGCCGCAACCACGCGCTGCTCGAGCTCATCGCACGCCGGCGATTTGAGCGAAGACCGTGCTCACGAGAGCATCCCATAGGCGCCCGCGTTCATCGTAGGTAATTTTAGTTCATCTTGTCTTCACTTTTATCTTTGTAATTTCTTTAGTCCATCATATCACCCCACCATTTTATTTCATCACTCATCTCCATCATCATCATCATACACCACCACATCATTTTGTTTCTCATTTGTTTCATTCTTTTTTTTAAGGAAATTAAAAAAAATTAAAAAAATATATAAACAAAAAAATTCCTTTCTTTTACATCAGTAAAAATCAAAAAAAATTAAAAAAAATTAAAAAAAACGCAGCGGTGGGAGAACCCACCGCCGCCGCCCATCTCGCCGCCTCCACCAAGAGACTCCGCCGCTCTAAGCGGCCGCGCGTGGCGTCGCCGCCGCCCCGGCTCCCAGCCGCAGAAGGCGGCACTCCCCCGCGGGCGCACGCAGCACCTCAGCCACCTCCAACCGCGGCTCCAGCAAGCCGACCACCCGCAGCTCTCCAGGACCGCCGCCCCTCCGCCCGCCTCCTCCGATCATCGGCGCCGTCACTCCTCCTCCGCGCATCCTCCCTCACGTCCGCGTGCGGCTGCGCGCGGGCCGCCGGGCCGGCGCCGCCCTCTCCGCCCTTTGGGTTCGGCCAAATCCGCCCGGAGAAGAAGAGGTCCTTTCGTTTCTTTATTTTTTTATTGTAAATATTGCAAGTTTATCTTCTTAAGTTTTGGTAATTTTAATTTAGTCCCTGTACATACTTTTGTTGTAAATATTGCTTTTTTCTGTAATTGCAAGAATACCCCTGTGTTTGCACTGTAATTTGGACCTCGTTTATGCATCATTTTGCAATGAAAAATGCCCTTGTGATGAGCAGATAATTGTCTACAATTTGACTATTTATTGGTATTTTTGTGGCTCATGGGTAATTAACTAAAATTGTTCAACTGAAATTTTGCATAGTTTACCCATTTTGGACTCTTAAAATTATATCTAACTCACGGTTGCTCCAAAAAATGCACAAAAATTAGGAATGATGCCTGGAAATGTGATTAACTTATAGTCCAAATTTCATCTAAATTGGAGTTGTCTTGTGCTTAGAATAATTTGTAGAGTGGATATAGTATTTGATTTTT
Source organism: Ottelia alismoides (assembly GCA_037367405.1). Classification (NCBI taxonomy): domain Eukaryota; kingdom Viridiplantae; phylum Streptophyta; class Magnoliopsida; order Alismatales; family Hydrocharitaceae; genus Ottelia; species Ottelia alismoides. The sequence goes on along the minus strand of JAZKJV010003645.1, from coordinate 830,307 downwards.
AATTAAATCCACATACATCATTTTCGCAAAATTTCAAGTCTCCTGTTTGCCACATGAAAACATCTACTTGAGATAATTCGCACCCTGATTAATTTGATAACGTGGATTTATTAGAAATTATTTACTCACTGTCACTCTGATTTCACTAAAAAATCCATAAAAAATTCATAACTTGTCAAAAAATTCTAAAATATATTACTGTAGCTTCCTTGCATCATCTTTTAGTTCCAATAATTTTTTCATAATTTTTTATTTCTGTTTGTGTGATAAATTGCGAAAAAACCCATAAAAAGTGTGCATTTTTCATTATTGCATTTTAACCCATAAAATTCCAAAAAAAAAGTACCTTGCATTCATCTCTGGATTAAGACTCTAGGAAAAATATAACTTTGCTAAATTGGACTTATTTTCTATTCAAATTAATTGGCTAAGTTGTATGCTCTCTTAATGTATTAATTCCGCCGCATTTGCATTTGCTTTGGTTTTTGCATAAAAAATCTAAAAAAATACCATTTGGATATCTAGATCTTAAATTTGCAAATTAAACCCAAGTTGTTCCTTTGCCTCCCTGAGTTCGACCCCGGACTTGCCCGGGATATAAATTAAAACCGAGACACTCTTCACGGAGATTCTTTTCTCGGTTCTGACCGAATCGCTAAGTACACGTGCTACAACGTGACCAAATTAAATACCATATTTAGCGACTCGTCAGATGGCGCCGTTGCCGGGGAGGCAAACGCTTAGGGATTAGTTTAAAAATTTGGATTTAGATTTCATTTACTCGGGTAGTCCTGACCCCCGAGCCACTTTGTAATTAATCCATTTTCTGTCATTTTTTCTCTTCAATATTTTTGTATATATTTGTTGTTTATCTCTCTAATATAAATCTCATTTTCCTTGCGAGGGCCCGGTGGACTTGGAGTGCATCGGAGGTCGACGGGCGCGCGCCGCCGACTGCTGAAGAGCTTGGAGAATTTATTTATCTTTGAGAGAGTTTTTGTAAATGTTGTAATTATTTAGGTAGTTGCTCCTTTATAGCGGCTCTTGTTTGAGAGCTCGCGTGTGTAAAAAAGACTTGGACATTATTTGTGGTGTGTCGAGCCTGTTTCACTCTCCGGCGAGGGTGGGGCTTGACTTGAGTGGGCGAACTTAAGGATTAGGCACACGGTAGTTTAGATTCAAACTTGTTTGTGCCCATCGTAAATTAGGCCACACATATCTTAGAAGATTCACATATCTTATAAGATTCATAATGAGACGCACATAGACACGTACTACTTAGCTCAAATTCAATCAATTCTTCCCCGCTAATAGTATACTGTTTAGGTGCGGTTTTTCTCGATCTGCATGCATTTAGTGTAATATTTACAAATTCAGTTTTGCATAACGCATGAAGAGTGCTGGGATTCACTGTAAGTATAACTTCTTCTGAGCATGCATCATAGTTTCTCGTTTGCATTCTGATTTCCGATTCCCCTCTTGTTTTATAACTTAAGGTCAAAAGGAAATTGGGACTGAACGGTAGACGTGCTTGTGTGTTCACATAAATTTCAAGTGATAACCTAACTCTAAAATTGGGACTGAATTGAGCAGGTCGATTTAAAAAAATTGGAATAAAAAGAACCCTTGTTCTCGGGTGCATAAAGCCCTCATTGTTTATTTTACTTGCAAGTGAGAGAGAGACGACCCTAGGATAGAGCCAAGTCTGGATTTCTTACTTACTACTGGTTCTTTATTTTCAGGCGACACTAGTCATAAGAACCGGGTCAGACTGTAGGAAAATACGGACACCTAACAGCTCGTTAATCTTTCCAAGATTGTATTCTCACCAACTAAAATTGACAAGATAATTCGGCCGAACTCTTACGGTCCTCACGTGTTGAGTTGGTGAAATTGAGGGTTTGAATTGCGTTTGTATTGTGTGAGTTTACTCCGCACATTTACGTGCACCGTAGAACTAGCACCTCATTGAAATACCGTGTTCTAATCGGTTCTTTTGACATCGAAGATGACTGATTGGGGGATAATTATTCGGACATTGCGAATTTCCCGTTGAACCCTCCAAGAAGTATGTCTTCACAGGTCCATGCGCAACGTGGACCAACCTGGACTCATGACCCTCTTGAGCCCAGGATCACCCACTCTCGGGATGGTTACTCTCAAACCATTCCCTTTCTCTCTTCCCACCTCACCGAGGAAGACCTTCGCCTCGATGAGAATATCTTGATTCATAAATCCTCTTCTAATCAAGAACACATTGCTTATTCAGGCCATATAGAAGACACAAGTAAAATGCCTCCAAAGAAGAAAGAAGAGGAAGAAGAGAACAATGAAGACCCAATGAAAATGATACTTGCCATATTAGCTGCATCTGAGCAGCAACAAGCATTACTGAGAGCTCAGTTAGGACAGTTAAATGTTGGGGTCCAACTACCAATGGATGCGGCGTATAACCCCGGACAATATCAAATTCGGAACTACTTGAATCCGGCCGAGCCCGAGGTTGATTTTGAATTGAAGCCGCATTTTCTGAACCTGCTGCTACATTTTGATGGGAATGCTTCTGAGGAACCATATGCATTCCTAAGGGACTTTGAGCTCATCTGTGCTAACCTCAAACATAATAATGTTAGCCAGGATTATATTAGGCTCAAAGCCCTTCCATTTGCCTTGGGTGGCAAAGCTGATTACTGGGTAAAGAATCTTGGGATCGTTGTCACCACATATGCCCAGTTCAAGGACCTGTTTTTGAAGAAGTTCTACCCTTTGAGTAGAACTAACATGATGAGGACGCGCATTACGAGTTTTTCCCAATTACCCCATGAAGCTTTTTGTGATTCTTGGGAAAGATTCAAGGACATCCTGCAGAAGTGTCCCTGTCATGGACTAAATGATAACATCTTGGTCCAATCATTTTTCACTGGTTTCAACCCTGAGATGCAGGGTTTAGTGAGCGCTGCCTGTGGAGGCAGCTATACATCACGAGGAGCGGATACCGTCTGGAGGGTATTCGAGCAGATGGCTGAAACTAGCCGCTCACAGATGGCCAGCAGGGCCTATACACCATCCCCCAGTTCACTCTCACTTGGAGGGGGAAAATCAGCTGTAGTTGATCTCTCTCAGGATGTGATCCCTAGCATGGGACTCCTTGCTGACAAGCTTACTGTAGTAGAGAGGATCGACAGGAGGATTGATGAGTTAGACCGGAGCGTCTCCAAGATCCCAAAACAAATGGAGGAGTTGACTGATAGGGTATCTAAGATAAAGATACCTGCCGTGACTGCACCCTCTGCTCCCGTATACCGAGTTCACCATGTTCAGGAGCAGTTGGTGTCAGGGCAACCCCAGCCGTGGGAGCAGGACCAATCCTACACCCACTCTTTCCAGCAGCCACCTCCATTAGCAGAGACAGTCCAGGAGAAGCCTCCACCGATTTGGGAGGTGAATGGAGTATGGTATACTCAGGACCCTGCCAGGCAGGGAAGTACGGGAGACCGACAGACCTACCAGTGTCCCCCGACCTTTCACAACACCGCATTCACCTCCGCACCACCTCCTTCACAGCAGAGCCCTGGATTCCAGCCACCCCAGCAGCAGAGGCAGCAGTATCAGCAGCATGGCCGACATGGCCATTACCAGGCGGGCCAGCAGGGCCCGCAACCCCAGCAGCAGCAGCAGAGGCAGTACTCTGGCCAGCAGGGCCAGTCTTCCCGTTCTTCTTCCCAGTCTTATCCACTTCCTTCTTCGTCTAGTCCCGTGGATATTCAGCAGCAGATACTCGACGAGCTACGTTCCTATAGGAACGAGATTCAAGACTTACGGGTGGATGTCAACCGCCTGTCTAGATGGCGAGACGAGCAGACTGCACCTTCTACCTCTATCCCAGCCCAAGTTCAGGCTAACCCCAACAGCCTGAACAGATCTAGTTCTCAGCAGCATTTTAGTCAGGTATACTATTCAGCATCTCCTAGATCTGAACATGAGATTCTTTCGTGTGACGAGGCTAACCACATGTCACTCAGGAGCGGAAGGACCGTGACCGTACCTGACCGGGCGAGGGATACGAGGAGGGGCATCTCTGGAGCTCTACCTGAGGAGTCTTCAGAGGACAAGGAGGAGAGGCATCATATTTCGGAGCCCCATCAGCACCATTCGAGGATTTCTACTCAGGGAGTCGAGAGGAGGAGGAGAGCACGTATGCAGCATCGGCAACATGGATATTCTTCTGAGTCTACGGAAGACCTTGCATCTCCGGTTGTGGCGGATACCACTCCAGCTTCTATTCCACAACCTGTAGTAGATAGTTTAGATTTTGAGTCCATGTTGCATCAAAAAGATTCTTGTATGAAGAACTCTGTTTCCGTTAAGTCAAAGAATGATCTTTCAGTTCATGATTCAGATTCTTCATCCTCTGTTTCCCTAGCTTCAATCCCTTTCCCCCGTGCTCTTACGGCAGGAAAGCGCATCAAAAAGATTCAGAAAGATGACCCCGATATGGCACGGTTTTGTAAAGAAAATATCACAGTCAAGGTGCCATTTGATGAATATGTGGCTAACCATCCTGCCTTCCAAAAATACCTTAAGGTGAGATGCACACCTACAAGGGTTAGCAGGAAGAAAGATAACCGAAATATAAAGACACATGTCTTATCGGTAGCCACAACCTATTGTCTCAAGAATCAGACTTTGCCAAGGAAAAAGAGAGACATGGGTGCTCACTATGTGGAGAGTCGTATTGACGACATTGCGTTTGCACGCACACTCTTAGATAACGGTTCTTCGATCAACTTACTTCCCTTAGCATTATTTCAGAAATTGGAGTTGGGACCACTTCGCAAATCTAGAGCCTTACTCCAATTCGCTGATCGATCAGTGAAGAGACCTAAGGGAGAAGTGAAGAACGTAGTTATCTCGATTGAGGGGCAGAACTATCAAGTTGACTTCACAGTCTTGGACATGGAGACCCCCAATCATTGGAGAGAATCTCAGATCATTCTTGGGCGGCCCTTCCTTAGGACCGCAGGCGCAGCTTTCGATTATGGTACGGGAATGATGAAGTTCCGTTCTCCAGGCGGAGAAGTGAACCTTGAGATGAAGCAAACCAAGTGTCAGCGACCCGATTCAGAGAGTAGCACGGAGTATTCATCTTCAGAGGCAGATTGCAGTTTGATTAGCACAGTTGGGATTTGGGGACAGATTCCTTCAGGACAGAGCGAGACCCTTTCATCTGGAGAGGATATGGTGCATGATGCAGTTTGCCAGGTGTTGTCTGATCTTGTGGGAGATGCCTCTATCTATTCCCATGATGACACAGAGATCCATCTGGATCTGTCTGTTCCATCCCCTTCGGAACGATCGTGGGATATAGAAGATGAGTCGGACGCGGCTTTGGCCGAACTACCGCGTTTCTTTGGCGATCCGACTCCCTTTACTTCTGATTTGGTGGCGAGTACTACTCAGCTTAGCCCACCTTCATGCAGCACGGAACCAGATTCAGTTCAGCCAGATCTGCTTGATGATACCACATTGCCAGAACTGAAATCACTACCTCCTACACTTAAGTATGCCTTTCTTGCGGGACCCAAAGAGAGATATCCTGTCATCATTAGCTCAGACTTGACTTTAGAACAGGAGTCTAGGTTGTTAGAGGTCTTAGAGAGGAACCGCAAAGCAATAGGCTGGACAGTGTCGGATCTCGTGGGCATCAACCCCGCTCTCTGCTCGCACCACATTTTTACTGAGGATAATGTGAGACCTTCCCGTGAGTTTCAAAGAAGACTTAACCCCAATCTACGGGAAGTAGTGAAGAAAGAAATTGAGAAATGGTGCAAAGCATGGTTTATATACCCTATTTCTGACTCCAAGTGGGTGGCCCCACTTCATGTTGTCCCGAAGAAGTCGGGAATTCAGATGGTCACCAACGAGGAGGGGGTAGAGATCGCGACACGAGTACCTACGTCGTGGCGTGTCTGTGTTGACTACAGGCGCCTGAATGCTGCGACCAAGAAAGATCACTTTCCCTTGCCTTTTATTGATCAGATCTTGGAGAGACTTGGAGGGAAAGAGTTCTTCTGTTTTCTTGACGGGTACTCAGGCTACAACCAGGTGGCCATTGCCCCTGAGGACCAGGAAAAGACCACATTCACATGTCCATTCGGTACTTATGCTTTCAGGCGCATGCCATTCGGGCTCTGCAACGCCCCGGGCACATTTCAGCGGTGCATGATAGCCATATTTGCCGAGATGGTGGGAGAGTTCCTGGAAGTGTTCATGGATGACTTCTCGGTCCATGGTGACTCTTTTGATACATGTTTAGCGCACTTGGACCGAGTCCTCACGAGGTGTAGAGAGGTGAATCTGGTACTCTCCTGGGAGAAGAGTCACTTTATGGTGACGGAGGGTATCGTGTTGGGGCATGTCATCTCCAAAAGGGGAATGGAGGTTGACCCTGCCAAGGTGGAGGTGATCAAGAAACTCGATCCACCTACCAACGTGAAGTCAGTGCGGTCATTCTTAGGGCATGTTGGATTCTATAGGAGATTCATTCAGGATTTTTCAAAGATCGCCCGCCCACTGACTGAGCTCTTAGGAAAAGACACAGAGTTCATTGTAGATCACAGGTGTCTGGAGGCCTTTGAGCTCTTGAAGAGGAAGATTTGTGCCTCGCCTATCCTACAAGCTCCTGACTGGTCTCTTTCCTTTGAGATCATGACTGATGCTTCAGATTTTGCTATAGGAGCTGTGTTAGGACAACGACGAGAGGGGATTCCGTTTGCGATTCACTATGCGAGCAAAGTTTTAGATCCTACACAGAAAAATTATACAGTGACTGAAAAGGAAATGCTCGCAGTAGTATGGGCCCTCGAGAAGTTCAGATCATATATTTTGGGCTCTAAGGTGACAATTTATACAGATCACACAGCCATTCGATATTTAATGGAAAAGAAGGACGCGAAGGCGCGTCTTCTTAGGTGGATTTTACTCCTCCAGGAATTTGATTTGGAGATAAAGGATAAACCTGGAGTGAAGAATGTTGTGGCTGATCATCTTTCTCGGATTGAACTTAAGGATTCTCCTGATCATGAGCGGATTAGAGAAACCTTCCCAGATGAGTCAATTTGTGTTATTGACTCACTCCCGTGGTATGCCAACATGGTGAACTATCTTGTCTACAAGCAGGTTCCCCATGGTTGGACTAGGAGCAGCATTGATCGACTGAAGTCGGATTCGAGGAGATACCACTGGGACGATCCTTTCCTTTTCTTCGAAGGACCGGATTGTGTTTGGAGAAGGTGTATTCCTCAGGAGGAATACCAGAGTGTCCTCACATATTGTCATTCACTTGAGGCTGGAGGACACCATTCGGGAAAGAGAACCGCTCACAAAGTACTTCAATGTGGATTGTATTGGCCGACCTTGTTTAGAGATGCCATTGATTTTGTACGGTTGTGCCCGATCTGTCAAAGGATGGGAGGGACAGTTGGACAGAGAGATGAGATGCCTATGCAACCGATGATTATTTGTGATGTTTTTGATGCATGGGGCATAGATTTTATGGGTCCCTTTCCCAACAGCCAAGGACATGAGTACATATTGTTGGCGGTTGACTATTTATCCAGGTGGGTGGAGGCTATCCCAACCCGAACCGCAGACAGCAAGACTGTCTGTAAGTTTGTGAGAGATCATATTATTGCTAGGTTCGGGGTGCCGAAAGTTTTGATATCTGATGGGGGTAGCCATTTTGTGAACCGAGATATGAGATCTTTAGCTAAGGACTATGGATTTGAGCATAGAGTTACTAGTCCTTACCACCCACAGTCCAACGGCATGGCAGAGGTTTCGAACAGAGAGGTGAAGAGTATTTTGCAGAAATTGGTTCGTCCCGATAGGAAGAACTGGTCTCAGCTTTTGGACCAAGTTCTGTGGGCCTATAGGACAGCCTACAAGACACCATTGGGTACTTCACCATTTAGAATGATCTATGGCAAGCCATGCCATTTGCCCGCAGAATTGATTCATAAATCCGAATGGGCAATTAAGAAGATTAACTGGAGTTGTCACCTAGGGAAGCTTTGTCGAGACTTGAACTTGAACGAGCTCGTGGAAATCCGAAACAGGGCATTTGACAACAGTTTGATTTATAAGGACAAAGTAAAGAGATGGCATGATCAGCACATTAGATGCAAAGACTTTGTCCCTGGACAAAAGGTATGGTTGTTCAATGCCAGGTTGAAGATGTTCCATGGGAAGCTCAAATCTAAATGGACGGGTCCCTTTGTTGTTAAGAAAGTGCACGAGAATGGAAGTGTAGAGATAGCTGATCTCACAGATGGTGCACAATCTCATGTGGTAAATGGACAACTGTTGAAGCATTTTGTTGATTCAAAAGAGCAGTTAGTCCAAGTCGAGGTCATCAACTTCATGCAGAGTGAGCACAGAGCAGATACATCATATTACTCATCATGAAGACGCAGAATCAAGATTCAACATCTTAGAAGATTCATTCCTCTTGTACATTCGCCGTTCTTTGTATATTCTCCAGATCACATCGGTTCTTACACTTACTCTTGTCCTATACTTAGGCTTACCAAGAGCCTAAGTATAGGGGGAGCCGATGCCCGCCATGTGTAGATACTCATCCATTTCTCCTCTTGACCTCGTCCGCCCCATTTTTGCTCTTCTTCTACACTTAGGCTGTCCAGAGCCTAAGTATAGGGGGGGCGGATCGACTTCTATACTATTTATTATTTTAGCCATCCTACGCTTAGCACGAGCTATATCTTTTTCTCGCTTCTTGTGCCATGAGGACATAGCACATGCTAAGTATAGGGGGGCGTGTATATATTACATATATACTTTACCCATAGCTCGTACTTTCACGTATTATACAATAATTATGGGGTGGGTAAAAAAAACTTTTTCTAAAAAAAACTTAAAAAAACTTTTTTCTAAAAAAAAAACTTTTTTTCTTCTTCTAAAAAAAACTCTTTTTCCTTATTTGCTAAAAAAAACTTTTCAAAAAAAACCTCTTTTAAAAAAAAAACTTTTCCAAAAAAAAAGTCTTTTCTTATTTACCTATCTTTTTCAAAACAAAAAAAAACTTGAAAAAAAAAGAAAAAAATGATAAAAAGAAAAAAAAGAGATTTCTTTGCCTTTGTCTAGAAAAAAAAACTTCTTCGCCTTTGTTTGTCAAAAAAAAACTTTTTGAAAAAAAAAACTTTTTGTAAAACTAAAAAAAAAACTAAAAAAAAACTAACTAATAAGTTGGTTTAACTCCTGACACATTCACTTTCACACAAGACTAGTGATGTTCAAGAACACTTGGTTTATGAGGTCTTGAGATTTTGAGTTAACCAGCCTTAGTCATTAGGGTCTTGGACTTAATTATTCACATTTCCCTAGTTTGAAAGATTTGGGTGCTATATTGCATGCTTAGTCTCTACCTTAAGAATATGATCAGCACCTCACATACACGACTGCAGTTATGATGAGATGAGTTGAAATTTCACTTGAGGATCTGGGATGAGGGATTTGAGTTTGGACTTGATTTAATGATGCTCGAGGATGGGATAAAATCAATGAAGGCTTCATGAAACCTGAGTGTCAGCACATTTAGCCAGTATGAGAACATGGTTCTTGTACTATATCTTGACATTTACCTATGTGCCAGGGTGTGATAAAATAAAAAAAAATGTTGATCAGTGTGCGCCAACTCTTGGTAAAAGCAGTGGAGCTAGCCAAAATACTACAAAGCAATGAAATGTCAAAGAAAAGCTCTCATTCCTTACAAAGTCAATTATCAAAGAGCTTCCACCAAAGGCGAGCGCTCCCAACCATTTCAAAGTGTCCACTTGGACCACCGCTATTAGGACCAGGAGTCGGGCTTGCACCAAAAAAGGGCTCCACATCGTAAATGCTACAAGTCTGGGTGTAGAAGGTATAATAGATACTCAAAAAAGACACACCCCGGTGTACTCCCAGGAAAACAAGTGCAGACGGCTCCAACTTCTCTTGACGGACGCACTGATCAACACCAAAAAAATGCGTTGAGTAATAAGGCACTTGAGAGGATCCTTGTTCCAATGAGAGGGAGAGAAGAAATGACACAATCCTATGCTCTTCATCAACTGGCCTTCCATCTACACTTTCAAGTCTGACAACTAAAGAGACGGTGGATTAGATGCAAGAAATGATTTATTCCCTAGTGTTGAGGATCGGGTCCTTAGGAGAGTCTCTTGGACTAGAACCTTGGGTGACGTTGTGACTCTACTCTTGTAACTGCGGTCAACACTTAAAGTCATATCCCTACTATATATGTATACAAAGAGAGTCTGATGATTAGGGAAATTGGATACCTTTTGACTAGAGCTTGGTTCAGCTTAGAATTTTAGGATTTCTAAAACCAAGAGTTCTTGAATAGATCAAGTCTTGTTTTCACATGCACAGTAAGGGGTTAACCCAACTTATTCATTCTTTATTTGCTCGAGGACTAGCAAAGTTTAAGTATAGGGGGGTGATGAATCCACGATTCATCATCTCAATATCTTGATTATAGCAAAATCCACTAGTAAATTCCCTAATAAATGTATATAAAATCTATAAATTAACAAAATGACTCTTGTAAATAAAACTCACTAATTATTGTATATTAGATTGTACAAAATAAATTACACATAAAAAGCCGCAAAATCAAAGGAGTTTTATACATGTAAATAGCCCAAAACTTTATGTATTTTTAATAATTTCATATCAACTCCTTTTTGGCTAATTCTTTCTCCAACATGTCCATATCAATGTATATAAAAATACAAAAATACAAAACAAATTTTACCTCAAATAAATACTCCTAGATCCCAATAGGAAAAAGCCGTAAAGACCAACTTCCAAGCTAAATTTCCGCTCCGTATGAACTCCAAATTCGCCAAACTCACTTTTAAAGTTCAAGTTAGAAAATTATCTATCCAATGGAAGTGGTTTCATTAAAATCGGAGCTCATTTGTAAAAGTTGGGTTTTGGGACCTAGATGTACATTGTATACCTTGTATATATTCATTCTTTCTTTAATTTTTATTGTATCTTTCATAATTGCTAAAAATACAAAAATATCATGATTGTGTTGTATTTTAATTATATTATAGTATTTTTCCGTTGTAAATATCTCTTATTAAAAAGACAAAAAAAATACAAATTAGAAAAGTAAATAAAAATGTGTACATGGTGTTTTGTCTTCTTTTGTAAATTCTCCACTTTTTGTCTTCTCTTTTTAAATTATTGTATTTAAAGTAGCCAACTTTATTTCATTTATTTATTTAATTTCCATTCTCTACAATAACCACCATTCAACTCTTTACCACCAACCTCCATTCAACTCCACCATTTTTTAAACTTCCCATTCAACTCCATTAATAATATAACCTCCCACCACTTTAATAACCTCTCATTCCATCATCTTTATATACATGTCATTCTCCTCATTTTTGCCTTTGATCCATCTTTATGTGAGGAGAGTCTAGTTCCCAGAGTTGAATCGGTGACAGCGACACAACCGCAGTCGAGCGACGACGGCCCTCTCTCCGGTGAGATCCGTTGGCTTTTTGGCCAACATCGCAGCCGCAACCACGCGCTGCTCGAGCTCATCGCACGCCAGCGATTTGAGCGAAGACCGTGCTCACGAGAGCATCCCATAGGCGCCCGCGTTCATCGTAGGTAATTTTAGTTCATCTTGTCTTCACTTTTATCTTTGTAATTTCTTTAGTCCATCATATCACCCCACCATTTTATTTCATCACTCATCTCCATCATCATCATCATACACCACCACATCATTTTGTTTCTCATTTGTTTCATTCTTTTTTTAAGGAAATTAAAAAAAATTAAAAAAATATATAAACAAAAAAATTCCTTTCTTTTACATCAGTAAAAATCAAAAAAAAAATAAAAAAGTTAAAAAAAACGCAGCGGTGGGAGAACCCACCGCCGCCGCCCATCTCGCCGCCTCCACCAAGAGACTCCGCCGCTCTAAGCGGCCGCGCGTGGCGTCGCCGCCGCCCCGGCTCCCAGCCGCAGAAGGCGGCACTCCCCCGCGGGCGCACGCAGCACCTCAGCCACCTCCAACCGCGGCTCCAGCAAGCCGACCACCCGCAGCTCTCCAGGACCGCCGCCCCTCCGCCCGCCTCCTCCGATCATCGGCGCCGTCACTCCTCCTCCGCGCCTCCTCCCTCACGGCCGCGTGCGGCTGCGCGCGGGCCGCCGGGCCGGCGCCGCCCTCTCCGTCCTTTGGGTTCGGCCAAATCCGCCCGGAGAAGAAGAGGTCCTTTCGTTTCTTTATTTTTTTTATTGTAATTATTGCAAGTTTATCTTCTTAAGTTTTGGTAATTTTAATTTAGTCCCTGTACATACTTTTGTTGTAAATATTGCTTTTTTCTGTAATTGCAAGAATACCCCTGTGTTTGCACTGTAATTTGGACCTCGTTTATGCATCATTTTGTTCAATGAAAAATGCCCTTGTGATGAGCAGATAATTGTCTACAATTTGACTATTTATTGGTATTTTTGTGGCTCATGGGTAATTAACTAAAATTGTTCAACTGAAATTTTGCATAGTTTACCCATTTTGGACTCTTAAAATTATATCTAACTCACGGTTGCTCCAAAAAATGCACAAAAATTAGGAATGATGCCTGGAAATGTGATTAACTTATAGTCCAAATTTCATCTAAATTGGAGTTGTCTTGTGCTTAGAATAATTTGTAGAGTGGATATAGTATTTGATTTTTAATTAAATCCACATACATCATTTTCGCAAAATTTCAAGTCTCCTGTTTGACACATGAAAACATCTACTTGAGATAATTCGCACCCTGATTAATTTGATAACGTGGATTTATTAGAAATTATTTACTCACTGTCACTCTGATTTCACTAAAAAATCCATAAAAAATTCATAACTTGTCAAAAAATTCTAAAAATATTACTGTAGCTTCCTTGCATCATCTTTTAGTTCCAATAATTTTTTCATAATTTTTGATTTCTGTTTGTGTGATAAATTGCGAAAAAACCCATAAAAAGTGTGCATTTTTCATTATTGCATTTTAACCCATAAAATTCCAAAAAAAAAGTACCTTGCATTCATCTCTGGATTAAGACTCTAGGAAAAATATAACTTTGCTAAATTAGACTTATTTTCTATTCAAATTAATTTGGCTAAGTTGTATGCTCTCTTAGTGTATTAATTCCGCCGCATTTGCATTTGCTTTGGTTTTTGCATAAAAAATCTAAAAAAAATACCATTTGGATATCTAGATCTTAAATTTGCAAATTAAACCCAAGTTGTTCCTTTGCCTCCCTGAGTTCGACCCCGGACTTGCCCGGGATATAAATTAAAACCGAGACACTCTTCACGGAGATTCTTTTCTCGGTTCTGACCGAATCGCTAAGTACACGTGCTACAACGTGACCAAATTAAATACCGTATTTAGCGACTCGTCAGTTACCCTAATGGAAAAGACCTTGTTTTCAATAAAGGAGGTTCAATCACTCTCTCAGAGTATGCTAATGCAGACTCTCTCAGAGTATGCTAATGCAGACTCTCTCAGAGTATGCTAATGCAGACTGAACAAGTTGTCCTTAAGATAGAAATTCCACAACAAGTGTTGCAAGATTTTTAGGTGATACCTTAGTCAAATGGAAATGTAAGAAGCAACAAGTGGCGTTCAAACCAATGTTGAGTCAGGATATTGGGTTATGTCTCAGACCACCATCAAAATGATGTGGGTCATATCTAGATCTACATATTGGGACTCATCTATCTGTATTGCTATGGGAAAATAATCAAGTATTACAGGAAAGAAAAATGTATATCGAAGCTGATTGTCACAACACCAAAAACATGATCCAGAAGGACCTCATCTCTACTCATGTATTCTCATCTAAGCATACAAGCATACTGTCAACATGTTCACCAAGGCTCTCTCTCCAGAAGTGTGTCTCCAAACTAGGCATGAGAGACATCTATGCTCCAACTTGGAGGCGAGTGTTGAGAGATATTTTCTGTATATTGAGAGATACTTTTCTATTCGTAAACATTATTGACATCCATTCCTTATTTCGGACAGGAAGTCCAATTCCAATTTCACCTAGGAAAATCGTTTAGCAAACTAATTACCCTAAATCAACCAAATCAGACCGGGGACAGGGACACCTCCGGCTCAAGTCTGCGAGTGGTTAGTGTGGTCGGTTCCATTGCTTTTTGATGTTATTTTCACAAAAGAGAAAGGGGAAGTGAAGCATTTTAGGTAATTATGTCTTTTACTTATTTTGATGTGCCACCTTCGTAACCCTAACCCTAACATCTCCCTACATAAGAAGAGTTTTGTACCCTTTCTAACCATGTGATATAATTATCCCTTCTTTATTTTTCTTCTCACATCCCAACTAAGGCATGTCACAAGTTAGCCTAAAAAATGAAAACCCAGTAATGCTCCTCTCAAGGATGTGGGGTGCCACCCATCCACCCATCAAAAATGTGGTTTCAATGTATAAGATTAAACATATGGGTTAAGATTCACTGCAGATCGACAATCTATTGTAAGATACACAAGGTGGATTTACTTACTCCTTATAAGTGAGGAAGCAGATCCTCGGTAATCTTTCGTAATATTTTTTTGTGATTTTGATTCCAAAATCCAACCTATACATCGAATCTTAGATTAATGCTCTACATATTCTCCAAATTTCGCTCAAATCTAAGCTTATTTGCTATTTTATCTTAATGGTCAAACATTCAATCAAGATCTAATCAACTTAAATGCATTTAAAAAATATCCGAATTTTAAACTATTAAGATAAAATAATAAATAATAATCTAAGATTCAGTCTATAAAAATAAAAAATTATCAGGGATATAGGGATTTGCCGTAATCCCCTTAATCAGTAGAGGGATTTGCCGCTCATACTTAGTTTGACACGGGGGCTACATCACCGTAGGCTTGGCATTTTTCCGAGCAGATATTTGATTAAGTTTCTTTTTCGCATCACAGTTGGGTCGAGAGCCGAAGAGACTAGAGAGACCATAAAAATCCAGACTCAAATAGCCAACTTTTGCCTTTTTCCGGTTAATAATTTCATTAAACTTGAATATGGCTTTACTTACCAGGTTGTTGTCATGGTTGCTTAATCAATAAGAAAACTTTGAATATACATTCATATTATCTAGGGAATATGCATTGTAACTTATATAGAATATCACGGCCAAAAAAAAGCAAAAATATGGTTTCGCAATAAATAAGAACATTTCCTTCCTTATTCAACAACCATTCTGATAATAAGCATCTGGAGAACATTGATCTTTAGGTTGAACTGATGCAGATCCTAAAAACCTTGAAGCCTATATGATCTACGTAGTTGCTTATCTTACCAGCATGGGTGGAGCAACCCATCAAGAACCGCATAGCTCCATTAGCTTCTATCATGTAAGTGTGATTTATTTCAGAAGACTGGTCGCTTTGCTTCTAATTCTTGAGGGAGAGTCTGAGGCTGCCTTGCTCTAACAACTTTGTGAACTGCGCAATCAGCGGGCAAATTAACACGAAAAACACGGTTCGGGTTTCCAAATGTGTACAGAAGAAAAAAAGGATTACCTGTGAAGCCTTTAACTCCAGTTCATCCCATTCGGATGATGGATTAGTCCCTTCAACTATTCCTGCACCAGCATAGATGTATGTCCGGCCACCCTGCACATTGTGAAAATAAACAGATTTACATTTTCAATCCTTGGGTTGAACAAACGGTATCAGAAGTCAGAATGTTATTTAGTGGAGGAAAATTCCTTGATACCATTTAGGGTAAATGAATTTGTTATATAAGGTAGTAAAACTGTTTTCTGTATATGCAGGTAAGCCGCCTCACTTCTCCCAAATATATAGGTCGATAAATGTAGTAGTTGCTGACTCGCTCTAGTGTGTGAAAGGAAGGATATGAAGTTCAATCTTCTTCCCGAGACCTCCCATGGAAAATCCCGAATTGGGAATAACTAGAGCATCTTTGAATACTTTGAATACTCAAAGTTTCATATCCGAAGCTAATTTTCAAGAAGCTGCTCGAGTTTTAGCAAAAGCCTGTGATTTCGTTTTTGATGCCTCTGCCGTCGAGGGGTGAAAGCTGCCGGGGAGGAGGTTCCTTTCTTGTAGAATATCCAATCTCTTTTCATAGGTTCGTTTGTTTCGCTGGTTTGCTAATTGTTCCGATATTTATGTTGTTTCTGTCGTTCTCCTTATGTTATTTATTTCTATTGTCATGTTTATGTAATTTACCCATAGAGCTTTTCTCCTATATAAGAAAGCTCTAGGGTTAGATGGAATACAACTTTTCATTCTCTTTTTACACATGGTATCAGAACGACGATCCTAGACCGGAGCCTGTACCCTAGATACCAACCCCATCAAAGCCTCTCGCGCACCGCCCCCTTCCGCGTGCCCCCGCACGCTCCTCTCCCAGCCGAGCGCCTCTCCTCCTCATTCTCCCTCGCGCTCCGCACATCCCCGCATGCTCCTCGCACTCCCACACGCTCCCTGCCAGGCCAAGCACCGCCAGGCCGAGGGCTATCAGGCCGAGCGCCACCAGGTCAGACATTGCGCATGTACTGCAGTGCATGCTACGCAACCGTTTGCAGGCGTGCACTGCAGTGAGTGCCCCCATCTTGTGGTCCTTTGCTTCTAGGGCGTTCTGGTGTGATGCTTGTATTGTGAAAGACTACAGGAAGTCTTTGAAGAATGGAAGGGGTTGTGGTATGAGTCTACACTCACAACCACCTTCATATATGTCCGTGTAGACATTCTTGTCTAAGTTTATAACCCCAATCGATAGAGATTGTTGTCATCATGTCGGACAACAAGGCAGATATTCCATCCCTAGGTGCCTTCGAAGGTCCAGCACCCATTGTGAAGATGGATGGGACGAACTATGAACTGTGGGCCATGCAGTTCATCAGTTTGATGCAGTGCAATGGCAAGAAGCATATCCTCACACAAGAGGAACCTGTTGATAAGACTGGGGTTAACGCCTCATGGGAGGCAGATGATGCCTATGCACGTGTATGGTTATCGGGCACGGTATCCATGAAGATAGACAACGACATTCTGAGTCAGTCCACGATGAAAGCTATGTGGGATATCCTCGCCGCTACATATTCTCCTGCTAAGAAGAGACGAAGGTTCTGAAGCTTTAGCACGACATCTTCACTTCGAAGTAGAATGGTCGTCCTCTCCATACCCTGTATACTTCTCTAAGGGGTATGTTTGAGAAGTTACAAGGTTACATTCTATTGACTGCCACACCAGAACAACTCAAGGCATATAGGAACTCAGTGATGACAGGAGTATTTCTAGCGGCACTTGATCATGAGTATGATGCAGCCAGAGCACCGATTCTCACATATGCTACCATACCTCCTATGGAGGAGGCATATCGCAGGTTGAGTAGACTCTCCATATCTCCTGGTGGAGCCCAACTGTCTCTGACGTCCTCAGCCATGGCAGCATCCTGTGGTAGGGGAGGACCTCCACAAATTCGAGGACGAGGTGGTCGTGGCAGGGGAGGGGGTAGTTGACCCCCTCGGCAACCGTGTACTTACTGCCACAGAACAGGTCACACTGAGGAAACATGCTATTCCAAGCATGGGTCTCCGACTACGACAGCTTGTGTTGTAGAGCAGACTTAGCAAGAAGGGGGTCCTTCACATGTCTCTAATCAAAGGTTTGATGATCTGGTGGCACGACTTAGAGAGATCATGCCTAGCCAAGGGTCAGCAAGTTCTTCAGGATCTTCAGAGGTAGCTGCATCAGCATCAGCATCCACGTCAGCTACAACATACGCTCTTACTAGTTGTTACAGGGCATATTTATCAGAGTGGATCATGGATTCAGGAGTATCTCACCATCTCTATGGTGACATAAGTCAGTTTAATGATTTTTGTCTGTCTCAGACAGGGCGATCGGTTGTGATAGCTGATGGAACACACTCTCCCATTACTGGTCAGGGGGAGGTGCAGTTGACTCCTGCGATGCAGCTTCAGAATGTCCTTTATGCTCCTGAATTGTCAATGAATTTACTTTCAATTAGTCAAATCACTAAAGATGTACATTGTCGTGTCATATTTGATCCATTTGCTCTTGTGTTTCAGGACATTCTCACGGGCAGGGTGATTGGATCTGGCCGTGAGCAAGGGAGCCTCTAAAGATTGGTGCAATTCCCTTATGTTGGTGTCTCTTCTCTTCATGCTGGGTTTGTTTCTCCCTACACATGGCATCTCCAGTTTGGTCACCTTCCTCTGCAAAAGCTAGTTCATGTTCTTCCACAGATTTCTCCTCGGTCCACCTTTCAATGCGAGGCCTGCCAGTTTGGGAAACATCATCGGACTTCTTTCAAGAGCCATCATGGTCAAGGTACTCATGGTCTATTTGAGTTGCTCCATTTTGATATTTGGGGTCCTAGTCGTGTCCCTGATCTTCAAGGACACAGATTTTATCTTATTGTTGTTGATGAGTTTTCTAAATTGTTTTGGGTTTTCCTTCTTAAGAATAAGTCTGATGCTGGTCATGTTATTCAGTCTTTTATTAATGAAATAAAGAATATTTTTTCTGCCAGAGTCAAGTACATACGTTTGATAATGCTCTAGAATTTTGCAGTACTCAACTCTCTCAATTCCATAAGTCCCATGGTATTGTGCATCAGACATCTTGTGCATATACTTCCCAACAGAATGGAGTGGCTGAAAGGAAATTCCGTCATCTTTTGGATGTTACCAAAACCCTCTTGATTCAGAGTCGTGATCCTTATTCCTATTGGGGAGATGTGGTTCTAACTACTTGTTATCTGGTAAATCGTATGCCTTCTTCGGTGTTAGGGGAGAAGATCCCATTCTTGATTATGCTTCCCGAGACGGATCTTTTCTCGCTTACGCCTCGTGTCTTTGGTTCGGTTGTGTTTGTTCATCGATTCTCTCCTGATCTTGACAAGCTCTCTCCCAGAGCTGTCAAATGTGTGTTTGTTGGGTACTCCAAAACCCAAAAAGGATGTCGTTTTTTGACCCTGTTCAACGAAGGTATTATGTCAGTGTTGACGTCACCTTCTTTGAGTCCATTATGTATTTTCTCTCACAGGTGACAGGCTTACTCCTTCACAGGATGGAGAAGATATCTATATACCTTCTCCTCCATCATTACCATGTTCTACTCTATCTCCACCTCCACAACCACCACCACCACCATCATCACCACTACCACCACCAGTACCACCATCACCACATCGTCTCCTACTTTCTTTCCTCAAGTCTACCGGCGATGACCCCATACTCATGCACCTTCTCAATCATCCAGCATGCCTGAGGTATGTACTGAGCATTTGAGTTCTTCTAATGGCACGGGTGATTTGCATGTACAGACTGAGGTACAGGGTGCAGATAATAGCTCTACTACTCCTGTTGACGATCTGGATATCCCTATTGCACTTCAGCGGCAGAAACATGCACGGACAATGCACCCCAAATATGGGGTGGAATTCGGTTCTCAGGTTTTGTTGTGGGGTTGTCAGTTGTAGAGATACCACGGTCATATCAGGAGGCATTGCAGAGCAGTCAATGGCGTTTAGCTATGGAGGAAGAGATGGCAGCATTACGGTTACGAGGTACGTGGAGTGTCGTCAATCCTCCACCAGGTGTGTTTGTTGTTGGTAGCAAATGAGTTTTTACCGTGAAGCATCGGGCTGATGGTACAGTTGACCGATACAAGGTCAGGTTGGTTGCTCGTGGGTTCACCTAGACATATGGGGTGGACTACCAGGACACGTTTTCTCCAGTGGCACGTCACTCTACCTTGCGGATTCTTATTACTGTTGTTGTGATACGTGATTGGACACTTTTCCAGTTGGATGTCAAGAATGCTTTCTTGTATGGTGATTTGTAGGAAGAGGTCTACATGCAACAACCACCTGGGTTTGCTGCTGAGGGGGAGTCCAGTATGGTGTGCCGTCTTCATAAGGCTATATATGACCTTAAGCAGAGTCCGAGGGCTTAGTTTCGGAAGTTCTCAGAATTGATTGAACAGAAGAGGTTTGTCAGTTCTACTACATATCATACTCTCTTTGTAAAGCGAGACTAGCGAGGTATTGTGGTCATCTTGGTTTATGTCGATGACATTGTTATCACCGACAGTGATGAACAGGGCATTCAAGCAGCTAAGGATTTCCTTGGATAGCAGTTTGTTACCAAAGACCTGGGTACGCTTCGTTACTTCCTTGGACTGGAATTTGCACAAAATCAGCAAGGTATGGTTATGACACAAAGGAAGTACGTTACTGATATGTTATCTGAGA
The DNA here is from genome assembly GCA_037367405.1 of Ottelia alismoides. Taxonomy (NCBI): domain Eukaryota; kingdom Viridiplantae; phylum Streptophyta; class Magnoliopsida; order Alismatales; family Hydrocharitaceae; genus Ottelia; species Ottelia alismoides. Next base: position 809,940 of record JAZKJV010003645.1, on the reverse strand, counting down.
TAGGTGTGACAAGATGTAAATCAGCTACTACCCTGATGGATCCTAATGTGAAGCTTTATGATGACGGATCTGAAGAGGTGGACAAGAGACGATACAGAGAGCTTGTAGGGAAATTATTGTATGTTACTATTACCAGACTTGATATATCATTTGCTGTGAGTAGGGTAAATCAGTTCATGGAGCAACCCAGGCAGGCACACATGGATGCAATTTTTATGATCCTGAGACATCTGAAGTCATCTCCAGGCGCAAGTCTTCTGTTTAGAAGAGATACGTCTCTCTCAGTTACAGGGTGTGCAGATGCAGATTATGCTGGGTGTCCTAATGACAGGAAGTCTACTTCAGGCTTCATTGTGTTTATTGGCAGCTCACTAGTATCATGGAAGAGTAAGAAAAAAACTGTCGTTACTAGATCCAGTGCAAAATCAGAATATAGGGCAATGGTCCAAGGTAGTACTGAGATGATGTGGGTCAAATATGTCTTGACCGATTTAATGATTGAAGTACCTCTTCCTATGCATCTTAAATGCGATAATCAGGTGGCTTTATTTATAGCTAATAATCCAGCCTTTCATGAAAGGACAAAGCACATTGAGGTGGATTGCCACTATACTCGTGATTTGATCTAAAAGAGGCTCATTTCAACATCTTATGTATCATTAGGAGACCGGATTGCAGACATGTTTACTAAGGCTCTGGCTAGAGGTCCTTTTCATCATTGTTGTTCCAAGCTGAGCATGATAGATATATATGCTCCAACTTGAGGGGGGGTGTTATGATATTTATGTTGTTTCTGTCGTTCTCCTTATTTTATTTATTTCTATTGTCATGTTTATGTAATTTACCCATAGAGCTTTTCTCCTATATAAGAGAGCTCTAGGGTTAGATGGAATACAACTTTTCATTCTCTTTCCACACTAATCTTGCGACCTTGGGCATCCAGCCTGGGAACCCAGAGGAAGCGAAGGGGAGGAAGGACAACGAGGTTCCAGGCGAATCCATACTTTCACCATCTAACTCATCCGGTTCTCATAGTTCCGGGTCCAATAGAGTCCCATTCTGATAATGAGGAAGAGGTGGGGTCAAACTTCAAGAGATGTCTTTCTGGCCTGTGCCCCACATTCCCAAAGGTCATGTTCGAAGGCATCCTTCATTTTGAGTCAATTCTACATGGGCTCCGTAAGCCATGATTATTTTTTCCTTGGAAGGAAGTATGCCATGATTAATGACAAGGTCTTGTAATTCTAGCTCAATGGTTGCAAAGTACACTCCTGCCACATTTACTGGTAAAGAAAATAAATAAGCATTTTTTTTTGCAAGATAACAATTGTGAGTTAATAGGTTACCTATGTTGAGAACAATAACCAGAATTTATACAATTAGAAGGCCAAATATAGTAATTGAAAAAAATGATGTTTCAAAGAATTATGTGGTTTAATATTAATTATGAAAGCTTGTCGAGAATAAAAAAGATATAAGATTGATAAAAAGCAGGTCACCTTTTCAACTAGAGCTGATCTAATCCCAACAGCGAATTCGCACTCACTCCCCCCCAGCCAACCAACTGGCCCAGCATACATTCCTCTGTCAAATAATTCTGCATCAATTTTTTCGCAGTCAGGAAAAGATGATCGAGAACAATGTATTTCTACGTAGATTTGTAAGGGGAAAAAACTGCTTCAAGATTTCTTTTTCAGTAATCGCTTCGAAGTTTCGGATCTGAAAATGAGCCTTTGGGACAATTGAAAAAAGAGTAGATGGTAAAAGAGGAAATGTGAATGGAATAATTGAGATCCTCCTTAATATCTATACCACACGTAGAAGCGAATTTTTCTAGATTGCTGCAATGAAACTGATATAACAGTAGCACTATAGAAAACTAGTGGCAATTACCTGTCTCCGCAATAAAATGGCGTGCCTTCTCAGTAGGCAGTCCACAGACGGCCGGAGTAGGGTGAAGAGACGATAAAATGTTAAACTGCAAAGGACACCTAGCATTAATTAGCAAAATAAAGATCAATTTAAGATTGGGTCTTTTGGAAAGATTAAACATGTATGCCCAAAGTGAAATAACTGAGTGAATACTTCAATGTTTTAAAATATCTCTCATCTCTATTATTGCTTCCCAACTTCTTGTTCTCCGAGTTGATAATTGGAAGGAAATTGCATAATTATATCGGATGAATACAACTCAGATGTATTTGTATATATTTCGAGAATCTCCATACAGTCTTTTCTCTTTATCTTGTCTGTTAATTTCAAAGAGGAAGACTACTATAGGAAGCCTTTCAAATTGCTTTCTAAGATCCAAGAAGCTAGTTTTCTCCTGAGAATCACCTCGTCATCTTCATTCCTCAACTTGGCTGTCAATTGAGCAGATAGATGCTGTACTCTAGGAAGTTTCCGGATGGCTTTGCTTGGGTCTATTAAAACCTCCTTGCATATAATCTGCACATAAGAAAATTCGGTGGTTTTGGAAATGGTGGTGGATATAAATTCCATCCCATACGAAGATATGCAAATAAACCCCAAGAAAAAATGAAACAATTAACTCAACTTGCCTCTAGCTTCTTTCTAATGCTTTCTCTTACTATGGTGAACTCCATACCATCCTTAAAACTGCAAGAGAAAATAATGAAGAGATAAGCCTGAGACTATTTTTCCTGCCAAGTACACTTCCTTCCAGTGATCAAGAGGCAAGAGCGTTTCAATGTTGTGTATTGGATCTGGAGGGACTCCGATTATTTGAAGGGAAATTGGAATTTGTATTCAATGGAACTCACCACTGCAATTATGTGACTGCAACCTGTGGAATAGTCCCCCATCGGGGAGCATAGATTTTTAGTCATATATGCAGTGTCCGAGATATTGTTTGATAATAATGGATGACATGTTGGAAACAAACACGCACATGCGCATAGTGGTCACATAACATTTGCAATGAACATTTTCTGTTTCCAAAATGATTTCTACCTCTTCCCTTCTTCCCAAGGACTAGTGTTATGGCACATTTGTGACCTGTTGAGTTATTATACATATATGGGTAAGGATCTTTGGATGAGAGACCGTTTACCCATCCTTCTATATAATATTATACTCATCCCTCCTCATTTGAAAGTATTTTTTACCGAACAGAGCCCTATCTCTAGTGAGGGAGATCAGGGATTGAGAGCCCCGTGGTTTTTCCCTCTTCGCAGGGTTTTCCACGTAAATTCGTGTCTCCATCTTTGTGTGTGATTTGTGTGTTCGATTCTAACATGGTATCAGAGCCTCGTTGAGGCATATGATTGTGTTTTCTGCTGCTCGAATTACTGAAAATTGGTTCCACTGTGCTGAATTTTGTCTTTTGGTGGTGATTTTTTTATTTCTCTCGTTGTTTGTCAACCATATTGCGTTGCGGCAGCTACTCCACGCATTGTGGAGTTGTGGTGAAGGTCTGAATTGTAACGTTTAGAACGTATGAAGTGTATGTATATATGTATGTGTGTATTGATACACCAAAGCTACAGTATAAGACCAATGACAACATTTAGAAACAAATATAAATATTAATGGACACAAGTAACATGTTATTATATATTTTTCCAATGTGGAATATATGTAAAAAAAGAAAAATATTATTGGGAGTTGCCAATGGATTGGTTACGGATGCTTATAAACTAGCTTTATAAGAGTCAATATCTATAACTTGAGGGACATGTATACCTCAAGTACAAAGGTAGAAATAAAAGACCTGAGTATAGAAGTATACTTTGATTTGTATTTATATTTAGTAGATGGTTGTAAAGAGTGAATAAAGAAAAGTAATGATAGTTGTAAGCAAAAGATATGTATAGAAAAGAATAAAAAAAATATTTGGAGCATGAAATAATGGTCGTTGGTGGACAATTACATGGAATAAGTAAAACATCTTATATATTATATATAGACACCAGAAATAGAAATGTAAAGATCCACATGGATAAAGATGGCATGTAGATATATTGAAATTTGCATGTTAGGATTTATATTGGGAGGGCACGTGAGGGTGTATGCTACGTGTAATATTAATACTTAAGTTTGCCTTGCTCTACGGTACTCTGCAAATATTTGAGGGAGAAGGGCACCGCCATTCTTATGACGAAGGAGAGGAGTCGAGGATGCATGAAGCTAAGCAGAGGAGAAATGGATTCTATCTTCTAGCTGTTATAACAACACCACTGTGGCTAACATACTACGTCCATGAACACTGAAACAAACTGAGCGCGTAGACAGCCCCAAAGGCCAAAGAACACTCTGCATACGACCCAAAGCCTATGTGTATACAAAATGTGGACCCAAAGTCCTCTGAATCATATCTGATGATTGCCATATCTGATGGCGTGTTTCAGGGTCAAATCTGATGACATCACCATATCTGATGGCTAGTTCATGACCATGTCTGAGAACTACTGTGGTGATCATTATTTCTGACATATTTTCCGATCCATAGTAATATAACGGTAAGTTGAGAACTTTATGATCTCTGAATCATGTCATCATACTGAACTTATCTATATTTGTCTGAAAACTTCTGTAGTATTAAACAATATAATTGAATACTGAAACATAAAACTAAGCTTTTGTATCATACATTAAGCTTGTGTACAATACCAACTTCATTAAACTGCCATCATCTTGGACAAAAACCAGCTTATCTGACTATCAAACTAAACTATACATGTACAGAGCATATTCAAAAGGCATCACAAACTGTAATATCGCAATGTATCTTTAAAAATAGGGGTTATGTCTTAAAATAGGCTTGAAACCACTCACCTGCGAGTTGAGCTTAGTTATGCAAGTTCCGTGAAGACATCCTAGACTTAATTTTCCACTTCAATAATATCTGTCCATATTAAGAATACTCTTATGGTTAGCATCTAATCTATGTTCTCCGAATATTTACAATTTGCCATAAATCCATCTTTATAAGTAATTTGAGAACATCTGTAAAATTATGTTAACATCAATAGTAGTCGCACACACTCTTACTATTTGATATAAACTACGAATTGCTCTCTTCATAAATATATGTACACGCCTATTCTTAATGATAATCAGTAGTTAAACTTTATGGCAATCTTATTACAAATTATGGTCATTTTTACTGTATGTACATACAATAATAACGATTACCTTTTTCCCAGATATTACATTAGATGTCAAAATTTTACTTTCATCATTTGATGTATATCTTACTCTAACTAATGAGATGTCCGTTAAGTCTAATAATTAATTTATTGGATCTCTTTCTTGCCTTATACATATATAGATATTGAATGCACTATGGTGCAAATATGAAGTGTATGTATGTATGTGTGTATTGATATACCAAAGCTACAATATAGGACCAATGACAACATTTAGAAACAAATATAAATATTAATGGACACAAGTAACATGTTATTATATATTTTTCCAATGTGGAATATATGTAAAAAAAAGAAAAATATTATTGGGAGTTGCCAATGGATTGGTTACGGATGCTTATAAACTAGCTTTATAAGAGTCAATATCTATAACTTGAGGGACATGTATACCTCAAGTACAAAGGTAGAAATAAAAGACCTGAGTATAGAAGTATACTTTGATTTGTATTTATATTTAGTAGATGGTTGTAAAGAGTGAATAAAGAAAAGTAATGATAGTTGTAAGCAAAAGATATGTATAGAAAAGAATAAAAAAAATATTTGGAGCATGAAATAATGGTCGTTGGTGGACAATTACATGGAATAAGTAAAACACCTTATATATTATATATAGACACAAGAAATAGAAATGTAAAGATCCACATGGATAAAGATGGCATGTAGACATCTTGAAATTTGCATGTTAGGAGTTATATTGGGAGGGCACGTGAGGGTGTATGCTACGTGTAATATTAATACTTAAGTTTGCCTTGCTCTACGGTACTCTGCATATATTTGAGGGAGAAGGGCACCGCCATTCTTATGACGAAGGAGAGGAGTCGAGGATGCATGAAGCTAAGCAGAGGAGAAATTGAGTCTTTTAAGGTTTTGAAGCTGTCTTTTATTATTTGATGTTTTGAACTAAAATTCGAGATACTTATGATGACACGAATACAATAAGGAAGCATACGGTTTCGTGGATAGGGTTGTATTAATCTCCAATATCTAAATTCTGTGTTCATCAAAAATACCATACTCTCCAGTTACGTAGAAATTAAAAAGACCAGACTTTAATAGCTAAAGTTAGTAATGTTGCTATCCTTTCATTAGTTACAAAATCCCAGAATTTAAAGAAGGTTGGATTTAACAGGTAAAAGTAAATCTTGATAATAGAAATATAGTCTCAACCAACTTTGCAGGTGGTATATCGTAGGCTTACATATCATATTTGCACCACAGTGCATTCAATATCTATATATGTATAAGGCAAGAAAGAGATCCAATAAATTAATTATTAGACTTAACGGACATCTCATTAGTTAGAGTAAGATATACATCAAATGATGAAAGTAAAATTTTGACATCTAATGTAATATCTGGAAAAAAGGTAATCGTTATTATTGTATGTACATACAGTAAGAATGACCATAATTTATAATAAGATTGCCATAAAGTTTAACTACTGATTATCATTAAGAATAGGCGTGTATATATATTTATGAAGAGAGCAATTTGTAGTTTATATCAAATAGTAAGAGTGTGTGCGACTACTATTGATGTTAACATAATTTTACAGATGTTCTCAAATTACTTATAAAGATGGTTTTATGGCAAATTGTAAATATTTGGAGAACATAGATTAGATGCTAACCATAAGAGTATTCTTAATATGGACAGATAATATTGAAGTGGAAAATTAAGTCTAGGATGTCTTCACGGAACTTGCATAACTAAGCTCAACTCGCAGGTGAGTGGTTTCAAGCCTATTTTAAGACATAACCCCTATTTTTAAAGATACATTGCGATATTACAGTTTGTGATGCCTTTTGAATATGCTCTGTACATGTATAGTTTAGTTTGATAGTCAGATAAGCTGGTTTTTGTCCAAGATGATGGCAGTTTAATGAAGTTGGTATTGTACACAAGCTTAATGTATGGTACAAAAGCTTAGTTTTATGTTTCAGTATTCAATTATGTTGTTTAATACTACAGAAGTTTTCAGACAAATATAGATAAGTTCAGTATGATGATATGATTCAGAGATCATAAAGTTCTCAACTTACCGTTATATTACTATGGATCGGAAAATATGTCAGAAATAATGATCACCACAGTAGTTCTCAGACATGGTCATGAACTAGCCATCAAATATGGTGATGTCATCAGATTTGACCTTGAAACACGCCATCAGATATGGCAATCATCAGATATGATTCAGAGGACTTTGGGTCCACATTTTGTATACACATAGGCTTTGGGTCGTATGCAGAGTGTTCTTTGGCCTTTGGGGCTGTCTACGCGTATGACTCAGTTTGTTTCAGTGTTCATGGACGTAGTATGTTAGCCACAGTGGTGTTGTTATAACAGCTAGAAGATAGAAATTTTTGTTTTTATTTCTGCAAGATTTTAGACAGTCAGATAGTATATTAATTTCAGTTTAATATTTCAATTTCTGTACAACATCATTATTTCGCAGATCTTCATTTTTCTTATAAAATTGGCCTATTATAGCATTACATTTTATTTCAACTAGCCAGCAAAGTTATTTTCTAACTGGCCAATATTTTTTTTCTTACTAAGTGCTTGAGACCCACTCGCTGGGTCTAAGCTCATTTTGAGTTTAGACTCAACCTTCTATTATTAAATATTATTTACAGACACATGTGAGAAGGAGCCATAGAAGAGGCGAGGGAGTATATTAAGTTGTTGGCGGATAGTGTTGGGACATTCACTCCATTCCTGTGTATTGCAGTACATTTTGTATTACAGGTAAACAGTTATATCCAGAAGACGCGTGTTTTGTGAAGTGAAAAGAACAGTTGTATCTGTACTTATAATAGTAGATGATGATTATGCATAAGAAACAATGTATATGTTTGGTACTGTGAATGTGGATTATATTTTGGGTGGTTGTGGGGGTGAATTGCTTATGGAGAATTTTTATGCAAAAGTTTTATAAGAATTGTTTCAGGTACAGGGTAGCATTTGGGAGTCCATAAAATAGAGGAATTGCTGTCGAATTTTTTTGACACGCTAATCATGATTAAGATGATCAGACCGATTTAATGCCGTGCTCGTTCCGACTAGCGGGGCGGGTCGTGACATTTTGGTGGTATCAGAGCAAATGTTTATGGAATTTGATTATAATTGATGTTTGAAGCTGATCTATGAGTATATTAGAGGTGTTGATTTCTGTATTGGATTTTGAAAAAAAATGAAAGGATATCGAAGTAACGACATTGTCAATATTGGATCTAATTTAGGTATGACATGAGATTTGAGGATTCATAATTTTGGAAGAGCTAATTAAGGAATTTTGTTTATGTAGGACACAATGGCAGCTGAGCAATCTTCTCAGACCTCACAAGGACCAAGTGGTGGATATGATGGGAGTAATAATAACAATATGCAGGAGACTTTGGCGTTGATAGCTCAGACGTTGGGAAGCATGGCTGCTCGATCGATGAGACCGCCTGAATTTGAAAATCAGTTGCCATTTGAGCATGTTCGGAAACTAGGTGCAAAAGATTTTGTAGGAACGACAGATTCGAAGGTGCAAGAGACTGGTTTGAACACATGGAGAAGATATCTGAATTGATGGAGTGTACTGAAGTACAAAAGTTGAGATATGCAATATTTTTGTTAAAAGAAAATGCTGATGACTGGTGGAAATCAGTGAAGATGAAATACACCGATCCATCCGAGATTACTTGGCAGATATTTGAAAAAGAATTCAATGAAAAATATTATCCGAGAGTATATCAAGAATATCGATGCAAAGAATTCTTATTTCTTACTCAGGGGAGTTTTTCTGTTGATGACTATGAGAAGCGCTTTACAGAATTATTAAAGTTTGCAGCCTCTTTAGTGAAAACCGAAGAAGATAAATGTCGACGTTTCGAAGATGGACTTCATATAGATATTAAGTCAATGGTCTCAGCCAACGGATATACTGAATATGGTAAATTAGTGGAAGCTGCCCGTAGAGCTGAACGTGTGGTGAGGGAAAGACAGAGGTGTAACGATCACAATAGGAAAAGATTTGGGGAAAGACCATCATGGAGAGGACCCGAGAACAAAGTTAGAAGAAATTTTGAAAATTCAAGGCAATACAACTTATCTGCTCAAAGATATAGGGGAAACCAAATGGGAAGATTTGCTCCAGAGAATTCTAGAAATGCAGGATTTTCTTATCCGTAATGTCCCATATGTGGGAAGCGTCACCCGGGAGAATGTCACAGTGGATCGTCAGGTTGCTATAATTGTGGACAAACAGGCCATGTACGTCGAAATTGCCCAAATCTTGTATCACATTGGGGAAATGCAAGGAGACCGGCTCAACAGAATATCCATGTTAGTGCCATAACTCAAGAACCCCATCCAAAGAAAGAAGAAAAGAGAAATGATATTCCAAGGAAAGGCAATAAAAATGCACAAAATCGGGGAAAAGCTTTTGCAATGACACTACAAGAAGCCATATCTGCTGAGGATGTGGTCTCAGGTACCACTGTTATTTTTGTTAAAAATGCCCATACTTTTATTGATTCTGGTGCCTGTCATTCATTTATTTCTCAAAGATTCTCCGTATTTGCGGATAAAGAAATGAGTATACTTGATCATGCATTATCAATCTCCTTACCTAAAGGAGAGCCTGAGATTGTTTGGAATGTCTTTAAAAACTATTTGATAGAGATAGGAGGAGGTCGAGTTATTGTGAATCTTATCCCTATGGAAATTAATGAATTTTACGTCATTATAGGGATGGATTGTTTGACATCATATCATGCTTTACTAGATTGCTTTCAGAAGAAAGTTATTTTTCGAATGTCAGGTGAGACAGAGTTTACATTTTATGGAGAAAGGAGTGTATACCCAACATGTGTCATTTCTAATATAGTAGCACATAAATTACTCAGGAAGGGATATTCGTCTTTTGTTGCTCTTGTATACAATACAAAAGCAGAATCTATATGTTTATAAAATATTCCTATAGTGAGAGAATTTCCTGAAGTATTTCCTGATGAACTACCGGGACTTCCGCCAGATAGAGAAATTGAATTCAATATTGACTTAATACCTGGTACTACCCCGATTGCATTGACTCCTTATCGAATGGCTCCGGCAGAACTTAGGGAACTGAAGATCCAATTACAAGAGTTAACGGATAAGGGATTTATCCAGTCTAGTATCTCTCTGTGGGGCGCTCCTGTTCTTTTTGTCAAAAAGAAAGATGGTTCTTTAAGACTTTGTATTGATTATCGAAAGTTGAATCGAGTGACCGTACGCAATAATTATCCTCGAATAGATGATTTGTTTGATCAATTGCAAGGGGCTTCTGTATTCTCGAAGATAGACTTGTGATCAGGCTATCATCAATTGAAGATTAAAGCCGAAGATGTCCCTAAAACAGCTTTTCGCACTCGTTATGGACATTATGAATTCTTAGTAATGCCTTTTGGATTGACGAATGCCCATGCTGCCTTTATGGATTTGATGAATCGCGTATTCCGTCCTTTCTTAGATAAATTTGTGATTGTGTTTATTGACGACATTTTAATATACTCGAAGTCAGAGGAAGAGCATAAAGATCATTTGAGGATTGTATTACAAACCTTGAAAGACCATCAATTATTTGTAAATTTTGATAAATGTGAGTTCTGGTTGAAAAAGGTTGCATTTCTAGGGCATGTTATCTCAGCAGAAGGTATATCTGTTGATCCAAGTAAAATAGAGGCAATTTTGAATTGGAGACAACCCGCAAGTGTATCCGAGATTAGAAGTTTTCTTGGCCTAGCAGGATACTATAGAAGATTTGTGGAAAATTTTTCAAGAATTGCAGCGCCATTAACAAAATTGACTCGGAAAGAGGTGAAATTTATCTGGAATGATGAATGTGAAGAGAGTTTTCAAGACCTTAAGAATCGTCTAACCTCAGCTCTAATTCTTAGCCTTCCTTCTGCGAATGGTGGATTTATAATTTATAGTGATGCATCACGTCAAGGTTTGGGATGTGTTTTAATGCAGAATGGGAAGGTGATTGCATATGCATCTAGACAGCTTAAGCCACATGAGCTGAATTATCCTACACATGATTTGGAATTAGCTGCGGTAGTATTTGCCTTGAAAATTTGGAGGCACTACTTATATGGTGAGATATGTCAAATTTTCACTAACCATAAGAGCTTGAAATATATATTCTCTCAAAAAGAATTGAATCTTAGATAGAGAAGATGGTTAGAATTAATAAAAGATTATGATTGTACTATTGAGTATCATCCTGGGAAAGCAAATGTAGTAGCATATGCTCTTAGTCGGAAGTCTAGAGGTGGATTGTCATGTGTAAAGGTTGACCAACACTCATTATGGACCCAGTTAAGGGGACTGCGTGCAAACTTGTCAGTATATGATGATGAGATTTTGTTGGCTACCTTACAAGTTAGGCCTATATTATATGATAAAATACGAGAGGCTCAAGAATCTGATCAAGAAATTAAAAGAATACGAGGGAAAGTAGAGAAGGGAGAAATGCCTGAGTTCACAATAAATGAGCATGGAGTGCTATTTTTCAAGCAAAGACTGTGCATCCCAGAACTTGCGGAGCTTAGAACTGAAATTCTGGAGGAAGCACATAACTCTATGTATGCAATGCATCCCGGAAGTACAAAGATGTATAGAACATTGAAACCATGCTATTGCTGGTCAGGAATGAAAAAAGAGATTGCAGAATATGTATATAGATGTCTGATTTGTCAACAAACTAAACCAGAACATATGCGACCAGCTGGTGCATTGCAACCTCTCCCGATACCAGAGTGGAAATGGGAACATATTACCATGGATTTCGTTACTGGATTGCCCAGGACTCGTCGAGGTCATGATGCGATCTGGGTAATTGTCGATAGATTGACTAAATCCTCTCACTTCTTAGCGGTTAATATGACATATACATTGGATCGCCTGGGTAAAATTTTTGTGGATGAAATAGTACGGTTACATGGAGCGCCAGTTTCAATCGTGTCTGATAGAGATCCTCGTTTTACCTCTAGATTTTGACCTAGTTTACACAAAGCAATGGGTATAAAATTAACATTCAGCACCGCTTTTCACCCACAAACTGATGGGCAGTCCGAGCGGACTATTCAAACTTTGGAAGATATGCTGAGAACTTGTACATTGAGTTTTAAAGATAGTTGGGATGAGCATCTATCTCTTATGGAGTTTTCTTACAATAATAGCTATCAAGCAAGTATTGGGATGGCACCATATGAAGTCCTATATGGTCGAGCATGTAGAACTCCTATTCACTGGAATGAAGTAGGAGAGCGTGAATTAGTCCAACTCGAATTAGTACAAAATACAGTGGAAAAAGTTGAAGAAATCAAAAGAAATTTGAAGATTGCACAAGATAGATAGAAAAGTTATGCGGATAAGAGAAGAAGGGATTTAGAATTTCAAGTAGGTGATCAGGTATTTTTACGAGTATCTCCTTGGAAGTGTATAATCAGATTCGGAAGGAAGGGAAAATTAAGCCCCCGGTACATTGGTCCGTATGAAGTTATAGAAAGAATTGGTAATGTAGCGTATCGTCTCCGACTCCCACCAGAGCTAGCAAGGATACATGATGTTTTCCATGTTTCTACCCTTCGGAAATATATTCCAGACCCATCACATGTTATACAACCGCAAGAGATTCAACTGCAGGAGGACCTTTCTTATAAAGAAATCCCAGTACAAATTTTAGATTATAAAGTTCAAAAACTTCGAACAAAAAGGATACATCTGGTAAAAGTTCTCTGGAGAAGCCATGCAATAGAAGAAGCCACGTGGGAAAGGGAAGATGAGATGCGATCTCAATACCCACACTTATTTTCAAACTGACCAAGGTAAGTAAATTTCGAGGACGAAATTTATTTTAAATGGGGGAGTGTTGTAACGTTTAGAACATATGAAGTGTATGTATGTATGTATGTGTGTATTGATACACCAAAGCTACAATATAGGACCAATGACAACATTTAGAAACAAATATAAATATTAATGGACAAAAGTAACATGTTATTATATATTTTTCCAATGTGGAATATATGTAAAAAAAAGAAAAATATTATTGGGAGTTGCCAATGGATTGGTTACGGATGCTTATAAACTAGCTTTATAAGAGTCAATATCTATAACTTGAGGGACATGTATACCTCAAGTACAAAGGTAGAAATAAAAGACCTGAGTATAGAAGTATACTTTGATTTGTATTTATATTTAGTAGATGGTTGTAAAGAGTGAATAAAGAAAAGTAATGATAGTTGTAAGCAAAAGATATGTACAGAAAAGAATAAAAAAATATCTGGAGCATGAAATAATGGTCGTTGGTGGACAATTACATGGAATAAGTAAAACACCTTATATATTATATATAGACACAAGAAATAGAAATGTAAAGATCCACATGGATAAAGATGGCATGTAGATATCTTGAAATTTGCATGTTAGGATTTATATTGGGAGGGCACGTGAGGGTGTATGCTACGTGTAATATTAATACTTAAGTTTGCCTTGCTCTACGGTACTCTGCATATATTTGAGGGAAAAGGGCACCGCCATTCTTATGACGAAGGAGAGGAGTCGAGGACACATGAAGCTAAGCAGAGGAGAAATGGAGTCTTTTAAGGTTTTGAATCTGTCTTTTATTATTTGATGTTTTGAACTAAAATTCGAGATACTTATGATGACACGAATACAATAAGGAAGCATACGGTTTCGTGGATAGGGTTGTATTAATCTCCAATATCTAAATTATGTGCTCATCAAAAATACCATACTCTCCAGTTACGTAGAAATTAAAAAGACCAGACTTTAATAGCTAAAGTTAGTAATGTTGCTATCCTTTCATTAGTTACAAAATCCAAAAATTTAAAGAAGGTTGGATTTAACAGGTAAAAGTAAATCTTGATAATAGAAATATAGTCTCAACCAACTTTGCAGGTGGTATATCGTAGGCGTACATATCATATTTGCACCACAATGCATTCAATATCTATATATGTATAAGGCAAGAAAGAGATCCAATAAATTAATTATTAGACTTAACGGACATCTCATTAGTTAGAGTAAGATATACATCAAATGATGAAAGTAAAATTTTGACATCTAATGTAACATCTGGGAAAAAGGTAATCGTTATTATTGTATGTACATACAGTAAGAATGACCATAATTTATAATAAGATTGCCATAAAGTTTAACTACTGATTATCATTAAGAATAGGCGTGTATATATATTTATGAAGAGAGCCATTCGTAGTTTATATCAAATAGTAAGAGTGTGTGCGACTACTATTGATGTTAACATAATTTTACAGATGTTCTCAAATTACTTATAAAGATGGTTTTATGGCAAATTGTAAATATTCGGAGAACATAGATTAGATGCTAGCCATAAGAGTATTCTTAATATGGACAGATAATATTGAAGTGGAAAATTAAGTCTAGGATGTCTTCACGGAACTTGCATAACTAAGCTCAACTCGCAGGTGAGTGGTTTCAAGTCTATTTTAAGACATAACCCCTATTTTTAAAGATACATTGCGATATTACAGTTTGTGATGCCTTTTGAATATGCTCTGTAAATGTATAGTTTAGTTTGATAGTCAGATAAGCTGGTTTTTGTCCAAGATGATGGCAGTTTAATGAAGTTGGTATTGTACACAAGCTTAATGTATGGTACAAAAGCTTAGTTTTATGTTTCAGTATTCAATTATGTTGTTTAATACTACAGAAGATTTCAGACAAATATAGATAAGTTCAGTATGTTGATATGATTCAGAGATCATAAAGTTCTCAACTTACCGTTATATTACTATGGATCGGAAAATATGTCAGAAATAATGATCACCACAGTAGTTCTCAGACATGGTCATGAACTAGCCATCAGATATGGTGATGTCATCAGATTTGACCCTGAAACACGCCATCAGATATGGCAATCATCAGATATGATTCAGAGGACTTTGGGTCCACATTTTGTATACACATAGGCTTTGGGTCGTATGCAGAGTGTTCTTTGGCCTTTGGGGCTGTCTACGCGTATGACTCAGTTTGTTTCAGTGTTCATGGACGTAGTATGTTAGCCACAGTGGTGTTGTTATAACAGTTAGAAGATAGAAATTTTTGTTTTTATTTCTGCAAGATTTTAGACAGCCAGATAGTATATTAATTTCAGTTTAATATTTCAATTTCTGTACAACATCATTATTTCGCAGAGCTTCATTTTTCTTATAAAATTGGCCTATTATAGCATTACATTTTATTTCAACTAGCCAGCAAAGTTATTTTCTAACTAGCCAATATTTTTTTTCTTACTAAGTGCTTGAGACCCACTCGCTGGGTCTAAGCTCATTTTGAGTTTAGACTCAACCTTCTATTATTAAATATTATTTACAGACACATGTGAGAAGGAGCCATAGAAGAGGCGAGGGAGTATATTAAGTTGTTGGCGATAGTGTTGGGACATTCACTCCATTCCTGTGTATTGCAGCACATTTTGCATTACAGGTAAACAGTTATATCCAGAAGACACGTGTTTTGTGAAGTGAAAAGAACAGTTGTATCTGGACTTATAATAGTAGATGATGATTATGCATAAGAAACAATGTATATGTTTGGTACTGTGAATGTGGATTATATTTTGGGTGGTTGGGGGGGGGGGTGAATTGCTTATGGAGAATTTTTATGCAAAAGTTTTATAAGAATTGTTTCAGGTACAGGGTAGCATTTGGGAGTCCATAAAATAGAGGAATTGCTGTCGAATTTTTTTGACACGCTAATCATGATTAAGATGATCAGACCGATTTAATGACGCGCTCGTTCTAACTAGCGGGGCGGGTCGTGACATGAATCTACCCACAAGAGGTTGTTCTTGTTGCTGCTACGGTATTCTTTGGCATCTAAAATTGATCCAAACTCCATTGGTGTTGTGAGATAAGTTCTCTCGTTGTTGGGGGAACAACCCTTGATGTGACCTTTGTGCTCTTAAGTATTGTTATGGGTGTATAGCCCGTTTCTTGGGGACATTTTCTGTCCCTCTTTTGTAGGAGAAAATTAGGCTATTTATTGTTGTCCACCAAATGTTCGACAAAAAACCACAAAGAGCCTCATTGAGATCTTTTGTGTTTCAAGTTCTTTGTGTTGAACTGCTACCCCTACTGTACTCAAGGTGTATGATTAAATGTCTGTGAGAGATAGTCAAAGTTTAAAGGTTACGAATTTTCTGGTGAATGATTCTATGATGCTTGGAGCATCCACAGAACCTGACTCGACAAAGGATACCATTATGGAATTGCAGTCCATCTTGAAGGAATCATTTACGAAAGAACATGTCTCCTTGCAATCAACAAACAATGGTTCAGCTTTTACTATAAGAAGAACTAGAAATCTAAGTGGATTATCGACAGTGATGCTTCCTATAACATGACAGGTGATCATAGAATGTTTCATGACTACAAGTTATCGTCTAGAAGAGAGAAAGTTACAGTTGCAGATGGGTCTCCAGCTATTGTTGCTGGAAAAGAAACGATTTCTGTTGTTGATCGTTTCCTCCTTACCGATGCACTTCATGTCCCCGATTTCCCAATAAATCATTTATTAGTTAGTAAGATTACTAAAAAATTACACTGCGTACTAACTTTTTATCACAATTCGTGTGTTTTGGAAGACTTGCAGACAAGAAAGAAGATCGTAATTGGATTAGTTGAGGATGGATTATATCTTCTTCCAGCTCTAGTGGGTTAAGCCCTTACATCTGTGATGAAAGCCTGCTTTGAAAAGGACAACTCTACTTTAGTACGAAAATGACATGAGCGTCTTGGTCATATCAATTTTTCTTCTCTATATAAGTTCAAGCCTGAGATTTTCTCTGGATTGTTTGAGGATGATTTGCAATGTGAGGTTTGTCAATTTACAAAGCAAACACGAACTACATTTCCTGCATCTACTGGGAAATCTACTTATGCATTCAAATTGATGCATTCTGATGTTTAAGGTCCGTCAAATGTGAAGAGCATGGGTGGTCATAAGTACTATATCACTTTCATTGACGATTTTTCACGAAATACTTACATGTACCTTTTAAAAATAGAAGTGAAGTTCCTGTTACTGTAAAGAACTTTATAAATATGGTAAGCACTCAGTATGTAATAAGAGTAAGAACGCGCAAGACTAATAATGTCAAGAAGTATATGGAAAGATCCCTATATACTTTTTTTGACGAGAAGGGTATTATCCATGAAACCTCGTGTAATTACACGTCATAGCAGAATGAGATAGTTGAAAGAAAAAAAACACCATTTATTGAATGTCACACGAGCACTCCTACTCCAGCGAAATGTGGCAAAGAATTTTGGGGAGGAGTCGTCTTAATTGTTGCCTATCTAATCAATAGGACACCATCTGCCGTAATCGGGGAAAGAACTCCTTTCTCTGCCATCCATCCAGATACCTCTCCCTTCAGTTTGGACCCACGAGTTTTTGGATGTGCCTACTTTCTCACAATTTTGGACCAGGTTGGCTTAAGTTGGATCCAAGAGCCACGAAATGCATCTTTATTGGGTATTCCGGAACTAAAAAAGGATACAAATGTTATGACCCCATGGCAGTTCGTCTTCATCTAAGGATGTTACTTTCTTCGAGAGTGAGTCCTATTCTCTAAGAGATTTCCTCAATGGGAGTCTATGAGTATAAATGTTGAGAAAAATGAGGATGGAATTTATTTTCTTGGTGACATACAAAAGACTATCCATGTGGGGGAGAACAATGAACAAGATAGAGACAAAGACAATGAAAATACATGCAAATTTGGACAGACTTATAGTAGACGAAAGGGACCAGATAAAGTGGTGGAAATCGGAGAAGAGATGATACCGAACCAGGGTGTCAACCTTTCCTCCGACCATGACGTCAACCCTTCCATGGGTGATTTTGGTCATGAAAGCTCTACAAGAGCTTCTCTCCCTCCTGATATTCATACTGATAATGTCAACCCTTTAGTGGATGAGCATCCCATTGCTATAAGAAAATATACTAGAACTGTTCGAGTCTACTCGTTATCCAGTGGAGGACTTTGTTGCTTATACCAATATGATTCAAGATATAAATGCTTTATTACCTCTATTGATGCTCATCATGTTCCCAAAAATTTTGATGAAGCAAAAAAGGATCAGAAATGAATTATTGCTATGAAGGAAGAAATGGATGCCTTGGTTAAAAATAATTCTTGGGATATTGTTAATGCTTCAAAGGGTGTTCACCTTGTTGGTTGGCTCTAAATGGGTCTATACAATCAAATATGATGCGGATGGGACTGTCGATAGATTCAAAGCTCGGCTTGTGGCTAGAGGATATAGCCAGAAATATGGGATTGACTACCTGGAGACATTTTCTCCTGTCGCCAAGATGAATACGATCAGGGTTGTTATTTGTCTATGTTATACAATATGAAGAATGCAGAAGCGATTGATAAACAGAGCATAGGAATATAGAAAGATAAACATGAAACACCATGATTTTACGTGGAACCGTACTCCGTGAGGAGCGGGATGAAACCACGGGAGAAGCCCTCAAAGGAGCGTGTTTTTCTATTGCTTTTCTCCATAAGTACAGGAGGCCTGGGGCTCCTTATATGGCCTCTCTAGAGCCTCCAAGTCCCACCACTGGACGATGTGGGACTAAACACTGGATGGGGTAAATGGATCTTCTCCGGGATCCATTTACCCTGCTACAACTCAATATGGCGCATACATGAATACTCCAACACTCCCCCTCAAGCTGGAGCATGCAATGCTCAGCTTGGACAAACAGAAAGAAACTCAACTCAACGCTACAGGACACTACGAACAATATCAACCCAACGCGCACATTGCTGCAGTCGAGGACGTTGCTTCTCATGCCGTGCAGGTGAGGAGGATGAACGGGCAGGAGTGTGAGTCAAGTCTGAACAACTGTAGAGTCTGAATATCTGGCTGGTCTGGATAATCTGCATCTGGATCTGGAATACAAGACCTGTGACTCTACGTATACAATCCCCCTTTCTCCCATACTTGTCGGAACATGGACGTCGATAATGTTGGGAGAAGACAACAATAATGGGGAAGACAACATGAAAACTCTTTGCCGATAATGATAATAATTTTTTTCGGCTTTTGCTTCGCATTTTTTTTTTGAAAATTGCATACGGCTTTTCTTTGTATGCGACTCTTTCAAAGGATTTTTTTATGCGTACGGCTTCTTTTTTTATTGTACGCGCCTCTTTTCCTCAAAACATTTTTTTCTTCCTTTTTTTTGCAAAACTTTGCGTATGGCTTTTTATTGTACGCGTCTTTTTTTCTTTTTTTAATCAATCCACCTCCTTTTTTCTCTCTCTTTTTTTCTTTTTTTCCTTTTTTTGGTAATGCTATTGGGCCCATTCGGCCCTGGAAGAAACATGCGCAGCTTACTAGGGCTGAAAAAAAAGCCATCCACGCCCCTCCCTTTTTTCTTTTTTTTTCACGCCAGGCCCCCACCTCCCTTTTTGTTTATAAAATAGGACCACTCTGGGCCCATACCGTAACCCAAAAAGCAAAATTTCTGTTGTTAGGGTTCCCAGCAGGAAACCCTTCGTTTCACGCCGCCGAGGGTTGCCTGGTGGTGCTTGCGCCGCTTGGGTGCCAACTGCGCAGGAGACCTGGCAGGGAGATGCACCGCCACACGACGCGCTTGGAAGGATCGCTCTCATGCCTGAGCCCTTGCATGGGAGGGCTCGTCGCCCGCATGGAGCCTTCTCGAGATCGAGCGCGGAGCTTGCGATGCTTGGAGATGTGTCGCCGAGATGGGAGGGCCTCTTGGGGACGGCGCCGCCTGGCTGGAGCAGATGCACAGGGGGTCCTCCGCCTGCTGGAGGTTGGCGGCAAGGGCCCGCCGCCTGGGGCCACCTGGGAGATGCCGCATGGTGTCGCCACGGAAGGAGAGGGCGAGCGGCATGCCTGGAGTGCGCGAGCCCTTACAGCTCCTTTGTTGATGGAGAGATCTGGGTTTGCACTGTTTTCGCCTGGAAGCTGTGCGGAGGGTGCGCTCGCCTGGCCCTTAACCTTGTGGTCGTGGGTTCGGGCCACTTGCGGCGAAATCGCGGGTATCGAAAGAGGGAGACGGAATCAACGCCGATGTATTGGAGCCTGGACCGCGAGATGCTTGGAGACTGCCTGGTATCTCCTCGTGAGGTTGTAAATGAGATCCTGGCTGCGAGAGGGGAACAAGAAGCTGATGACGCCTGAAGGATCAGGGGGTAGGGGGCGCCGCCGAGATCGATGATGCGTCTGCGCCTCCTCATGGAACAAATCTGGAAGAGAAATGCTACAGCAGGGGACGGCATATAGATATTCCAGAAATTAGGGTTTCAATCGAAACCCTAGAACTTGACAGAACTTGATAAAATCACAATCATGATCTTTATAAAGAAGATCTACAAGAACAAACACTAATTGAATCTTGAACAAATAAAAAAACTTGAAATCCTCAAGATCGACCCGCTCTGATACCATGTTAGAAAATAGGAAGCGGAAGCAGAATTGGAAATAAAGAAATATAAACATGAAACACCATGATTTTACGTGGAACCCTACTCCGTGAGGAGCGGGATGAAACCACGGGAGAAGCCCTCAAAGGGGCGTGTTTTTCTATTGCTTTTCTCCATGAGTACAGGAGGCCTGGGGTTCCTTATATAGCCTCTCCAGAGCCTCCAAGTCCCACCACTAGACGATGTGGGACTAAACACTGGATGGGGTAAATGGATCTTCTCCAGGATCCATTTACCCTGCTACAACTCAATATGGCGCATACACGAATACTCCAACAGTCTAGCAACCCATTTTTCCAATGTATCAGTTACATGCGAAAAATATTTTCTTGAATGGTGATCTTAAAGAAGAAGTGTATATGAAAATGCCACATGGGTTTGAGAAGGACAACAAGTGCTGCAAACTAAAAAGGTCTTTATATGGATTAAAATAGTCACCAAGAGATTGGTTTAAACGTCTCCGTGTGGTTATGATTTGGAATGGATATATCCAAGTGAATGGAGACCACAGCTTGTTTATAAGGAGGAATGACAAAAAAAGATCTATTCTTTTAGTGCATGTCGATGACATGATCCGTACAGGTGATGATGAAGAAGAAATTTACAGGATTAAGAAAATACTTGCAGATGAATTTGAATTGAAAGACTTGGGAAAGTTAAAGTACTTCCTACGCATTGAGATGACTCGATCTCCAAGAGGTATGTGTCTAAGTTAACGAAAATATGCTCTGAACTTATTGAAAGATTGTGGCATGTTGGTATGCAAGCCTACGACTAATCCTATTGAGGCAAACCATAAATTGAATAAAGAGGATGGTGACATTCTTGATGATGCAAGATAGAGTAGGCATCAAAGATTGGTGGGAAAGTTGATCTATCTTACCTTTTCTAGACCAGATATTACATATGCTATAAATATCGTGAGTCAATTTATACATGCTCCTACTACCTCTCATGCTAATGCGGTAAATAGAATTCTATGCTACATAAAAGGATCATCGGGAAAAGGTCTTTTGTTCAAGAAGAATCATTAGGTCATTATTGAAGGATACACTGATGCTGATTGGACTGACTCCATTGATGACATAAGATTCACCTCAGGTTATGTGGTATATTTGTGTGGAAATTTGATTATTTGGAGAAGTAAGAAGCAAAATGTGGTTTCAAAATCAAGTGTTGAGTGGCTTGTATCTCGATTTTATTGGACAACAAAATCGAAAGAACTTTGGCTCGTCTTGACCGTAGTAGATTGGTTGCTGGTCTTGCCCCATGGTTTTTCCCTTACTCACATCGAGTAAGGGTTTCCACGTAAAAAACTTTGTCTCGTGCGGTTGCTTGTTGTGCTTGCTTGTGATTGTTCTATCATTGTTGCCATTGAGTTCCCGTGTGGGGAACACATATTGTTGTTGTGCCATCTTTGCTGCAGGACAGTTCTAAGGGATACTCCTTGTGTATCATATCCCCAACAAAAGGGATCTCCCATTCTCAAATTTGCATATAATCAGTGGAAGCAACACCTTATGCTTTCTTCACAGAGAAAGACAGCAGCCCAATCCCAATGGTCTCTCCAACCGAAACCCCCCCCCCCAATGGAGGATAGGAACTACACCATCAAAAAAACTCCAAAACTATGATCAGAGAGGTCAGACGAACATAATGGGCCTAACCTTACGAGCCTAGGGCTCACCAACATGCAAGAGGTTGTCGGATTTGGCAAGATTTAAGATATTTGAAGGAAACTAGATTTGATTATAGTCTATGGCGCATCCCTACAACATGGAGAACTTGAGGTCACGCAACATGGAGTGAGAACTTTTGGTTACTATATATGCAGAGTGGCATGGAAACACACGTGCACATGCATGAAAAAATGCATGTGCACGTTACATTGGGTTGGGCTCAGACGCAGGGCACAAGCAATGGTGCAGTTTGATGTGGGCATTTGATTTAGTTTTGCATGGAACAATATTGATTGGGATGGAAAACATAAGTTTGACATGTTTGTGACATGCAGGGCCCTTATGTGCATGGAAACAATTGGGATGGCAAACATACTTTCATTCGCATGTTCCCTTCTTTGTGCGACTCTGAGAGATCTAAATTGTGCATCATTGTGGTAGTGGACCATCAGAATTTGGGAGTATGAAATGACTTTGTACTTCGGTATTGTAGTGGATGTTTCTTCTCTAAGGAGTTCCTTTTAGGAGTCTTCGATAAATTTGCTCATGAGCCCATCTGCAGGATGTTTCTTCATAGTGTTGATTTGGCTTTTACAGTTTGTGTCCCTGTTAATGTTCTCGATGTGCGTGCAAATATTTTTTATCACAGATCCAGAGTATAATGAACGTGTATGCAATTCATGTTCTCTTTTGTATGTGTTGATATATGTATTCCTTATATTGTGTATGGACTGATTTCAAGATATCCGTTCTCTTTGTTCAAATGCTTTGAATCATAATCTTTAGATTAGACTTTGTTCAAATGCTTTGAATCATAATCTTTAGATTAGACTTGATGTAGCCGTGCCCCATGTCCATGATCTCTCTATCGATAGCGACAAAGCATCTTTGAAGAGACTTAGAAGCAAAATATATCCAGGTGCTATTTAGGTCAAAAGTTATTTGGATTCATATATCTGGATATGGATATAAAGTGTAACACCCCCAAAAAATAGTCCCATACCGTGGAACACGAAAAGTTCCGGGTGGGATAAATAGCGAGGAGCTTACTACCGAGCAACCCGGCTTGAGCATTTTGGGGGTGGTTAATCGGGTCCGTATGGGCCCGATCCCAAGAGGTTGTCAAGGCCAGTAATGTTCCAATAATGGACCAGGGACCTAAGCCCGGGACGTTACAAATGGTATCAGAGCCGAACGTCCTCTGACAGTGGAACGGGCTACCCGAGAGGTGGAGCCGCCCCTACAAGAGGTTGGAGGAAATGGCTACCCGGAGCGTGCAGCCGCCACTGTCACTGGGAAGAAGTGATGAGCCATGTCGCAACGAGGACGTTGCGAATATAAGTGGGGGAGGTTGTAACACCCCCAAAAAGATAGTCCCATACCGTGGAACACGAAAAGTTCCGGGTGGGATAAATAGCGAGGAGCTTACTACCGAGCAACCCGGCATGAGCATTTTGGGGGTGGTTAATCGGGTCCGTATGGGCCCGATCCCAAGAGGTTGTCAGGGCCAGTAATGTTCCAATAATGGATCGGGGACCTAAGCCCGGGACGTTACAAATGGTATCAGAGCCGAACGTCCTCTGACAGTGGAAAGGACTACCCGAGAGGTGGAGCCGCCCCTACAAGAGGTTGGAGGAAATGGCTACCCGGAGCGTGCAGCCGCCACTGTCACTGGGAAGAAGTGATGAGCCATGTCGCAACGAGGACGTTGCGAATATAAGTGGGGGAGGTTGTAACACCCCCAAAAAGATAGTCCCATACCGTGGAACATGAAAAGTTCCGGGTGGGATAAATAGCGAGGAGCTTACTACCGAGTAACCCGGCTTGAGCATTTTGGGGGTGGTTAATCGGGTCCGTATGGGCCCGATCCCAAGAGGTTGTCAGGGCCAGTAATGTTCCAATAATGGACCGGGGACCTAAGCCCGGGACGTTACATAAAGTATGGAGTACATAGGCTCCCTAGAAGTAGTGTTTGTTCTATTAGAAATAATTGTTTGTTTATGCCCCTTTCTTTTATCCATAACAATGAAGAACACCCATAGACAATTGTTTATAATCTCTTATGTTTTTTTCGTAACAACGAAGAGCAATCTACTCTCGTCCAAGATGTACTACTAATTACATGCAAACCTTGTAAATATGTTTTGTGCATGCTTGATTTTGTCTTCATGCTTGATTTTCCCAATTTCATTTGCATTGAAATCACAAATCAAGTTGATACATATTAAACTAGTGAGCATAAAAACTAAACTAATCCTCACCTGAGAAGCAAATCTTGCTCCACTTGAAGATCTTCATCTTTAGATTTACCCCTAGCACGAGTGCCAGCTAAAGCTTCACTTGAGACATGTAATTCTTTTCGATGAAATAGTTTCTCTGGCTATTCAGAATGGTAAAAGATATTGGTTAGACAGCAATATATTAATGACGGAGGCAAATTGTCAATGGATTAGAAAGTATGATCCTTGATGAATTAACAGTATAAATCTAGGTAAAATTCGTAATTAAAATATCTAATCTAATCAATTATTATAAAAAAGTTAATAGAAAATATAGTAACGTAAAAAGCCAATCCAATAAAAAGGTAAGTGAGGTTCATAGTAATCTATTCGTCTCGTCTTGTTACTCCAGAGAGTGAACAAGTAGAAGTTGTGAAAAGAGCGAACAAGTAAAAGTCCTGTGAAAAGAATTAAATATCTTTAAAAAGCAAAAAAAAAAACTTTAAGAACACGCGTGCAACTTCATAACAAAAATACGGTCCTTGAAGAGAACATAGTTGCACAACCTAGACATAGTGTGTTTTTTGTCATAGTTAAAACATATACGTATTCCAAATGATAAGACAATAGTTGACCAAGGAAAGAAACAAATGCTAAAACAGAAGGCAGTCTAGGTTATAAACTTATATATTGGAATAAAGAGTTAAGGTTATAAAGTTATATATTGGAATAAAGAGTTACTTTTTTATCATAAATTTCCTTTGCTTTTCCTTCTAGGTAGGTGAGATGTATGCGGACTTGAAAAACCATCAAATTCCATCGTTCCAGCTACTAGGTGAATTCATGAATCGCCTCCAATGACCAATGCTAGTGAAATACGTGAACTAATTTCTTACATGCTATGAACTTCGTGTACATGAATAAAAACAACAAGATAAATAAAGTATCTTTTCTATGGATCCAGAAATGTAGATTTGTATATGGTATTTCTTGTAAATCCATTGTTAATTTCACAATTACATGAAAACAAAAAGCACATTTACACCCAACCGATTTACCTAACTTCTATCTGCATTACTTCGTCAACGGAACAAAGAATGGCACATAACTACCATCTATCCCTTCATATCCCACAAATTTGTATCCCTGCAACCGAACAGAAACAGGGGATACAACAGCTTAATCCATCCTTATCCCATATCCCATATCTCGCTACCAAACGCCTCCTTAAAAAAACAACAAAAGCTGTTTAGGAACACTCAAGCAACTTCATAACAAAAATATGTTCCTTGAAGAAAACATAGTCGCACAACCTAGACATAAGTGTGTCTTATGTCATAGTTAAAACATCTATGTATTCCAAATGATAAGGCAATAGTTGACCAAGGTAAGAAACAAACACTAAAATAGAAGGCAGTCTAGGCTATAAAATAGGAAATTTGTTTCATACTCATTTTATGCTTCGAAACAAACTGCTTCACCCATTTAACAGAGTATAGTTCCACACAATGAACATAAATTCTCCTAGAAAACAATACAAAGAAATATTCTAAAGTGTGAAGGAAAGTATAGGACTAATATGTATGACCGCAAAATGCTAATGGACTCGACTCTTAATTGTAGCTAAAAAATATTCTCACAATCGCATTGAAGAATATCTTGGAGGAGCATCACATTTTCCAACGTCATGCACATGAAAACCAACCAGAAGGAACTTTATAAAAACTTCCAAATTAACTTATTAGCAAGCATCGTGGTAAACATAGAAATTATGACGATGTTCAGAAAGCAAGAGAAGGGTTTCAATCATTCCCATTCTTCCGAATATCACTTATATGCAAAGAGGTGCATGTGTTGACATACAGTGTTCCCAATAAATGCAGGGGCATTAGGCGGCTGGATACAAAATTGATATGCATTTTGGCCTTCAACCTGTAACAATATAAAAGATATCAATACTTCCAAAGGTGCGGAGGTTACTTTAACGAACAAAGCATCCAAATATAGGTCCAGTACCAACAAGCATGCCAACAATGTTACTGGATCAATGTCGGTGTCTGTGACTATTCTACTACTTCGAGCAAGTACAACCTGGTGAATTCAGAGTTAGCAACTCGCAATAGAGTAATCTAAACTAAAGAAAAATATTTATCCATCACGATCCAGATTCTAATGACAATTTACAAAAATCTGCAAGAGGGCAACCAGAAAAAGCAGAACAAAGACATCAGCCACTACAAAATAAATGTCATCACTGTAGAGTCTCAAAATAGTATTTGACGATGAACTCCCTAGCAATGAATCTTATCACCTCCCAACTGCTAGTGCCTTCTATGCCAACCCCTCCTCCCTAGTTTTCCAAACATTCATCCGACACATGCCAAAACCCTCATTCGATATGCCTTCCTCACCACCCCTGATTCAAGATCCATTGGAATTGTAGCCTCATCTCCTCATTGGTCCCCAAACCCTAGAGCAGCCACTAAAGTATGTCCACGATTTCTTTGTCGGCTTGGGAGAGGAGGAAACAGATCTGATCAACAATGCACAAGCATAACAACGATCAAACAAGAGAAATCATGCACAATCACACAACACAAGTGTTGGTATGCCTTGATTCCTTACCATCTGACCTAGGTTGAAGAACCTCATATGCGCCCCGAGCTAGAGATGTAGGGGGGGAGCACGTGTACTCCCCTCCACCCCCTATAGGGGTGGGGGGCAGTGTCGTGGTGAATTTTTTTATAAGTGGCTCTATTTGTATACAGATATATGGATCTATTTGTATCAGCGATCCGTCTATACTATGAACTCCCATAAGGTTAGGACTCTTTGTATCATATGTACTCTCTTCTTTCTTCACATAGTGAAAAACTGACCGTCGCCGCCCAAGGACGTAGGTCACTTACAAGTTAACCATGTAAATCCATGTGTCTTCGTGCTTACTTGATTGATTTTGTGAGTGTTTGCTTCCACGATTCTCCATAATAATGATTTATAGTAGTTCGATAACGTGCCTACTCTAATTGCTCATACCATACTCTCATTGTAGTCTCGTGAATACTTTTAGTACAATGAATAGTTGGCCCAAGGGCCATTTTTTGTCGTGAGATTACGGTTAGAGTTATATGGAGGTGCATGTAAAATTACTAATATATCCCTAGTTCATAGAAAAATTCAAGTTGTTCATGTGATGGTACTCTAGTGTGAGCGGTCCATTTACCCATTAAATTTAACCGGATTCCATTAAAAAGATGTGCATATTTCCATCTTTGTTTAGCAAATTTAAAAAAGATGTAATCCTTCTTCCTCCCCACCCTCCTCCTTACATCCCCTTCCCCTCCACCTGTGGCAATTAAAGATCTTCACGGGTGGGAGATTGCAACAGTAATGACATATGCAGTTGCCTTCACTATAGATCCAACAACGGATCTTGAGGGAGCTACAACATGGTGCCATCAACAACTACAAGTTGCAACAACGATGGATCTTCGCTGAGGAGATTGCAGTAACAGATGTCGACGTAGGAGCAATTGGTGTGAATTACAACTACTTGCAACAGCAGCAAGAGCACCATCATCGGATGATGCCTCAACACATCAATGTGAATCCAATGCAACTCCTTAAATCCACAATCCTATGTGTTCTCGTGATAGATCTCATTGAGGCATGCATTGTTATTGTTGGAAGAAAAGAGTCTTTGTTGTGTTTCATAGAATAACCCTAGGCTCTCTTATATAGGGAGAGGCCTTATGGGTAAATTACATGAACGTCTAAATAGAAGAAAGAAATAGCAAAGAAATACAGAAACAATTATTAATACTAGAAACTATCTCTACACTCCCCCTCAAGGTGGAGCATAGATGTCGATCATGCTCAGCTTGGATGAACATCTCTGAAAAGGTCCTCTGAGCAATGGCTTTGTGAATACGTCAGCCGTTTGATCTCCTGAGCTAACGTGGGCCGTGAATATCAATCCTCTCTGGATCAGGTCCCTGGTGTAATGGCAGTCAACTTCAATATGCTTGGTCCTCTCATGAAAAGCTGGATTGTTGACAATGAATAATGCTGCCTGATTGTCACATAGGAGCTTCATAGGTAGAGGTACAGCTACATGTAAATCTTCTAATAAGGAGCGAACCCACATCATTTCCGTACTGGCTTGGGCCATTGCCCTGTATTCAGATTCCGCACTGGATCTTGCCACCACCGTTTGTTTCTTGCTTTTCCAAGACACCAGAGAGCCTCCAACATAAACTGCAAACCCTGAGGTAGATTTTCTATCCTTAGGGCACCCTGCATAATCTGCGTCTGCACACGCTGAGATGGATAAGTCTGCGCCCTTTCTGAATAGTAGCCCTAACCCTGGAGAAGACTTTAGATACCTCAGTATCATGTGTATAGCATCCATATGAACCTGTCTTGGCTGCTCCACAAACTGGCTCACCCGGTTAACTGCAAATGCAATGTCTGGACGGGTTATAGTAATATAGAGGAGTTTTCCCACCATCTCTCTATATCTCCTCTTATCCACTTCATCAGTATCATCATCATATAGCTTCATGTTGGGGTCCATGGGGATGCTTGATGGTTTACACCCATCCATACCTGTCTCAACCAAGAAGTCTGTAATGTACTTCCGTTGTGTCATCACCAAGCCATGTGCATTCCTTGCAAATTCCAACCCCAGAAAATATCTTAGGGTTCCAAGATCCTTTGTAACAAACTGACGACCTAGGAATGCCTTCGCTCTTGCTATGCCTTGAACATCATCACCCGTAACAAGAATATCATCCACATAGACCATTATGACAACTGTACCAGCCGAGGACTTCTGCACAAACAACGAGTGATCAGCATTGGACCTCTTGAATCCCTGGTGCTCAATCAGATTGGACAGCTTCTGGAACCACGCTCGTGGACTCTGTTTGAGGCCATATATCGCCTTGTGAAGTCTACAGACCATATGCTTCTCCCCCTCAGCAGCAAACTCAGGTGGCTGTTGCATGTAGACTTCCTCCTGTAAGTCCCCGTACAGAAAAGCATTCTTGACATCTAGCTGAGAAATGCTCCAATCACGAACCACTGCAACAGATAGGAGAACACGAAGAGTCGAGTGTCTCACCACTGGAGAGAATGTATCCATGTAGTCAACGCCATATGTTTGCGTAAACCCACGGGCTACCAATCGTGCTTTGTACCTCTCCAACGTGCCATCTGCATGATATTTGACTGTGAAGACCCATTTGCAACTCACAACTGAGGCGTCAGGAGGTGCAGGGACCAAAGACCATGTGCCACGGGTCTGCAAGGCCCCCATTTCTTCTTCCATAGCTAATCTCCAGCACTCACTCTTCAGGGCTTCCTGGTATGTCCGTGGTATGGCCACGGAAGATAATGCTGTGGCAAACTTCTGAAAATCACCAGTGAGTCGGTGGAAGGAAACCTGTGAAGAAAATGGATAGGAAGCACAATGCCGTCTCTGTTTCCGAATAGCAATCGGAACATCAAGATCATCATCTGTATCCACATGTAATGAGTCATCCTGCACATGTACTGAACCTGACCCATCAGTGGTAACATCATCTGAACATACCTGAGGCGTAGTGATTGGCTGAGCTGTCATCTGAGCAGGACTTGGGCGACGCGTATAATGTTTAGGAAACGGTGATATGATTTGATGTGGAATGGGTGGAGGTGGGGGTGGTGGTGGCGGTGGTGCTGGCGTAGGAACGGACACAGGAGACGACGCAGGTGACCTCGAAGTAGGTGGTGGTGGAACATACACATCATCAGTGGTGGCGGATGGTACCATTCTGTCCCCAGCTGGCGAGAAATACATAACTGACTCGAAGAAGGTGACATCCGCACTAACAAAGTACCTATTGGTTGTAGGATCATAACACCGATACCCCTTCTGGGTTCTGGAGTAACCAACAAAGACGCACTTGACTGCTCTTAGAGAGAGTTTGTCAAGTCCAGGAGATAGTCGATGGACAAATGCCACAGCGCCAAAGACACGGGGCGGTAGAGTGAAGAGCTCCCTGTCTGGAAAAATAAGAGAGATAGGTATCTTCTCTCCAAGGACAGAGGACGGCATTCTGTTGACTAAATAGCATGCAGTACGGACAGCATCCCCCCAGAAAGAAATAGGGGCACAACTTTGAATCAACAGGGTACGAGTAATGTCCAAAAGATGGCGATGCTTTCTTTCTGTCACACCATTTTGTTGGGAAGTATAAGCGCAGGTGGTTTGGTGAATAATGCCCTTCAATGAAAAATATAGGGAAAGAGAGCGTGTACAAAATTCCAGGGGCATTGTCAGTTCGAACGTATTTGACAGAGGAAGAGAAAACATTCTGCACTTCATTAACCAAATTTTTGATAACATCTCCTGCTTCTGATTTATTCTTCAAAAGAAATACCCAAGAGACACGAGAAAAATCATCGACGACAACTAGATAAAACCTGTGTCCCTGGTGATCGGGAACACGACTCGGACCCCATATATCTATATGTAGCAACTCAAAAGGGGAGCTACTGCTCCGACTCTGACGACTTGGGAAGCTCGACCTATGATGCTTTCCCAATTGACAAGTTTCACAGCGAAACGACGAACTTGGAGAAATCTGGGGCAGAAGATGGCGCATTTTCTGGATCGGAAGGTGACCAAATCGAAGATGCCAAATATAAGGAGAGACTGGTCCAGCGGAGTGAGAAGAGACGCCAGCATAGGAATCCCGAACCAGCCGATATAAACCATTTTGCTCAGAGCCACAACCAATCACCTTGCCCGTGAGTATGTCCTGAAAAATAACAGAAGACGGGTCAAAAATAGCACGACAATTCAAGTCCTTTGTAATCTGACTAATAGACAGCAAGTTTAGTGAGAACTCAGGAGCATGTAAAACATTCTGCAGCTGCATAGTAGAGGATAAGAAAACCTCCCCCTGGCCAACAAGGGGTGAGTGGGTACCATCCGCTATCTGTACCGAGCGGCCTGGATGAATATTCTTGTAGGCCCGTAACCGTCCCTTATCTCTACAAAGATGATGTGTAGCTCCGGAATCTATAACCCAGTCAGATATATCATGAGAATGTGTGTGTGCTGATGAACTATCTGAGCTACTGGCTGCAGCGGATGAACTGGTAGATGTTGTGGCAGCAATGTCTGAAGGACCACCAGAATCACCAGACGAATGTGGCATAATATCGCGGAGACGGGCCACAAGTTCGTCAAATCTCTGATCTGTAGTAGACGGTAATGGAGACTGTGAATGCTCTGCAACTCGTGCTGATGCGGGGAACCCATGCTTTGAATAGCATGTCTCCTCTGAGTGTCCAGTTCTATGACAATACGAGCACATCTGACTGAAGCGACCTCTTCCTGGAGGTCCTCGACCACGTCCACGACCACGTCCAGAAGGCGATCCACCTCTCCCATGCGAAGCTGCCATCGCAGATGGTGGTGGAGTAGAAGAACTGGAGGAAACTGGAATGCGATTGAGCCTTCTGTAGACATCCTCCACTGGAGGAATAACCGCATCTGCTAGAATCTGTGACCTGGCAGCATCATACTCAGGGTCGAGAGCTGCAAGAAGAACACCCACCATGGTGGCGTTCCGAAACGTCTTATGTTGCTCCGGAGTAGCTGTCAGAGGAATGGTACTGTATAGCTTCTCAAACATCCCTCTCATGGATGTGTATAGAGAGTGAAGAGGTCTGCCGGCCTGCTTCATCGTAAAAATATCATGTTGAAGCTGCAACATCTTTGTCTCGTTTCGCACTTGCGAATACGTAGCAGCAAGGATATCCCACATCGCCTTAGCAGTGGGCTGATGAAGGACATCGTTAGCTATCTCCATTGTCAATGTACCAGACAGCCAGACTTTCGCGTAAGCATCATCAGCCTCCCATGAGGCATAGATCCCTGTCTTCTCCGCAGGCTCATCTTCGGTAAGAATGTGTTTCTTACCATTTGATTTCATGAGACTCATGAACTGCATAGCCCATAGCTCATAGTTGGACCCGTCCATCTTCACTATCGACGCTGGACCTTTGAATGCGCCGGTGTAGGGTAAATCGATTTTCGATTCTGACATAGTGCTGCTCGAAGAAGACGAAGGGAAAAAGCTAGGCACGTTGATGAACGTCTACACCAACTTCATTAGATTTGAGTACGTGTGTAGACCTTTACGCACTCAAATCCACAAATCGGAAGGAACAAAAAACTAGGGCACGCCTCCAATGAAGCTTACAGCCCTTGAAACGCCTCGAGACAGCCGGCTATGGACTGTTGAAGGCCAGAAGATGGCCTACAGACGCGGTTGGGACGCCGCTGGTGCAACAGGGAACCGGTGGCAGCGTTGGTGTCCCGCTAGGCGCGGGTTTTGGCGGCTGGGGAGCACCTGGAAGGCGCTGGCGGCGACAGAAGGCCGCTGGGGATGGCTGAAAGCCACTGGCGGCGGCCAGGAGCCACTCGGAAGGGGCAGCGGGGGCCGCTACTGGGCAGAGCTGGGGCTGTTTGGCGATCGGGAGCCCCTAGATGTTGCGGCTGGAAGCGATGGGGGCGGTAGGAGGCCGCTGGGAGACTGCGGTTGAGAGCCCCAAGTTGGCTCGACGAGAGAAGAAGAGAGGGGCGGCGGGTGGGGAAGGGAGGGGCGGCGGGTAGAGAACCCTAGGGCGGCTCTGATACCATGTTGGAAGAAAAGAGTCTTTGTTGTGTTTCATAGAATAACCCTAGGCTCTCTTATATAGGGAGAGGCCTTATGGGTAAATTACATGAACGTCTAAATAGAAGAAAGAAATAGCAAAGAAATACAGAAACAATTATTAATACTAGAAACTATCTCTACACTAGAAACTATCTCTACAGTTATCATGATGCGGCTAGGAAACAAAGAACATGATTGACTTGGTTTTATTTCGTTTCCAATTTCTATGTTACTGCTGGAATGAAAAGAACATGATTGGCTTGGTTTTATTTCGTTTCCAATTTCTATGTTACTGCTGGAATGAAATGCTCTGAAGTTAGTTCCAAATTCTTGTGGAGATGTGTGCATATCTCAAACTGATTAGAGTTCTTTCTCCAATTCATCCATTAAGCTACACCAGTATGATCAAATGCATGGGTTTGATTTTTTCTCATGAAGGGTGGGTGGGTTTACCGAAAAGGAAGAGGAAGAAGGGGAGAGAAGAAGAAATGAGGGAGAGAGGAAGAAATCCAACCGTTGGATTTGTTGTGATTTGATTAAGTAATTTTTAACCCAATCATGTTAACCAAAGATGTTTCAAATTAACAACATAGTTCATGGGGTAAGACGAAGCAAGTTTACGGGGTCGAGGAATAATAACGATGTTTACTAGGTCGAGAAGGTAATTTACAATGATTCTAAGGTTCGTGGGTAAAAATCCTTTTTTAAGTAGACAGTAGCATGAACTCGCCCATTGTATTATTAATGCATATCATTTATTTTCAAACCAACATCAATGATTTGATAAAAATATCTTGAAAATCACCACACGCATCAATTATAATGGCAGACTTGATTGTCAATATAGGTGCCGTTGTATGCTACTACATAAGATAACTGAAGAAAGTTGCCAGTCAGCATTAGTCAAGGGAACTACATTGACGACTTGTGATGTTAGTGTAGCATACATTGATGCATATCTATGTCGATGCACCAAAGGATCACTGGAATAGTTTTAGTTAGAAATATTGATAATCTTTTGTCCAACACCGACAATCCAGGTCTTTAGGTGTTTAGGCTATAAAGAGAGGAGTGGAGTTAATATCGTGGCTCTTGTAATTAGGCTATAAAGAGAGGGGTGGAGTTAATATCGTGGCTCTTGTAATTAGGCTATAAAGAGAGGGGTGGAGTTATTACTCCCCATAGATAAAACAGTGAGAAAAATAAGAGAATTGTACTTGTTCTTCTTCTTAATGATTTTTCTTCTCTGATAATTGTGAGGTAACTAATAATCATTATATCGTGTATCTTTTATATATTCCGAAGTGGTTTATTGCGTGTCGGTTTTTCCAAAAAAAATGTGGGTGAAAACTTGAATATGAAGATCATGCTCATCTAACCTTCATAAACCTTGATTTATAGTCCCAATAGACTTCCCTTAAGCACAAAGTCTACAATCTTATTGAAGGAGTTGATGGAAAAAGAATTCATGAAAACCGTGACCCGAAACAGGAAAGTTGATGCATTAAAGATTTGATGGACAAAGAGATCATTGAAAACTGAGACCTCAAACCATAAGGTTGATTCATTGATCATGAAGAGCAAGCAAAAGGAAAAGAAAAGCTTAAAGGGGAGCACCAAACCAAAAGAATAAGTGCACCTATTGCAAGCAACCAAGGCATGGTGTGGATCAATGCTATATAAAAAAACATGAGAAAATGAAATAAAAGGCAACTCAAAACTTCTATAAAGACAGTATATGCAGGTTGCCTCAAGTTTGAATATGTAGATTATGGATTTATTCCGATAGCCACAACCTGCAAATCTAGAAATGACAAGATTTGGTTTCTCTTTCCAACCGACATTCATTCAACCAACTGACCTTCATGCAGGATTTTTCTTTATCTACACGGTCATTTAAGATGGAGTCATTATAATAGGCAACGAATTGCAGGCCAATACCGCAAGGATCGGTATAATCAAATTGAGAATGAATTACAATATATCGGTTACTAGTTTCAAGATCATATGCATAAGGTATTTGATAAACAAGTGCATCTCCATGTTTGTTGATGGCTAAGAGATTTAATACCACAACAAAGAATGACCTTCCAATAATTATCAAGGATGGAAAGGTTATGATGGCTTGAAAGAGGGAATCTTTGCTTCATTTGAGGGTTCATCAATACATGTTGTGTAGTGTGACCATCCTTTTTTCCCTCAGAGCACACTTACGCTATGGCACTAGAGACTGAAATGTGAGCAAGATAGTGTCCCCAATATCCTTCGACGACGAATGCTTGGCTGCTAAAATATGGGGAGTCTTAAGTTCTATGAACACAACATATGAGGCAAAGAAACATGTTTGTACCTTAGTGAAAAACCGATCGTTGTCACCCAAGGCCGTAGGCCACTTACGGGTGAACCTTGTAAATATGTGTGTATCCGTGCTTACTTGATTTATCTTGTTCGTGAGTGTTTGCTTCCGTGATTCACCACAGCAAGGATTTATAGTAGTTCGGCAATGTGCCTACTCCACTTGCTCATACCATGCTCTCATTGTAGTCTCGTGAATATGTTTGGAGTACAATTGTAACATCCAAAATCCGCCAAATCCGAAACCGACCCGATTAGCGTCCGATTAACCCAATAAAGTTATCTGACAACATTAGATAACCTCAATCGACCAATTGATCACGAATCAAAAGTCGTTCGGGTGAAATCGACCAAAAATCGGTCGCATCGTAATGCGTGCATGAAAAAGCCGCAACGCAAATTCGGAAACCCCGAAACGAACTGAGACCGCCTAAAAATCCGATTCGACGAAACAAGACCAACGAAATCGACCGTTCGTCAATCGGATGTCGTTTGGTATTTTAATTTCACAAAAATTTAACCTTAAACAAAAAACGTATCCGAAAATTTCGGGTATTCGAAACCCGACCGAAAGTATATCAATATTATACTCATATTGACCGTCATTTTGAGACGATCGAAACGAGATATTACTCGTCGAAATCCGACATTCGAGGTGCGAACACGGACGAATTTTGTGTCTTAAATAAATAAATAAATATAAAAAAATAAAACAGAAGCAGACTGCTGCTGGAAATTCCAGCAGCCTCCACTTGCCTTTTTCCTTCTCTTCCACTTAGCATCTCACTCTTCACCACTTGGCAAACAAATTTAGCTCCACTCTTTATATATATATATATATCAGCCATTCCCATTTAACTCTCCTACATTTCCATCGTAAGGAATCCATCCCTTTCCAATCTCGGCTGAAAAGTCTAGCCACTGAGTTGCTCCTCTTCAGCCAAGGAATCCCTACTAGAGGTACTGCTTTCTTTCAATATTCTTCCTTTACTATCTCCCAAATCCCTTTCCAATTCTTCAACGAGAGGTGAAGAGTTTACATCTTTCCTTTTCTTATATTTAGGTAAGAGAAAAACTTCATCACAGTTCTAAAATTTTAACAGTATCATCTCAATGATTAAGATGCTTCTAAACATCCAGTCCATTTAAAGCCCTTCCTCTATCCATTATTATTACTTATGCAATCACGTTGAAGTCAACGGAGCAACTTTTGAGAAAATCAGGAATAAACTTGTCTATATTTCTTATATTTCTGATAATATCATAGATCCAGAAAAACGTCATGATAGTGATTTTGTGTAGGCTTTTTAATAATGTGAATAACAAGAGATGAGACGGATCTTTAGAATTTAATGATGGATTCAATCAAAGATTAATCTCAACTCCACTTAAAGCCCTCGATTTCAGAATCCCTTATTCTTAAGTTGGTTGATATCTTCAAAGTTTATCAACTTTGAAAGCAAAAAGGGTATAGTGCCTATATATGTCAAAGAAATAATGTTTGTGCACATGCTTGGCAGCAAAAGGAAGAGGAAATTGTACATGTACAAAGAAATATCAAGTTTAATATACATGCATGGCAGCAAGGGATGGGGAAAAGGATGGTACCTTGAACTTGCAAAACACATGCAGGAGATTTAGTTTTGATGAAGATGGGGTGTTTCCAGGAAATTTCAGCTGCTGGAATTGCAGTTGCTTGATACGGAAGAACTCCAGGAGCTTGATTGATTGCTGCAATTGTTGAAGCAAGAAGATTGTTGGACATCCAGCAAAGGCAGCATGCAGTTCTTGGAGTAAATTCTACCGAACTGCCTTGGAACAACTCCAAGTATCTAAGGCAAAAATCAAAAATCTGAAATGGAATTCCAGCAAGATGGAAAAGAGGAGAATATAAGAAAAGGAAAGATGTAAACTCTTCACCTCTCGTTGAAGAATTGGAAAGGGATTTGGGAGATAGTAAAGGAAGAATATTGAAAGAAAGCAGTACCTCTAGTAGGGATTCCTTGGCTGAAGAGGAGCAACTCAGTGGCTAGAATTTTCAGCCGAGATTGGAAAGGGATGTGATTCCGATGGAAATGTAGGAGAGTTAAATGGGAATGGCTGATATATATAAAGAGTGGGGCTAAATTTGTTTGCCAAGTGGTGAAGAGTGAGATGCTAAGTGGAAGAGAAGGAAAAAGGCAAGTAGAGGCTGCTGGAATTTATATTTATTTATTTATTTAAGACACAAAATTCGTCTGTATTCGCACCTCGAATGTCGGATTTCGACGAGTAATATCTCGTTTCGATCGTCTCAAAATGACGGTCAATATGAGTATAATATTGAATATACTTTCGGTCGGGTTTGGAATACCCGAAATTTTCGGATACGTTTTGTTTAAGGGTTAAATTTTTTGTGAAATTAAAATACCAAACGACATCCGATTGACGAACGGTCGATTTCGTTGGTCTTGGTTTCGTCGAATCGGATTTTTAGGCGGTCTCAGGTTCCGTTTGGGGGTTTCCGAATTTGCGTTGCGGTTTTTTCACGCACGCATTACGATGCGACCGATTTTTGGTCAATTTCACCCGAACGACTTTTGATTCGTGGATCAATTGGTCGATTTGAGGTTATCTAATGTTGTCAGATAACTTTATTGGTTATCGGACGCTAATCGGGTCGGTTTCGGATTTGGCAGATTTTGGATGTTACAATTATAAAAACCTCAAAGGGAGTCTCGTCCTCGAGACTCGAGTTAAGGTTATTCGGTGTCTTGTTTGAATTTCACATGTCCATAAAAACCTCAATGGGTTTTGAACTCATAAAAACCTCAAAGAGAAAACAAGCCATATATTAATCATGTATTTAATTACAAAAGTTTGTTTTGATGATTACACAGAAAAGCTGCGG
Organism: Ottelia alismoides; assembly: GCA_037367405.1. Lineage (NCBI taxonomy): Eukaryota > Viridiplantae > Streptophyta > Magnoliopsida > Alismatales > Hydrocharitaceae > Ottelia > Ottelia alismoides. The sequence continues at coordinate 771,335 of JAZKJV010003645.1, read as the reverse complement.
GTATCTTGCCCGCATGTCGGCTTCGGTCTCCCATGTCGCCTCTTCGACTCCGTGACGGTGCCACAAACCTTGATCAATGAAATCTCCTTGCTGCGAAGCTTCTTCACAGCACGGTCAAGTATCTGGACTGGCTTCCTCCTCATAAGTCAGATCAGGCTCCACGTCAAGATTCTCATAGCTGATGACGTGTCGAGGATCGTGCACATATTTCCTCAGGTTGGATATATGGAAGACATCATGGATAGCTGAAAGATGTGGAGGAAGGGCTACTCAATACGCCACTTTCCCCACTCTCGCAAGAATCTCAAACGGTCCAACATATCGTGGCGCCAACTTGCCACGAACACCGAATCTCTACACTCCCTTCATGGGAGATACACGAAGAAATACCCAATCTCCCACCTGTAATTTACAGGATGTCATTAGTATGTGATTTATTTAAGATGTCATACATATGTTATATAATTAAATAGATGAAGAGGAAAGATTGGATTACCTGGAACTCCAAAATCTCTTCTCCCGACGGTCTGCATAGCTCTTCTGGCGGCTTTGTGCCGTCAGAAGCCCTTCGTCTCACAAAGATCAACAGCTCTCGCAGTCTCCTCCAGAGAATCTACGGAGTAGAGAGCATGGTCACCTACCTCCCGCCAGCTGAGAGGTGTAAGACATCTCCGCCCGTATAGGGCTTCGAATGGTGCCATACAATACTGGAGTGATAGCTGTTGTTGTACGTGAATTCTACTAACGGCAGATGGTCCTTCCAGGACCCTTTCCACTCCAAAGTGCATGCGCGAAGTAGATCCTCAAGCGTCTGAATGGTGGCGCTCACTCTGCCCATCTGTCTGTGGATGATATGCAGAACTCATCCTCAGCTCTTTCTGTAGTGCTGACATGAACTGATGCCAATAATGAGATGTAAATCTCGAATCCCCTGTCCGACACCACTTCTCGTGGTATACCATGCGCCAGATAATGTTCTGCACATAGAGCTTGCATCTGGATGGAGTGTAAGTCGTGTTGACAGGTATGAAATGGGCTGACTTGGTCAACCCTATCAACAACGACCCAAATGGAATCATGGCCACCTGGTGTCTTCGGCAGACCTGTGACAATATCTATAGAAATGCTCTCCCATTTCCACTCGGGAATAGGGAGAGGCTGTAGAAATCTGGCGGTCTCATGTGCTCGGCCTTGACCATCTGACAGGTCATGCATCTACTAACATGTAGCGCCATATCGCGCTTCATTCCACCCACCAGAAATGTCGACGCAGATCACGGTACATCTTCGTACTGCTTGGATGGATAGATAACCGTGAACTGTGTGCCTCATCAAGAATGTCTCTGCGAAACTGCTCGTCATTGGTACAACGACCCGTCCTGCCTTCCATAAAATAGAGTCTGCTACGGCAAAATCATCAACTTCGTCCTTGACAGCACGCATGTATCTATCATGAATCCAAGGATCGGTCTTCTGGCCCTACAATACGATCCCAAAGACTATTGTATCGTGGAGGTACGACAGTAGAAATGGATGCGCTCTCCCTGAGGATGTCAATCGGTCAAAGCGGCAAGTGTATCCCCATGTATATAGCCAGTTCGGTCGTACCATCAGCATGCCGCTCTCCTGCTGAGTGCATCAGCCACCACGTTTTCCCTTACCAGGATGGTAAGAGATCGTGCAATCATAATCCTTCAGCAGCTCAAGCCATCTACGTTGCCTCATGTTCAGCTCCTTCTGATCAAAGATGTACTTCAGACTCTTGTGTTCTGTGAAAATCTCGAAGTTCACCCCCATATAGATAATGGCGCCAGATCTTCAAGGCGAAGACAACTGCCGCCAACTCCAAGTCATGTGTGGGGTAGTTCCTCTCGTTGCGGTCTCAACTGCGTGATGCTAAGCAATCACCTGTCCTCTCTACATCAACACTGCTCCTAGACCTTCTCCAGATGCATCTGTATAGACTGCATAGTCCCTGAGTACCTGAAGGAAGAGCAAGAATAGGTCTGTAGTCAATCTCTCCTTCAGTGTCCTGAAGGTCTTGTTCACATGAATCATCCTAAATGAATGGAACTCCCCTTCTGCGTCAATCGTGTCAATGGACGGACGATGCATGAAAATCCATTGACAAAGCGTCTGTAATAGCCTGCTAATCCGAAGAAACTCCGAATCTGTGTGACAGTCTTGGGCTACTCCCAAGACAATGAACTGCCTCAATCTTCGTAAGATCGACTGCGATGCCTGCTCCAGAAATGGCATGCCCTAGAAATGAAACCTGGATAACCAGAACTCACACTTGCTTAACTTGGCATATATCTTGTGCTCCCTCAATATCTCTAAGAGGATCCGTAGATTATTGGCATAATCACATTCATTTCGTGAATATATGAGCACATCATCTATGAACACCACTACAAACTTGTCCAAGTATGGACGGAAGATACGGTTCATCATATCCATGAACGTCGCAGGTGCATTGGTGAGCCCAAAACGGCATCACCACAAACTCGTAGTGTCCATAGCGAGTCCTGAAGGCTTGTCTTCGGAATATCCGACCTCGCGAATCCTCAGCTGATGATAGCCGGAGCGAAGATCGATCTTCGAGAATATCAAAGATCCCTGGAGTTGATCGAACAAATCATCTATGCGCGGCAAAGGATAACGGTTCTTCACCGTTTCTTGTTCAACTGTCTGTAATCGATGCACAGTCTCATGGATCCACCCTTCTTCCTTGATAAATAGAAACCGGAGCACCCCAAGGTGAAGTGCTTGGCCTCACGAATCCCAAATTAAGTAACTCCTGTAAGTGCACCTTCAACTCCCGCAACTCAGCTGGTGCCATACGGTAAGGAGTCATCGAGATCGGCTGTGTTTTTGATAGTAATGTGATCTCAAACTCAATCTCTCTCTCAGGAGGTAATCCCGTAGCTCATCAGGAAACACATCTGGGTATTCTAAAACTACTCTGATGTCATGTATCATCGGCTCCTGATCAGATACCTCCCGAACAAATGCAAGGCATAAATCACAACCTTGATCAAAAAGTCGCTGAGCTCGCAACATTGAAATGTACTCCATGGTGGAGTCATGTATAGTTCCCTCAAAATGTGAACTCGGGTTAATATGGAATCCTGAAGACAACTGTCTTCCTAAAGCAATCAACAAGTGCATGATGAGCAGATAACCAATCCATACCCAAAATCAAGTAAACTCATCAAGTTGTAGAAGTAGACAATCTGCGATCATCTCGTGACCGCCAATCAGTACGGGCAAGTGCCTGACTATCAGAGAAATGACAAACAACTGGCCACCTGACCCTCGAATGTGATATGGAGAAGAAAGACTCTCTTCGACTCTATTTAAAGAAGCAAGTAGCCTCGAAGAAAGAAAAGAATGCATCACACCAGAATCAAATAGAGCATGGAAAGGTCGATAAGAGTAGTAAGTATGTGTGCTAGTTGGTTAGTCATCTCCTGGTCTGGTCGGGATGACATGGCTCTGCATGAGAACCATTTTTAGTCATAAAATCGATGGTTCACAGATAATATGATATATGCTTTTCTCTTCTTGGGATATAATATGAAAGTTAATGAAATTGGTGACAACTGTGGTATTTGAATATGAATGTCATATTTCTCTTTTTGGACTTACGACAAGTCAGAAGACTGTCGTTATCCGAGAACTTAATGCGATCGGAATTAAAATACTGTGAATGTGCGTATCGGGGTACCACTGCTCTGATACCAAATGTGAACCCCCGAGGATCCGGGTACCCGTTAATCACACATTCGCACTATTATTTTCACATGAGATTGCATTAAGCTATAGAAAAACAGGGAAATTTTTCTTTTGTTGCAATCATTGGCATCTGACATTCACATTTTTATTCAGAACCACAAGTTAATAGAGACAATTGTCACCAAAATCTCATTTCATTAACTTCCATATATTCTACAACATGTACAAAGTCTGACAGTACATACAACATCCCAAAAATTTGGCTGAAGAGAAAAGAAACATAATACATGAACAAGAACTGACACAAAGTAAATCATACCGTCTAGTGTATACTTTATCTCCAGGAAGCATGTATAGCTACTGAACTGCAGCCTGTTTGCCTGCTGTAACATCCGGAATCCAATCAAACCCGAAGTCGTCCGATTTTGGGTCTAATGAACTCAAAACGTTGTCGGTCAATACTAAACAACCTAAAACGATCAATCAATAATGAATCAAAAGTCGTTCGGACGAAATCGACCAAAAATCGGTCCCTTCGTAATGCGTGCCGTGAAAAGCCGCGACGCAAATTCGGAAACCGTGAAACGAACCGAGACCGTCATTAGATCCGATTCGACAATACAAGACCAACGGAATCGACCGTTCGTCAATCGGAGGTCGTTTGATATTTTTTAAATCATAAAATTTAACCTTAAACAAAATCCGTATCCGAAAATTCGGGGGTTCAAAACCCAACCGAAAGTGTATCAATATTATACTCATATTGATCGTCGTTCCGAGACGATCAAAACAAGATATTTCGTGTCAAAATCCGAGATCCGAGGTGAGCGTACGATCGATTTTTTTTAGTATGTCAATTAAAGAAATTTTGATTTTAAAATACATGCAATTAAAAGTCTGCTACAGCAGTCTATAATAGGCAATATACGGTTTCAGTTTTTTAAAAAAAAAAAATATAAAAAAGAGAAGAAACCAGCCGTTGGTTTCCTCTTTTCCTTCCCAGCCACCTGGCTTCTTACTCCTTCACACTTGGCCTATTCTAGTCTCATTTGGCACAAGAGAGCCCCTCTTCTTTGGCGATATAAATAACCACTTAAGACCTCCATCGTCTCCATTTCATTTCCTGGAAATTCCCAACCGAAACCCTCATTTCTCCTCCAAATATCGGGCTGTGGATACTCTTCAACAGGCAGAATTGCTGCTGTTTCAGCCCCTCTCCATCGACTGCTGGTTGCTCCAAAGCAACGAGTCTTTTGCAGCATATTCATGAGCAATTCTCCCTCCCTTGCTGTTGCATGCCAGATCATCCTCTTCATCAAAATCTGAAGCAATTCAAGGTACCATCCTACCTTCTTTTGCTGCCAATGCATGTATTATCATACTTTGTAAGCCAATGTTGGGTGTTGGGGATCCATAAAAATGACAAGATTGGTGGAGAAATTATTTGTAGGATAGTTGGGAAAGGTTGGGATGATTCACGAGTGAGTGGTGCATGTTGTTAATACTCCACTATTCGTTCCTTTAGAATCTCTCATACAATTTCGTTTTTTTTTCTTCCTTTACGTATCATTAGAACAGGAACTGGACCTGCATACGTAATTGATATGAATTGGATTATATTATCAACGAATCATGTACACAGTACACATGTTCTCCAGTCCAGAAGGCTGCAACCACTGACCGAGTAATCATTGTATTTCTCAATAAAAGTTATTACATGATCGAAATTTGTGCTGAATTTCGATCCTAAGAGACTTCAGTTACTAACTCCACAGTTTTAAAAAAAAAAAAATCAGCTTATATACCTCACATGGTAGCTAAATTTATCTCTTTTGACTGGGAGATAAAGGTAATCAATCCACGTTACAGGTCTTCAGCAATTAAAAATTTAGAATGTCGAGTTCTCTAGTCTTATTTCAAGTACTTGAAAATATTATAAAATATACCAACATTCCGTTCTTTTTTTTAAAATGGGGGGTATTTCCTGTTCATGTCTAATCTTTATGTAAGTGGGTATTCCTGTGCATGCATGTAAGATTTTGTTGTAATGATTTATTAAGGATTGATAAGGAGATGGAATATTCTTGGGATATAAGAGGAATTGCCAATCTAGTCAGGAGATCGAATATTCTGGAATAAGTTATGTTATCCAATTTTTGATGAACTAAGAGTTAATGCTACTCTGTAAGAACTTAGGCTGAAAATAGGTTAGTTAATAATATTGGTTAATATCTAGTGAAATGAGCATATAAGTGGAGTATAAGGCTACGGTTCCTTCATTCAACCACTTAAGGTTGTTTTCATGACTAGGAGTACATTGATTTTATTTCCTATAAAATATATATATTGTATTGTGAAATGATTTAGAGCATATTAGATTTGTAGAAGCAGACCTTCTGTAGTCAGGCAGGATGCCAATAATAATAATAATCTAAATTATAATAATACTGTTAGATCTGAAATGTATAAGGGTTCTCTAGATACAAAGACAAAGTTATTGTTGAGAAATAATTCTATGCCATCATGTATGATCTATTATGGAATATTTGTAGGGACACATGCCTGCTCCTTGAGAACGAGCCATTTTCTCCTAATTGGGGTAGTACTCCTTGATTTAAACATTTTCCTATTGGACTGAAGTTAGAATTGTGATAACTTAGGGCAAGGACTCTTTTAGTAAATCAGTTAATTGGTATACACATTTAGCTTTGCTAATTGATGCTGACATGAATATATGGTTTGATGAGAATCAATAGTGATAATTATAATAATGCCAGTCATGGTGATCTTCACACCAGACTGAGCGAGAGCGCGGTGACTCTCACCTGGGCGGAAGAAAGGAAGCCCAGTTAGGGCAGCGGCCGCCAAGTGCGCGGGTCTAGGATCCCAGTCTTTTATACGGTTTTTACGCGAGCTCGCAGTGTTTTACGCCTCGTTGGAATCCTGACTTTAGACCAGTTCCGCTGACCCTGTCTATTAGGATACCCAGGCGGGGGATCCTTGGTTTTCAGTTTTACGTACGAGCTCGTCCGCCCGTACTAGTCGGGCAGTTTTCTAGAGCGACTTTTCTAGGGAGTCTCTCTCACCCGTCTCAGTGGCGTAGTTGGGGAGTAGACCTATCCCTCTATTGGACCGCGCTTCCAATTAGAGGGCGAGACGGAAGAGCCATTTGCAGGCTTCTTCACCGCTTGAGTTACTTCGCCAAACAGACTTGGCGATTCTATATCTAGATCATCCATATCTACATCTACAACATCTGGAGTTATATCTGAAACATTGAAGATTGATGGATTTGAGAAGTTAAGATCAAAAGACCATTCTCTCTACCCAAGAATTTAAATAAATTAATAGATCTCTACAATCTCAACTTTTCCATTCTTTCACTAACCAACAGGATCTCTAAGGAAAATGATATATGCATTCCCCCTCACACACTCATGATTACGCAACTGCTATCGAAATAATGTTACATATGGGAAATGCCGGGTTCAAGGGAAAGTCATTAGAAATGCATTACGAACAATTGAGATGCTTACAAGTAACCTGAAAAACCGTTTTCATTTGCAAGTAGAATTAAATCTTAATTTGAGTTGCTCTTGCCTTTCTGCTTGCTTTCTTTTGTAAATACTAAATGTCGTTATTTTATATAAGTTTTTGGGAGGTACCAGCAACCGCTGACGCCTTTTCTTCCTATTGTGCGTGGCAGGCAAACAGCCTGCAGTTTCGTAGCCGCTCAGTATATACATGCTTCCAGGAGATATAGTGTACACCCGACGGTATGATTTACTTTGTCTTAGTTTTTGTACAGATGATGATGTAAATGCTATCTCTTTTGTCACATTTTGGGATATATGTTGTAACAAGGAATATGCTTGTACATGTTGTAAATGGATATGAATATTAATGAAAAGAAATTTTGGTGATGTCTGTCTCTTTTACTTGTGGTCATGTGGTGAGAATGAATGTCATAGTCGCGAAAAAAAAAAAAATTTTCCCTGTATTTTTACATCTTGTGCGATATAATTGTGAATGATATCTTGCGAATTGCGCGTAAACGGGTACCCGGATCCTGAGGGGTCGACAGTTTGGTATCAGAGCAGTGGTATCCCGATACGCACATTCGCGGTATTATAATTCCGATCGCATTAAGTTCTCGAATAGAGACAGTCTACCGACTTGTCATAAGTTCGAGAAGGGAAATATGACATTCATATTCAATAACCACAGATGTCACCAATTTCATTAAATTTCATCTTATATCCCAAGAAGAGAAAAGCATTTATGATAAATATCTGTCTAGGGCATTTTTATGACTAATTATGGTTCTTATGCAGAGCCATGGCATCTCGACCAGGTCAGGATACTTCTGATCAGCTGGCACGCATACCGAGCGCACTTACTGATCTTCAGCAGCAGCAGGCTGCTATGAGAGGCCAGCAGGAGCAGATATTGGCCCAGCAGACCGAGATTGCTGACAGGCAGACGGACATAGAGATGAGATTTGAGGATCTGTCAGATTTCACGTACCATCCATCTCAGGATAAGATACGACAGGACCAGCACCAGTCCGTTGAGGTGGAGCAGCCTCATCCTGATGATCCACTAGAGGCCATTCCAGAGCATGGAGCTGAGGAGGATGCAGACTTAGACAGGGAGCAGTACCCTGTTGACTTTGCTGACGAGGATGCACACGAGTTTGCAGCCATTCACAGGCACCAGTCAGTCTTCACTTCCTATCAGCGGGCCAACATACCCTTGTTCGAGGGCACAGGTCCACCAGATGACGCTGAGCAGTGGCTGATGAGAGTAATGAAAGTGCTCAGGGCGATTAATGCGCCACGAAACACGTGGCTATCTTTCGTAGAATACTCACTGATAGACTTCGCCGAGCGATGGTGGATGGCCGTAGTGTCCGAGTTAGGCCGAGAGCCTACTTGGAACGATTTTGTGACGAAGTTCAGAGCCCACTTCTTTTCTGCGAAGTGGAGGGAGTCCCAGCGCCGACTGTTTGCAGAGCTTCGTCAGGGACAGATGACCGCCAGAGATTATTTCATCCGATACACAGAGCTGTCACGACACACACGAGCAGCTGGCGCATTTCCAGAGGAGAATCTGGAGAAGGTCTCGGAGCAGTGTTGATGCAGAGAGGACAGGTGATTGCTTACGCATCACGGCAGTTGAGACCGCACGAGCGGAACTACCCCACACATGACTTGGAGTTGGCGGCAGTTGTCTTTGCCTTGAAGATCTGGCGCCACTATCTATATGGGGTGAACTTCGAGATTTTCACAGACCACAAGAGTCTAAAGTACATCTTTGATCAGAAGGAGCTGAACATGAGGCAGCGTAGATGGCTCGAGCTGCTAAAGGATTATGATTGCACGATCTCTTACCATCCCGGTAAGGGAAACGTGGTAGCTGATGCACTTAGCAGGAGAGCGCATGCTGATGGTACGGCGAACTGGCTATACACGTGGGATACGCTTGCAGCTTTGACCGATTGGCATCCTCAGGAGAGCACATCTATTTCTACCGCCGTGCCTCCACGATACAGCAGTCTTTGGGATCGTATTGTTGAGGGCCAGAAGACTGATCCTTGGATTCATGATAGATACATGCGCGCCGTCAAGGACGAATTTGATGACTTTGTTGTGATGGAGTCTATTTTATGGAAGGCAGGACGGGTCGTTGTACCCAATGATGAGCAGCTTCGCAGAGACATTCTCGATGAAGCACACAGTTCACGGTTATCTATTCATCCAGGCAGTACGAAGATGTACCGTGATCTGCGTCGACATTTCTGGTGGGATGGGATGAAGCGCGATGTGGCTCTACATGTTAGCAGATGCATGACCTGTCAGATGGTCAAGGCCGAGCACAGGAGACCGCCAGGATTACTGCAGTCTCTCCCCATTCCCGAGTGGAAATGGGAGAGCATTTCTATGGATTTTGTCACAGGATTGCCGAAGACGCCAGGTGGCCATGATTCTATATGGGTCGTTGTTGATAGGTTGACCAAGTCAGCCCACTTCATACCTGTCCACACGACTTATACTCCATCCAGATTGGCCAAGCTCTATGTGCAGAACATTATCAGGCTGCATGGTATACCACGAGAGGTGGTGTCTGATCGGGATTCGAGATTTACATCTCACTATTGGCAGCAGTTCATGTCAGCACTACAGACAGAGCTGAAGATGAGTTCTGCTTATCATCCGCAGACAGATGGGCAGAGTGAGCGCACCATTCAGACGCTGGAGGATCTACTTCGCGCATGCACTTTGGAATGGAAAGGGTCCTGGAAGGACCATTTGCCTTTGGTGGAATTCACGTACAACAACAGCTATCACTCCAGTATTGGCATGGCACCATTCGAGGCCCTATACGGGCGGAGATGCCTCACACCTCTCAGTTGGCGTGAGGTAGGTGATCATGCTTTATATTCCGTGGATCTCTTGGAGGAGACTGCGAGAGCTGTTGATCTTGTGAGACGGAGGCTTCTGACGGCACAGAGCCGCCAGAAGAGCTATGCGGATCGTCGGAGGAGAGACTTAGAGTTCCAGGTAACCTAATTATTTCTTCTTCATCTATGACATATATATGTTCAAATTAATCTCATACTAATGACATTCCTATAAATTATAGGTTGGAGATTGGGTATTTCTCCGTGTATCTCCCATGAAGGGAGTACAGAGATTCGGTGTTCGTGGCAAGTTGGCGCCGCGATATGTTGGACCGTTCGAGATTCTTGCTCGTGTAGGGAAAGTTGCATACCGAGTAGCCCTTCCTCCACATCTTTCTGCTATTCATGATGTCTTCCACATATCCAACCTGAGGAAGTATGTGCACGACCCTCGGCACATCATCAGTTATGAGAATCTCGATGTAGAGCCGGATCTGACTTATGAGGAGAAGCCAGTCCAGATACTTGACCGCGCTGAGAAGAAGCTTCGCAACAAAGAGATTTCATTGGTCAAGGTTTTGTGGCACCGACACGGCGTCAAGGAAGCGACATGGGAGACTGAAGCCGACATGCGGGCACGATACCCGCAGCTATTCTGATGTAATCAACACAACAAGCTTTTGTAATTAGAAACATTATAAATATATGACTTGTTTTCCCTTTGAGGTTTTTATGGGTTCAAAACCCTTTGAGGTTTTTATGGACATATGAAATTCAAACAAGTCACCGAATAGCCTTAACTCGAGTCTCGAGGACGAGACTCCCTTTGAGGTTTTTATATTTGTAACATCCGGAATCCAATCAAACCCGAAGTCGTCCGATTTTGGGTCTAATGAACTCAAAACGTTGTCGGTCAATACTAAACAACCTAAAACGATCAATCAATAATGAATCAAAAGTCGTTCGGACGAAATCGACCAAAAATCGGTCCCTTCGTAATGCGTGCCGTGAAAAGCCGCGACGCAAATTCGGAAACCGTGAAACGAACCGAGACCGTCATTAGATCCGATTCGACAATACAAGACCAACGGAATCGACCGTTCGTCAATCGGAGGTCGTTTGATATTTTTTAAATCATAAAATTTAACCTTAAACAAAATCCGTATCCGAAAATTCGGGGGTTCAAAACCCAACCGAAAGTGTATCAATATTATACTCATATTGATCGTCGTTCCGAGACGATCAAAACAAGATATTTCGTGTCAAAATCCGAGATCCGAGGTGAGCGTACGATCGATTTTTTTTAGTATGTCAATTAAAGAAATTTTGATTTTAAAATACATGCAATTAAAAGTCTGCTACAGCAGTCTATAATAGGCAATATACGGTTTCAGTTTTTTAAAAAAAAAAAATATAAAAAAGAGAAGAAACCAGCCGTTGGTTTCCTCTTTTCCTTCCCAGCCACCTGGCTTCTTACTCCTTCACACTTGGCCTATTCTAGTCTCATTTGGCACAAGAGAGCCCCTCTTCTTTGGCGATATAAATAACCACTTAAGACCTCCATCGTCTCCATTTCATTTCCTGGAAATTCCCAACCGAAACCCTCATTTCTCCTCCAAATATCGGGCTGTGGATACTCTTCAACAGGCAGAATTGCTGCTGTTTCAGCCCCTCTCCATCGACTGCTGGTTGCTCCAAAGCAACGAGTCTTTTGCAGCATATTCATGAGCAATTCTCCCTCCCTTGCTGTTGCATGCCAGATCATCCTCTTCATCAAAATCTGAAGCAATTCAAGGTACCATCCTACCTTCTTTTGCTGCCAATGCATGTATTATCATACTTTGTAAGCCAATGTTGGGTGTTGGGGATCCATAAAAATGACAAGATTGGTGGAGAAATTATTTGTAGGATAGTTGGGAAAGGTTGGGATGATTCACGAGTGAGTGGTGCATGTTGTTAATACTCCACTATTCGTTCCTTTAGAATCTCTCATACAATTTCGTTTTTTTTTCTTCCTTTACGTATCATTAGAACAGGAACTGGACCTGCATACGTAATTGATATGAATTGGATTATATTATCAACGAATCATGTACACAGTACACATGTTCTCCAGTCCAGAAGGCTGCAACCACTGACCGAGTAATCATTGTATTTCTCAATAAAAGTTATTACATGATCGAAATTTGTGCTGAATTTCGATCCTAAGAGACTTCAGTTACTAACTCCACAGTTTTAAAAAAAAAAAAAAAATCAGCTTATATACCTCACATGGTAGCTAAATTTATCTCTTTTGACTGGGAGATAAAGGTAATCAATCCACGTTACAGGTCTTCAGCAATTAAAAATTTAGAATGTCGAGTTCTCTAGTCTTATTTCAAGTACTTGAAAATATTATAAAATATACCAACATTCCGTTCTTTTTTTTAAAATGGGGGGTATTTCCTGTTCATGTCTAATCTTTATGTAAGTGGGTATTCCTGTGCATGCATGTAAGATTTTGTTGTAATGATTTATTAAGGATTGATAAGGAGATGGAATATTCTTGGGATATAAGAGGAATTGCCAATCTAGTCAGGAGATCGAATATTCTGGAATAAGTTATGTTATCCAATTTTTGATGAACTAAGAGTTAATGCTACTCTGTAAGAACTTAGGCTGAAAATAGGTTAGTTAATAATATTGGTTAATATCTAGTGAAATGAGCATATAAGTGGAGTATAAGGCTACGGTTCCTTCATTCAACCACTTAAGGTTGTTTTCATGACCAGGAGTACATTGATTTTATTTCCTATAAAATATATATATTGTATTGTGAAATGATTTAGAGCATATTAGATTTGTAGAAGCAGACCTTCTGTAGTCAGGCAGGATGCCAATAATAATAATAATCTAAATTATAATAATACTGTTAGATCTGAAATGTATAAGGGTTCTCTAGATACAAAGACAAAGTTATTGTTGAGAAATAATTCTATGCCATCATGTATGATCTATTATGGAATATTTGTAGGGACACATGCCTGCTCCTTGAGAACGAGCCATTTTCTCCTAATTGGGGTAGTACTCCTTGATTTAAACATTTTCCTATTGGACTGAAGTTAGAATTGTGATAACTTAGGGCAAGGACTCTTTTAGTAAATCAGTTAATTGGTATACACATTTAGCTTTGCTAATTGATGCTGACATGAATATATGGTTTGATGAGAATCAATAGTGATAATTATAATAATGCCAGTCATGGTGATCTTCACACCAGACTGAGCGAGAGCGCGGTGACTCTCACCTGGGCGGAAGAAAGGAAGCCCAGTTAGGGCAGCGGCCGCCAAGTGCGCGGGTCTAGGATCCCAGTCTTTTATACGGTTTTTACGCGAGCTCGCAGTGTTTTACGCCTCGTTGGAATCCTGACTTTAGACCAGTTCCGCTGACCCTGTCTATTAGGATACCCAGGCGGGGGATCCTTGGTTTTCAGTTTTACGTACGAGCTCGTCCGCCCGTACTAGTCGGGCAGTTTTCTAGAGCGACTTTTCTAGGGAGTCTCTCTCACCCGTCTCAGTGGCGTAGTTGGGGAGTAGACCTATCCCTCTATTGGACCGCGCTTCCAATTAGAGGGCGAGACGGAAGAGCCATTTGCAGGCTTCTTCACCGCTTGAGTTACTTCGCCAAACAGACTTGGCGATTCTATATCTAGATCATCCATATCTACATCTACAACATCTGGAGTTATATCTGAAACATTGAAGATTGATGGATTTGAGAAGTTAAGATCAAAAGACCATTCTCTCTACCCAAGAATTTAAATAAATTAATAGATCTCTACAATCTCAACTTTTCCATTCTTTCACTAACCAACAGGATCTCTAAGGAAAATGATATATGCATTCCCCCTCACACACTCATGATTACGCAACTGCTATCGAAATAATGTTACATATGGGAAATGCCGGGTTCAAGGGAAAGTCATTAGAAATGCATTACGAACAATTGAGATGCTTACAAGTAACCTGAAAAACCGTTTTCATTTGCAAGTAGAATTAAATCTTAATTTGAGTTGCTCTTACCTTTCTGCTTGCTTTCTTTTGTAAATAATAAATGCCGTTATTTTATATAAGTTTTTGGGAGGTACCAGCAACCGCTGACGCCTTTTCTTCCTATTGTGCGTGGCAGGCAAACAGCCTGCAGTTTCGTAGCCGCTCAGTATATACATGCTTCCAGGAGATATAGTGTACACCCGACGGTATGATTTACTTTGTCTTAGTTTTTGTACAGATGATGATGTAAATGCTATCTCTTTTGTCACATTTTGGGATATATGTTGTAACAAGGAATATGCTTGTACATGTTGTAAATGGATATGAATATTAATGAAAAGAAATTTTGGTGATGTCTGTCTCTTTTACTTGTGGTCATGTGGTGAGAATGAATGTCATAGTCGCGAAAAAAAAAATTTCCCTGTATTTTTACATCTTGTGCGATATAATTGTGAATGATATCTTGCGAATTGCGCGTAAACGGGTACCCGGATCCTGAGGGGTCGACACCTGCCAAACATGTTAGGAAAAAGAGGCGTCAGCGGTTGCTGGTACCTCCCAAAAACTTATATAAAAATAACAGGCATTTATTATTTTCAAAAGCAGGCAAGTAGAGAGGCGAGAACAACTCAAATTAAGATTTAATTCTACTTGCAAATGAAAAAGGTTTCCAAATTTCTAGTAAGCATATCTCATGATCAACCCTTATCCCAACATTTCCCGCATAAGAATATATCTATGGTAACTCATTGATCATAAATAAGTATATTTTATTCTCATATTACTTAGAGATCATATTTGCGGATTTTGATGATGGAAAAGAGGAGATGAGAAGATATAATGATTGATTAAATTCTTAAGTCTAGTGGATAGTCTGTGGTCTTGGTTCTCGTGAAACCTCACACTATGACTCTAAGACTTGGAAACGTCATAGGGTTGGGGTGCCTCTGTAGGCATGCGGTGTTGTATAATGCATCCTAACTAAGTTCCCAACACGTCCACTAGCTTAATGAGATTTCGAATTAGATTTTAGTCTTTTCCATTTACTCAACTTTAATTGTAATCCCTTAAAACCTCAAGTGCAACTGTCTCAGATGTAACTCTATGATGTAGATATAGAAATGGATGATCTGGACGTAAAATCAATCCCTTCAAACCTCTGTGCAACAACCTCAATGTAACTCTAAATGATGTAGATATGGATATGGATGATCTGAATGTAGCATCGCCAAGTCTGTTGGCGAAAATAAACTCAAGCGGTGAAGAAGCCAACAAAAGGGCTCTTCCGTCTCGCCCCCTAATTGGAAGGACGGTCCAATAGAGGGATAGGTCTACTCCCAAACTACGCCACTGAGACGGGTGAGAGAGACTCTCTAGAAAAGTCGCTCTAAAAAAACAGCCCGACCAGTAACGGGCAACCGAGCTCGTACGTAAAACTGAAAACCAAGGATCCCTCGCCTGGGTATCCTAAAACAGAGGGTCAGCGGAACTGGTCCAAAGTCGGGATCCCAACGAGGTGTAAAAACACTGCGAGCTCGCGTAAAAACCGAAAAAGGATTGGGATCCTAGACCCGCGCACTTGGCGGCCGCTGCCCAAACTGGACTTCCTATCTTCCGCCCAGTTGAGGGTCACCGCACCCTCGCACGGTCAGGTGTAAAAGTCATCATGACCGGCATGTTCGTCCTATGATTCATGATGACCAGATGTTACACAGATTTCACAGTGATGTACTCATAATGGGGATCTTCACTATTCTCTGTGTATGGGATCTTTATGTACTTCGGATAAATTGATTAAGATTAATTCCTCAAAATCGATACACATCTAATGTTGACACCTGGGAATTAATTATCTAACTCTTAAATCTCTATTGAAAAGGAACTGTACTAGTTAATAATAGTTACCCTGGACTTTGGTTTTATTTCATAATTTTAGGTTAGGTCGAATGGCATGAGCAAGTCTTAAGGTTAGCATGGTCCAATGCTCAACCTAGATACTATTCATAGTGTCAATGTGATTGGATAGCATATGGCTAATTTAAGCAATTGATATTGGTGAGAAGCGAAGTAGGTGTTAAAGTACATATAACTTGCATGATAGTGATTTGCAATTCGGTAGAATCAAGGTCGACTTCTTTAGATCTACCGAGACTAATTATGTTGAAGTGTGATAAAAGAAGATCCATAATTGGTTTTGTACTGATCATCGATTCATTTAGCTTTAACAGAAAATATGTGCCGTGGTAATTGGTTGGATGGATCGAAGTGATTAAAGCATAATATTGAGGTAATGGTCCCAATAGGTAATCTGTTCTTCTACCAAAATGATCCCTAAATATTAGAACGATTAATTTAGTATACAGTTTCAGTTAAAGTAACAAGACTGATGTAAATTTAACATATAAATAAAAAAAATCTTTAATAACTATTACAGAAGATGGTTAAGAACTTACAATTATAGCAAGTGGAAACTTATTCTATACTCTCCATAACTAAATTTTTTATTCACATTATTAAAAAGCCTACACAAAATCACTATCATGACGTTTTTCTGGATCTATGATATTATCAGAAATATAAGAAATATAGACAAGTTTATTCCTGATTTTCTCAAAAGTTGCTCCGTTGACTTCAACGTGATTGCATAAGTAATAATAATGGATAGAGGAAGGGCTTTAAATGGACTGGATGTTTAGAAGCATCTTAATCATTGAGATGATACTGTTAAAATTTTAGAACTGTGATGAAGTTTTTCTCTTACCTAAATATAAGAAGTATAAGGGATAAACAGAAGACTTTAAATTGATGTTTTGTGTTGTTAATCATTAAGATATTGCTGTTTTTTTAAAAAAAAATCTAGGATGGAGATTTGCTGTTACGTAAATTGAAGAATTCAGGAAATTATATTTTCTGTTTTATACGGTAGTAAACTGAGATTTAAATTTTAAATCAAAGGTAGTTTTGCTCCAACCCTTGGATGTTATAACAATGAACAGTTGTCCCAAGGGCCTTTTTTTGCTGTGAGATTAGGGTTAGAGAGGCGCATGTAAATATACTAATATATGCCTGGTTCATTGAAAAATTCAAGTTGTTCAGGTGAGGGTACTTTAGTGTGAGCCGTCCACCTGTATATATAATCAATAACAATAGAATGAAAACTTAGTTATAAGATTTAAATATTTCCATATTTTATTTGCTCTCTTTAGATGCTTATACATATTTTTAAAGAAATCTAGTTATTATTCTTGTAGTTTTGCAGGCTACTAATGCTAAGTATAGGCGTACATATCTGTATAAAAGTGGATGTTCCTCATCAATGGGTAGTACCTGCATAATTAGTTTCTTATTTGTGTAAGGGTTGTACTTTAATGTAGAAGATTGTGATTTATGGTGTGTTATATACTTAAGATTCACATTGTGACCTTATGAAGATTTTTTACCACAGGAGATTGTAATTCATCGTTTCTTATATACTCATTGGCAAAGAAAACTTTGTATTTTTTATGGTTAGGATGTAACCAAGGATATTTTTTCAGGCAACCATCATTTATAGAAATTTAGGATTTTTAAATGGAATTTTTACACCACAAACCCTAAAATTATTGTAAAATACCCTATTGACCTTGTCAATATCGTTACTATCTCATCGACCCCGTAAATTTGTTCTCTTACTCCCACAAACCCTGTGGTTAACTCCCATCCATTTACCCATTAAATTTAACCGGGTTCCAATAAAAAGATGTGCATTTTGCCATCTTTGTTTAGCAAATTTACAAAAGATACCATCCCTCACCCTCCTCCTTACATCTCCTTTCCCTCCGGACTCGATTAAAAAGTTGTATATATTGCCATTATTGTTCAGCAAATTTACAAAAGATACCCTCCTTCCTCCCTCATCCTCCTCCTTACATCCCCTTCCCCTCCACCTGCAGCAATTAGAGGAGATCTTCAAGGGTGGGAGATTGCAACAGCGACGACACACGCAATTGCCTTCGATACAGATCCAGCAGTGGATCTTGAGGGAGCTACAGCATGGTGCCATCAACAGCTACGAATTGCAACAGCCATAGATCTTCGCTGAGGAGCAATTGCAGCAGAAAATGTCGACGCCGGAGCAGTTGGGTGTGAATTACAACTGCTTGCAACAGCAGCAAGAGCAGCAGTATCTGATGATGTGTCGGAACTAAGAACACATCAATGTTAATCCGGTGCAACTCCTCAAAGACACAATCCTATGTGTTCTAGTGATGGATCTCATTGAGGCATGCACTGTTACCATGATGTGGGTAAGAAACAAAGAACATGATTGACTTGGTTTTATTTCATTTCCATCTTCTCTATTACTACTGGAATTAAATGCTCTGAAGTTAGTTCCAAATTCTTGTGGAGATGTGTGCAGATCTCAAACAGATTAGAGTTTTTCTCCGATTCATCCATTAAGCTACCTTGGTACGACCAAATTCATGGGTTCGATTTTTTTTCATGAAGGGTGGGTGGGTTTACCAAAAAGGAAGAGGAAGAAGGGGGGGAGAAGAAGAAATGAGGGAGAGAGGAAGAAATCCAGCCGTTGGATTTTCTATGGTTTGATTAACTAATTTTTAACCCAAGCAAGTTAACTCAAAATGTGTTAACTTAACGACAGGGTTCATGGGGTAAGACGGAGCAAGTTTGCGGGGTCGAGGAGATAATAACGATGTTTACAAGATCGAGAAGGTAATTTACAATAATTCTAAGGTTTGTGGGTAAAAATCCCTTTTAAATAGACAGTATCTTGAACTCACCCATTGTATTATTAATGCATATCATTTATTTTCAAGCCAACATCAATGATTTGATAAAAATATCTTTGATAATCATTACACACATCAAAATTTACCTATAGTAGCCAACTTGATTGTCAATATAGGTCTCATTGTTTGCTACTACATAAGATAACTGAAGAAAGTTGTCAGACAGCATTAGTCAAGGGAACTACATTGACGGCTTGTGATGTTAGTGTAGCCTACATTGATGCATATCTATGCTGATGCACCAAAGGATCATTGGAATAATTTTAGTTAGAAATATTGACTATCTTTTGTCCAACACCGAAAATACAGGTCTATAGGTGTTTAGGCTATAAAGAGAGGGGTGGATATTGTGGCTCTTGTAATAATACGTGTTCTTAGTGATTTTCTTCTCCGATAATTGTGAGAGGTGACTAATAATCGTTATATCATGTATCTTTTATATATTCCAAAGTGATTTATTGTGTGCCGGTTTTTCCAAAAAAAAAGGTGGGCAAAAAATTGAGTACAAAGATCATGCTCATCTAACCTCCATAAACCTTGATTTATAGTCCCAACAGATCTCCCTTAAGCACAAAGTCTACAATCTTATTGAAGGGGTTGATGGACAAAGAATTCATGAAAACCGTGACCCCAAAGAAGAAGGATGATGCATTAAAGGAGTTGATGGACAAAGAGAGAATGAAAACTGAGACCTCAAACCATAAGGTTGAGGCATTGATCATGAAGAGCAAGCAAAAGGAAAATAAATGCTTAAAGGGGAGCACGAAACCAAAAGAATAAGTGCACCTATTGCAAGCAACCAAGGCATGGTGTGGATCAATGCTACATCAAAAAAACATGAGAAAATGAAATAAAAGGCAACTCAAAACTTCTATAAAGACAGTAAAGGCACGTTGCCTCGAGTTTGAATATGTAGATTGTGGATATATTCCGATAGCCACAACATGCAAATGTAGAAACGACTAGATTTGGTTTCTCTTTCTAACCGACATTCATTCAACCAACTGACCTTCATGCAGGATTGTTCTTTGTCTACACGGTCACTTAAGATGGAGTCATTATAATTGTTATAAAATAGAAAACGGAAGCAAAACATGGAAAAAGAATAAACATCACAAAAGAACAGCGGGATTAACGTGGAACCCTACTCCGTGAGGAGCGGGATGAAACCACGGGAGAAGCCCCTGAATTGGGCGTGTTTGTCTATTGACTTTCTCAATGAGTACAGGAGGTCTGGGGCTCCTTATATAGCCTTCCCAGAGCCTCCAAGTCCCACCATTGGGCGGTATGGGACTAAACACAGGATGGGGTAAATGGATCTTCTCCAGGATCCATTTACCCTGTTACAACTCAATAGGTGCACTACCAAATAATCCAACACTCCCCCTCAAGCTGGAGCATGCAATGCTCAGCTTGGACAAACAAACAGAAAGAAACTCAACTCACGCTACATGACACTACGGACAATATCAACCCAACGCGCACATGCTGCAGTCGAGGACGTTGCTTCTCATGTCGTGTAGGTGAGGAGGACGAACGGGCTGGAGTGTGAGTCAACTGAAGACTCGGAATCTGACCATCGAGTCTGAAACTGCACCTGAAGTCTCCTCATCGGAGAACTGGGTCTCTCCCATCTGGCTCAGAGAATGGTGCACTGCTCTGGTGTACCTATGATACCACATGAAAACCCTTTCCCTCAATGGCATAGGAATGGTCCTCTGCTCTGGAGTCCCTATGGCTCACATGAAGACTCTGGCCGAACAACAACAAGAATGATGGGGACCTCGAACTGATGATGGCAACTTATGCTCATCTGAAAAATGACCGCACACTCGTGTGTGTCTAAAACCGGAGACTCGGAAACATTTGACGTCGAGTCTGAACAACTGCGCATCAAACTGGGACTCAGAACCTGAACGTCGAGTCCGGAATTGCGTATGGAAAAACCTTCATCTAAAAACCGTAGAGTCTGAAAATCAGTTGGTCTGGAGACTGGCATCTGAATCTGGAAGATCTGAATATGGCTGGAAGACCTGTGACTCTACATATACTCCCCCTTTCTCCCATACTTGTCGGAAAACATGGACATCGACCAAGTTGGGAGAAGACAACAATGATGGGGAGAAAACATACTCAAAGAGATTCTTGCGGCTTTTCAAAAATTTGTTTTTTTTCTAAGCCGTCCATTTTTTTCCTTTTCTTTTTTTTAAACAAATTTTTTCCGGCTATTTCTACCATTTTTTATAGTCGTCATTTCATTTCACCTCTTTTTTTTATTATTTTCAAAAATGTGTATGGCTTTTTGAGATGTACGCGCCTTTTCTTTTCTTTTTCTTCTTCTTGTTTTTTTTGTAATGCATGCCCACTTGAACACAAAGATGCTTTAGCCCAGTTGGGCTTTACAAAATCACTCTTTTCCTCTCTCTCCCCCCCTTTTTTTTCCAACTGGGCCCCCCAAAAAAAATTCTTTCTTTTTTTTTAATTACAACATACGCCAGGCCCTACTTTTCTTAATTTTAAACATTTGGGCCTTAAATTACCAGCCCATCGGCTAGACTTAGGGTTCCGAGAACCCTTCAAACGTGAGCCCCTCCCTTTTAGGGTTCTCGTTGGGAACCCGTTCTTCCAAAAACAGCCGCCCCTGGAGCACGACGGGGCCGCCAGGCTACATCCGCACCCCTTTGGGAGGCGCATCGGCTGCGAGGAGATGGCGTCTGGAGGGCGCCGCCAGGGGCGAGGAGGAGCGCCTGGGCGCGGCGATATGGGGAAGCGCCGCTTGCTGGATCAAGGGTTGGGGCTCGCCAGAGATCGCGAAACAAATGAAGGTGCGGGGTTGTCAGCGCCGCTTCTCTTGGCGGTGCCGTCTGAGGTGGAAAGATCCCACGCCGGGGCACGCCGGGACCGCGCGCTAGGGCCGGCGCCGCCTGGTTTCGATGAGCCGCGCGAGGGGCTTGCGCGGGCTGGAGGGTGCGCCAGAAGGTGCCGCCAGAGGGTTCGACTCGCGCCTGAGAGTTGGTGCGCGCACAGCTCGCGCAGGAGATCGCGCTTGGGGGATGCATCGCCCTGTGCGCGTGATGTGTGGCTCACGCCGCTAGGATCTGATGGAGAAGACGCCACTGGAAGGAAGGTTGCCGCCTGGAGACAACCTGGAGAACTGAGATGCGATGTAGATCGACACTGCCTTGACACGATCTGACGAGAACAATCGCGGCTAGGGTTTTGCAGGTCTGGAGAATGGCGCCGTATACGGCTTGAGGCCTGGATGTTCGAGGGCATGGATCTGGAATTGGGGTTTTGATCGAAACCCTAGACTGACGTGAACTTCAAAAAATTCCCCAGATTCGGGTATCAAGGAACCGTAAACCTCAACAGTATAACTTGATCATAACTTGATCTAAGAATAACTCGCTCCAAAAAAATCTTCAAACAAAATATTACAATCGAATCTCGAACCGATAAAGAACATGAAATCCTCGAGAAACGAACCCGCTCTGATACCATGTTATAAAATAGAAAGCGGAAGCAAAACATGGAAAAAGAATAAACATCACAAAAGAACAGCGGGATTAACGTGGAACCCTACTCCGTGAGGAGCGGGATGAAACCACGGGAGAAGCCCCTGAATTGGGTGTGTTTGTCTATTGACTTTCTCAATGAGTACAGGAGGTCTGGGGCTCCTTATATAGCCTTCCCAGAGCCTCCAAGTCCCACCATTGGGCGGTATGGGACTAAACACAGGATGGGGTAAATGGATCTTCTCCAGGATCCATTTACCCTGTTACAACTCAATAGGTGCACTACCAAATACTCCAACAATAATAGGCAACGAATTGCAGGCCAATGCCGCAAGGATCTATGTAATCAAAATGAGAATGAATTACGACATGTTGGTTACTAGTTTCGAGATCATACACATAAGGTATTTGATAAACAACCGCATTTTCATGTTTGTTGGTGGCTAAGGGATTCAATACCACAACAAGAATGACCTTCTAACAGTTATAACAGATGGAAAGGCTATGGCTTGAAAGAGGGAATCTCTGCATCATTTGAAGTATCATCAATACATCTTTTGTAGTGTGACCATCCTTTTTCCCTCAGAGCGCACTTACGCTATGGCACTAGAGACTGTGAAATCTAAGCAAGAAAGTGCCGCCAATATCCTTCAACGATGACTGCTTAGCAGCTAAAATGTGCCGTGTCTTAAGTTCTATGAACACAACATAATAGGCAAAGAAACATGTTTGTACCTTAGTGCACATGCATAATGTACCAAAGATGCGCTAAACTACATGCTTTCAGAATCTAACTAAGCATATTCTAGCTTCATCCAAGGGAAGTTCCAAATACAAGTTCATCTTCGTGAATGACTACTGGAGGAAGGTATACATCTATCTTTTGAGATCCAAGAATGATGTACTTGATACTTCAAACATTAGAAGGCAGTGATCGAAAAGCAGATAGGAAAAATATAAAGATAGGAAAAATATAAAGAGAAATAATGGCTTAGGTTTTGTATAGAAGAATTCACTCAGTTTTGCAAAGATAGAGAAATCATCAAGCATTTTACATTGTGATATTCACCAGTACAGAATGGAGTCATGAAAGTACGAGGACAACTCTAAAGAGATTAGTATGGAGTCATGAAAGAATGAGGACAACTCTAAAGAGATTAGTATACGCTACAACAATTCAACCCAATAAGACTTTAGGGGAGGATTTGTCTAAACGAAAACATAGTAAATATTAAATCGTCGACACCCATAGATTATAGGATATGAGAGGAGGTACGTTATGGTCACTATCTTGATTATTTGTGTTAGAATCAAATGCACTAAGCACATACAAATATGGAGACATGGATTTACGTGAAAAACCATGTGGAAAGGGAAAAACCACAGGGCCTATCAATCCCTAATCTCCCTCATTAGAGATTAGGGCACTTTTCACTAAAAACTATCTTCAAATGAGGAGGGATGAGTACAATATATAGAGAAGGATGGGTAAACGGTCTCTCATCCAAAGATGTATTTATTCATATAAGTATAATAACTTAACATCCCCCCCCCCCTTCAAGTTGGGCATACATGTCTACTATGCCCAACTTGCCTACATTCAACTCAAATTGTACCGTAGGCAGCCCCTTTGTGAACAGATCAGCAACCTGTGATCAGTGGATTTCAGGTAAGGCAGACACAACAGTCCATCATTAATCTTCTCACGGATGAAGTGTCTATCAATCTCCAAATGCTTCGTTCTGTCATGCATTACGAGATTGTTGGCCAAATTTATTGCAGCCTTGTTGTCACAAAACATCTGCATTGGCATACTTTAATTCCCAAGTCAACAACAACAACAACAAAGCTTTTTTCGACAATTAAGTAGGGTCGGCTTCATTCCCAAGTCATGAAGCAAAATTTTTATCCATAGAATTTCTGTAACGCCATTGTCAAGAGCTCGGTACTCTGCTTCAGCACTTGATCTTGAAACCACATTCTGCTTCTTACTTCTCCAAATAACCAAATTTCCGCACAAATATACTACATAACCTGAGTTGTTCTGTCATCAATGGAACCAGCCCAATCAGCATCAGTGTATCCTTCAATAGTGACCTCATGATTCTTCTTGAACATAAGACCTGTTCCCGGTGATCCTTTTACGTAGCATAGAATTCTATTTACCGCATTACCATGAGAGGTAGTAGGAGCGTGCATGAATTGACTCACCACATTTACAGTGTATGTAATATCTGATCTAGTAAGGGTAAGATAGATCAACTTTCCCACCAATCTTTGATACCTACCCTTTCCTACATATCATCAAGAAGGTCACCATCCTCTTTATTCAGTTTATGATTTGCCTCAATAGGATTAGTAGTAGGCTTGCATCCCAACATGCCACAATCTTTCAATAAGTCCAGAGCATATTTCCGTTGACTTAGACACATACCTCCTGACAATCGAGCCATCTTAATGCCTAGGAAGTACTTTAACTTCGCAAGTCTTTCAATCCAAATTCACCTGCAAGTATTTTCTTTATCCTGGAAATTTCTTCTTCATCATCATCTGTAAGGATCATGTCATCGACATACACTAAAAGAATAGATCTTTTTTCGTCATTGCTCCTTTAAACAAGGTGTGAACTCCATTCACTTGGATATATTCATTCTTAATCATTACCACATGGAGACGTTCGAACCAAGCTCTTGGTGATTGCTTTAATCCATATAAAGAGCTTTTTGGTTTGCAGCACTTGTTGTCCTTTTCAAATCCATGTGGCATTTTCATATACACTTCTTCTTTAAGATCACCATTCAAGAAAGTATTTTTCACATCTAACTGATACGTTTTCCAGGAAAAATGGGTTGCTAGACAAATAACAACCTTGATCGTATTCATCTTGGCAACAGGAGCAAATGTCTCCAGGTAGTCAATCACATATTTCTGGTTGTATCCTCTAGCCACAAGCCGAGCTTTGAATCTGTTGACATTTCCATCCGCATCATATTTGATTGCATAGACCCCTCTAGAGCCAACAAGGTGAACTCCCTTAGGAGCATCAACAATATCCCAGGTATTATTTTTCACCAAGGCATCCATTTCTTCCTTCGTAGCATTAATCCATTTCGGATCTTTTTTGGCTTCATCAAAATTTTTGGGAACATGATGAGCATATAGAGAGGTAATAAAGCATTTATATCTTGAACTCATATTGGTATAAGCAAAACAAAGTCCTCCACTGGATAACGAGTAGAGGCTCGAACAGTTCTAGTAGATTTTCTCATAGCAATGGGACACTCTTCCAGTAAAAGGTTGACATTATCAGTATGAATATCAGGAGGGAAAGAAACACTAGTAGAGCTTTCATGGCCAAAATCACCCATGGAAGGGTTGACATCATGGTCGGAGGAAAGGTTGTCACCTTGGTTCGGTATCATCTCTTCTTCGACTTCCACCACTTTATCTAATTCCTTTTGTCTGCTATAAGTCTGTCCAAATCTGCATGCATTTTCACTGTCTTTGTCTCTATCTTGTTCATTATTATCCCCCACATGGATAGTCTCTGGTATGTCATCAAGAAAGTAAATCCCATTCTCATTTTTCTCAACATTTGTACTCACAGACTCCACTTGAGGAAATCTCTTAGAGAAGTTAGGACTCACTCTCGAAGAAAGTAACATCCTTACTTACATGAAGACGACGTGCCATGGGGTCATAACATTTATATCCTTTTTGAGTTCCAGAATACCCAAGAAAGATGCATTTCGTGACTCTTGGATCCAACTTACGCCAACATGGTCCAGAATTGTAAAGAAAGCAGACACATCCAAAAACCCGTGGGTCCAAACTAAAGGGAGAAGTATCTGGATGGATGACAGAGAAAGGAGTTCTCTTCTCGATTACGACAGATGGTGTCCTATTGATTAGATAGGCAACTGTCAAGACAGCTTCTCCCTAAAAATTCTTTGGCACATTTTGCTGAAGTAGGAGTGCTCTTGTAACATTCAACAAATGACAGTTTTTTCTTTCATCTATCCCTTTCTGTTGAGACGTGTAACTACATGAGGTTTCATGGATGATACCCTTCTCATCAAGAAAAGCATGTAGGGAACTTTCCATGTACTCCTTGGCATTATCAATCTTGAGAGTTCTTACTCTTATTACATACCGAGTGCTTACCATATTTATAAAGTTCTTTACAGCAGCAAGAACTTCACGTCTATGTTTTAAAAGGTACACGTAAGTACTCTGTGAAAAATCGTCAATGAAAGTGATGTAGTGCATATGGCCACCCATTCTCTTCACACTTGACGGACCCCAAACATCAGAATGCGCCAATTCGAATGCATAAGTAGATTTACCAGTAGATGCAGGAAATATAGTTCGTGTTTGCTTTGCAAATTGACAAACCTCACATTGCAAATCATCCTTAGACAATCCAAAGAAAGTCTCAGGCATCAACTTATGTAGAGAAGAAAAATTGATATGATCAAGACGCATGTCATTTTTGTACTAAAGTAAAACTGTCCTTTTTAAAGCGAGCTTTCATCACAGATGTAAGGGCTTGACCCACTCGAGCTGGAAGACGATATATTCCATCCTCAACTAATCCAATTCCAATCTTCTTTCATGTCCGTAAGTATTCTAAAACACATGAATTTTGATCAAAAATCAGCCTGCAGTGCAATTCTTTAGTAATCTTACTGACTGACAAAAGATTTATTTGGAAATCGGGGACATGAAGTGCATTGTAAGGAGGAAACGATCAACAACAGAAATCATTCCTTTTCCAGCAACAGTAGCTGGAGACCCATCTGCAACTGTGACTTTCTCTCTTCCAAACGATAACTTGTAATCATGAAACATTCTATGATCACCTGTCATGTGATCGGAAGCACTACTCTCAATAATCCACTTAGATTTGGTAGAGCAAGCATTGTTAGTTCTCCTCATATTAAAAGTTGAACAATTATCTGTCGATTGCAAGGAGACATGTTCTTTCGTAAATGATTCCTTCAAGAAGGATTGCAACTCCATAATGGTATCCTTTGTCGAGTAGGGTTCTGTGGATGCTCCAAACATCATGGGATCATTCACCAGAAAATTTGTAGCCTTTAGACCTTGACTATCTCGCACAGACTTTTAATCATACACCTTGAGTACAATAGGAGTAGCAGTTCAGCACAAAGAACTTGAAACACAGAAGATCTCAACGAGGCTCTTCGTGGCTTTTTGTCGAACACTCGGTTCGAGGCTTATACTCAGTAGGGATACATCTCTTGAGGTGACAACATGTATAGATACAGATTATATAGGTTGCCCAAGAGACAGAAAGTCTACTTCGAGCTTTGCTATTTTTGTTGGGAACTCAATTGTTTCATGGAGAAGCAAGAAGCAGACAGTGGTGGCCAGATCAAGCGCAGAATCTGAATACAGGGCCATGGCACAAGGAAGTGCAGAGATGATGTGGGTCAGATCTGTATTGACAGACCTTACTATTGAGGTGTCTCTTCCTATGCATCTTTCATGTGATAACCAAGCAGCTTTATTTATTGCCAATAATCCTGCCTTTCATGAGCGGACAAAGCATATAGAGGTGGATTGTCATTACACTAGAGACATGATCCAGAAAGGTCTCATATCCACCTGTCATGTTTCCACAGGAGATCAGACGGGTGACATCTTCACCAAGGTCCTGACGAGAGGTCCATTTCAGAGGTGTTGTTCCAAGCTGAGCATGATAGATATATATGCTCTAGCTTGAGGGGGAGTGTTGAGATAAATGTATCTCAGAGTATCTTTTTATATTTTATGTTTATTGTGTGTACCGCTTATGTAATTAATCCATGTCTTTTCTCCTATATAAGAGAGACCTTAGATCTCTTCTAATGCATGACTTATTTTTTATCCCAACACACCTCTTTGTGACTGTAATTATTTTGGGATTTTTACACCCATAATCCTAAGTATTTTCGCAATAACATTCATAACCCTGCATAATCATGAATTACATCTAGATACCTGAATAAATGCTCTGTTTTACGCCCATAACCTTCCGTTACTTTAGTTCATTAACTCAACCAGATGGTTGAGTTAATCTAACCAATCTGTGATCCAACGATTGAGATTAATCGAAAGGAAAAAAAGAAAAAAGGAAAAAAATCGTTGAGCTTCAAGGTGTGGGGAAAGGGCACTAGCAGACAAGGAGCGGCTTCGACGAGCTCGCAGGCAGGCAGAGCAGATGCGTCGGGGAGCTTCGGTGGGGGCTTGCTGGTGATTTCATGGTAGGTGGGAAGGCGGCCAGCTAGATCAGAGCACTGGGGGGTTTCGATGTGGGTGGGGGGCCTTCGAGTGGGGATACGGGAGGGAGGTGGGTAGGCGGCGACCGAGGGGCTGGGGGCACGGGTGGGTTGGTGGAGGGGGCTTTGATGGAGTTACGGGAGTTGGGGCAGACGACGGTGGGGCAGCTGGGGGGGGGGGCTTTGATGGAGGTGTGGGAGTTGGGACAGACGACGCCAGGGGGAGGGGGGTTTGACGGGCTTCCGAGTAGGTTTACGGGAGGTGGGTAGGCAATGGTAGGGGGCTCTTTGACGGGGTCCAGGGAACGTGAGGTGGAGGGCGGCGTAACGGGGGAGGGTACGGGAGTTGGGGCCAGGGGGCTTCGACAGGGGGTTCGGCCACGATAGGCGGAGGGGTGGAGGCTTACAGGTTGTGGACGCGGGGTGGGGGAGGGTATACAAGAACTGCAGGCCGACGGGGCGGAGGCAGGCCGACCTGGAAGAGGTGGGCGAGGGCTGCCTGGGCTGAGGAAGGAGAGAAGGAGGTCGTCGGGGGGATTGCCTGGCTCTAGTCAATTGCATCGACGGGAAGGGGGTGGCTTCGACTTCGACGGGTTTGTAGGTCCGTTGACTTGTGGGGGAGCAGATCGTTCGATTTGCAGCTTGCAGAGGTGGTCGAGAGAGGGTTGCAGAGGTGGTCAGTCGACCGGGAGGGAGGCTTGCAGAGGTGGTCGGGCGAAGGTTGCAGAGGTGATTAGTCGACTGGGAGGGAGGAGGTGGTGCTCGGCAGGGGGAGAGGTGCGGGCTTCGACAGCGAGGGAGGGAGAAGGTCGATGGCATGCTTTGCAAATAAGAATGAGCATTAAGGGTAGTTTTGTCTTTTTTAACGGAAATCGTCAAATACAACGTTTATGCCAAACGGAACATAACACAGGGTTATATCATGTAAGAGTTAAGCATTACTCGGGGTTTCTCATATAAATCATGATTATGTAGGGTTGTGATTGTTATTGTGAAATTACTCAGGGTTATGATTGTAAAAATCCCAATTATTTTTCTACTATTAGGTTGGATGTAGGTTGTGCTTATGAATGCTACACAGTTTCTTGGTGTTAATTGATTTGTTTGTCTCGTATAACATACATTTTACGATCAGAAGCTCTACTATGCATTTATTTGACATACATGTTAAAATATTCGTGTTTGTGCCTGTCTTATTTTATTTTTAAAAATAAATATTTCTCCAGGTTCTAAGTATTTTGGTAAGATGCAAGTTTTGATTTTAAATGTAGTGCTAGCTCTAAACGGCATGCTATGATTGTTGGAGAGATTAAATGGAATTTTAACGTAATATATAACTTAATATCTTATTATAAGCAAAAAAACTATAATTTTCTCTCTTAATTATTGTTTAGAAAATAGTAGAAATCTTAAATTTAGAGAAAAATAAATTTTCAAGTAATTTCTCCAATTTCCGACCATTTCACCGAAATTCTCTTTTTGGGCTTACCGAAATAAAACCGAAATCCTACATTTAAGGCCTTGTCACTGACATAAAGGGCATAGATTATGATCCATAGTCATCCAAGATCATAATAGAGAGTATTTCCATGAATCTATCCTTTTACTTCCCATAGCAACCTTCCACAATAGATGGTGTTACTAATTCTCCTGACGTAAGTGAAGATGCAAGAACTTTGGCAAACAGGTGAAGCTTGTCAAGTAGCCTAGCCCCTCAATCCAACATGCTCATGGTTTCTATAGCACCCCAACGTAGTCTCACATCGGAAACACAAAGTTTGAGAGTGGATTATAAGAGTGGGGGACAACCACTTGACAACTTAGTTTTTACTTTTTAGCATTTTGGGAGATTGTCAACAGGCCCAAGCAGGTCCGAGCTCAACAAGTTGTTAAGGCTAGGTTTCCTCAATAACGATCTAGGGACATAAGCTTGGGATTGTAAAAATGGTATCAAAGCAGGTTTCCTCTAATAGTAGAAAAGGCTACTCAAGGGGACCTAAGCCTAAAGCATGTATCCACCACTATCACTGCGAATAAATGTTTGGTCGTGTCACAACGAGGACTTTACGAATATATGTCGGGGTGGTTGTAACACCCCAACATAGTCCAACATCAGAAACCTGCACTGTTTTAGAGTCGACTATAAGAGTGAGGGACTGCTACATGACAATTTATGTTTAAGCATTTTGGGTGGTTGTCAACAAGTTCAATCGCGTCTGCGCACAAAAAGTTGTCGGGGTCAGTTTTCTCAGATAACAATCTGAGAATCTAAGCCTGGGACACTACAAATGGTATCAGAGTAGGTTCCCTCTGATAGTGTAAAGGGCTATCCGAGGAGACCTAAACTTGAAGCATGTAACCACCACTATCACCATGAATAAGTGATGAGTCAGGTCGCAACGAGGACGTTGTGAATACAAGTGGGGGAGTTTATAACACCCTAACATAGTTCCACATCAAAAAAATGCACAAAATTTGAAAGTAAGTTATAAGTGTGAGGAACTACTACTTGAGAACGTGGGCTTAAGTATTTTGGATGGTTGTCAACGAGTCCAAGCATGCCCGAGCTCAACAAGTTATCTAGACCACCTTTTCTCAATAACGATTCCAGGACCTGAGCCTGGAATGTTATAATTTCATCCTCAAATCTTGATATAGAAGAAAAGGTAAGTTATGGTAGAAGAAGAAAAAAATTGCATCCCATGAAAGAGGAAATGTCAAGTAATAAAGTTGCCCTCAAGATATGTTAGTCGTGTTTATTAGGCTAGAATTATTTCCTTTATGGAGCACGGGCTCAATATCGTTCATGTCCATCCCAATTCTAGAGCAAGGAATCTATGAGCTCAAATGTTCCTAATTTAAGAAGGTAGGGGATGGAAACAGAGGAAATCACATTGTCATTAGAGTAGGTAGAGCATGCAGTTAGTCTATCAACATTTAGTTTACATGCGATGAAGCTATTATTTTAATAATCATGATTTCAAAAAGTTCATAAAGAGATGCATCATTATCTACCCATCCATTCTTTTCATGACGCCGCTTTGATTAAATGGAAGAACATGAGAATTTATATGAGAAATGTACAAGAGCAAAAGCACAAGTTGAAGCGATCAATCTACTTAGTCTTCAGAAGTGATGCAAGAGTCGATCCAGAGAGGTCTAGCATTTCCCATACTGACTCGGGAAAGATACTATGCTTGCGAGGTCTAGCATTTCCCATACTGACTCAGGAAAGATACTATGCTTGCAAGTGCATTGTCCATTACAGAGGAGACATGATGCAAGAGAGCTGGGGATCTACTTTGAAGCCCCGTCATCACCAAAGACTACATAATGGATCTACTCATGATTAAGTATATGAAAATATCTTTAGAAAAAAATTGATAGATAAACCTTATGGATCATTCACAAGGCAGAAATATTATGGGTTGCTAGTTCATTTTCAAAATAAATGCAGGCATATCGAGGATAGTTGGTGCAAGATATAAGAGAAGACTAGTTGTTGAAGTCTCCGTATAGGTAAAAAGTGTTGATCACAAAGTTTTTCTTATCAGTCTAGAGATGAAAAAACTGGATGTGGTGCGTATTTTTCGATATGAAGAACTTGAAGAGCAAATAGACGTGATGGTCTAAGGGTTTCTAAGAGAATAGACAAGAAATATCTACTTTCTTGTTAAAGATGGTATATGAGTGAAGCAATCTTCAATAAATGGTACAAAAGATTCACCACATTTATATTTGCATAGAACTTCAACAGAAAAATTATGCTGTGTGAGTCTACTTCAAAAAACTAAACAAAGTTTTTAGATATATCTGTTACTTTATGTCATTAATTTGATACTGTAGCCAAGAATGTGTACGAGATCGAAATCTTAAAGGTTACAATTTGGAAAATAAATTTAATGTGAGATTTAGGAGCTTCGAATAAAACTCTTTGCATGGAGATCTGACCAGCTTGTAAATCCAAGAGCTTGCATCTAAGTCAGAAAAGCCACTTGCAGTCACCAAATCCAGATATCAATTCCAATCAAGTGCATAGTCACTTGGAATATAATCAGAACTGAAAACTATCTTCGGTCGTTACAAGTAAACATGCACACATATGTACACATGCCGTGTCGTACTACACATCACATACCTTGCTTGAATCATGTACTTCAGTTCAAGCCCAACATGGCATGCATATATGCATGCATGTGTTTCCAGCAGTCTGTCACCATTTTCCAACACTACTCCATGAGTTGGGATTAAATCCCACAAATGGCAATGTCATAGTTACAACATTGAATTCCATAATTCGATCTGAATCCTCCAATTACATTGGAAACCTATTACATGTCATGCGTACCATAGTGGGTAGATTTATGTACACTATGACATGGACTCAATCCAACACACTGCATTCTGCATCATCGGAAAATGAATGTCAAATATTAGTCTTCAAAAGGCACTGGGAAGTGAATTTTGAGATACATGTGAGGTACAAAAAAATTTGCTTGGAGATTGAACAATGCAGATATGGATTTAAAGGTAATGTTGATGCAAATAAAGCAAGTGTCAGTGACAGAAGAAGAAGATTGATGCGTGGTTATTTGTTATTTTATAATAAATATAGGGTCAGCTCAAAAGTCACATTGCAATCCACTTTAACTTTTTTAACCATATACGTATAATACATGACAATAAAAAAATAATCAAGGAGGTTATAATGCTTAGAGTATGTATGCACAAAGAAACCTTGTTAAAAAGAACATCGTGCATTGTGATAGATTGACAGTCAGAGTGCACTAGGTTGGATGAAGGATCTGATTCACCATTTAAGGATAGAGCATACCAATGTGAGGTATTACTTTAATACTTTATGCAGGACATAATCGTCAAATGGCAAATCATGGTGCAGAAGATTGTCATGGAAAAGGATCATGCATAAGGATGGAAGGTGTGAAATGCTTTGATTATATATTACCAGGGAGGATAAGAGGTAAAAGGTCAAATAGATATGCACAATTTACCATCAAAAACTCTCCCACTTAATAGCGTGGCATTCAATAAAGATATTGGATATTGATACATTGCTCTCAATGCATGCTAAAAATTACTAAAATATAAGAAAGAGCATCTCCCTCTCACTTAACCCACTTTCAGGTGGAAGGACTAAGCAGATAGACTAGAGAGGCGTTGACCATGCGATCCATCAAATATGCTTTTTCAAGGAAAATATGAGTGGAAGAAAAGAATTCACTACAAGAAAAAGTTACAGTTACCGGATTCAACATGATATAAATTAAACCGTAATCAATCAAATTCACATGATTTATTTTAATGGCATAACAAAATATCAGGATATTAATCAGCCATTCAAGAATATCAAACAGGAACCAATTGAATAGTCCATACAACGTATTAGGGCAAGATTGAAATGGGGCAAAGCAATAAACCACATACAGCAAACAAAACAGTAATGGAATTAGAGAAGAGATCAGTGAAGTGTCCATGAAGGACGGTACTTAAAGAGGATATCGACCCTACAATACCGTTACATAGGTACTGGCAGTCAACTCCCAAGATACGATGGCACACGATCTTCGTTCATACAAACCAACGAGATCATCCTCGAAAGCACCTCATAGAATAGCAACCGAGCGATGAGGACTTCGAGATGAGAATTCTTGCAATTGAATAAATGACGTTTGGGGGATGGCTTCTTATTGACCTCGCCTAGTCTCTTTGAGATTTGTAACCGTCCATTCAATGTGTGTCGTTTCAGATAGAAGGTGGATCTGAAAGTCAGTTCGAATTCCCTCTCAATGGATGGATATCAAATTAATCTGATCGACTAATTTATTCAAACCCATTAAATGAAACCCGCGGCAAAAATATTGAAATATAAAATCCGAACTTACTCTCCCAAACCCGAGCCCAAGATGGAGATGGAGCGGAGTGCGCGCGTGTGTGGTCCCACATTCCTCCTCTCTACTATTGCTAGAAGAGCTTGAGGTGACAAATCATATTTAAGTCCATCAAATTTTTTAACACCGTTCCATGTGGTACTAAAAACTCCACACAAATTCATCTTGTTTCAAAGTTGAGAATTTCCAACTTCCCCTCCAATCCAATTGGCTTCCCACTTGAAACCAATTTGGTTACCAATGTAGTTACATAGGTTTACTAGATTAAAACATAATTACATTACAATTAAATACAACAAACGTAAAACTACAATTATCCTTTATTAAAGACCAGAAAGATAATGAAAAGTGGATCATCTATTACCCAACAAGCCTCTACCAACGAGAACCTCGAAATAATGTTCAACACATTGGAATCCTCAGGAGTTAGGTTTCTCCACATTCGAGAACTTAATAAAGCTAGTCATCTCTAATACGAAAATTTCAATAAATCCAGTCCTAAACAGATTAGGCTTCCTTCTTAGATGGAGACCTCAAGGAGTAACTAAAACTCCAGCAACCAGTCTATTACTTTTGTTATTAGTTCATATTCTTCTGCATAATTCTCGGAAACAATTCAAGGACAGATACATATCCAAGAGGTAATGGCACATACAATGGGAAAAGAGTAACAAGTGATTACCAGCCAACACCTAGAGATACGACAACTACTACGTGATTGTATTAAAGCCATCAAAGTAAACAGATACCAGATGTGGAAAAAAATCAATGCTAGACCAAATAGGCAATTCAGATCCACCATGAGCAGTAGTTCTACCTTTTGTATCGGTTAACTACAAGCAAGCAAATTTATAAGGTTGCCACAACAAAGTTTTTCTATCCCATTTATTATGGAAGAAATGTACCTTGGATAGGTCTGAATGTTCACTCCTGATCATTTTCAAAGCTTTCTCAACAGCAATTTTCCAGAATCTGCGAGTAGGAATATGACTACTGCTGACAATTGTTGTTGATGGAATTTCCCTATGATAGTCTTGAGACAAAGGAGAGATCTGTGGTGATAATGATATAAGCTCTCAATTCCTATTTTAGTGCAGCATGCAGGGGCAGATAATGTTTAGTATCAACCTGGCGGATAGTAGCTTTCAGTCCGTCTATCGCTTTGATCCAGGGCCACCAAAGACTCTCATCCCATGCTATATTTACAGCTAATTTTGAACTTTCTTCAAATTCACCAAATTCAACCTGTCAATCAGTTTCTCTAACGACCAGTTGTTTAAGTAATGAGCAATAGAACTTCATATCCAATATGGAAACAAAGGCCCATCATAAGAGTCAATGGTGGGATTTAGACAATAGGATTATTTACCTGTGGGACAAAAAAGTAAAAAGATCCAAACTCGCTCCACTCATGAGAAATTTGGCTCATGGGATCGAAACGAATAGCCCCATATGCTCGGATAAGAGGGCGACTCCTAGAAAGGAACCTTCATTGTATAAAACAATAAGTTGAGAACCATGGCAGAAAGAAAACCAGTGCAGAAATCATTAAAATGTCTTGGCACTGAAGACAGAGATATTATGCCAAAAGATTTTTACAGTGAAGCAAACTGTAAAAAGGAAATATTTCAATTGAATAAGCAAGACAAAAGCAGCTAATTCATTGCCTACACTGAAAACCGGAAAACTGTACAAGGGAAATGCATTGCAGTCACTTTCTCGGAATCAAGTGGAAAATTGTGATCTGGATATCCATCTAACAGTTCGCTTCCAACATCTATTTGGTCTCTTTATCATGCAAATCCAACCTCTCACACTTAAAATAAAGCCACGGCTTTCTCATCTCTCATTCAGAACTTTACAGTTTTTGAAAAATATAGAAAAATGTTGAAAGGAATGAATGAGATGCATTACCATTAACCCTAGAGCTCTCTTATATAGGAGAAAAGTTCTATGGGTAATTTACATAAAGAGGACAAACAAACACTACAAAATAATGTTACTCTAACACTCCCCCTCAAGCTGGAGCATATATATCCAACATGCTCAGCTTGGAATAACAAAGATGAAATGGACCCCTAGCAAGGGCCTTGGTGAACATGTCTGCAACCTGTTCTCCTGATGATACATGAGAAGTTGAAACAAGCCCTTTTTTAATTAAGTCTCGTGTAAAATGGCAATCCACTTCAATGTGCTTCGTCCTCTCATGGAAGGCTGGATTATTGGCTATGAACAGGGCTGCTTGATTATCACATTTCAGATGCATGGGAAGAGGAACATCAATGGTTAAATCAGTCAAAACGGATTTAACCCACATCATCTCAGCACTACCTTGGGCCATTGCCCTATATTCTGACTCTGCACTTGATCGAGCCACCACAGTTTGCTTTTTACTCTTCCAAGCTACTGGTGAGGTGCCAACAAATACAATAAAGCCTGAAGTTGACTTTCTATCATTAGGACACCCAGCATAGTCTGCATCAGCATAACCTGTAATGGATATAGAGGTATCTCTTCTATACAGAAGGCCAGTACCTGGAGACGACTTCAGATATCTCAAGATCATAAAAACAGCATTCATGTGAGCCTGCCTGGGTTGCTCCATGAATTGACTTACCATATTAACCGCAAAGGCTATATCCGGTCGGGTAATAGTGACATACAAGAGCTTTCCCACTAGCTCTCTATATCGTCTCTTGTCTACCTCCTCAGAGTCATCATCATAAAGTTTGACATTAGACTCCATAGGTGTAGCAGCTGGTCTACACCCTGCCATACCTGTCTCAGATAAGAGATCCGTAACATACTTCTTTTGTGTTATTACCATACCTTGCTTGTTCCGTGCAAACTCCAGTCCCAAAAAATAGCGAAGTGTACCCAAATCCTTCATAACAAACTGCTCGCCAAGAAACTTCTTGGCTGCTTGAATGCCCTGCTCATTACTGCCTGTAATAACAATATCATCAACATATACTAAGATGATCACAGTACCTCGCTGATCTCTCATTACAAAGAGAGTATGATCTGCTGTAGATCTGACGAAGCCCTTTTGCTCAATCAACTCCGAGAGCTTCTGAAACCAAGCCCGTGGACTCTGCTTCAGGCCATATATGGCCTTATGGAGACGACACACCATACTAGACTCCCCCTCAGCCGCAAACCCTGGCGGCTGCTGCATATAGAGCTCTTCCTGCAAGTCACCATACAAGAAGGCGTTCGTGACATCAAGCTGAAATAGGGGCCAGACTCGGACAACAGCAACTGCAATGAGAATCCGTAAGGTAGTATGACGGGCTACTGGAGAAAACGTCTCCTGATAGTCCACCCCATATGTTTGGGTGAACCCACGAGCAACCAATATGGCTTTGTATCTATCAACTGTACCATCTGCCCGATGCTTAACAGTAAAAACCCATTTGCTTCCAACAATGGACGCAGCTGGTAGAGGATGCACAACACTCCACGTACCACGTGACTGCAACGCCGCCATTTCCTCTTCCATAGCTAAACGCCATGGGCTGCTCTGTAGGGCCTCCTGATAAGACCGTGGAATGTGTACTGCCGATAACCCAACAACAAAGTTGCGAAAGTCCGGGGACAAACGCTCCAATGACGCCTGAGAACAAAAATCCATCCCATATTTGGGATTCACCGTCCGAGCACGCTTCTGCCGTCTATGAGCAATAGGGATATGTAGTCATCGATAGAAGGAATAACAGTATCATCACTAGCCTGTACATCAGTACCCTGTACATCCATCTGCACATTCAAATCACCTGTGCCATCAGTAGAA
The DNA here is from genome assembly GCA_037367405.1 of Ottelia alismoides. Classification (NCBI taxonomy): domain Eukaryota; kingdom Viridiplantae; phylum Streptophyta; class Magnoliopsida; order Alismatales; family Hydrocharitaceae; genus Ottelia; species Ottelia alismoides. The sequence goes on along the minus strand of JAZKJV010003645.1, from coordinate 732,872 downwards.
CTCAAATGATCAGTACATACCTCGGGCGTGCTGGATGATGGAGGAGGCACATGAGCAGACGGCCGTCGCTGATAGACCTAAGGATAATGAACAGTAGCTGGTGGTGGTGGTGGTGGTGTAGGTTGTGGTAGTGGTGGAGTAGGTTGTGGTGGTAGATGAGAGCATGGAACAGATGGAGGTGGAGGCGGCACATAGATGTCGTCTCCTTCCTCTGAGTGAGTGAGTCTGTCACCTGTAGGAGAGAAATACATAATGGACTCAAAGAAGGTGACATCTGCACTAACGTAGTACCTTCGTTTAACTGGATCAAAACACCGATACCCCTTCTGGGTTTTGGAATAACCCACAAACACACATTTGACAGCTCTGGGAGAGAGCTTGTCAAGACCAGGAGAAAAACAATGAACAAATGCAACAGACCCAAAAACACGTGGTGTTAGGGAAAAAGATCATTCTCGGGAAACACGGTCAAGAACGGAATCTTCTCCCCTAACACTGTCAAAGGCATACGGTTAAGAAGATAACAGGCAGTTAGAACCGCATCCCCCCAATAGGAGTGAGGGGCACGGCTCTGAATCAAAAGGGTTCTGGTCATATCCAACAAATGACGATGCTTCCGTTCAGCCACCCCATTCTGTTGGGAGGTATAGGCACACGACGTCTGATGTACAATCCCATGAGACATAAGAAAATTTGGAAAGTTGGGTACTACACAATTCTAGAGCATTGTCAGACCGTATGTACTTCACTTTAGCAGAGAAAATATTTTTTATTTCAATAATAAAAGCTTGAATAATATGACCAGCATCAGATTTATTTTTAAGAAGAAAGACCCAAGATAGTCTAGAGAAATCATCGACTGCAACAAGATAAAACCTGTGTCCTTGAAGATCAGGGACACGACTGGGACCCCAAATATTAAAGTGAAGTAATTCAAACAGACTACGATGACTCGGACCTGGACGACTCTGGAACGACGACCGGTGATGTTTCCCAAGCTGGCATGCCTCGCATTGAAAAGTAGACCTGGGAGAAATCTGGGGAAGGATATGGACCATCTTTTGCAACGGAAGATGACCAAAGCGGAGATGCCATGTGTAAGGTGAGACAGATCCAGCACGAACAGAAGAGGCACCAGCATAAGGAGACTGTACCAGTCTATAGAGACCCCCTTGCTCACGGCCAGTTCCAATCACTCTGCCCGTTAGGATGTCCTGAAACACAAGAGCAGATGGGTCAAATATGGCACGACAATGTAAGTCTTTAGTGATTTGACTAATGGACAGTAAATTCATGGAAAAATTAGGAGCATAAAGAACATTCTGAAGCCGTATCCCAGGGGTCAATTGCACCTCCCCCTGACCAGTAATGGGAGAATGTGTCCCATCAGCTATCACCACGGAGCGACCTGTCTGAGTTGTAATAAAACCATCCAACTGCTTCTTGTTACCACATAAATGGTGAGAAGCTCCTGAGTCCATGATCCATTCTGATAGATCTGCACTGTAACTACTAGTAAGTGCATACATTGTACCTAAATAGGATGATGAGCCGGCTATCTCTGAGGATCCTGAAGTACTAGCTGGTCCCTGGCCAGGCATGATCTCCCGAAGTCTCGCCACTAACTCCTCAAACCTCTGATCTGGGACAAGGGAAGGATCTCCTTCTTGCTGAGCCTGCTCCGCCACACGTGTCGTAGTAGTAGGAAACCCATGCTTGGAGTAGCATGTTTCCTCAGTGTGCCCAGTCCTGCGACAGTAGGTGCACGGCTGTCTAGGAGGTCTGCTACTTCCTCCTCCTCGGCCACGACCGCCTCTACCTCGAAAATGTGAATAACCTCCTCTGCCACGAGAAGATGCCATGGCTGAAGGTGTCGAAACTCCACCATGAGATATGGAGAGTCTACTCAACCTGCAATAGGCCTCTTCCATAGGTGGGATAGTGGCATCTGTAAGAATCTGTGCTCGGGCGGCATCATACTCCGGATCAAGGGTTGCTAGGAACACTCCAGTCATCACCGAGTCCCTGTATGCTTTGAGCTGCTCCGGTGTAGCTGTCAATGTAATGTACCCGTGTAGCTTCTCAAACATACCCCTCAGAGAGGTGTATAGGGTATGGAGAGGACGTCTGTTTTGCTTCGAGGTGAAGATATCATGCTGGAGTTGTAAGATCTTGGACTCGTTCTTTGCCGGAGAATATGTGGCTGCCAGAGTATCCCACATAGCCTTTGCAGTGGGTTGACTCAGAATGTCATTGGCTATTTCCATGGACACAGTACCGGATAGCCATACACGCGCATAAGCGTCGTCAGCCTCCCATGAGGCATTAACCCCAGTCTTGTCAACAGGTTCCTCTTGTGTGAGGATATGCTTTTTGCCATTGCATTGCATAAGACTCATGAACTGCATGGCCCACAGTTCATAGTTTGTACCGTCCATCTTCACAACTGGTGCTGGACCTTTGAAGGCACCCAGGGACGGAAGATCTACCTTGTTGTCTGACATGACAACAATAACCTATAATTGGGGTTACACAATCTGACAACAATGTCTACTTACTCATAGACTCAACGCGGTCACGCGCACAGAACATGTGCACTCAAGAAAGCACGGCTAGGGCATATGGTGCACACGCACAGACAAAACACGCTACAGGAAAGCACGCACCGCTACAGGGAAAAACACGCACATGCTACACACAGGAGTCGACTACGCCTTACGCGCCAGCCCTAGGCGCTGCTACAGTAGGATGCTGATGAGGATGTGGCGTGCGCGTAGAAGAAGATGTGCAGGACCCTCTCGCGCGATGAAGATGTTATCACCAGGAGGGTCACGCGCGATGACGATGTTATTGCCAAGGTGCGGGAAGCGCTATCGCCAGGAGATCGCCAGGATACTCACGCGCGATGAGGAGGATCGCAGGAGGGTCGCCAAGGGTTACGCGCGATGTCGCGGATCGCCAGGCGAGATGTCGCAGATCGCCAGGAGAGATGGCGATGACGCGCGATGTCGGGAATCCGCGATGCCAGGCGATGACGCGCGACGCTAGGCGAGATGGCGAGATGGCGATGACGCGCGATGCCAAGCGAGATAGCGCGGTCGCTAAGAGGCTGCGGGCGGCGGGCTCCGCGAGCAGGAAGGTCACGCGCGCAGGAAGGCGGCGACCTCGAAATCGAGAGAGAGAGAGAGAGAGAGAGAAAGGGCGGCGGGTGAGGTAGGGTTAGGGTTAGGTTTCAAAACTCCGGCCTAAGACCGTCGCTCTGATACCATGTTGAAAGGAATGAATGAGATGCATTACCATTAACCCTAGAGCTCTCTTATATAGGAGAAAAGCTCTATGGGTAATTTACATAAAGAGGACAAACAAATACTACAAAATAATGTTACTCTAACAAAAAAGAACTTGTCATTAATTCAAACTATAAAGAAATACATATTTAAATTAGGCTGTCTGTGTATGATCCAAGATTAGATCTGTATGAAGCAACTAATCATGTAAACAATCCCACTTAAAGCAGAACGAACTCAGTTATGGCTGTAGGATATGCAACGTATAGAAGGATCAAACAAGAACATGGATATGAGACTGAATCAACTCTCAAGCAACAATAAATCGAAAGATCACCAAACAAATCCCACTGCTCAAACATGTCAATCTAATTATGTATAACTGAGTTTCACAGAACGTACAACTACAACACGTGTTTTTTCCTTTGAGATTGGTAAGGCTTAAACCTTAATCTTCCAAGTGGTAAGGAGATGAACTGCTCTATCATCAAACCATTTAAATAGGTTAGGCATGTCCTTACCTCTTGATGCACCTCCAATCTTCCAACGCAAATGGATCCACCCTCCTGAAGTGCACAGCGGATCCCACCCCAGCAACACTCACCGCACTCTCCCCCGAAGTGCTCCCACCACAACCATTCGCCACCTCCTCGCAAAGCTCCACGCTCTTGTCCCTCCCCGAAAAGAAACATCTCGGCGTCGTATTCTGCGCTTGCAACCACCCTATTGCCTCTTCCCTCTCCACGATCGGCACCTGCATCCCCAATGCAACATCAAATACATGAAAAGGATTTATGCCCCATAAAATTTGGCACTAGCGATGCCCCATAAAATTTGGCACTAGCGAGCATCCTTCTTCTGCGCTTTATAGCAATGAAGCAATCACATTTGCTCTAAAAACCAGCGTTGAGCCAAATCAAATCAACAGCAAGCGAAACACAAGCATAGCAGATCAAAGATTCAAACTTTCCCCTCCCATTTTAATTCCAAGATAAGCAACACACCTCCACCCTGATGATCCCAGAGCATGCAGCAGGCGGGTCGGCGCCGAGTGCCGTGACAGCAGAGTACAGCTGCGGCATGGCAAGGGAGGCACTTTGCACCGCGGGGAGAACCCTGGTCTCGCAGAGCTCAACTGGGTCTACCCTCCATCTGCCGCAGCCGTTCATGGACAGCGAAGAGGAGCAGCGGCAGATCCACTGCCAACGGGGCCTCGAGGGGAGTTTGACGGCGCCGGAGAGCCGCGGGTTTGGGAGGAAGCGCGCCGCCGGCGACGCCATTGGTGGCGAAAGGTGGGAGCTTCTGAAAAGGTCTAGAGGCGGAAATCGATAGCTTCGAAGGGTGTACTCTGTTTCCTGTTGTTAGGTGATAAGATTCTTATATGGAGGGGTCTCTTATAAAAGATTTCGGCGGGGAGACGTTATTGGTTGGTCTTTTTGCATTGTTGTTACCGAGGGGAGGTTGGACTTTATAATTCAAAGTAAAAAAGAGATTCCAATAAAATAATGGGTAAACAAAAAAACTCCAAGTTGAAATTAAAAAATAGGTTGTCATGCAATGAACTATAATTGTTCGCGCACATCAGAAACAACTAGGGTTTTTATTGTATCAGACGAATGAAATCTAATATTTTCTCCAAAAAATATGATGTTGTGGTTACTAATTTCGAAGTCTGCAAATAAAAAGGCACTTGAGAAAAAACTAAAGTGCAAATATTTCCATAAATATCGGTTCTACATTTGATCTAAAACTCATGATAGTTTTGACTCAAAGTTTTGTTGTATCTTGATTCAAAGATCAAAAAAGGAAAAAATCGAAGTCATCAAGAGAAAGACATTAAAAAAAGTTGCCTTAGTGAAGGTTGAAGACCTAATTTTGAAAATAATATTCAAATTACATGATAATATATTTTTAAGTAAACAAGTAGAATCATGATCAAATAAAAATAATAGGGGATTATTTGCACTTGCGTCGCCATATATACTCCGTTTGCAGGGATGAACATGCAAACTTGAAAGGTTGTAATTACCGCAACGTAAATACGAAACAGTTCGGGGGTTTTACTGTACTTTCACTATTCTGTAAGGAGGCAATATATAAAAAACCCTTGGCAACGGTTTTTCTTGTTTTTTTCGACCATCAGATAAAAGCAAATATTAGGTTTTCGCCGTGGTGGTGCGGGAGAGAGATCAAAGACAAATTGACGACGGCGAGAAGAATCCAAAGCGTTGGCTTCGGTTTCGGAGAGCAACGAGCATGTGGAGAGACCTGTGCTGCAGCTTGCAGCTTTCTCCTGAGGCTTGTAGCCCTCGTGTCGATCGGGGGCGGGCGAAGTGGATTCCGATCCCAGAGGGCAGCATTGTTTTGGTGAGCAGCAGGCGGGTGTGGAGACCTGCGTTGCAGCTTGCAACTTGCAGCTTTCACCGGAGGCATGTGCCCTCGTTTCGATCGGAGCGCTACAAGTGGCTTCCGATCGCAGACAGCGGCATCGGTATTGGTGAGCACCTGGCAGGCGGAGAGACCTTTGCTGCGGCTTGCAACTTGGAGCTTTCACCGGAGGCGTGTAGCCCTCGTGTCGTTGGGAGCGCCACAAGTGGTTCCATGCTGCTTCGCTCTCTGCTTGTCACGCGGGTTTAAAAATTGAACCTGATATCAAATCGGATAGCTATTTAATTTTTGTTTATACGATTGGATCAATGGGACAGGTTGTTGGTATAACCAGTGGCGACATCAGCGGTTCATTAAAAAAATATGGGACAAGTTGTTGGTCTAACCAGTGGCGACATCAGCGGTTCATTAAAAAAATAGAATTGTTGTATTGTTGATTTAGTTAAGTCGAACTGAATTAGATCGGTATATCATACAAATAAATATGAAAAATAATACATCATATCTTTAAAGAGTTTGTATACATGTGTCCTTACAAGCTTTTCCAATAACACGTATACCTCCATTTTTTAGAATTACGTGGGAGCTCTTATATTGTTTTACAAAATGCACAAAAGTGATCTTTTATTAGTACACTTCTGCTCCTATATTATACCAACATAAGGATAATATTCTGAATTTTTTATGAATATAAGAGCACAAGTGAAATTGCCAAAATGTTAGGGGTATAAATGTTGCTCGAAAAACTCACAGGTGCATAATAAATATATTGTAAAATTCATATAAATATATATATATATGTAATGTATAGAATTAACCATTTTAGACTATTGAAACTCTAAGTAATGACTAATATTGTTGATTTACTTATTCTCATAGTATAAGTATGACAATGTCTTCTTCATTTGTTATTGATGGAAGCAGACAACCTCATGCACAATGTGGGAAGAGGGAGGCAGTACTTGTATGTCAGGAAGGGACACACATAATAAGTCATTGGTAAATACGGAAGAAGAGATAAAGAAATACTACATTCTGGAGTAAAATGAGACTGGATATGAATAATTTCTAAATTACTTTTTATCATTTTTCTGATGTTTTGGTTCAACTGCATTTAAGCGGTCAATCGAATTTTGACTGATTTTGACTTGTTTTTATTTTCTAAATAAAAATCAGATAGTTGGATCATTTTTCTTTCAGTTCTTGATTTAACCGACTGAACGATCGGTTCGTTTTGATTTTTGAAACCATGTTTTACATCCATTTTGGTTTATTGGACTTCGAATTACAACGGAATGGAATAAGTGTGTAAGAGACTCATTCCTTGTATTTAGTAATATGAAATAAAGGGAAAAGTTTTTTTAAAAATTTTTATCACTTGTGCCGCATTTAATATTGTAATATCAGTTATACCCCTCTTTTTTTGAAATATTACGTGTGCATTCGACTTCTTGCTCCATTACCACTTTTACTCTTCCGTCAGAATGATCGTCAAAAAGTTAAATCAAATCCTAATTTGTTCAAACTATTGTATAGTTAAGAGGGGCGAGAATCGTCAAACCTCGCTTTCCTCCTCTTCCTTGGATTCGAGGATGAGGAGATAGACATGTTTGCTGCTCCTGTAGCTCCGACGTGACTCCATGGAGGCGAACGGTCTTGCGGTTGGCAAACAATTCTGAATCTGTGACGATGAAACGGATCTGTTCTCCCCGGTGATGTGAACGATAATCCAATTGTACATCTACTGCTCTTCCGAATCCACATTCAAATGCTCTAAAAATAGATCAATTCAATTACAGTTCTATCCAATGATTTGATATTTCTAATAAAATCAAACTGGGAAGTGGAATAGGAGCGATGAAATAGTGAATAGGTCCTATAGGTTGTGAAAAGAAGGGCCTAAGACTTTGATCGAATGCAGAGCCCTCGCCTCCACTCCCGGTTGGGTGAAAGGCTCAGGCAACTGCAGGTATAGGCTGCAACAGGAGAGGCGCCCTACTCTTGGATCTCGCCCAATCGTTCACAACTCCATGCTCGACTGGATCTGAGAGACGATCGACATGTCACTTTGACACCTCGATGTGAGGAATGGGGTAGATTAGAATTGGTTACGGTGGATTAAGGCTTGAATCTGGGGGAGGTGATGGCCTACGTATGGATAGAGTGGGAGTGATGACCATAGATGGGTGGAAGAGGTGGGGGTGGTTGAGGAAGGAGCCAGGGGAGGTGATGGAGGAGGAGGGGGAAAGCCGAGGCGGAGGGGTTCGGTGGAGGAGGAGGGAGGGTGGGAGGGAGGGAGGGAGAGATTGGTGGAGGTGCTTGCAAGCAAGGGGTTAAATATCGGTTTCGGATATCGTATCGATACCCTGTCGATACGAAATTTCGACGACATTTCGCCAATATCAACCACCATTTGTGAAGAAATGACCGAAAACTACCCTCATATCATCATTTCGCTCGAGATTTCGGTTCCTTGTCGAAACCGAAATTTCGTCGAAATTTCGTCGAAATTTCGCGAAATCTGAAACCATGCTTGCAAGTGGCTTGGTGGAGGTCGGAGACAGAAGCTGGAGGGGTGACTGGATGGGGGAGCAATGGCCAATGTATCGTAAAACTAACATCCATTTGAGATTGGATAGACTACGAGTAACCCAAAGAGCTCGCTTGATGTAACCTCCTCTAAATAGCATATCTTTGGATGGTTACGAGGGTTGGAATAGGGAATGTGATGTGATATTATCTTCATTTGTGATGTAATTCCAACTCATGAATGATCCAAAAAATACAGGGAATAAACTGGGTTACCCTTGGGGTAACCCGGTAACCAAACGAGCCCAAAGGGTTCAAGTGATATCGGAGCAAATTTCATAGGCACAAATGATATTCCAAAAAAAGAGGACATAACTGATATTGCAATATCTCAGAGGTAGAGGTGAGTGATAACAAATTTTTTATATGTTTGTTTTAGTATAAATTCAAATTATTAACCTTGACCTTAATTTCTTTCATATGTTTGATACAACCTTAATCTAATTTTAATCTACAAACAAATATGAGATGTCCTATGCTATCTTCTACCTTGTCTTATCTATTGTAAAATGAGTATGAATATTGATATCGGTCTAATAAACATAAAAATCTATTTCCATATTTGCATATACATCTTAATGAGTTAAATATGGTTGGACACTATGTTTCATCTATATAATCCATTATACCATTTTTAATCTACAAACAGATGTGGATATATCTATCTATAATTTGCTTATAGCATCTTCTTTTTTGAAAGGAATATTTACACCCATAACCTTAAGTAATTTTGTAATTACAATCATAACCCGTGTAACCCTCTTTTAGTTTAATGCGTTAATTCAACCACATAATCGAGTTAATCTAACTCTTCTTCAATCCAACGATTATTAATTAAATACAAAATCAAAAGAAAAAGAAAATATCCCCTCCTCCTCCCACCTCTCTTCCCACCTCTAGGCAAGTCGTCACCACCCCATCCTCTCCTTCACCACCCCCCTCCTCCAGGTCAGTCGCCGCCACCCCAGCCGACTTCTCCTCCCTCCGCCCTCACCATGTTGCCGATCACCTCCCCCACCCCTTTCTCCTCCAACCAGCACCTCTCCTTCCTCTCCCTCCGCCTTCCCCTCTCATGAATAGCGATAGCTGCTCCTCCCCTTCTCCTCCCTCTGCCTTCCCCTCCCTCTGCCTCCCCTCCCCTCGTGATAGCTCCTCCCGTTCCCCTCCCTCCACCCTCCCCTCCCCTCGTGACTACTCCTCCACTTCCCTTCCCCTCCCTCCTCCTTCCCCTCCAATCGCGCGAGTAGCATCAGCAACCCTTCCCCTCCATCTGCCTTTCTTGCTCCTCCCTTTCCCCTCCCTCCGCCTTCCTCTCCCCTTCCTCGAGGAAGTTGTGGTAGTCGTGGAGGTGGTTGATGTTTGTCGTAAACGGCGTTGAAGATGTCAAGGGCCTTAGAGAGGGAGCTGTGGAGAGGAGAGGGGAAGGGGATGGGTATGGAGATGTGGGAGTGGAGCGAGCAAAAGAGGTGGTCGCAGGAGAGGAAGGAGTCGAGGAGGCGGTAGAGCCACAAGAGGGAGAGGAAGGAGTCGTCGTCGGGAGATGGGAGGAGGGTTTGGAGTATGCAGGTCATGTGCAGTTGAGGAGATGGGAGGGGTAAGGAAGCGGGAAGAATGCATTATTTGCAAATAACGTTGAGAATTAAGGGTAATTTTAACTTTTTTTACTGCAAACCGTCAACTATGACATGCATCTTAAATGGAACATAACACAGAATTATGTATGTAAGAATTAGAATTATTTAGAGTTTCTCGTGTAATTCACGATTACATGAGGTTATGATTGTATTTACGAAATCACTCAGGATTATGGGCGTAAATATCCCTTTTTGAAATATGTATCCCTATTCATTCTAAAATGTTAGTGAATACTATTATCACTTTAAAATCCATAAATATATGTATTAAGATATGTATCCATTTATATGTGCAAATATAATTACAATTTTGTTTGTAATGGTATGTGATAAGTTATCAACCAACAAGAATTCCACACATTAAGTAGTGTCAGTTATATGTATACGGTCGGTCAAATGATTCTTTGCCTCAATTTGGATCTAAGTATTTGATAAACTATTATTAAATAAATATCCTCGATATATTTTTTATTATGAATGTCCATATAGAGATATATGCATATCCATTTATAGAATAAATATGGATACATACACATCATTTTGATATTCGTATATGCAAACATAATTATAAAATTATTAGTGCCTATGTTTGATATGACCCATATAAAATAAATATATTTAGTATATCGATTATATTTGAATATCTTTTTTAGAACTTTAATATGCAAATGGTAATAGCTATGCATGTATGTAATTCGTTATCAATTCCATTTTATATGTACTCTGATATTTGTATAATATCCATTTTTAGGTGTACCGCTATATATATTGTTTTGGTATCTCTAAGAATATATATATATATATATATATATATATAGACAACGAGCTGTTAATGGTAACCATCGGATTATTTGCGGATGGTCAAGATCGTGGGCTTTCCTTGCACCCTGGAAAGGTGCGCCTCATCTGAAATATTCCCTATATATATATATATATCAATATTTATGTAAATGTTACAATATGTAGACTTAGTTAGGATGATATTTGATATAATTATTGCGAAATAAATATATGTAATCTATTTCTTTTATGAATAGGTCATGCATGTATATTTAATTTATTATTTAAATTATTTTATGTTCTCTTTATTCGACTAGCATCTATTTTATTTGTATATGTTTGTAAGGATAACTAGCAATATTTGTATCATTACACATATTGTATGTCTATTTTAAAAAGGTCAAGTTCCTCTGGGAGGTTGAGAGCATGTAAGAGCATGCTCTCGCTTCCTCTTTTCTTTCGCTCATCTTTTTTTTGATATTAAACCCATGGAGAATTCACTTAGAATAATAAAAGAATGTGTATTTCAAATTTCGTATAAAATAAGCATTCCAAACATTTCAATCTAAAAGAGGGGATCGATTTCAGTAATTATAAGACCGTTAAATTTGATAGTCTTGATGGATGGGATAAAAGTCTAAAATCGAGTTAATTTTGGAATGAAACAACATTGTTATATTGTGATATGGAGCCACCTAAGTTTTATTTTAGAAAATATAAAAAACACATGGAAAATGGGTGGGAGCGTGTAAATGAAGTGCTGGAGCATATACATTTTATCCTAAAAAAAAGCTACGTGTATGCTAATTCTTATTTTTATCTTATCTTTTTATCTGAACATTTACATCCCAAGGTAGATGTGTTTGTGGCAATGGTTAATAAATTGACAACTGTTGAAGAATAGTTAGGAATTGAATCCCGAATACAAGGATACACCTAGGAATGAGAATTCTCATGTATTTCCATTGCAATCACTATTCCTATGTAATTACTCTGTAACAAATATATGAATGCAAACAAAGGAATGATGATTTTGTTCCCCCTCTATTCATTGGTGACAAACGAGGCCGTATAGTGAAGGGTTAATTAATTTTGAGGAATTTTACATGGTGTTGTATGAAATATTATTTAATTACAGCAAAACTCGTGTTATCTTACTAACTCGTGTACCACAAACCTCCGACATAAGAATATGTAAGATGGTGGTGTAATTACAAAGACTATGCTGGTTTTGATGTTATTGGATAACATTTTAGAGGTATAATGTCTCATATTTTAATAACATAATATAAGTCCCGAATTGAATCGAAATTTCAATGAGAACATAGTGTCATAATACAGTGATCTAAATTTCTTTAGGTGTTTTCAGAAAATATCTTAATATAAGTGTTTTTTTTCCAAAATTCCAAAGGAGGCATGTGCCCCTCCATGCATTCCCTTAGTGAAAATAACGAGGTCAATAGCATACATATGAAAAAATGCAAGTACAATTGCAACGTTTGGTAGCAATATGTAAAAATCTTCAAGGGTGTAATCAAATTCGGAAGTAGTTGTCTTGACTTTTCTTGCAAATTTCATAGTCTAGATTTACATGCTTATTTATCACCATCAGAAACAATAAAGTGAGGGACACAATCGCCTACGTAAAGTCGTTGAGTATATTGTAAGACCTCACATCCATCAAGCCTATCGAATTTTAATGATTTCAGAATTGTTGAAATCGATCTAGTTTGGATGCGCAGTTTAGGAATGTCTACTTCACGTGAAACTTGAATGGCATCATGTTGTCATGGTGGACTAAATCCTCTTATGTGTTTTCAAAAAATACTTTAATAAATATAAAAAATAAAATAAGAGTGAGGATAGCTAAGTTGCAGCCCTTGGGTAGCCCCATTAACAACCTCCCCTCCCCCCACTCCTTCTTTCTCTTTATTTACATAATACCAAACACAAGCTCTCCACGTGTATTTCTTACTGAGATGTTGCCTATTTCGAAGGAGATAGTTTTGGAAGGATATCAACATGCTTGAGGCATTTATATTTTCAATTATACCATGTCCTTAAAAAATGAAGACGGATTTGGGAAAAATCCAAATCCTTAATTTCGTGTATAAGAAACACTCGTTGTACATTTGACTAGTAGTATATATCGTACTTACGTGATTATTTGTTGTAAGATCATTAGTAACAGAACATTGGACAGTAATTTTCTTGTAAAAATATTACTAATTCATCACATTACTCAAGTAATATATATTCTCAAGTAAATTATTGTTATGAAATCAGTAACATATTCAAACATGATTTAAAATCTCTAACGTATAAGATGGCGGTTATAGATATGTGTCGTGTTAATTATTTAAAATATTTAAAACAATAAAATCTCATTAGTTATAATTAGTTAGTAGGTTTGAATGATAGGTGATTGGGTAGGTAAATTACTAATGTTATTCGAACGAGTATTGAATCTTGATGTCCATATTATTGAACTCGCTGTGATTGGTTACTAAGATTGTAGTCACTTGGTACTTTTAAATTATTACTAAAAGGTTAATTACTAATGTACAAACAACAACATATTAGCTACTAATGTTCACATTACTAATCTCATTTTGAATAGTTATTGATATTACGAGGAAGTGCTACGTTCCTAGTACTTGTTGAAGCATTTTACTGAAACTATACTTAATATTTATTGAAAGGGATTTTATAACTTGTGCCCCTCCGAGATATCGCAATATCAGTTATGCCCCTAATTTTTGGTAATATCAGTTGTGCCCCTCACTTCTTTCTCCGTCATCAGTTGTGCCCTTCCGTCAGATTTACCGTCAAAAAATTAAAATAACCATGGTTTATTCAAACCATGGTATGGTTAAGAGGGGTATTATGGTCAGAATAAAATTATGATCAGAATAAAACAGTTTGTAAAACTTATGAGGGCTCCCCAAAATTAGGACATCAGGGATATTCTTTGCAATATGTAAAACAGTCCAAGAGCTGAGTTATATTTCTCCAAATTTTTTATTATATTCTCTAGGGATTTCTTCTTCGTTCAAGCCAAAACAGGACGGGCACTAGGTGCGCCGCCGCACACGCCCCCACCGCGCATCCCGCGCCGGGATCCCCTTCGTCCTGATCCACGCCCCCGCCCCGACGTCGTACGCGTCCATCTGCTCGCGTATGCGTCCAGCCTCCCCCCGCCGACCTTCAGCCCGTCGATCACGTACAACACTCCGCCTGCGCCTGCCGCCACACACCCGTGCCTCCTTCGCGGTGCCACCGTCACGATCCTCCACGCGTTCGTGGCTGGATCGTACTCCTCGACCTCGGCAGCGGAGCCGCCGGCGACGTAGACACGGTCTCCGACGGTAGCGGCGGCGAAGCGCTTCCTGGGGAGGATGGGAGGTGGGAGGGGGGAGACGGAGTTGGGGAGGAGGTGGCGGAAAGAGGGGCTGGGGCTCCGGAGGAGGTGCGGGAGATGGCTGGGGAGGAGGAGCCGAGCAAGGGGAGGTGGCAGGAGGTCGTGGGAGTGAGGGCGGGGAGCTTGGGGCTGACGGAGGAGCTGGGGTGGCGGAAGGAGGTTGGGGCGGAGGGAGGCGAGGGCAGGGGGGCCGCAGGGGATGGTGGGAGGTCGGGGCGGCCTGGAGGCTGGGGCGGAGGGGCGAGGGGCAGGAGGCAGCGCCGGGGAGTGGAGGTGAGGATATAGGGGCCGCAGGGGATAGGGGGCGGTCGGGGCGGCCTGGAGGCTGGGACGGAGGGGCGGCAGGGGGCAGCACCGGGAAGGGGAGGGGAGCTCGGGACGGAGCTGGGCGGCACGGGGCAGGGGCGGGGGCGGAGAGGGAGGAGAAGGAGGTTGGAGGAGGAGGAAGAGGATGGGGGAAGAGGAGGAAGAAGAAGAGGATGGGGAAGAAGGTGTAAAATGACCATGAAACCTTATTTTAAAAATTAATGCCGCTTATGTCCTCAAAGTTAACGTTCGTTTGCACTGTGGATGGACGGTCACTAACCCGAGGGGCACAAGTGATAAAATAGCAAGAAGTGAGGGGCACAACTGATATTACCAAAAAGATAGGGGCATAATTGATATTGCGATATCTCGGAGGGGCACAAGTGATAAAATCCCTTATTGAAATTATAGAAAACGGTACCATTTACTTATTTAATTATGTGTTTTACCGATGTGAATGTACTTGTTATTGATAATAGTTTGTGAAAATGCAAACTACCTTTGAGTACTTATGAATATGTGTGAAATACATATGATAATGGATAAATTACTGAAATTATGTTATTAGTTACTTACACATCAATAATTTATTTGGTGTTTTGTATTTGTTAATTAAATTTTGTAATAGTTAGAGGATGATTAGTTCTTACTAATATTATCAAAGATATACTCATCGCCTCTACACCTCTGAAGCAATACAATGATCATTAATGCCTCTCTTTTTTGCACATCTTCCAAGAAATATAAGAAGTGTTCAGGCATCTGGCATACCTGAAACAAAAATTTAATTAGTAAAACATTAGGTGTGAGTTGTAAAAATTCAATAGTAAGCAGTAACAAAAAGAAGCACTTCTTTTATATAAAGTTAAAATGTAAGTAACACAAACCTTGAGTAACAACTTTTTGTGTAAGTAATAGTAACATAAAATCCATTACAAGTAAATAAATTAAATACATTAGTAGCTAAGAAATGTGCACAATGCTAGTAATACTTAAGTAGGCTATAGTAATAAAAATAGAGTTTGTGGAAAATAGTAATATTTAAGTAGTCTATTTCATATAAAATCAAAATAACTACAAATAGGAACTTCTACTCTAATAACATGATACAAACAACTATACACATTTGAAAACTTCTTCTCAAGTATTTGCATGCATATAAGAAACGAAAAAACCTTACAAATCAAAGAACTCAAGACGATTTTTTTTGGTATCGAGAGAATGAGATTTCACAACAAGAGGAAGACATCGATAATCTTGGAAATTTTGGAAATAAATATAAAGCAATGTGAATTATACCTAATTACAATTCAAAAAAGTAAACCAAATCATGAGGAGAAAATGGATGGAGTTTGTTATAGCTATAGGATTAGCGATAAAAAGGAAATGGATATGACAAAATATGATGATTGGATTAAGATCCGAACGTTGAAAACACAGGTCCATCAAAACCTTAATGGGGCACATAATCCATTAAATAAATATCCCATATACATATGTGTGTACGTATGTACATACATACATATATATATATATATATATGTAGGGGACCTTTCAAATGAGGTGGGGCTTTTCCGAAATTGTAAAGGCCACTGTGAATTTAGTAAAAACTCTATAACAGTTTTGTAAAAGTATAAACTGCACATTGTAAAAAATAAATTTTGTAAAATATAGCATCCAAATTTAAATTAACATTTCCATCCAATATAATAATATTTTCATAATTTTATTTCACTATACATGTTGTGTTAATATTTATTGTTATATGTATGAAACAAGAAATTGTAAAATATATTAGAAAGATGCCTAAATTGAGGGTTGCTCACCACATATATGATGAGACCCTGCCTCATTTGAAGTTTCTCCTCTGTGTGTGTGTGTGTGTGTGTGTTTAATGGGGCTCAAGGAGGGAAGTAAATTAAGTGCGCCAACCCTTAATTTTTATGTTTCCTAAGTTATAATCTAAGTGGTCAAAATCATTTTAGGTATTTTCAAAAAATACCTTAAGAAATTTAAAAAATAATGGTGGAAGTAATGGAGTTGGTTCCCCCCTATGGTAGCCCCAAAAAACTGAGAGAGAGAGAGAGGACAAGAAGTATGTGCCAATGAAATACACAACTATGTGTGCTCATTAAGTTCTAAATGTCAAATCTCTAGTGTGAAAGTATCATGCATTAATAAACAATCAATAACTCCTTTGAAATGAATTCTGCATCATCTAATTGATGGGTTACAGAACTTCAGATGACTCAAAATTTTAAGGGATTTTTACCCGGCAGACCCTATAATCTTTTGCAATTACCGCTACGACCTTTGAAACATCGTAATTCCTCCCCTGACCCTGTAAACTTGCTCCATCTTACCCAATAAACCCTGCCGTCAATTTTAACTATATTTGAGTCAAAGACTTGGGTTAGTCTTGAGTTAACCCTAACCAATTTACCATCTAACGGTTAGGATTAGCCGAAATAAAAAGAATAAGAAAAAATCAAAATCCGGATTCTCCATATAACGTAGGGTACCGAATCCATTGCAGCCGAGGCTGAGCCTGCAATTCCCCTTCCACCTTCACCTCCACCTCCTTCCTTCCTGCGCTGCCACTCCCGCCCACATCACTCCCAGAGCACTAGGGTTGGGCGGCATGGCCGTGTCCGCCTAAAGGCCGACGATCGAGCCCCATGTACTTGCCGGAGAAGGAGGAACTGTACAACGACGAGGAGGAGCATAGGGGCGAGATGATGATGCTGCCCCAATCCCAAGCGCAGGCGCAGGCGATACTGACGGAGAGCAGCGGGGAAGACCCCGAGGTGAGGGCCCCCAAGAAGAGGGCGGAGACGTGGATCCACGAGGAGACCCTCGCGCTCATTGGCCTCCGGAGGGAGATGGACCGCCTCTTCAATACCTCCAAGTCCAACCGCCACCTCTGGGAGCGACGGGGGGGGGGCTCCACCGTTCCTGCGAGGGGGGCAGCCGCAGCGCGGCGGAGGGAGGGGGAGCTCCATCGTTCCCGCGGGGGGGGGGGGGGGGGGCGGGGGCTCCACCGTTCCTGCAAGGGGGGCAGCAACAGCGCGGCGGAGGGAGGGGGAGCTCCCGTTCCCGCGAGGGGGGAAGCAGCAGCGCGGACGGGGGGGAGGGGGGAAGCAGCAGCGCGGCCGGGGGGGAGCTCCATCGTTCGGCATGGGGGAGCAGCAGCACGGAGGGTTGGGGGGTGGTCATCGACGGGGGCTCCATCGTTCCCGCAAGGGGGAAAGCAGCAGCGCGGCGGGTGGGGGGTCATCGGCGGGGGCTCCATCGTCGGCAGGGGGAGGAAGAGTAGCATCGTCGGGGAGGGGGGGACCGACCGGCGGGGGAGGGGGTCTCGGATGATGGAGTGGCACTCCATGTAAATTTAATGAACAAAATGGGTATAATATAAATGAATATAACGGAATCTGGTTAAGTTTAACGGGTCAATTAACGGGCTTCAACCGCAGGGTCTGTAGGGTAAGGGTTAGTAATTTTACAGGGTCGGGGGAGGAACTACGATGTTTCAAAGGTCGTAGCGGTAATTGCAAAAGATTATAGGGTCTGCCGAGTAAAAATCCCAAATTTTAATACATATATTGTATAATATGAATTAAGATCAATACTTTTTTATGTTAATTGAAAAAATACATCATTTAGCCATTGGCATAAACAATTGTGTGTGCCCATGGGCACGTTTTCCTTTTTTTTTCACATATATACAGGGAGGCTTTCAAATGAGATGGCACATTTTTTTTATTTTAGAAAGGTGTTAATTCCAGCCATTGGATGGAAAGTATGCATTTAAAATTAAAACCACAACGATATAATTGGTGGTTTCATGTAACAAAGCTTCCTAAAATAGAGACAGATTATATTGATGCTTAATTAGTAAAATCCATGGCATTGAACATTCTATATTTAGATAGATGCTACCATTGAATTTTCCGAAAAATACGATGGAATAAATGCTTGTTTTTTAAAATAATGGTTATACATGGTGCTTTAATCATGGGTTGCTAATGGATGTACACATGGAAAACATTCTTAAAATGGTGCGGTTTTTGTTACAATTGTGTTTTCTAATATATAGGAAGGGGTAAATTACAAATATATTAAATATGCTACATATCATATGCATATTGTTTTTAGAGAGGTATTATATATTGGGTGTATTTGTAAAATTCTCAAAATAGAAAAATACACATCATAGTGCATGTTAAATTTCATTTTCATCCAACATTGATAGAAACAATGTTTGTAAACTGTGACAATTTTTGTAGATTTCATAGTCTCTTTTGTAAAATGCATATGATTTTTTCGTAAAATGTAATGCTAGTATCTAATTTTGTTTTCGGTTGAACATTCTAGGGAGCAATGTTTGTAAACATCGGTATTTTTGTAAATCATGTTGTCTCTTTTGTAAAATGCATATGATTTTTGTAAGCAGGAATGCTTGTTAGTAATGTATAAATTATTTTATGTGCCCAGCCAACGTGTTTGTCAATATCGTGTGTCCATCGAAATTCCTCATTCAGTGTAAAGTTTGTGTAGTATTTGTAAAATCCACGATGTCATTGTAAATTTGTGTGTTGATCTGCAAAATAAAAAGTTAATTACAAATTTATCATTTATTCATCAGAAAAAGATAACATGTAAAAATGTGTGTTGTAAAATCAATGAATCAAAATGTAACTTAGACTATCAATTATATAAATTAATAGATCAAAATGTAAAACATGACCATCATTTTTTTGGTATTTAATCCATCTAATTGAATATATAAACTTCATTCGTTTTGTATTTAATCCATCGTCGGTGGACTTTCATCTAATTTGATTTTTGTAAAATACATCAGTTTTTTTTAGTAAAAATTCAACATGAGGCACAATCTTCTGTAATAAAAAAATCATTTATTTGATCCTGGTAACATGGGAAAAAACTCAATTTGTAAATAAACATTTACATTCTCAATCAAAAATCATTTTTCTTTAAGTGATATTTACATACTCAAGCCACATACTTCAATCTGTAAACATAACTCAAAAAAAAGTACATTGAAATAGAACAAGTGGTATATATATGCGGTTAATATAGATAAAAATAATAAGATTTTTTATTACTTGTGCCCCTTTGAGATATTGCAATATCAGTTATGTCCATCCCTTTTTTGGAATATCAATTGCCCCTACCTTCTTCATGTTTTATCATATGTGCCTCTCAAGTTAGTTATAGTCTACTTCCATACCAAATTAATGTTACTTATAGAAGTAGTGGTACTTTCTAACCAAAAAGTATGATAGATTGGTCATTTTCTTAAAACACTTCTCTTCATCCTCTTCCTCTCCCTCCCCCTCCTCCTTCGACGACAACCTCCTCCCCAGCTTCGTTGCCTCCAACTCCTCCTCCCCAACCTTGCCTCCTCCATTTCCTACATCGCCCCTCCTCCCCTAGCCCCTCCCACTCCAGCCCCTCCTCCTATGACCACCTCCTCTTCCCCAACTCCTCCCCGGCCTCCTACCCCTCCTCCTCCCTAGTCCCGCCCCCTCCAATACCTCCTCCTCTGCTGTCACGATCCCGATTCCCGGGCCGTCGGATCCTCCCATATCCGGATCTGGTTACTCAGCAATAATTTATTCAGCAATCACAACTAATATTTAGAAATAGACTGCAAATAAAAATACTCAGAAGAAAGTATTTCAACACTTTTCCATTCACTAAATAAAGTTCAGATGATACACTGTCCCACTATAACCATTTACATGTACATCAGCTTGAAAGGAAAAGATACAAAAGATTACTAACTACCTTAAAAAGTAAAGTTAATGTGGCTGGCTAGATGTCTAGTATGTAAGTTGGATGAATTTTTAAAGTCCTTGCGATGGCTCACCGATACCTTTTGGGTTTTCCATAAATCATAGGATAAAAATTAGCGAATGCTAAGTAACGAAGAAGAGAAAAGCAAACAAATTGTATAATTTTTCAAAACTTGATATCACAAAAATTTTATTCCTTCTCATTAATTTAAGTCCTATTCCTTTCTATTCCACATCAGGGATTAGTCCAGGGGAACCCCATCATTCTTGGACTCCGAAGTTGTGGACCCTTCGGGATTGGAGATTGTGTTGATCTTGGTAAGCTTATGCCGCCGCACGTCGCCTCAACCAATCCTCCAATACTACCCTGACAATTTCCTTTTTCTTTTATTAAATAGGGTCTCAACCTCAGCTTGGAAAATCAAATGAGCACACCGTCCTCGAGGACTCGGTTGCTCAAAACCTCAGGCTAACACTTAATCATATAACCTAGTGGCTTTAAATACTTGTTATTGTGACCCAGCCGCTATTGAACCACTCGTGCCTCCACATGGCACGACCACATCTTCCGTCGTTCAACCTGACGATATTGGCTCTCGGTATCACGCGTTGCAAAACATTCATTTTGTGCGCACTTAACATAACAGGGCAACCGTGTACCACCTACGTAGAGAAACGCCAATACGGGTTCCTTCCGAAAAACCTACAGGTTGCATGCCCGGCCTGTAGTTCTACTCCCAGTCATCCTTAACGTGGCACACGATCCTTTTCAGGATCCAACTCAAACCACATCAATTCCCATGATGTAATTCTTTCGTTAAATCTTCGATTTGCATAATTAGCAATATTTAGTATAGACTCACATATATATTATTCATAACCATATATACTCGTATTTATACCTATTTTAACTCCCAAACCCTAACTTTCAAAGCCACCGCATCAATTTGATGCTTAAAACCTATTTTAGTCGGAATCACAAAGCAACTTTTCAGACTTTTTCAGAAATGGCCAAAATTAGGGTTCTTAGTAGCAAAGAAAATAAAAACAAGAATTTCAATAATCTTGTATAAAAATCCAACAGCAAAAGGAAGGATTTCATTACCTAATCAAGCTCTCTCTCGTTTATGCAAGGCTTTATCGTGTTTCGTTTTTAGAAAGGCTATTTTAAGGCTTCTGAAAAGATCGAATTTCATTTTCGTATCAAAAACGCTAAGAACGTGTCAAGAACGCGAAGAACGAATGAAGAACGTGAAGAACACGAAGAACACCAAGAACATATTTTATCTTAAAATTTCGGCAGAGTTTCCCCTTATATCGGGACATATTTCTCGAAAAATTTCGGCAGAGTTTCCCCTTATATCAGGACATATTTCTCGGAAAATTTCGGTAGAGTTTCCCCTTATATCGAGACATATTTCAAAATAAAAATGAAAAGAGATTCCTCTATAAAATCAATCGTGAGGAAAACAACAGCAAAACTGAAAGAATATACTCAAAAAACAAAGATGAAGAATCGGTAGACACCACGCATCTTAGGTGAGTGAACGTGTGACGAATCACAGGGTCACTGACGTGCATAGCCGCCCGCACCTAAGTAGGGTATTACACAGATTTCTCCATCAAAATAATTATAAAAGCATAATAGAAAGAACAGAAACATAAACAATGGAGAATCGGTAGACACCACGCGTCTTAGGAGAGTGAACGTGTGACGAATCACAGGGTCACTGACATGCATAGCCGTCCGCACCTAAGTAGGGTGTTACACAGATTTCTCCTCGAACCACAACAGGAAAACGAATTGAAAGAAAGATGAATCAAGAACAAAACTTGGAAGAACAAGAGGATGAATTGAAAGCCTAGCTTACGAAGTAAACTAAGAGAGGATCGTACCTTTCTCCTCCTCGTTCTCCCGGCAGCGCTTCGCTAGCGCTCCTCCCTCGCCTCCCACTCCTCCTCCCGACCTCTCGACCCTAGCCCTTGGGGTGGTGGTGGTAGTAGAAGTCGTAGAGAATGAATGGGTGAGGGTCTATTTATAGGCCCCGGAAAACCACTAACCATGGTTAGAAACATGGTTTAGGCCTTAACCATGGTTTAGCAGCCCATGGTTTTGGCCCATGGTTTTGGCCAAAACCTATCCCAAACTTGGGGCTTAAGTTAGAACATTCTAGAGGATTCTAGATTCTCTAATGATGCTTAATTAACACTAATCGTGATTAACTTTCACTAATCACGATTTAACTTTCGCGGCTTACGCTTATCTTTTGTTAACTATTGATTAGTGTTTATAATGATCATTAGCGGTTTTTAATCCGTTATTAGTTTCTTTAATCATGTTTAATTAGTCTTAATGACAGTCATTATGGGTCAATGACATCTTAGCCTTCCTTACTTCTCTTTCTTCCGAAAACCATAACAATTCGAAACAAAGTCTGATTCACCTGAAACAAATTTCGTTGGTTTTCTGTTGACGAGCCGGATCTTATTATATAGGATCCGAGATATGCCAAGTTCAAGGCTTTACATATGCGCCCTTCTCCCCAACCTTGCCCCTTCCTGTCCCTCCCCCTTCTCCTCAAACCACCTCCTCCTCGCTGGTCCCACCCCCTCCAACCCCTCCTCCTCCCCCCTACCCCCGCCCATTCTAGCCCCTCCTCCTCCTCCACTGCCCCCTTCAGACCCTCATATACCCCTCCTCCCCAGCCTCGCCCCCTCTCGCTACCTTATATGTCGCCCCTGCCTCCTTTATCGCCCAACACTTCCTTCGGGTCCTTTCTTTGTTGCCCCTATTAAATGTAGGGATAATTACACCCATAACCCTGAGTAATTCTGCAATAACAATCATAACCCTGCATAATCGCGAATTACACGAGAAACCCTGGATTGTCACTCCGTCTCACACTCATAACCCTCTGTTAGTATAATATGTTAACTCAACTATATGAGTGAGTTAATCTAACCAATATATGATCTAAGGGCCAAGATTAGTCCGAATAAAAAACAAAAAATAAACTAGAGCAGGGGAGGGGGACTTCTCGGCGGCTTCCGAGAGAGAGAGGAGCTCCGCCCTGGTTGCTTTTGGAGCTGGGGGAGGGGGACTTCTCGGCGTGATATGCAGGTTGCGGATTGGTGTGGGGCGTGCGGGGGGAGGGGAGCCTTCGAGCAGGGGAAGGGACGGCGTGTGGGTCGGCGGTGGATCTTCTACTGGCAGGGGCAGGGAAGGACCGGGGAGATTTGGAGGAAGAGCAGGGGAGGAGCTCCGCCTTGGGAGGGGGTCGGCGTTTGTGTGGGGGGCGGAGCTTCTGCTGGTAGGGGCAGGCAAGGACCGGGGAGATTTGGAGGAAGAGCAGGGGAGGAGCTCCCTCTCCGCCTTCTCAGACCCTTCTCTCCGCCCATCACTACTGCAAGTGCGTCGAATCCTTTGGCATCCATGGGCGGGTACGACCTCCTCTCGGCAATCCCCATGCAACTCCCCCTGCCACCTCAGACCATGCCAGTTCTCAGCATCCAGTCGTTGCTGCAGCAGAAACCCACCCCCGTCCCGCCTGAGGCCGGTAGCATAACTTCCTGTGCGCTTTCGACGCCGGCGGTGTTCGTGGGCCGGAGGATGTTCTCTCGTCGTGGATTTGCTCTCTCGATCAATAGATTATTTAATGATTATATATTATAGAGAGAGAGACAGGGAGAGAGAAATAGAGAGATATGTACATATCAGAAGAAATCTCCTTTTTGTGAGATGGATCGATCTTGTTAGATTCTACCACACACCCAAAACAGTGATATCTATTCCAGAAGAACAAACTGTGGGGGCGGAGCAGGGGAGGAGCTCCGTTGGGGGGGGTCTTCGCAAGGCTCGTAGGTGCTGGCGGGAGCGAGGTGTTCGCACAGCTTGCTGCTGGAAGAGGCGGGCAGGGATCGAAAGAGGGGGATTTCGAGGAAGAGCAGGGGAAGCGCTCCGCCCTAGGGGGGCTTGCTGCTGGCGGCGGGGGTGGGGGGGGGTTGCTGCTGGCGGAGCCGGGGGGTGTTCGGGTGTTTGCTTGTCAGAGACGTCGACCTCGACCTCGACTAGGTGGTGGTCCGAAGGTGATGACCTCGGCGGCGGGTCGGGGGGGAGGGGGTGGAGGCGCCGACGCAAGGTCTGCATGGGAGGAGGAGGTGGTGGTCGACAGGGAGAGATGGGAAGAATGGTATTTTTGTAAATAAGAATGAACATCAAGGGTAAAGTTTTGTCTTTTTAACAGAAACCGTCACATATAACGGCTATCTCGAACGAAACATAACACAGGGTTATGTCATGTAAGAGTTAAGCATTACTCAGGATTTCTCATGTAAATCGCGATTATGCAGGGTTATGAATGATATTGAGGAATTACTCAGGGTTATGGGTGTAATTATCCCTTAAATGTATGGTAGACTTATTCAAATAAGTTTACTCATTCCTAAAATAGTGGATCTATAAATTGTAGAGGCAAGGGTGAGTGTTAAGAGAAATATGGGATTTTTTGTAACCACAAATGATTATAAATAAAGGGACGGCCAAGCACAATTCAATGCGGCAATTATGTATCTCAGTAGCTTCTAACTTGGTATCAAGAGCCAAAACAAATCTCACCCACTAACCCCTTTCTTTTCTCCACTTACCTGGGCGACGCACCATCTCGTCTTGAAGTTTTCGACATCATCATTCCTGCCAACTTCCTCAAAGATCACATCCGATCGTTGGCCCCAATCACGTGGCAAGAGATCTGCTACTCTTGGTTCTGAAACGACGAACGTCAAGTGGCCAAAAGAGAATCATCGTCACTGTCATAAACGACATCAGATCTGTGAGGCGTAGGTCACACGTGGTGCACATTTCTTCAGCAAGTATCTCTGCTGCACAAAATTGGAGCTCTGTTGGGTAGAGACGGCAGTTGCTCACCACGCTCAAAACCTCTCCTTACACAATCCCTAAACCCATATTCCCATCCATATTTTCACCATATACATGTGGAATACCCCATTCATCTCATTCATATCCCAACATAGATTCCCAACGGTCACATACCAATCACATAACTCTGATTCCGTATTTCAACAAAGAAGGTTGTCTTCTTGCTTCGATTTTTCAAAAGGCATATTCATCCATTGCCAAGCCATGCATAGGAACACATTATACATAAGCCCTGGTACAAGAAAATCAAATCATTGTAGCTTCGTCTACAACAGTTTCAAATAATATTTAGTGCATTGAAGATTCAGCAGGCGCGTGCTATGATTTCTCAACCTAATGTTCCTCTCAACACTGGTGCGCATCACTTCCTATCTATAAAGCTAACAACGAATAATTATTTGCTTTGGAAAAATCAGTTACTACCACTATTATGGTCAAGCAAATTGCTTGGACTAGTAGATGGTTCGAATGTATCTCCACAACCTCATTCCCTCACTGCCTCCTTTGACACTTCGTCTTCTGGAGTTACACAAAATAACACTGATATTGAACTATTGATCCAAACATGGCATCAACGAGATCAAACTCTTCTCAGCTGGTTGGTCTCCTCTTTATCTCCAGAAGTACTCCCTATTGTCATTGGCCTCAACACTAGTCATGAAGTTTGGAATGCTTTAAAAGAAGCTTGTGATGCTCCCTCTCATACCAAGATGATTCAACAACGAATGCAACTTCAAAGCCTCGAGAAAGGAACTGGCGATATTGCAACATTTCTAAATAAAGACAAATACATTGTGAATGAAGTCAATGCATCGGGTTATAAAGTGGACGTGGCAGAATTCAATGCTATTATTTTTCAAAACTCGAAGGCGACTATAATGATATAATAGCTACGTTAGCAACCAAATCCTCACATGTTTCATTTGCAGAACTTCACGGTATTTTAACTTCTCATGAGATCTAATTGCAACAAAATACAGTCACCTCTTCATAAAATCAACCGTCAGCAAATACTATTCAGCTCAATTCCTCCAGGACACCCTTCAGAGGCAGAGGTTGAGGTAATTTTCATGGTCGTGGTCGCAATACAATGGTCAAGGCTGATCATCTCCTTGTCCGGTCAGTGGTATACATTGGCAATCTCCCTATCGTTGTTATTATAAAAAAGGAAATACTGGTTCACCTCTACAAGCCCCATTGCATGAAATGCATCGTCGACAAAACAATGACCGCTATTTGGATAGTGGATCTACTCATCACATTACCAACAACCTTCAGAATCTATCAATTTCACAACTATACTCAGGACAAGATCAAGTTCAAGTAGGAAATGGTCAAGGTATGAAAATCAGTCACATTGGTAAAGGAGTTGTTCAATCCTCAACTAAATATTTTTCTTTATCTAATATTTTATGTAGTCCATCAGCCTCAAAATCATTATTGTTTGTTTCTCAATGTAAAGATAATAACTGCTCTATTGAGTTCACTGAAAATCTTTTCTTGGTGAAGGACCTCCACACCTCTCAGATTCTAGCCCGCAGAACCATAACGGAGGATTGTATCGTCTACCTCAACGATCCTCTACTCTTTCTGTTCCTCCATCTACCTTTATCAGCGTTCATGTCTGCTGGAAATGATGGCATGACAGGCTCGGACATCCTCAACAGAAAACTGTCAATACAGTCTTAAATAAACTTGGTCTTCATTTCATTTCTTCTACCAATAAATGCTCGTCATGCATGTTAGAAAAATTAACAAAGTTCATCTACTGTCCACATGTAATAAGAGCTCTGCCCCCTTTGAACTCATCTTTAGTGATGTATGTTGTCCCTCCCTATACACCTCTCTTTTCTCTTTCAAATATTTTGTCATTTTCATAGATGATTTTTCAAAAATGGCATGGTTCTTTCCTATTCAAAATAAAAGTGAAGTTGCTTATATTGTTTCTCATTTTTTTACTATGGTCGAACGCCAATTCAATTACAAAATCAAGTGTTTTCAATTTGATGGGGGAGGTGAATACCTAGCTTTAAAGAAATTTTTTTAAGAAAATGGAGTTGTTCACAGATTTACCTGTATGCATACACATGAACAAAATAGCACCGTAGAAAGGAAAATACGTCATATTGTTGACATTGGCTTTACCTGACTCGCTCATTCTTCTCTACCTACAATATTTTAGCACTTTGCTTTTACAACAGCAATTTATTAATTAATAGGCTACCAACCACCACTCCAGATAATCATACCCCTTCTTCTATATCTACAACAAAATTCTAATTATAACTTTCTTCGTACCTTCATTTGTGTTGTATACCCCTTGTTACGACCATACCAACACCATAATCTCTCTTATCGCACAGCTCAATGTGTTTTTCTCGGATATGCTTCCAATCAACATGGCTATCTCTATTATGATCTCAATAAGAAAAAGATGTACACTGTTAGGCATGTTCGTTTTGATAAAAAAAACACATTCCCTTTTAAAAACATCTTTGTTCTAGGATCACCACCTTCTCCATCTCCTCAGACTCCATGGATGGTCGTTCAACTATAAATTCCTCTCCAACCATCAGAATTGAACCACAAGATCCACTACCAATAACAAGTGACATATCTTTACCAAACAGATCAAATGAAGGAAGACGGCTACATCAACCAGGACATGATCATCAACTTCGTCAAAAAGAACGGCCCAATTATCGTGAACTCGCTGGGATACATAGGCACTCAAATCATTCCATTCTCACAGCTTGTTTAGCATCCATAGCTAATGAAATTGAGCCCACTTGTTATTCTCAAGTTAGCAAGGATTCAAATTGGAGAAATGCTATGACTGAAGATTATAATGCCCTCCTAATCAACAATACATGGAAGCTAGTACATTACAACAAAAATATGAATGTTGTTGGCTGTAAATGGGGTTTTTGTAGGAAACTCAAAGCAGATGATCAGATAGATCGCTACAAAGCCCATCTAGTTGCAAAAGGGTACAATCAACGAGAAGGGATTGATTATATGAATACATTTAGTCATGTAGTGAAGCCCACAACAATACGTGCAGTACTCTCTATTGCAACAACACAATGTTGGGAACTTCGACAGGTTGATATTAGTGATGCCTTTCTAAATGGTTTCAGAATGGAATTGTATATATGACTCAACCTCCTGGTTTCATTGATACAAACAATCCACATCATGTTTGTCAACTACAAAGATTACTTTATGGCCTTAAACAAGCGCCAAGGGCATGGTTCAATTGCTTGAGTTGGTTTCTACATAATCTTGGCTTCATACCCTCTAAAACAGATATATCCTTGTTTGTGCACAACTACAATGACACTCTTTTATATATGCTCGTATATGTAGATGATATCATAATTAAAGGAAATTCACCATAAAAGATCAGCTGGTTATTAAGAGAAATTAGCAAAGAATTCCAATACCGTGACATGGGAGAACTACACTATTTTCTTGATTGAGATCAAGCATACCAATACTGGCTTACTTCTGTCCCAACAAAAATATATATTTGATCTATTACAAAAGGCCAACATGAAAGACTGCAAACTTGTCTTGACTTCAATGGTAACATCAAGATAACTCTCATCTCAATGGATACCAACTTTATATAGGCAAATGATTGGAGCTCTACAATACTTATTATTAACCAGACCAAACATCTCTTTTGCAGTCAACAGGGCATGTCAATTTATGAATAATCCTACAGAAAATCATTAGGAACATGTCAAACACATTCTAAGATTCCTAAAGGGGACAATTACATCAGGTCTTCATATTCGTCGAGCTACCAACTCTAACATTCGTGCTTATTCAGATGTGGATTGGGGTGGATCATCGGAAGATCGACGATAAAGTGGAGGTTATCTCCTCTTTCTTGGACAAAATCTCATTTCTTAGTCCTCGAAGAAACAACCAACAGTCTCACATTCCTCAACCGAGTCATAATATATAGTCGTTGCGAATGCTACTACAGAATTAATTTGGCTTCAAAGTTTACTTCAAGAACTCATTGCTCTTCCAAACATTCATCCAAATTTATGGTTGACAATATTGGTGCTATGTATCTCTCTGCTAATCCAGTATTCCATGCAAGAACAAAACACATTTTAGTAGACTATCACTTTGTTCGACAATAACTTGCTAAAGAACAATTATAGGTGAAATTTATATCTACAAAAGATCAACTTGCAGATATTATGACAAAACCTCTTCCACGTCAGGGATTTTCGTCTATTGCAAAACTAGGAGTCTATCAATCATGCATCACCTAAGATATGTTGATTGAGGGGGGTATTAAACGTAGGGCATACTTATTCAAATAAGTATACTCATTCAGATGTACATACCTTCTCTCCTTCCTAAAATAGTGGATCTATAAACTATAAAGAGAGATGTGAGTGTAAAAAGAAATAAGGGATTTGTTGTAACCACAAGTGATTATAAATAAAGGGACGACCAAGCACAATTCAGTGTTGCAATTATGCATCTCAATAGCTTCTAACAATCCCTACCTCCATCAGGACCCTCCACTGCTGTCCCCTACCCCTTAGCTTCCACGTCCTCTGATCCCCTCCTCCTCTACCCCCACTTCATCCGACACCGATGATGGCTGACACAGGAAGAAGATAAGAGTTGTTGTCCTTCGTCAAACCTACAGCCACGAAGAACAAGTAGTCCCTATCCCAACCTCCACAGCGGTGATGAGCATATTGGAACACCAACCAAGCTCCATCTTTGAGTGAGCCCATAAAGGATGCTGTCTTTCTTTTCCTCAAACCCAATATCCGAACAAGAACAACCTGCAGCCATCTTTGCCTCAAAGATCGAATGAAAATCATCTCTGTCGTTGTTCACCACTGCCTTTGCGCGAGGAGCATCGCTAGAAACTCTGGCGTCCACTAGAATCACCACCTAGAGGAGGTTGAGTTTGTGGGGTTACTGAGAAAGGAGAGAGAGATTTTCTTCTTATAAGTAAACCCATCATACCTACAAGATGGTTTGATCGTAGTTATTTCAATTCTTTGATGGCCAATCTTATGGAAGAGTACAAGGGACAACGGAGCAAAAAGTCAGGGACACAATTGATGTTCCAAAAAAGAGAGGGGTAGAACCGATATTGTAATATCGCAGAGGGGTACAAGTGATAGAAATCCAAAATATTAAATCTATTCCATGTTCCTGATGTTTCAATAGACTACGGATAATCAAATACAAAATAATGATACACAAATTCTAGTTACCACAAAATATTGCAGCAGAAGAAAGATTATAAACTCTGAAAAATATAACGAAGATGGTTTTGTTGGAGGGGAGATATGATATGCCCCTTTGAGGATATCTACATCGGATTTCACCAATGTTGGATTTCGTGATCCAACGGCCAAGATTAGGGCACGAGTGGAGGTCTAGGATCTTATCCAACAGTGGGGAATGAGGCATGGTCGGATGATTAGGATGAGATCTGAGGGTTTATCCTACAGCGAGGGGTGAGCTAAATTTTTAGTAATTAAAAAAAAAACAGGATAACAACATAAGCAAATGGAATTTACAATTTTGTTTCTAAAAACGATGAGTAGGAGGTTATTTCGAAGGTGATTTTTTTATCAGTGATTTTGTCTATGGTTGTAGATCAAGATCTAACGGATTATATGAAGTATCGTTCTAAGATTGTGGTATGATACCATCTCATTTTAAATTTTCTCTCTCTATACATAGGGTTTAATGGGGCTACCCCCACGGTAGAGCCAAGTTGGCTACCCCTCCCCCTCCCCCCCCCCCCCCCCCGCGTTATTTTTTATGTTTTATAAGTTATTTTCTGAAAACACCTGGAAGATTTAGCCCATTAGATGATAGCAGGTTGTCAGTCAAATTCATGTGAAACATATTTCTAATCCGTCCATCTAGATTGAGTCAATTTCAGCAATTACGAAACCAATAAAAATTAACTGGCTTGATGGATGGGGTAGGAGTTTTGAATTAAGTTGAAATTTGAATGAGAACATAATGTTACATAGTGATTTAAATCTCCCAAGATTTTTTTGAAAAGTAACATAAGAAATTAAAAAAATAATTGTGGGGTTTGTCAAGTTCGCCCCCCTTTGGGTAGCCCATTAAATACACATGCAGGAATGCACGCACGCGCACGCACACATAAACCCCCTATATATATAGGGATTATCCAATACACCATGAGCCCATCAGGATTATAATGAGCACATTCATTGTGATTTCTATCATTTTGAATGCAATACTTATTTGGTTACAACTGTTATATCATTCTTGCTATTAATAATCATTTTCATAAAAAGCGAACCTTAAATTAATATGAAATGGTTACTAATAAGAATAGAAAAGTATCAGTAATAAAAAAGCACAGTACAATTATATATTTCAAATTAATCTAATATTTTCTTTTTGTGAAAATGATTACTAGTATTAAGAATATGCATAACATTTGTAAACTAATAACTAATAAGCATTGTAATATGAATGGTAGAAAATATTAGTAAAAATGAGTGTGCTCGTTACAATCTTAATAGATTCATGACTCATTAAAATTTTTCCTGATATATTCCCGTGGATTTTTTGAAAAAATGCAGAGTCTTCTCTATAATGCCCCCTCGAAATTTTGAAAGAAAAAAATTATAATGCATTCTACAATTGGATTACTAACTTTTATTAGTTTGTCTTTTAAATTAAATTCACACCCCAATGGTAGTATATTTTATGTCGGATCAACTTATATTGTTTAGTTTTTAAAATGGATGAAACCTATAACAGATACATGTAATAAGTATATTATTAGATATGAGAAAAGGAGTATGCTCCTTGGGAGCATGTAAGTTACATTGCGTCCTCAACCTGAAGTGAGCCACGATAGGTCAGTCCCTGATGAAGGTGTTGGTTGAGAGATGACGACTTGAAACGCAAAGCTTCCACCTTCTTTAAGGCGAGGAAACGATAACGTTGAAGGGTGTTTCAATCTTGATTGGCCAAATTGAGGATGACTATCCAATCACTGGGTATGAAGAATGCGCTGACTCGAATTGGGGTTCATACTATAAGCTTTTGTTGGGTTTCAATACCAACAACAGTGACAATGATGAGCTGGAACAATTGGGTGGACAGCTTAGATTAACGTATATCTCGAATACTTTCTTGACAACCACTGCTCTCCAATCCGATGATCCAGAGGTAGCTGAAAGCATGGATCGCCATATCGCGATATATCGTCGATATATCGAAGATATATCGGTATCGACAGGTCACCGATATATCGCCGATATGGATATATCGGTTATCGACAGGAGAAAAATGCCTAGTGAATACCGGGTTTCGGCGATATGCATCGATATATCGCCGATATATCGGCGATATATCGGTATCGACATTGTATCGATATGTTGCCGATATCGATATGTCCTTCCTTGGCTGAAAGTGTTGACAGGGCGTTGATACTATACCAAATTGGGACAAGCCTCTTGCAAAACGCTAGCATGGACAAGGTACCTCTACGCTATCGTTTACTCATGCATAATCTCAACGAGTGTGGACGCAGGGCCTGGGGTGCAGTAGTCCTGTCACAAAAGTAATACCAGTTGGATGATTTCTCAGTGATGAAGATTTAGAGGGCATACACATTTTGGACCCTACTCCAGGTAACCAATCTATATTTGGTGAATATAGACATAGTAAATACCATGTGCAATACAATTACTTCTTCTTTAGCCAAGTAGACGTTGTCTTGGGAGCACATCCACATCGTTCATCCTCGTCTGTATAAACTAAGAGAGGAGACTATATGATCAACCCCATATGCAGCTAGTTACCATACGATTTCCCTCAAAAAGATGCCCATTTAGTCCTATGCAAACCTTACATCATGAGTATCTCTTTAGGTGTATGGGAGGAAGTGTTGGAAATGCGAGCCCACGGCGAGCCATTATGCAATAAATGTTATTGAAAATATCATTCCCTGATCTGAAATGAAGAATGAATAATTTGCATAATAGGTCCCTTAGTACAATTAGGGCTATGTACCATGGCCATCTTAATAATCATACAGCTGTTGATTCAACTGATGAATCATAAAGGCCGGTGTTTGGATGAATATCTAAAGAGTTAGATTGAGGACTCATCAAGCACCGTCAAATGATTGTTAAGAGATGATCTCCAGCCTGAGTAGGAGATGGAAATCCTTATCTCTGAAGGCTGATATCTGACCGACCACTTGATGCAGGTCCTCTGCATAGGAATAGAGATTCAGAGGTGTCAGATTAGTTAGGTCAAAGAGCTGACTTAACGAGATCGAGATAACCAAAGTCCTATATCGTATGCCGTCACGATACAGGCACGCATCCTCTGACCTGAGACAGATGTGTTGCTATATGTCTGAGTATGTAAATTTGGCATACCAATAGGTTGATGACCTAACCAAGGTCTATACACCGGCGCGCTAATGTGCATGTAAGGGCATATGAGTAATACGATCTCTCAAAGGGATCATACAGGTTCATTTACTGAACCGGAAGACATAAGCTCACTCATGAGATATTGGAAGAATCAAATTCCGTGCACGGTCGTCTCGCTTTGGAAGCTTGACTGAATTTGTAGGTTTGATATATACTTTTGGAAAGTATATGATCAAGACCTATGTATGATATATGCTTTTGGAAAGTATATGATCGATACCAACTCCCAATGATCGAATGAGAAACTTACTGATAAAACCATGAAGTAGACAGTATAAGTTGATCAAATACTTCAGGTTTAATCTGAGTCTTCCAGTATACAGGATGTACAGGTATTGGGAATACCTGAGGGTGATGTGATCATAAACGATTGTATAACCATGACGCTTCCATTCCTAGGGAGTGATGAAACGGGTCTGGATTTTAGTGACTCCTCTCAGTAGAGAAGTAATCTGATCTTGGTCCAAATGTTGGACATTAATCTGAATGTGATTCAGATTCAATAAGAGATTAGATTTGTGGTCTTGATTTAATCAAGCATCTATGGGAGGCCCGCGATCTGGATTTGAGATATGATCTCAATATCCATGTCACTATATGTGGAACAATACAATCGCCTTGTCCTTATCTCCAAGTATCTGCGGAGAAAGCGCATTATCCTTGAAGGAGTTCATGGATAATTCTATTGTTGATATATGTATCCGAGTATTGAGAAAATGGATAACTAAATGTGATTTAATTATCATGAGTAATATGAATTTGATTCATATTATAAAGAGAGTTATCTTAGATAATTAAATGTGATTTAATTATTAAAGATGTAAATAATGTGAATGTGATTCATATTATTTGGACACAAGAGAATAGAGATCTAAGATGATTAAATATGATGTTATTATCATGGATATGAATAATGTGGATAGCAATATCCATATTAGTCATATATATTATAAATGTGATTTATAATATATAAGAGAGAGCTGTTTGTAATTTACATTTGTTAATTAAATGTTAAGTGAATTGGATTCACATTGGACATTAAATTGAAAATGTAATTTACATTTTGTTTTGGGTTGTAAATATGATTCACAAATTTCCAATGGCATGATTGCAATGTTCACAAAATAAATTGGATTTATTTTTGTGAAATAATTTGCAACAAAAGTTTTTGCAAATATTGGAGAGAATCATGAGATAGTGTAATCTCATGTAATAGGAAAAGGAGGCACCCTTCCTAATGAGGAGAGGGGACGGCCACAATTCCCATGAGGAATTGGTGGCCGTCCACCCTCCTTATGGAAGGAGGCTTGCCTCCTTTCCTATTTCTCCAATGGAGATTGATTTGATATAAAATCAAATTATATTTATTGTATATTTGATTTTTTTTATTAAATTAATTGTTGTTGTGTTTTTAGCAACAAATCATGACCATTGAAAGAAACACAAATTAATGTGGACCATTGGATTTGTGTTGACACATGGATTGAGATCCATGGATTCCAAAACCCTATAAAAGGAGAGGCACCCCATTGCTCTTCTTTACACAAGTACACAATAGTTGAGACAACAAATCTCTCTCTGTCTCTCTCTCTCTCCCTCTCATGGCCATCCACCATGGATTCCCTAGAGAGGCTCTCCATCGCCGCGGCATCGTCGTTATGCTGTCCGATGTTTGGCGTGGATCTCCGTCTCCTTTGATGCGCCCCGCTCGTAAAGAAGACGACGGATCTCGTGTGTCGAGATCAGGAGATCCGCCGCTTGGATCATCAACATGGATTGCGAGAAGCACGCGGTTCATCCCCGCGCTCGCAAACGTCTCCTCCGTCGGATCGGACTTGAGACAGGAGGTCTCTTTGTTTAGAGACTCGATCGCAACCACGCTTTAAGAGATAACCCTAATACTTGTTTGTGGTTTAGACGAAACGATCCGAGAAGTGTTCTTGAATCATGTGGTTCCGTCACATAAAAAAATTTTTAATTTCCGCTGCACAGAACAACAAGTGCGACTAGTCGTTCTTCGTCGTATCCGATACGACGATCACGCTTCCGTGATGTGCTTGAGGATCTAACCATATCCTTCAAGTGGTATCAGAGCCTTAGGTCGACGGTTTCAAATATGATTCGAAAACCGAGAACGACTTGGGTTCGTTAAGGTCACGAAAGTTTTTATCGCATTAGATTTCGCAGATCTGTTTTGTAAATAATTTCGGCCATGTTTAAAATTTTTAAGCACGAATTATTTGTTTGGATTTTGTTCCTCATTAAATAAGAAAACCATAGGATCTGAGTTTGCGTAAATCGGATTTCTTATGCTCAAGATATGGTTGATTTAATGAACATGTATGCACTGTTGCGGGAACAGTAGATTTTAACATAATTAAAGAGTTAATTACTGTTATCATCCGCCTCGAAATGCGTGAAACACCTCTTGGATTCTGTCCTAAATCAAGTTAGCAATCTTTGAAAATTGATTTTGTCTAATTTGGATTTAAATTGATTGAGATATGTCAATTTTAGTGAGTAGGGGTCATTGCTAAAATTGCAGTCCTAATCTAGAACCAAGTGATTGTCAATTAGTGAAATTAATTGTTAATTTCGTGAAATAATCTTGAAAAATATTTGTGAAATATTGGAACATGATTATTTGCCTAATTGACTTGGCCCCAACCAATTAATTAATTAGATTTGATCTAAATATTAATTGGAATCACAATCATCAAACTCCTTGCTTGAATAGGATTGGGAATTTGTCTAGCAAATTTCCTTATAATCAAAATTGTTTTGATTACTATATGGTATAATTTTCAGTTGAAGAACCGATGATCATCTCAAGTACAAATTAATCAATTTGGCATTATCCTTTCTCGAGGTGGATATGGTGTCTAGTCGGGGATCGCTGGGGTAGCGGATTGCAACATATGCGGTCCGTCCCACTCCCGTCGGTACTGGCCATGACAGCGGGTAGGGCCGGGATAATGTCCGAGGGATTATGATGTATTTTTCTAATTATTAAAATACGAATTAGTACGTTCTTTTAGAATAATACCATATATATTCAAGTAAGATATTCAAGTTTGATTGATTGAATTGGATTGATAATTAATTTAATATGACTGAATTAATTATGTCCAATTAGAATACTCTAATATGATTAGAGTTAATAATTCCCTTGGAAGAATTAATTGTGTGAATATGATTCATAAAAATTAATTAAAATTTGAATATGAGGTGGAGGATCACATAAGTGACATCCATGGTCTCCCGTCAAGGCGAAGGATTTTGTCGCCAGATATTGTATGTAGGAGACGCCTGTCCGAAGTGACAGCTCCTGCATACGATCCATTTGGATCGGGCTCTTCGCTTCTCGAAAGAGTAAGGACGTATGCGTAGTGACCCCAATATCGGGTCCTCATATTATTGGGGCGATATTGGATTGCGCATAGCGAGTTGTATTCCTGTTGACGGTTGGTTCAATTAATGACGGGTCAACATTGCCTTAGGGGTGGTGGGCCCGGGTGTTAAAGACCAAATTGGGAGATGCAAGTTGGACTTGCAAGGCGGAATGTGTTCCGGCTTCTCTTTATCCGAGTTGTAGGTTCTCATATTATTGGGATCCAACAAAGATAAGGAAGGAGATCCCAGATCTTGCTGAGATATGTTGGTAAGTATATCTCTTACGCTGAAAGTGATTAAGGGAATGAACTTTCAGTGTTGACAAGGCAAGACAAATTTGAAATAAAAATCCCTAAATCAAAGTAAAATGTGTATATATAAACTTATGCAAATTTCTTATTTCAGATAATCCTTCATTAATCCCACTCAATGTTATACTCAATAACAACCAGTAAAATATCATGGATTGGACTCATGATCCAGATATTGTACTTGCATTAGACACATAATGTATGTGGTTGCAATGTGCAAGTTTCCTCATAATATTGAGGAATGACAATTAAATAGATAATAGGACTACAACCCTAGGGTTTGTATGTCTCTAAAGTTTTGATCTCATCGGATGTACTTTAGAAGTGACATATCGATGATGATCACAATTGTCAAATTAATCCTTATAAAATCAATGAAGATATTCTGACATACATATGTGCTCTTGACATTTAATCATGAGTGACATGGTTCTCTACATCATGTAGAATGGTAGCTCTATAAGAGATGATGTACTCAAAATGTTTGAATACCTACCTGAACCAATATTTTAAGGATCTAGATGGATGTAGACATGATGAATGTCATCATTCTACTGTCTATACTCTAGTCATTCATGAAGCTTCATAATATTCATATTGTATGAATTTAATGAGGCATGTATAAATGTTGAAATACTCTTACGTTGAATTCTTTCGAATTTAACATAAGAGAGCCTTAGTCTTAAGCAATGGTTGTTTATAGATAAAGGGAGCGCAGTGGAAGCATGGGTTGGACCCAAGTAAGAGGTATAGTCAAAGGGTTGATTGTACTTTTATGACTTCCATATGACATCCAAAGAGCTGGATGAATGCCAATACTGCAATAAGTTGATGTGTTGATAGTATGACTATCAAGTCTGTCTAGAATCCTTAGAGAAGGAATCAGATAGAGCATCAGAATAATCTACATAAATCATTGATATTGACTTGCTTATTAAATAAGATAAAGTCTTGTAATTGTATCTCAATCTTCTACAACACTTGCAATGGGTTGCATATGTTTGAGAAGACTAGAATATTTGATCTTAAGGCTTATAGTCATCCACATGGATATTGATGCAATTGTTGCAACAATCTCTATTGGATTGAAAGGCTCCATAATTTCAGTGGGAGAGCCTTTAGTCTTAGAGAATGTCTCTATGACCTAGATATTAGAATACATTCATTATTTATTTCTAAATCTTGGAAATAAACATAAATTCTGTAATAAATCTATCATAAAGAGTTATGATGGAGATATTTCAGATAGTAATCTAAAATCTAGTGGACTCTACTAAATTAGAAAATTAATGAATGGTTCATTAACATTTCTAAATACTGAAAAAACCTTAAGATCAATAGGAGGATAAAGATCATTTGACAATGATCTAGCATCAAGCCTTGGACATTTGTCTATTGATTTGATCAATAGACTAGTAAGAGATGAAACTTTAGAATGTCTAAAATTTCAAAACTTACATACTTATGAATATTGTATTCAAAGTAAAATGTCCAGTACACCCTTCTTTGGGAATGGTGTAAGATGTCAAGGTATTCAGGATCTCATACATATTGATGTATGCAGATCATCTATATCATAGTGAACATTATGGATATGTGATATCTATTGATGATTATGCATGATATGAGATTTCTTCTCTTCACCCAAGAAACCTTTGAAATGTTCAAAGATTTCACAATTTTGGTTTAGAACCAAAGTTTGAAGAAAGATAAAATGAATTTGATCTAACCTAGGTAGCTTGTACCTGTTAGATGAATTCAAAGGATACCTTATGGAGATATGAATATCATTTCTATCTCAATCCTCCTAACACACCTTAACTCAATAGAGTTATAGGGAGATACAATTGGATCATGTGTGACATGATCTTATCAATGATGAATTTTAGCATAATTATCCCTTAGTTTCCAGGTATATAGTTGTAGTAGAGACTACAATGTATATCCTTAATAATGATCCATGCAAGATGGAATCTAGCACTTGAGAGTGCTACTTCATTAGGAAAATAGAGGATGGTGTTTGATACCTACTTTATGACCTTGAGATTCTTAAAATATCTCATCTCTGAGAATGTGATTCTAGAGGTTGAGACACTTGAGAATCAAGATGAAAATGAAGTGTAGGAACTCATTTAATCTTGAAAAGATAATGAGGCTCTTGAAATTGGAAACTAGAAGGAAGATTAAAGATGAAACACAAAAAACCTCTTCAAATGAGTTTGAGGAAGGATTCCATGTGTCAGAGAAATCTGACAATGATCGAACTTCATGTGATGAAGCTTCTGAAGATCATAGCATGAATAGATGGATGTTAGCAATAAAAGTCTAATGTAGACTTCATATACAAGTATTGTATATGGACCCTCGAGGATCCACCAATATGGGTAAGACCTATAAAGGTGTAAATGGATCTTCAAGAGAAAGGGAACCTGATGAGAAGGTACAAACCTTCAAAGCACGGTTCGTAGCCATGAGCTACACACCGGAAGAGAAGACATTGCTTGCAATGAGACTTGCTCTTCGGTGACCATGCTTAAAATCATCGGAATATTGCTAACCTTGGATGCACAACTTGACTATTGCATCTTAAAGATGTAAGTCAATATTGCATTCCTCTATAAATACCTCTCTGAGGATATTCACATGAAGTAGCCCCAGGTCTTCATGGTTGAGGAAAACAAGGTGTGCAAGCTAAGGAATCCATCTAAGGACTCAAATAAGCTTCTTAAAGTTGGACCATAAGATATGATGAGATTATAAATGTTATAATTTCAAATAGAATCTTGATGAGCCATGTGAAGCTTAGTGGGAGTGCCTTTGTGTTCATCGTGCCAAATGTAGATGATATCCTAAAATGATATAAGGATAATAATGAGTGTTTCATTATCTGGTTGTTCCATAACTTGAGATATGATCTCAAGGATACCTCTTGGATCTTAGTTCAGAAGTTGTTCAGGAGCAAAGAGAAGAGGGTATTGAGACTGTCACATTAATAGTACACCTTGACATATTCCATTTTTTTGGAAAATTCCAAGAAAGGCTTCCATCCCTTAAGATATGGTACTGACCTATTTAAAGGGATAGCACCTCAAAGAGTTGAGGAAGTGAATGCTAGAACTACTTGCACTTACGCATTAGTTACGAGAAGTTGAGTGTATGCTGGATGTGTATATCTGCCACACAGTGGGAGTAGTAAAGTGTTGCTAATTCTACTATGGAGATAAAACACTTGATTGCAGAAATAACATTATCTTCAAAAATGACAAGATTTTTGAGATAGTGATCCCAAAGTCTTATCTTAAAAAAGGTTAAGACCTTGTAGATAGTGATCGATAAGGGTCTTAACCCTAGATACCTTTGGAGATAGAGATCTCCAGGAATAAGCGTATTCTGATAAGGATTATGGAAATACTGGTTATAACAATTATTAAGCTATAGTGTCAAGGGGACTATAATAGCTTTAACAAGATTGAGTATTGGTTGCATAAGATGCAACATTCGCATTAGATGCGAGCACTGTTACTGGAGATATGCGAGTGCCGTAAAAGGACTTGGCATAGTCTCGCGGGAACAGAGTGACTGATCAGCCTACCTAGCTATTTTCTAAATAGCCTATGATTGTCATATGAGTGAGGGTTTAAATTATTAGCCCATCAATGGCTCTTTGGGCTAGTGGGAGATTGTTGGAAATGCGAGCCCACGGCGAGCCATTATGCAATAAATGTTATTGCAAATATCATTCCCTGATCTGAAATGAAGAATGAATAATTTGCATAATAGGTCCCTTAGTACAATTAGAGTTATGTACCATGGCCATCTTAATAATCATACAGCTGTTGATTCAACTGATGAATCATAGAGGCCGGTGTTTGGATGAATATCTAAAGAGTTAGATTGAGGACTCGTCAAGCACCGTCAAATGATTGTTAAGAGATGATCTCCAGCCTGAGTAGGAGATGGCAATCCTTATCTCTGAAGGCTGATATCTGACCGACCTCTTGATGCAGG
Organism: Ottelia alismoides; assembly: GCA_037367405.1. Classification (NCBI taxonomy): domain Eukaryota; kingdom Viridiplantae; phylum Streptophyta; class Magnoliopsida; order Alismatales; family Hydrocharitaceae; genus Ottelia; species Ottelia alismoides. The sequence continues at coordinate 691,505 of JAZKJV010003645.1, read as the reverse complement.
TCCTCTACATAGGAATAGAGATTCAGAGGTGTCAGATTAGTTAGGTCAAAGAGCTGACTTAACGAGATCGAGATAACCAAAGTCCTATATCGTATGATGTCACGATACAGGCACGCATCCTCTGACCGAAGACAGATGTGTTGCTATATGTCTGAGTATGTACATTTGGCAGACCAATAGGTTGATGACCTAACCAAGGTCTATACACCGGCGCGCTGATGTTCATGTAAGGGCATATGAGTAATACGATCTCTCAAAGGGATCATACAGGTTCATTTACTGAACCGGAAGACATGAGCTCACTCATGAGATATTGGGAAGAATCAAATTCCGTGCACGGTCGTCTCGCTTTGGAAGCTTGACTGAATTTGTAGGTTTGATATATACTTTTGGAAAGTATATGATCAAGACCTAGGTATGATATATGCTTTTGGAAAGTATATGATCGATACCAACTCCCAATGATCGAATGAGAAACTTACTGATAAAACCATGAAGTAGACAGTATAAGTTGACCAAATACTTTAGGTTTAATCTGAGTCTTCCAGTATGCAGGATGTACAGGTATTGGGAATACCTGAGGGTGATGTGATCATAAACGATTGTATAACCATGACGCTTCCATTCCTAGGGAGTGATGAAACGGGTCTGGATTTTAGTGACTCCTCTCAGTAGAGAAGTAATCTGATCTTGGTCCAAATGTTGGACATTGATATGAATGTGATTCAGATTCAATAAGAGATTAGATTTGTGGTCTTGATTTAATCAAGCATCTATGGGAGGCCCGCGATCTGGATTTGAGATATGATCTCAATATCCAGGTCACTATATGTGGAACAATACAATCGCCCTGTCCTTATCTCCAAGTATCTGCGGAGAAAGCGCATTATCCTTGAAGGAGTTCATGGATAATTCTATTGTTGATATATGTATCCGAGTATTGAGAAAATGGATAACTAAATGTGATTTAATTATCATGAGTAATATGAATTTGATTCATATTATAAAGAGAGTTATCTTAGATAATTAAATGTGATTTAAATATTAAAGATGTAAATAATGTGAATGTGATTCATATTATTTGGACACAAGAGAATAGAGATCCAAGATGATTAAATATGATTTAATTATCATGGATATGAATAATGTGGATAGCAATATCCATATTAGTCATATATATTATAAATGTGATTTATAATATATAAGAGAGAGCTGTTTGTAATTTACATTTGTTAATTAAATGTTAATGTGAATTGGATTCACATTGGACATTAAATTGAAAATGTAATTTACATTTTGTTTTGGGTTGTGAATATGATTCACAAATTTCCAATGGCATGATTGCAATGTTCACAAAATAAATTGGATTTATTTTTGTGAAATAATTTGCAACAAAAGTTTTTGCAAATATTGGAGAGAATCATGAGATAGTGTAATCTCATGTAATAGGAAAAAGGAGGCTCCCTTCCTAATGAGGAGAGGGGACGGCCACAATTCCCATGAGGAATTGGTGGCCGTCCACCCTCCTTATGGAAGGAGGCTTGCCTCCTTTCCTATTTCTCCAATGGAGATTGATTTGATATAAAATCAAATTATATTTATTGTATATTTGATTTTTTTTATTAAATTAATTGTTGTTGTGTTTTTAGCAACAAATCATGACCATTGAAAGAAACACAAATTAATGTGGACCATTGGATTTGTGTTGACACATGGATTGAGATCCACGGATTCCAAAACCCTATAAAAGGAGAGGCACCCCATTGCTCTTCTTTACACAAGTACACAATAGTTGAGACAACAAATCTCTCTCTCTCTTTCTCTCTCTCTCTCACTCCCTCTCATGGTCGTCCACCATGGATGCCCTAGAGAGGCTCTCCATCGCCGCGACATCGTAATTATGTTGGCCGATGTTTTTCTCGTGGATCTCCGTCTCCTTTGGTGCGCCCCGCTCGTAAAGAAGACGACGGATCTCGTGTGTCGAGATCAGGAGATCCGCCGCTTGGATCATCAACATGGATTGCAAGAAGCACGCGGTTCATCCCCGCGCTCGCAAGCGTCTCCTCCGTCGGATCGGACTTGAGACAGGAGGTCTCTTTGTTTAGAGACTCGATCACAACCACGCTTCAAAAGGTAAACCTAATACTTGTTTGTGGTTTAGACTAAACGATCCGAGAAGTGTTCTTGAATCATGTGGTTTCGTCACATAAAAAAAATTTTTAATTTTCGCTGCACAGAACAACAAGTGCGACTAGTCGTTCTTCGTCGTATCCGATACAACAATCACGCTTCCGTGATGCGCTTGAGGATCTAACCATATCCTTCAGGAAGGAGGTCACACAGAGACAATGTCTACACCAGTCATTTGTCTTTTTGCCGCAATGAGTTGGATCTCCAAGAGGAGGATCGGGTATAACAAATGCTTTGGTGTTACCATTTTTGATGTGTAACCATATTTGAAACACTATACACTGAAAAAATGATGAAGACACAATATGAGGACCAACTTGTAGTGCATCTACCTCTGATATGCCATAATAGTCATGTTGTCTGGTGTTCTAAGACAGACTTGATATGATTCAACATTGTTGTCATGCATGCACCTGATCAGTTAATGAGACAATTCGATCTGTAGCAACACATTACAGAGGTGATGTCACAAATCTACTCTGATGATAAACAGACTAGACAAAAAGATTATGAACCCTAGGATTGTAGTTTTTGACCTAGTGGAACCAACGAAGAGATGCAGTCGTTGTGGAGAGAAATTTGGATAGCGATTGGTATTGTTCTAGCTGACTATCTTACATGGTATTGACAGGTTACACGATGTTGGATCGTCATGGCCATACCACCATTGATGAGCTTACGAGACACTTGGACCAAAGTGGACATAACTGGTATGTAACTCGCGATGGCTAATTTTTTAATTATATTTGTTTGGTAATTATTTGATAAGTCGTATTTTACATAGGTGAACTCCTTGTTGCATGAGAAGGAACTGATGACAGAACATTGGAGGAGCACAAAACTAAGTATATGTCACTGGTGGATTCAACCATCAAGAATATGTCACTGTTGCAACAACTAATTAACTATGTCGATTAAACCATCAAGAATATGTCACTGGTGGATTCAGGAATACACAATATCACGTTGACATACACATCCTATATCGAGGCCACAAAAGTTTCCTCTCAACAGTACGGGAATCAATAAACTTCCCAAGCAGACGAGGTTGGTTTGTCGTATCAACCACTGCACACTTTCAATTTTGTTCCCACTCCTCCTGTCTAACAAACAACAACCACATAGCCACTATACTAGTCCCAGGCGACATTTGATGTGCTCCCGACCCAAGAAGCCCAACCAACGTAGGCTCAGTAATACTAACAGATGGGGCTCACTTAAAGTAAGTCATCTTTCACGGGTCTCCTACTGGGTGTCAACGTCCCCTTTGATTATGGCATTGGACAGCTCTTGTCCCAGGGGCTAGGCACTAAGAGGTCACCTGGGGAACACGGTCAGCACATGCAAACCTTCCGAGGACATTCGATATAAGTCTACCAATGGCAGTCACAGAGCCACCTTGAACCTCAAATGTAACAAGCCATCATCCAGGATGGGGAACCATCGGCAGACATGACAGAGGACGGAGTGAAGTGGGAAGGGGATCATTTGACAAGGGACAAACGAGAAGGGGGAAGGTAGGGAGGGGGCATCAGGAAAGGGAGAGATGGGAAGGGGGAAACGAGAAAAGGATCTTCATTTAAGGGGCCAATATCACATATTGCATACAAAATGGTTTCATTGATTTAATATGTCTATCCTCCACTTGTTGTAATAAAAAAATAACTCATTTACCAATATTATACTTGATTATTGCTTGTGATTATTTGTGACTATAATGTGATTTTCTTTTAAAATTTCTCAAATGTAATTACGTTCGTATAGGTTATGGCAATAACTACCTTTACGGCTAGCAAATCGGTGCGCATGGTCGACAAATGTTTCCTAGCAGCGCATGTACCATCTACTAGTGCATCACGTCATGCAGCAGACGCTCTACCACAATCATTGTGGCCACCACTTAGTACATCTCCACCTGCTTCAGATGCATCATCATTATTGTTGAGGGTCGTCCTCACTGAGTATCCTATGGAATATCCCACAGAGGAGGTCTGATCTCTGAATCAGTTGGTTCAGTTAGACTCTCGGTTCACGAATACTCACCGCAATTTATGCCCCCTACTATGATCGAGTCCTCACGGAACAAGACTTCATTGCCCACAGATTACTACGATGGGGAAGAAGATTTGTATGTGGAGTTGGCGGATTTGCATTATACATTGCAATGAAGTATGCACGTCTGAACGTACTACATGGGGAGTGATTGCAGACCAAGCCTTGAGTTAGGTTGTGCTAATGTAATGTAATTTTGTTAAACTGTGGACGGATGTGTGCATTTTTGTTGTGATGTTAGTGAGCACATATTAGGATGTAACTTTTATCGGCTAAATAATCTTGATGAGATCGAGTTCTCCGTATATTTAAAAAAATACTCTCTATGATCAGGTTGTTCTCTCTAGGAAAAAATAAAAAAGTGAACCATACGTGATAATAAAACAAATTAAATAATAAGTGTAGACCTATGTTGAAACAAAATACTATACCAAAATTAACAATCGAAAAATAAATTACAAATATATATTCAATGAACAAATGCAAAGTAAATATTTATATACAACAATTAAGACTATAAAAATAATTATTATTTATTTATATAATTCATAAAAAAATATTAATAAAACAAATCTATAATAATAACATAGTTAATGCATACTAGGCAATAACAAAATCAGAATTTGAGCAGGAACAGAGTCAAGCCGGCGAACGGTTTGCCACGCCCATCGTTTGCGCAAAGAACCTTTGCCGCGCTAATGGCTGCGCTTCCACATGAGAATTATTTTGAATTCGTAACCAGTATGGCCAGCCCTTACTTGGTGATCGCGACAAGAACCAATGGCAGCAGAGCAGCATACGGTCAACTTCTTTATAGCAATCGCAGTCGACAAACACCGCGATTACGACGTATACGATCCGATCCAATCACCCGATCAGTGTCTTCTGCTGATCGAAATTGGCAACCACATTTAAGTCCGCATGCCAAGAATCTCCATATCCATAAAAACAGCAACATTACGCAATATACATAACCTAATCAATAGAGCATCCAAACACACTACTACAAAAAGAATGGGCACTATTAGTTAGAGGAAACAAAGTCACTGTGATGTCATTGTGTTATTTTAAGATAAGCACGGATCGCAAAAGAAAGAAACCAACCAAATTTGTATCAAATGGTATTGGGAGTACATCAGGAACCAAAAATACACCATGAACATGCAGATAACAATGAGTATTTACTCATGCCCAAGGTTTAAAAAAGCGCGAGGCAGTCCGAGGTGTTTTCTCTGAAATTGAGGTGAGGCGTAAGCCTCGAGGCGGTTGAGGTGTAAGCCTCAATTTTTTTGGAAAAAATTAAAATTAAAGCAAAATACATTTAAAAAATATATAATACTATTACATTTTGCCAAAAACACATTCAGGAATAATTTAAAACTAGTAAAAGATACAATACATAAGCGATGAAGGCATTGAAGTTCAAAAAAACTAATACTAAGCCACTAATATATAGAATATCAAGTTCCAATTCCAACTTCAATGACTCTATATGAGTATTAAACTAAAGCCTATACTTAATACTAAATTACAATAGAAACCATAATCTTTAGTGCGAATAAAAAAATATTAATATGCCTTGAATCCCAATCAATTGTCTTGTTGGACGTAGTTGGAGAACTGTCATATGCATTCCCTCCTGTCATATCATACCCCAACAAGACGAGGGTCTCGCTGCTCGATCAACGAGCCTGTGGGGGAGTCTAGAGGGAAGCAGGTGCGCTCCCTCCTGCAGGGGTGTGGAGGCAGCACCCCCAACAATTTTTTTTACTAATGATATTATTTGTATTCAGCTACTCACAATAAAATGTAATAATTATTTTACTTCAGTCTTCATATGTTTATTTTTCAGCATTACTTCATATATCATATATGTGATAACTATTCTATGTTCACAACTTATACAACCAAACAACATCAAGTTGCAAACTTGCAACTAATATAAAATTCTATTACAATTCAAACAAAAATGTGTAATAGAACTAGTATGTGTAGATGTATGATAAATTGAATATGATGTATACAAGATCATGGAACTTCGCTTGTTTCAAGCTATCTCTTCTCTTTGCATGGAGCTATATATATAGAAATATGCAAGGTTTAACATGGAAACAAAAATACAAAAATAAAAAATATAATGCTAACAAAAAAATAAGGTTGTGTAACAAAAAATGTAAAAAAAGCCTCATGACTCGAGGCTTACGCCTCCGCCTCGCCTCGAGCGCCTCAGGCGAGGCTGAAGCGTATACGTCCCTAAGTCTGTACCTGAGGCGTGCGTCTCAGGGTGCTTTAGGCCCGCCTCGCCTTGAGGCGTATGCCTTTGCGCCTCGAGACGCCACCTTTTAAAACCATGCTCCTGCCAGCTCCTATTTTAAAATAATTATCTGGTGATTGCTGAGTTTACGGGTCACAATCACAAGGCATCAATATAAGCATAAATTAACATTTCGCAAAAATATGAACACATCCATACAAGTTAGTGAATCCATGACAAGATTTCCAAACCGTTATGTCTCTGCTAAAGTAATTTCCTCATCCCTGGAACCAACCGAACAAGAAAAGTTGTATGCGCATTCAAGTGGGTTAAATAGGTTTCCTTGACCACTTGACGGAAAAATAACATCCAAAACAGCACACTAGTACTAAACGAACGAGGAGACTTTTATCACTAGTATTCTTCGTCACCATTCTCTCTAATTACATCACACCTTCCTCCATCTCCCACACAAAACTCAAAGCTGAATGACCATCAAATTTGAGAAACTGCAGCTTTGATCTGTAACAATAAGGTTAAAGAATAGGAATAACTAATTCAACCTTTAGATCTGCACACGCTCCCAGGCCATATTCTTGGCCAATGGCCGTCTCCTGCCGACCGTTTTGCTTTCTTTGGCGGCAGAGACGTCGCTTGCATTCTTAGAAAGCAAAAATAAGATGAACAAGTACATTATGGAGAGCGGGGAGGATGTTGAAGATGACTAGTGAAGCTAACTCCGGTCTACTCATCGTCAGCATCTGATATCCCGATCCGATGGCGCCTCCGATCGAACACTAATCTAAACGATTCGTGCTCTGCCCGTGTATGTTCGAGGAAGATACTATGCTTTCTTGATTCATTGGCATTCTTAGACGTCGTCTCTGCAGTAGTTTCTTCATCCAGCACTGGGTTTGATCTCTGCAAGGAAAAGGATATGTGTAAGAACAACAGCATTGCCAACACATTGTAATAGGCAGAGACAACCAGTTCCCAGATCAAGGAGACACTGAAGGCCTGATAGCAAAAAGCAATTAACCTAAACTCCACAAGTTTAATGATAGAATTGTGTTGAGTTGAATCTATCCGATGATAAGGATCACTTACGCAAACTTGGGTTTGTGGAAATTAAATTTTGCTATGTGGTGTTATGTGTTCTATGTGACTTGTGGTGGAGGTGCAGTCACCAGATATCACGCAAGGAGCATGCCAGTACAGTCCATAAGCTCCCACTACGCTGGATGTGGAAGGGTCAGACCGCATTGGGTATTCAACACTGCCTACTCTTGCATTTTATAATCTTCTTCTCTATTAGGCCCATCTTTTGTCGATTGTTATAAGCCTAAAGATGGTGTCCTTGTACTCCAACAAAAAAGCATGATCAATCTTCGGATTAGATTGAGTGAAGTATGAAACTCACAAATGTATGCAGGTCCCTCTTCCACTATACAAGATCTCCAATTTAAGTAAACTAAGAAATTGATCGTAACTTTTATTAACTAACTACAAAGTCACTCAACCATGTTAATCAATCTTCCAGAACCCCCGGAGGTGGAGGGCTTACATAAGAAACAAGTTTACAAGTCTCAATGAGTAGTAGACACCTACTCTTGCCAAAAGAAGATATAGGACATGTACGGTGAATGAATTCAAGATACATTCTAAGACACGCCATCTTTAAGAGAGCATTTTTTTACTACATTATAGTATAGATCACACAATCATTATAACTCAGCTGCGGTGATGTGATAAGTTCGGATGCTTGCATAACATATACCAATATGAATAACATGAGAGAGTTAAATAGAGAACTGGACTTTACAGATTGCACTCAAACGCTGCATGAAATATCTGAATCAAAAGCCCTCAATTTAGACAATCCAAGCAACATTACTCCTGATGCAAAATCTTGGGACAGTGATATTTCACAAGCATGATCACCAGAGAAGATACCCCAAAAAATAAGTATGCCTCGAGTCACATATGAAAACAATTAAAACACCCATCACCAGATCCATTACCAAGGTCTACCAACGTCTAAAATGATGGAGCTCCCCTTCCCATAGCCCCGATCGGGCAAAACCAGCAAGGAGTATTGGGAGTGCCCATTTGGTGTTTCCAGCCCTTGAGACATAGGTGCAAAGCCCCAATTGGGCGTTGGGGAAATTTGCCCCATTTGTTTCCCTTCGGTTTTGGTTCTGGCGGAGACAATGTGTAAAGGGAAAGCAGCAGCCCTATTCCTTCCTTTCTCTTGTGTGAGAACTGTAGATAGCAACCCAAATCCTCTCTCGTGGTTCATGCTTGAAAGCATGGGATATTAATGATTGGAGTTTGAAATAGTGATCAGCATATCAATCTATGTGGAAAGAAGATGATGGTGCTCCGCATCTGCATTATTTAGAGTCACCGGCACTAGAAAGAGACCCCTCTTGGATATCTCTAGCCCACAACTTGCCCCAACGAAAGATGGCTCCAACTCTCTCAAGGACCAAAAAAATCACGGGATACTCAATACACATATCTCGTATAATCTTTTTATTCCTTTTTATGGATGGTTTTCTCTCTTTTTCTTCGTAACTTTTTTGCGTGTTCAGTTTTGGAAATGTAAGGCTACTGGGTCCTACAAAATGAAATTTAAAAAGAAAAAAAGAAAATTGATGGGCTTCTTAAACCTATAACGAGAAACAATAAAAATGAACCAAAATCCTGAGGAGCCAATGCATGTTTCTTCTACTTCGCTAACTTAGAGTTCTCATAGGTGATCGGCAGAAGGTGTTGTTGCAGCTTCTCCATCAATCCAATCTTTTTTTAACATTGACACCATGTGCGGCGATAAGGCACTGCCTACGTTCTAGTATTGATGCATTCTTCCAAGTTCCCCTCTTACTTTAGTCCTTGTCGAGGCCTCCGAAAATGACAAGTGATGCTCGGTGTTGCTTCATGGCCTATTCTTCTTCATGTGTGCATTATGCACACTTGCTCGCTCCATCCTAAATCATGCTTGATTGCCTTCCTTGTTGCCCAAGGGGTTGATATTGTCAGGCGTAGTGTTCCATGTTCTTGTCCACTTACATTATGGCTACTGCGTCAAGCATGATTTTTAAAAACATGCCTCGAGGCACATCGGCATATAAATAGACATTTTTCCAAGAAAATCACTTCAAGGTTATAGCATCAATCAGCCTGCTGGAGGTGTAAGGGAAAGTGCATGGATAAAATCACCACAGCAAATAAACCTCAAAATTTGGTCTCAATATGACTTAAACCTCATATCACCACTATTTCATCATCTATCCACTATCATTCATTAAGTGAGAAACCAGATTTTTTTAATAAACAAATACTTATTAATTAGATGGCCCGAAGCAGATAAAATCACCACAGCAAATAAACCTCAAAATTTGGTCTCAATATGGCTTAAACCTCAAATCACCATTATTTCATCTTCTGTCCACTATCATTCATTGTTTTCATGATAAATGTTCTTTACGTATGTCCATCGCTGTCCGGAAGGAGAACTTACAACAAACGAATGCCAATTTCTCAAATATATATATAAACCAAAAATCAGTCAAATGACTTTGAGACAGTTCTTCATATCCAGCTTGTTCTTTATTTTGCACACACAAACCTGACAGTGTCCTTTCATTATATTCCTCTTCAAAGGACCCAGGAGATCAAATGTGAGTAACAAATTAATGTAGGCAAACCCGCGTAACATGGAGGAATGCTTGGCTTTAGTTGTTGATACTTGGAAAAAACAATTGCCTATTCATGGTAATGCAACAACAAATGCCATCCAAAACTCCATTTTTGTCATTTTATAAATGATTCAAGCACAATAAATGCAGACTCTAAAGCACTAACCAAATTGTAGCCAGTTCCCGGGCCAATTATCAAGGATGTGTTGTTTAAATTGTTAGAGGCGCCGATTGCGAATCCTCTTCTTCCTCCCTGCAAGATACGTGATCCATATAAAAAAAGTTATGATTCATGAGAGAGAAAGATTCAACCGTCCCTCAAAACTTTGCATTGTTAGTTCACAACAGATGATCTGCATTCAACTTACCCAACAAACAAACTTGCTTCGGGAAGTGAGCATTTAACATACAACTTAAGCATCAAGTTCCTCAATATGTCTAGCAAAGAATAATAGACCTTGGGGGGTAATGTGCATTATTTAAATTTACATCAAAAGAGTGGCGAACACCATTCCACACCCAGTTAAAAATCCTATGAATCTGATATGGGTGAACTTTTCATTAGTACCTCAGGTTCACCAGAATAGTATACTTAACTAGGGAAAATATGGATCTCATGTCATTGCAACAGAAAATGGCTACTTCGAATCAACACGTGTATCATTCCCAACACTTCACAAGAACAACTGCATTCGGGGTCAAGATTTCAACACTACAACAATAGATGATACTATCTCTTCTACGACTAACAGTGGAATGCATCCATGTATTTCATGAGCATGTTCAACAATGCACCTTGAAGTGCTTGAGACGTGCACCTAGTTTCAAGCCAGTTTAAGCCTTGATCGAGGATTAAGCCTCAAGAAAACAATGTATCCCTCACACAAGTTTCAGTTTTAATGATTTCATACACCTTGAACAACGACAATTTTACTGTGAAACAGATAAATATTTTATAGTTGGTATAAAATACTAATTAATAGCATAACTATATTTGCTTAAATTTGTGATTTTTTATCCACATAAATGCAAACCATTCAGGTTTCATTAATACAAACCAAGCTACAAGCTAATTAAGATTCACAATTCCAACCATTACACCAGCACACCAAAGATGATTACAATCCATGAGCAGTGGGGACAGTATTCACAACATAGCATATAATGGTGTTCCTCCGCTACAACAAACATAGGACTACTAATAGAGTACTCCAAACTTGACTTCTGCTACAACTAACCCATGAGATATTTGCTTGCTCTCAATACCTAGCTTGTGAATCCATATCGGAAAAAAATGTGGTTAACACCCTCTTCTCGACCTCACAGAGAAGCAAAGACTGATAGATATCACTACCATTGTTTTTCAACATTGATTCTAGTCACCAGCTTCTACCTCGATAGCCAACCATGAAGAAACACCCTCAATGTTGTCCAAATAAACCTGTGGAAAAAATGTGAAACCATGTTCAACATTCTAAGGATGACTCTTAAAGCATCAAATGCCACTTCTTTAACAATAAACTCATCACCTGTCCAATCTCAGGCATCCATCATTCCTTGATGGCCCACCATCTAGCAACTTTACAGGAATACAAACTTAAAAGCCCTCTAATCTGCAAAGGGGTCATATAATGGGAAGCCACGCCACTCTGTCCCCAATACGCTCAATCCAGAATTTTTCGACCGCAAAAACTTGCCCATCAACAGTAGCACACTAAAGGATTGTTTGTTTGAGGAATAAGGTGGGTACCTCTCCTTATTCTTCCAATTTCTTATCCCCCATAGACAGTCAACGTTTTCATCTTAGAGTGAAAATAAGGGATAAGGTTTCCCTCATTATCCCTCCATCATCAAACTCTACCATCCAAAAAAATACAAATAACTATCACTTAGTAAACAATATTATATAACATAATCCACTTATTTCGCATTATCCTTTCCCTCATACGGAATAAAGAATAGCAAATAACTACAACTTGTCCATTTTTGTTCTTCGTTATCCTCTCCCTCCAACGGAACAGAAACAGTGTTTTATCACTTATTATTCCTCGTTATCCCTTCCCCATTATACCTCGAACGGTCCCTAAAAGGTCTAGTGAAGCTCTCTGCAACACACATTTCCCCAGCCAATCCTCAAGCTAGAGTTTAAACCCCATGCTGTCATTGAGTTTCTGCGGTGAAAATATGCCTCACAAGTCCATTGCCATCAAATCCTCCAACATATAGACATTCTTTGCATGTGCAGCCTCCACCGATGGCAAGCTCCTTGGTAGCATTCCTCTAACATCCTCCAGAAAAGTTCATCAGGAAACACCCCCCTGCAAATAAGTTTTAGGACCTACTTGACACTCAGACTTCATTGGCACTATTTGTAAGCTCGCATTTGTCGATCACCTCAATCTTTGACAAACAACCCCCCCCCCCCCCACAAAATTCATAGGGCACACTCCATTTTCTCTAACCCCATGACATTGATCCCATCAATGGAAGTCCTGGAAACACCACAATCAAGGGGTGCGCTCAGTACGCAGCACATCCGTGCATCCCAAAATCTGCTTGTGCCACTAGGATTTTTTTCATCATCAAGCTAGCATGCGGTGGGCGTGAGACCCCTCCTAGGAAAGTCTGACAGTCATCGAAGTCGCATGTTGAAAGGTCCAAACGATGTGTTTGCATTACTCATCCTCGATCTTGGTGCCATGACACATATTTATCGAAGTCCTTGAACAACAAGCATGGCCTAAAATTTCGCATGTTTCGGTATCTCATCAGATCGATAATATTAATCGAGCCCCTTTTTTCCTCGAGAATGGGCAAAATCGACGATATATCACCTATCTTCCTTCAAATTTGAAGGGAAATGTGACCAATTAGATCCCCATTTTGCCTGAGTTTCCTTCCCAATGAAGATATATACTAGACATAATATCTATTATAAAGAGGCCGGGGAGGTTGTTCTATGTAACAACCAAGTTGGATGTTACACGGAGCAATTTCGCCTATTTTTTATTTTTTTTTTAATTTTCCACCATGTATATTCATCTATATATCCCTCCTACATGTCATTCGAATTTCGTCAAAAATAGAGACTCGTATGCCCTCCATCAAGAACATGTCGATTATAGCAAATTTCATACGGTTAAAATTACATATATTTTTTATGTTCTATATATATATTATGTTCTATAAATATTTTTTATGAGCATTCCGTTACTAAGTTTATATTTAGCTACTTATTGGTATATTTTACTATATTTAACATTATTCATTTTATTAATTGCTTATTCAATTACTATACATATAACAATTTTAACCTCAATTCATGATTTTATATTTGTTAAAACTATATATTAAAAAAACGTGATATTATGAGTAATCGACCTTCTCAGTAAAAAAAAGTATAAATGGATATGTTATATATCTCAAGAGTTACATGAGGCATAGGCCTCACAAGTATTCCCAGGATAGGCATCCGACCCATTTAATTGTGATCCGTCCCGATCCATTATTATCAAGTGAAGGGTCAACTCGACCCCGTCCAACGAGTACTCCATAGTAATGAGTACCCGGATCATTTCAGCATATAAGTACATGTGTATACACACGGAAAGTTCACCTCTATTAAAAGGAGTTTGATTATATACTAGATAATGACCAACAAAGGAACAAAATTGATAATTATAAATTTTCCATAAATTCCATTTATCATTCTTCAAATTTGCAACAAGTTTTTAGTCACTCCTTCATGGTTACGTTTGTCCCAACATTGCATTGGTCGATTGATTAGGCATCGTCGCGCAACTTTATCAGAGTGTTTTACAATAATAACGATAAAAAATATTTATATATGTGGCTTGTGAGCATAAATGAGTGTTGGCAAGGTGGATAGGGCACGTCTAAATGAAGAAAAACGCTGTGGATGAAAGGCAATATGGATGTCAGGAGGGAGTCAAGATACGACAACAAAATAAAGGAAAGGGTAGACAGAAGTTGTGCGAAAGGATGTAAGCAATATGTAGGTATATATGTATCTCATTCACACTCCAACAAAAATTGGCAATGACAATGAATAATTTAATATTCATTGACATATCTTTCATAGCTAATATACAACAATGAATATTATTCATAGCAAAGTTTTATTTGATTCTTCAAATTCATAATAAATAGTTTATTCATTGACATATTGCTAGTGACGAATTATAAACCAATAACCATTCGTTAATCTTTTCTTCAAACTGTTACAAAATTAGCCATGATTAATACAAATTCTAGCGAATAATCATCATAGCATGAATATTCATCAACAAATATGATATAAGTTACCAAGTAAAAGAACAAAGATAACTTTGCAACAAGTACTATTCTTTAATTTAAAAAATAACATAAAAAGATATGGCAAGCAATACTCGGATTATTCATTGACGTAGATCAATTTTGTTGTAGGATCATTATGTACATGCTCATATATATTTTGGCACCTGTATCTATATCCATAGGATATTGATATTATCGTATTTAAGTCATCCAGTACATGTAAAGGTAAGCTAATGTATAAAATATTTCTACTATCATCGGTATCCGATAAGCATCCATTTATCCATTTTTAAAGATATGGCAATACATTTTTCCATATTAATCATTATATATATATATATATCCACGTCCATATTCGTATTTTTAAATGATTAAAATAATTTTTTTATAACCAAAGGGGTGGGATCCCAAATTGGGACCCACCACAAATTTCTATTAATTAGCTAATTTGTAAAAATTACAATGAACGTGACCAGTCTATAACTAAAGCCCTATGGTACTCTAGAATATTCTCAAAATAAAACAATTGACCCTTGAAGATATAATCATTTTTGCCACACCAAATTGCCCACATGAGCACAAAAGGATGCAAGCTATCTTCATGGATTGAGTTCCAGAACCCTATTGAACCCACAGTATCAAGACCCCCAATCCTCGCCTTTCTCTAGACCCCCGCCGAATGAGCACAAGTGAAGAAGAGGTGGTTCATATCTTCCCACTCGTTGCCGCACCTATCACATATGACCTTATCCTGTAGAATTCTGCTCGTTCCTTAGTAAGCAGCTTTCTATATCTAGCCAACCACAAAAAAACCTTGACTCTTTTTGGAATTATGTTTCTCCAAATAATTTTGCTATCAATCCTGAGCACTTCCTGCACATCCTCTTGAGTTTCTTAGAAAAATCTATATGCTTTCTTCACTGTAAACCTTCCATCGCACCATTCAAAATGGTCCCTCCCACCAGTAGGGTCATCCGAATCCGTCACCCCAGCGTGCATCCTCCAAAACTCGTCCATTCTCTGATCGGAAAGCTCGGAAACAAATGTAGGTGTACATACCCTATTCTGCCAAATATCACGAACCGTCACATTACAATCAGCAGCAAGCGCCAAGAGCTTAGGATATCGCTTACCCAAAATACCATTGTCATTCCAATTATAAAGCCAAAATCTGAAGATGTGGTCATTGCCAAGCACCAGTCGCATTCGCATCTCCATCTCTGGTATAATCTTGCAAATTCCTTGCCTCAATGGGGAAGAAAAGCGGATGCGACTCGCCTCCAATGAGTCACCAACAACATAAATCCTCCTAACAAGTCTGCATACCAAATCATTGGACCGTCCCCACAATCTTATCACCCATTTAGCCAACAAGACCCTATTCATCAGTTCAACTTCCAAGACCTCCAACCCTCCACTCCTCTTCGACGTAGTGACCCTATCCCACGAGATCAAGTGAAATCATCTTTTTTCTTGCATCACACCTGATCAAAAAAAAAACCTTCTTATCCAGGGGCGGAACCAGGAATTTTATGAAGGGGGGGCCAAGTAAACAAAATTAAGGACAGAGGGAGATAAAGTGGGCAAAGCCAATTTTCTAACAAAATATACACACATGGGATTCGAACCCTGGTTTGTTAGTTGGAGAAAACAAGACTTTACCAGTGAGACCATCAGCATTTAGTGTTACTACTCGACATTGCTTGCTATATATTAAATACTTAAGCAGGGGCCATATCAAAATTTAATAACATTATATAAGAGAAATGTAACAATTAAGGCGGGGCCATGCCCCCCCCCCCAAACTATATGCTAGTTCTGCCCCTGTTCTTATCAATATTTCCAACATATTCCTGACACCAACAAGAAGCACCCTCGTAGAGTAGAAAAAGGTGGGGATAACTGACAATACATGCATCAATAACACCAGCTTGCCGCCTCTAGATAAAATCGATGCCTTCCAACCCACCAGCTTAGCCTCCAACCTATCCAAAACCGGCTCCCAACCTGTCACTCTTACCTTCTCAGCAACAAGTGGTAGCCCTAAATAGGTGATCGGCAAATTCCCCAGCGGGTACCGCAAGCACCTGGCAATAACCTGCCCCTCATGCTATGAAGAGCCAAAAGGAACCACAACCAATTTCTCCGCATTAATTTACAGCCCTGAGATGTCACTAAACATAACCAAGATCCGGGAAACACGCCTGAACAGCTCCAGCTCCCCCCGTATGAAGATCATCGTGTCATCGGCATACTGAAGAAGGGGAATCGATATGTCTCCATTATTATAGCCTAACTACCAGCCCTCATTCGACGCCAACTTCATCATAACGGCCAAAGCATCTGCCACGATGACGAACAACAGAGGGGCCAACGGGCACCCCAACCTCACCCCCCATTGTGGTAGAAAATAGCCCCATTCATTTCTACCATTAACCAGAACCGAGTACGACGTCGTCGCGACACATCGCTTCAACCAGTCAATCCACATGCACAGGAAGCCCCTTTCTCCAAAGATGTCCACAAAAACATCAATCCACGCGATCATAAGCATTAGAGAGCTTAAAAAAGTCGACCTTCCAAAGCATTCCCATGCTCTTCATTCTTCTCCAATCCAACACGATCTCATAAACAAGCAGTAACCCATCTGCCATGAGTCTACAAGGATGAAAGTTGTCTGCTCGGGCAAAATAATATCAGGTAGCACCTTCATCAATCGGTTGGACAAGATCTTGGCAATAATGAGATAGCACACAGTAGATATCCTCTCAAACCATGATTGGCCACCCTAAATTCCTGCAGAACTACCAGCAAGTCATCCTTAATCACCTCCCAAAACTCCCCATAGAACAACACCGAGAACACATCAGGTCCAGGAGTCCCATCATCGTTCAAGTGGAAAATTGCCTCTTTGACCTCCGCCTCAAAATCTCAGCAATCAAGGATTCCACGTGCAAAGGAGAGACCATTCAAGCCCCTATGTCATGTCAGCCCCAACCCGCACGCTTCCATCTTCTATTGAACACGTGGAAATGTGATCTCAGTGCAGTACCAACCTTGTTAGCTCCCTGAAACACCTCATCACCCATAGAGATAGACTGAATATAATTCTTGTGCATTCTCCCACTAGCCACTGAATGAAAAATCATTGTGTTGGAGTCACCTTCTTTGAGCCATTTCTGCCTCGACCGTCGTCTCCACTCAATTTCTGTCTTCTTGTCCTCCAATATGAACTCATCAAGGTGCCTTGCTCTCGCTACACTCTCTTCAGCCTCCAGCTCCCGCTCATCATCCAACTTGTCCCATATGCCAACCTCCTTTTGCACCCGCAACCTTTTCTCTCAGCATTGTTCCTTGACATCCTTGGGGAAAACCTTCAGCGTTTCTGCAGTTCTGATAGCTTCTGAACCAAGCGCGTTGTGGTTGATCTATCCGTATCATAGCTCTCCACCAAAAGCTTGGGATCATCTCTCTAAATTCATCCACCAAAAGCCAAGCCCGCTCAAAACAGAAAAAGATCCTCAGACTCTCCTCCTCCCCAGAGAACCAAGCCAAGGGTGCATGATCTGAGTGCAATCTAGGTAGAGCCCATGCTTCAGCGAGAGGATATAAGTGTAGAATCTCAGTCGATACCAAGAATCTATCAATCCACTATCTGGACCTCGAGTTCCTCCAAGTCTAATGGCAACCAATAGCATTGACAATAAGAAGACCAAGCTCATCAATCATGGTGGACAGCTTCCTTGAACCGACATCCATCCCGCCCTCGTCTCAATCAATCCTCTTGTGAGAAGCGTAATATTGAAATCACAAGCCACAATCCATGCGTCGAAGGGGAATTTCACACGAGTCTGCACCAGCTGCTCAATCAATTCTATACAATTCCCCCCATTCGTTTTCCCATATACATTGGTGATGATCACCCTAGTGCCATATGCCCGCCCCCGCAATACAACCGAGAGAGATTGCCTCCCCCACAAAGCCTCATCCAATAATTTGAGCTTCTCTTCATTCCAACCTGTTAGGAGCCCTCCAGATGTTCCTCCTGATGCCACCGATCACCTTCCATATCGATTTATTTTTTCTGACATTTTTGTTTCTAGTATCAGCGCCACATCTGATTTGGCTTCCCTCAACATTTTTCCCAAGGCAAACCCTTTTTTCTGGCCTTCCCAGACCTCTCACATTCCAGAAGGTAATAATCATTTATGAACCACTCTAAATTTGGCTGGAGGGATTATGTCTAGGCACTGGAGGATCCCCTCCTCCACCCCCTGACCAAGCCACTCATCAGTCGTCGACTCGTTTCCTTGGACCTTCGCATTCCCCACACCACCGCCTTCCCCAAGTATTGATGCCTCTACGGCAACCTCCGCTTCATCGATAGCACTCCCATGGTTCGAGTCAGACGGCCCTTCCTCCACCGTGTTCATCACCATTCACAACATCTTTCATCTGCATTGGGCGCTCCACTAAGGCCTGCTTGCCAGACTGTGGCACAATACCCTCCACCCAATTATACACCTCAAAACGTCTCTCCGTTATCTTTTCCATTAGACTTCTTCTCTTATAGCTCCTCCCAAACCTACTGACATCGTCACGGAAAGCTGAGCGTGCCTCCAGATTGGCCACATTATGACACGAGACCCCCCAGGAGATATCAGGCATCCCTGCACCATCCACCCCCTCCTCCGACATTCGACCATCGCAGCTTCATTAGCAGGATCTCCACTCAGCATTAGCATCTCGACGACTGGGCGGTAAGAGGGATTCACGACTGCCATAAGTTGCAGATGATCATGATCACAAGCCCTCCAAAGCGCTTCCTCGGTTAGAATAAACTGATCAGCCTCCCTGATCTGGGGCCCAAGAGGACCACACTTTACGCCTCGCTCGAATCCTCTAAGCAGACTGGATCTGAAACCTGCTTAACGGACCAGATACGAGGAGCCCACCCATGCCACTTAATCGGATAAATGGCATAGCCCTTTCGTTAAAAGGTTTTCCAAAAATCTCGCCCAACCGAGGCGACAAAATATTACACGACCACTACAAAGTAGTTGTAGGGCCCATGCAAACTATCTCCACAAAGGTTGGGTCTTACTTGTTGCCCACGCTAGGAGGATATTTACCCTTGTTTCCGGAAGGTTCCCCACCAAAAAGTACCCCCTCCATGCGACGCTTCGACTTTCCCACACTGCACCGATTGTTCACCTTCTTCGAACGTCCCCATCGTTTGCATCTCACTATGCCACCCTTAGGTCGCCGATCGAGCAAAACACCCATGTTGATCAAACCGATCCTCCTTGACGCCTGGATTTAAATGAATGTGTTGGAGCATCTGTGGAGCCTCCTCCACCTCAATCTACAGCCGATGGTCGCCAACCCGTGAAAGAAATGAGCAAGGCAATGCATGAAGGAGACCCGAGGCCAAAGCCACGACCTCCAAGGACTGGCCCGGGCACAGACCGCTGGAGAGAATCTGATGCACCTTCGCCATGCTCTCCAGCATCTTTCTCACATCCTTCAACCCTCTCAACATCAGTGGTAGGCCTCTGATTTGAATCGTCTTCTCCTTCGAGCTAACGAAGCTCCCGTCGTGCGACCGTGGTGTACGTCAGTGGAGCTTCCCTGCCGCCTTATGGCTAAGAGAAAACAAACCTTCGGATCCTTGCGTTATAAGCGCCAACAGGCAGATCGTCGAGCCATCCATTTTTATAATGCCGCCGGTAAAAGCCAGCCCAACAGCCCTTATGATGTCTTCCATAGCATCAATCAGGCGCTCTTCCTCGTTTCTAGCGATCCCCGCGAGAACTTTCATCTTTGAATCACCCTCCATAGTTGTTCCCGATCTCTTGGCCCTCCACTGCTGGCCATCACCACAGTTGAAACACCTACTTTTACTGTAGGTAAAGCATTTAACTAGGTCCTGACAGTTGGTCGCGCGTTGACTCGGTGACCCACACCACAAACAACGCTCATCGAACTCAGCCAAATCCACCTTCTGCATCCTCTAACTTGGGCGTGCATTGGATCCACCCAGCTGACGACGATCACGATGGATCAAAATCAAACTCTCCCCCTCGTCGACCGCTCTCGCTCTGATCTGCTCTCTCACTTGGAACATTTGTTACTCAAGGGCGAACATTTTTGAGAAACCAATGGCCATGACTCCCCGTGCGTGGCAATGACAGATGTCCTCTTTACAATGAGCTCATAAAGTTAGTTGATCATCTTTTCTTTGATGTAAGAAGATAAAGTTTGTTTGTCAAGAGTTGGGGAATGGATGGGTGAACTTGAACAACCTTGTGAACTTCTAGGACTTAGTTCCAATGCAAGATTTCATGCCAATAGAGATACTCCACCCCATAACACTATTTGGGCAATCTAGTTGTTATGATACAACGTTATATTGGGCCATGAAATCAAATTTCACCCAATTTTGTTCGAATTTCAGCTATGTCGTATAACCGAAATTCGGTCAAAATTACCTATATCGACCGAAATTTGGGGTCCCCAGTTCAAAAACCGATCGAAATGACTGAAATTTCAGCCGAATTTTGACCGAAATGACTGAAATTTTAACCGAAATTTTGTTTCGGACCGTCACCAAAATAGTGACCGAATTCGAGATTTAAGGCCCTAATTTCGACTGACCTTTTCTATGTTGAAAATGTATTCGACCATGTCAGGACTCTCCTAGAGTCATGACTCATGTAAGGTAACCATGGTATTTTTCCATTATTTAATATACATGAATGGACACCATTGTGTGTTTCCCTTTTGTCGCCTAAAAAATGGTATATCCTTTTGAATTAATTGGATACTAGTGGAACTTCCAACCCAGTACCTATTTTTTATCATGTATTTTTTGGATAAGGCAAGAGTCATGGTAGAGTAGGTCCTTGGCCCGAATTTTCAAACTAGTACTTGTGAGTATAGGATAAAAATGCATGGGTCAAGTGAGGTACCCATTAACCAATAAATTTTGGACATACATAAAAGATCCTAACTACCACAAATCTTATGCATTGTCATCATATGATAAACCACCAAAATGCACCAAATGCACTTTAAAACATTAATAATAACAACCTTAAAAGGGGATTCTACAAAACTAAACCCTCATTTTTCTCCACTCAGTCTTCTCAATCAACTAATTTTTCCACCTCATGTTATTTAGTTTTTTAAAAAGGGTGTGCACCCATAATGTTGAACAGCACATTATAGATTAAAAATAAACAAATAACATGATATGTTAGTATCGACATGTCAAGGGTATCGATATACCCAAGAATATCGATTTTCATGATATCTACCAATATCTAGAGATATATCGACGAGACATAATTGTATCATATCATATCGCTAAAAATTGGATGATTTCAACGTAGATTTTCCCAAATATTGACAAGCATGATTGAAATTTATCATTAATATCATCGACGTTGTTTGGTATCATTGTTTCTTTTTGTAAGTGAATGATCTTAGATATTTTATGTGAGTGAAAAAGCTTATAATTTTGTTTTAAGGTCGGGGAAACTGACCCTACACCCCTGCAAGACCCCCCTCCCTCCCATTCTTGTCGACCCAACAAGACCCCCATTTTTCAAAAGGGTGCTTGGCCCTCCTTTTGATGATGGAGATGAAACAACTTTGAAATTGATCAAAGAAAATCTGCATACATATATTGGGAATGTTACTATATTAATATTTAAAAGTTTTTACATGGTAATATTTGTAATATAGAAAAATGGATTTAGAATAGACTCCAATTTGTATCAATTATCTTTAGTTCAAGTAGAAACGTTAGATTAAATCCATTTTGATTCTCATTTTTCTTTCAAATTTATGTTGTTATGAATGATGTTTTTAATCATCTATAAGTCCATTACCTATTTGTTTGATTTACAACATAGCTCATATTTTTGTTTATAAATAGTACGCAATGTAATATATATTCATAATGGTGCTAAATACACCTCCTTAATGATTATAAGTTGCTATGTACAAAGTTTTTAATATTCTTTTCGATATCTCTCAGTAGTCTACAGTTGGCATTAACAACAATGACATATGCTATACAATGTGCACTGGAGTGCTAAATACACCTCATTCATACATATTTGTGTACATTTGTATGTTATTTATTATTTTAAGATCTAGTGTGAACTTAATTTGCAAGAATGTCACTTTTTGACTCATTTTCAAAAGTTCCACAAATACCATAGATATATCCCTTTTCAGACTTTAACCGATACGATATCGACATCGACATCTCAAACATTGTTACAAACTACAACATCCAAGCCTCATGTAGACAGCTGCATGAGCTAATTCATCATTATAAATTAATAATAACACGTTATTACAAACTATTGCATGTTATTTATTTGAAAGAAAGTATATTCCTCATTATGGAAGAGTTTGAAATCTCCACCCAATCAAGCCTATTTCCGAGGTGTGCATTCCGCAAGTTTTCTAAAATTCACCACAATTCATGAAACTTGGGGACTAGCTATAAAAGGTAACCATGGAAGTGGACGGCAATCCTATTATATTGTTTACATGCTATATACTATTAAGCGAATTCTCATTCGAATTGAGCAATTTGAGGCAACAAGATTAGGCATTTTTTTCTTGCCTATCATTATCATTTTTGTTCAGTCTGATATGAATGTCATCAAGTGCAAGATATGGTGAAAAGTGGACGACTTGAATATATGATCCAACATGTGCTTGATGCTTACAAAAAAAAGACCATCCTCTATGCCATCACTTGGTTGAAAGGATTCAAAAGTAACATTGCCAGACACTCGCGATCAGCATGAAACGAAAGAAAACATGGGTCACAGGATGCATGCAAGATAATAGACATCTCAAAGATGCTGAAGAAGAAATGGCTAATTGAAGCAATAGCACAACAATAACAACAAATCTATTTCCCACAATTAAGTAGGGTCGGCTACATGGATTCTATGCCTTCATTCAGAACTATCTTGGGTCAATCTCGGGCTTATATACAAAAAACTAAGATCCCTTCATATAGTCCCATTCCAACACTTCTCGGGCCGTCCTCACCCTCTCTTAACCGGCTCAACATCCCAAAACTCGCACCTCCTAACCGGTGCATCAGTTGACCTTCTTTGCAAATGACCAAACCATCTTAAGCGGTTTTCTCGCATCTTATCCTCGATCGGAGCTACAACCAACTTTATTTCTGAATGCATCATTCCGAATCCGATCTTTACGTGTCTGCCCACACATCCACCTTAGCATTTTCAAGCAACAGCACAAACAGATAAATTTGGAATACATGAAAGAACGCAGTGTGAAACCCCCGAAACCCGAACAGGACTAAACGCAAATCTTGACTGAATCTGGACTTAATTGCAAAATCTGTACTTGTCCAGTGATCAAAAAATTCGAGTAAGGAGTCCATTGCATAGGGCTCGTCGATAGCTTTCCAACGAGTCCAAGAACGTTAAAATCCGACTTTGGGAGCTCAAGTTATGGGTCATTTTTAGCAAGGAGGGGTACAAGTCACTTTCAGATCCGAACCCGGATCCGAATCCGGGTCGGACCCGTATATTCCTCCCTCCCTCCCTTCGTCAACCTCGCCAAAATCGCCCAACATCTTTTCCTTCGACCTCCAGCTCTCCCCTCCTCCATTCCTCCCCCCTCTCCTTCACCAAGGGCCGCCGGAGCGCCTTGGATCGACGACCCAAAGCCAGAAGGTACGACATCCTCTTCCTTTTGCTGCGGGTTTCCACACTATTATCAGTCTATGATCATCTTTTACGTGATTAGAGCCATAGGTGTTTTGAGATATGAAATGTGTGTGAATCCTTGGGAAGGTGTTCAGATCTGGACCTGCCCTTGATAAAAAAACCCCACTAATCACATACTAAATGATTTTAATGTCCATTGTTAGATGGAAAATCGATGAATTAGATTGGATACTCATCATTTTCAAAGAATCATATGGCTACTTTATACGTATAATCTATCCAGTCATTGGAAAATTATTCTCTCTATATATATCCATAATTTCTCCCTGTATTTGTACTCGAATACATAGCAGTCACCTAAATTACAAACTGTTATGATGTAGCTTTTTTAGAAACTAATTACATTAAGAAGTGTAGTTGCAGTGGATCATTGGCCCATGGCTACATTGGTCTTATGTCAAACAGGGACTTCTCTCTGGACAGGAAGATCACATTCAGGGGTTTCATCCCAATGTATCTGTCTACATCTCCGATCTATTCTATAAGGGCAATTGTTCATCTTCATATTATTGAAATTGGAGTCCTGGTTGCATTTATCTTAGGTAGTACAAACTGCATATAAAAACATTGGCGTGACAGTGTCGACGGGTTATTCTAACTTTGTTTCGGTGTTGATTAAGATATCTGCATATACTATGCTTTTAATATGTATTTCTAAACACGTACCATTAGACAGAGGCATCATGATGGACAAATTTGCATCCGTGATCTGTTATTAGTGCTTCGCTTGTCACTTAGAGTTAACACTCGTGTACAGGCCAATGCAGGCCACATTGGTCGGCATTCCGAGTGGGAGCGCTAAGAGGGGAGTTCCGGGAAATGTGGTTAATAAAGTTGGGAATGGGATGTGAATCTCCTGTGTATAAGGAGGATCGAATTCTCGCGATGATTTGCGGGTTGGAATCTAATTTGTGAATCGGAAGCATCATTGGGAAGTGGAGCTAAGTGGACGTGTTGGGACTTAGTTATGATGCATTATACCCCACCGCATGCCTACGGAGGCACCCCAACCCTAAGGTATTTTCTTTTACCTTAGAGTCATAGTGTGAGGTCTCATCTAGACCAAGACCACAGACTATCCACGAAGCTTGGTTACTCGTATCCATATCCAGATCAAATAATAAAAAGTAAAAATGTAATTCTTTGCGAGATCAATTACCCTGTTTCTTTCCCTTTTGCACACATTTTATCCTGCATTTCTTGTTGTGTAGTTTGTTTAAATCGTATTGGGCAACTTTGCTCATAACGTACCTACGTGTGGATCCGCAGGTTCGCAGCAGTGATTGTTGGAGGCACCATCACTTTTTGTGCAACGTCACGACACTTTTTGTGGTATAGTTGTCAGTAGTTTTACCAGTGTTGTAAAAGTCGCCCGACCGGCCCGATTAGTAGGTCCGACTAGTCTAGTCAGTGGGTGGCCGACCGAGTACCGACTAATTCCGACTAGGTACACTAATCGACCAATTTTCGCTCGGAGATGCCGTATTTTTTTTAATGTTTTACTTTTTTTATAAGCAAACTTACTATAATATGCCTAATGTTTTATTTAAATTCAGTATTTTCTTTATTTTATTATGGTAGTATATAAATGTACAAAATCTATGTAAATATATGTATAAAAATGAGTTATATATTTAAAATAATTATAAAATTCAAAGTCGATTAAAGTCCGACTAAATCCGATTAGTCGCCCGACTGCCGATTAATCCTTAGTCAGTGACCCAACCGACCGAGTACCGACTACCGACTTTTGCAACCTTGAGTTTTACTATCCTTCTTTACTTGCATCATTTTTTGTTGAGAGACATGGCAGGTAATATGTATAATTGTGGACATCTTATTTATACTTACATGTATATTTTGTGCACATGGAATGATCAATGGAATCATCAATGGAATGTGATTATGAACAGGTCATGAATGGAAAAAGAAAATTTTTATATTTCAGTAAATTGTGTTATTTTTCCTGCTTATGTGTATGTCATTAGCATTCGAATGTGGAATGTATGTGCGTGGATTGGTTTGCCGAGTACCTGGATCCTAGGGGTGTCACACGCAGAGCTTCCAAGGAAGTTTCATAAAGGTTGTGTAGGAGAGTGCGAGCTCCATTTGGTGGTGTGAGATGAGGTGTGCCGGCAATTTGAGTAGGATGGAGGTTGTGTTGTCTCCAGACAATGAATGCAGTCTTGTTAAAAATTAAACGAGCGGTGAAGGTGTGGGGAGAGGAGGATTATCTTGATGTAATTCTCTCTTCATAGTATTCTTTTTAAGAGGGTTAAAGCAGTCCCACTATCCTCGAGAGCATTATAAAGATGTACAACGAGGTGCCCATCCAATGTAGCATGATACCTTTATAAGTTTAGACTAGAGGACATCAATCATCTTTTCTTTCATGTCCTTTTACACAGCAACTTCCGGGATGGTGCAAATGAATCAGGATGGAGCAAATTGAGGCTGAATATCTCATTTTAGGAAGCGACTTCCGATCTCTATTTTTTGGAGGTCGGAGTACGAAGAATTAGCTCCATCCAACATCGAGTGAGAGGGTTCGACTGGTTGCATTCTGTGAAGCAGCACAACAAATTTGGACTATCTCCAGCCAACTGGTCTTATGTAGAGAACGCATTGGCATCCTTTACCAGCCATTGGGATGCCTGGGTAATGGCATGGAGTGATATATGTGATTGACCTGCTCTTTGCTTTTTCTATCTCTTTTAATATTATATCCAACTACAGGCAACTAGTCTTCGTGCTTTGGTATTTCAAAGAAAAAGCTTACTGAAAGAGAACTCAGAGTCTGAGATCAAGGTCCCTTAATGAGAATTGATGTGGTTCTGGCTTGAAGGATTGAGGGTTCCATTTTCTGGAAGCATGCAGACTGATAATGGTGAATTGTCCTTTTTGTGCAAGTGAATTCCATCCTTGAATGAACCATAAAGTAAAACTCCATAAGGATCACTTTCTTCATCTCATGTCAACTATTCAATTTCATCTTTGCCTTTCAGCAACAGACTGTATCCAATGCTATAAATTAGAAACCCTTTTTTAACACCCACCCACCCTCTCCAACAGCTCAGTACGGGATCCTCAATACACAAAGTCTTAAGGCATCCAATTGCCACGAGCAATAGCCACATAAATACAGGCTCTGATCATCATAATGGATTACCAGACCAAGAGAAAAAAAATAACAGAAATCATTGAGAAAAGATAAAATTTTCTAAGTGCTTCCCACGATGCTGAAAGAAATTTAAAAACACAACTGCCTTTCATCAACCGGCACAGCAATGCCAAAAATCCGCAAACCTTGTCAACCATAAATTCCATTTGAATAATTACCGAGGCAACTAATACGTGCAGACACATTCACCGAGAAGAAGAAACCATAATGTTTGAGATGAAAATCCAAAAGAGGGAGGAAGAGAAATGCAGCATAGCATCAACAAGCATGGGAGCTCCCAATGAGAAGGATAAAAAATCATAAACATTGGATGAATTCAATGGTCTGGTGTGAGTCTACCACCCAAAAGAACAGGGTTCAAATCCCTTCTTGTGGGGGCTATGTTAGATAACCGACAGCCATCATAAAAAATAGTTGGATCTTTAAACATCGATTTGAGCAAGAATCCATGTAGCCTACCCTACTTAAAGTGGGAGAAGGCTTCGCCATTTATTGGACAAATCAATAAAATTTGGAGCATGCTTAATTTTCATTCTTTGTCAGGCATATATCTTTGCACCAACTCCAAAATAAAAAAAGAGGGTCTATGAAGTAGTGCATTGGGAGTTTAGACAAGATTTAAAATACGAAATCTATAAGCGGATGATTATAATTTAAAATAAACCCTATCCCCGTTCAAAAAGTTATAAATTTAAATTAGAGAAAATAGGATGTCTGGCACACCTGATCACCCCAGCTAACAGATTTTGCAGGCTTGCTGTATGCTTGAACCAACCCAGAAAGAGCACCCAAATGCTCTTTCTTTTCATGTTTTCGCGTAATATCGTCATCCAAATCATTGGACCATTTACTTCTTCCCAACTCCTTGACATCCTCCTCTTCCACATCTGATAACCTGCTAGCTTCTGAAATGCCATGAAGAAAAGATGGCATCAGAAGAGACAAAAAGAACCATCTAAAATAACTCAGGCAGGCCCCAGGATAATTGTTTTTTAGGAAAAATAGGCTATGATGTCGAGAAGGCGCCTACCCCAGTTCCTGGATAATTTTTTTTATAGCGTGATGGTGATGCCCCGAGATGGGGGTCCCAGGAAAATGTTAACGTGGTAAAAATATTGATTATATATCTGATGTCATAAATGCAAAATAATTCAAAAAAAAATAGAACAGAAATGTAACTAATAGTGAGCTACTAGAAACTTAACACAACCAAGTAGTCAAGTCATTAGTAACATCTGTTAAAAACAGACCATTTATAACTACCAGTAGAAGTAATGAACCTCCAAGCCTCCAAGGTAGGTGTATCTCTTGTAGAAATAATAAATCTTATTTGCAGCTATGACTTGTGCCTCTTGATGTAAGAGGTATACGACAGCCTTAAGAACAATCATCACGCAATCTTTTCTTTGCACACACCTACTGCATACCTTGAGAATCGTAAACCTACAATCGCATGCCCTTGTGTACCAGCATCTGAGACTTCCTGCACTTCAGGTACATCTTTTTCATTACAAGGGAATTCCTCTTCCATGTCCATTTCAACCTAAAAATACGGTAATAGAAAATTATTACATCTGCTTGTCCCTTATTCCACAGCAATTCATTCTTGTGTAATAAAAGCAGAGTATTAGATTTGAATATGGGTTGCTCTATAGGCAAAACAAGCAAACACCAAAGCTAGATGGCTCTACTATAAGAAGCAACTAGATGAAACGTGTGAAAAAGACAGTGGTGCCAGTCAATAGTCAATTTACATGTATAATAGTGAGCAGACAATTTTATCACGGTGATAAAAACAAGTTTTAGCTGCAACAACATTGTTTAAAGAAGAGAAAACTAGCTGCTCATACAGAAAAGGAACAATAATTTATGGATTAAGTTAGAGGAAAATTGAATACAATAAAGAGCAATATAAATATTTTATTTACATCACTAGTTTTCAAACGACAGCAAATGTATGTTTGCATCTGAAAGAGAAGATGACAAGTCATCAAAAGCCCACAAACAGATCCTCAATTTTACGAACAAAAACTAAACCGTCATTAATATTACCTGGAGTGTGCTATATGAATTATTTGCTGTCCCAAGCCAACCGAGGCCACAACCAGACTTGTCTCCAAATAAGCAAACCTTTTCTAGGAAGCAAAACCATACCTCATCATGAAGGAAATCTCGATTTTGATTTTGTTTCGGTCCCTCGGAAATGGAAATTTTGGTGAAATTTCGATGATTTCGGTGGAATCTCAGAAATGGCTCAAAAAAGGTCATTTTTTGCCATTTTCGCAATTTAAGATCATCCAAGTAATTAGAACAATAAATATCTTACAAATACACACTTATATCACAATATCGCAAATCGATACCCCTAATATCATATCGATGTTGATTGTTGACTAATAGATATTGGAAAAGAAGCTCATCAAAATTCTTAAAACAATAAATAACTTATATATACACTTATATCACACATATCGATCATTTATGACCCTTATATCGCACATATCGGTCATATTGAATAAATTGTTGTTAATGTTGATTCTTGACTGATAGATATTGGAAATGAAAACAAAATAGCTAAGTTAACCACACTTTGAACACGTCTTTTGTTCATAAAATGGATGAGACATTTTATTTTAAAATGTAGATGATAATTAATGAGACAATGTCGATAACCACAACAATCGAGGCACCTTGGATTATAAATGAAAATATACATAAAATACAACTAAAAATACATGTATATATTTTATAAAGTCATAAATTTAGATATTCCCTAACTTATTCACCACATGTTAATATGTTATAAACATGAGAACATATAATTCCGTCATGATTTAGTTTGAATCCAAACTCGTATTGCCATCTATATACAATGCAAAGCTTATTATGACCTTCATCGAATGTGAACTAACATATATATAGATATGCTTTAAATCCTAACCACTCAATATGCTATACCCAGTTGAAGAATTGTTGTATGATCGTGCTTGAGTCAAATTTCACATATAACATCGCACGAGGACATGGCCGCAAAGAAAGGAAAGCTGCCTCACGTCAGGGGAGGAAGGAGGGAAGCGAATCCAGAAGAGAGGAAGTCCTATGGCGCCGAGTAGAAAGAAGGCGGGTCGACGCTCCCCCAGGACGTAGGGAGGTCAAACAACTGGCATGCGCCCAATTCCCCGACTGCTGGCTATTGTCACGTCCATGCTACGGGGGTGGCGGAACGACAGGCGAGAGGAGAGAGGGGGAAGGGTCTTTATCTGGGCCTGACCCTGACCTTCCTGGAAGAACTGTTGTATGCACCCACCCCCATTGCATGCTACAGAGGACCAGGTGCGCTCCTCCCTTACGAGGTTGCAAGGGACAATGCTCCTGTCCTGAAATAAATTTTGTATATGGTGAAACCGATCCTCGCCGCTCAAGGACATACATATATGAGTATATAACAAATTAAAATGTTAATAATTAATACTATGCTGAAGATATCATAATTATTTATGTATAAAATATAAAAAATGGATATTTCACTTAAATAAGTAGTGAAACCAAGCTTACAAGGATTATATCATTGATATACATAGATATCAGCGAAATATCGTTGATATCGGACGATACACGAAAAAATTGTACCGAAAACCATCAATTTCGATCGATATGGCTTAATATGTCGAAATAATATCGAAATTTCAACTCATCTCGGTCGAAATACGAGAAATCAATAGACATGGGAGTTTCGATATCCACATACTGTCGAAGTCGAAATTTCACCGAAATATCATGAAATTTAAAAACCGGGTCATCATTCGCAGAATACAGTATAAAAGAGCGTGATAAATATATACATGATTAAATGAAACTCATCTAGAATAAAAAAAAACAAGGTCCAAATCCCCCAAGTAGGGTTCTGTAAGATAGTCGACAACCGGTGTAAAAAATAGCCACATCTTTCAACATTGATTTGAGAAACAATCCATGTTGTCGACCCTAGTTATAGTGGGAGAAGACATTGCCTTTTTTTAATCATAAAAAACAAAACTATAGACCTATATAGATGATTGAAATGAACCGGATACAATCACAAAAACCGTCAATGTTGTGAAGGAAACTCCCAAGAAATTACTTCTCCAACTTTCCTTCTCAATAAGCGTAAAAAAAAAGCATTAAAAATGCTCTCCACTCACTTCAAATATTAGTTTTTTCCAAGACATGAACCTACATCGTCAAAACAAAAATTCCCCAGTTATAATTAAGAAACAACCAACTGAATCCTAGCTGAAATTATACCAGACGTGAAAGTTTGAGGCAGATTTTACTGTAAGACCCTAACAGAGATTAAAATTCACATGGGTACAGAAAAATAATAACAAAAGCATATAAGAAACAATTATTTCATAAAAAGAAGTCCCGATATTATATGACCACAAATACCTGGTACGACGAAGACAAACAGTTTTTACTAAAACAGCATCAGAGGTACTTGTGGATGATTCAATTCCATGATATAAAAAAAAGCACAACGATTGATAGCAAGATTTACCTCTTTTATTTCCTGGCCATTCAAACCATCCACATGAAACAGTGACTGTAGAATAATAACCATCAATTATTAAGTCGAAAAAAGATTCTGTCTATAATAACATTTTCATAATGACTAAAAGCATTCTACAAAAAATGAAACCTGAGCATCAATTTGCATGTATAATGAAGGAGCTTCTTCCCATTTTTTTGCCATCTTTTGGATATCATCAGACGTAAAACCATGCACATTCCTTGCCGCGCAACCCTGTCACCAACACATTCGACACCATTAACAAGATCAACTTTACATATAGGATTCGTGAACAACTAACTTCAGACATTTACGCCAGTGCAGCAGTCTTACAATTTTTTGGGCAAACAATCCTAGAGTGCTTTAAAAGCGGTAAGTTTAACCAAAGTTTACACATCTACTGACACTCAGCCTAAAAATTTCTTCTGAACAAATCCAAAGGAATTATACTAACATTAAATAAAGGTCTATAACAAGAATCAGCCCTTCAAATCCTACTCAGCAACATCTTTGATAGATGCACAACACAAATCATAGAACCAACTATCGGTAGCAGAGTATTGAACATGGCACTATTTTATCTAGCCAGCCGCAAACAAGACCGTATTGATCCTGCCAATCTAAGATGTCCATATAACCACTAGCTGTACACGTATTATATTTTACCCATTACCAGGAAATTAGATGACTTCATGTCATCGATGTGAAAAAATGCAAATGTAATGCAAATTAGAACACCTGTAGAATATATATTACATTTGATTAAAAAAGGTGCAAGAGATAACTTCAAGCTAATTACAGCTAGGCAAGTACAGTAGAGAACCAGTAACCTTAAGTGAGTTATGCGCATTAACGATAAAGATGAAAGACCGGTGGTGGCAACTAGGGTGTTCATGCTAATCGTATACTACGAGCGTATACCCGATCCAACCCAATCAATTTCTCACAAATGATCCAGACGAACTTCCACGAGTACACATGGATAACCAACCAAAATTGCAAGAATCTTCAGCCTTATCCGTTTTACAACTAACCTTTCCATCCCAACTCGGCAACCCAACCTCATCTTATCAAAAATCAACCATCTCACCTCCTCCCGTTCTCAGTTAAGCAATATGCTACCATCTACATTTGACACCTCGAGCACGGCAGTTGCGTCAATATCTCAAGCCCCTCATGCGGTGCATCTTCTCCTTCTCAACATCAACACCCTCCTCCGAGAATTGTGTTGATGGTTAACAACTCATAATTTCATTCAGTTATGTTGATAGGTGACGCAGGTGATAATTTCATCTTCAGCTACAATGATTTAGCCAATAATACGGAAAACAACAAAGGGATACTACAATGAGGACTTAGTATATAGACTTCGTGGTTGAAATCATGCGCAATGAGACCAAACATT
This sequence comes from Ottelia alismoides, assembly GCA_037367405.1. Classification (NCBI taxonomy): domain Eukaryota; kingdom Viridiplantae; phylum Streptophyta; class Magnoliopsida; order Alismatales; family Hydrocharitaceae; genus Ottelia; species Ottelia alismoides. The sequence continues at coordinate 658,065 of JAZKJV010003645.1, read as the reverse complement.
TCAACAAAATGCCCTTCAATCCCGAGTCATAATTTTACATAAATCATTTTTAGACTTGAGGATTTATGCTTGTTGATGGAATATGCCATGATACGGTTAAATCGAATATGCTTAATTTCACTTGTTAATATGTTAAATTAGATCCTTCTAGTTAATTTACTTCGTTACTCAAATAAACGCATTAATTGACTATTCCCCGTCCTTTTTCATAGTTATCGACGTATAGCACATAATTTGTTTCATGCAATAGCTACCTATCCAACGGTAACCATATTAATCTGGGTGGATCAGCCTATTTCATTGCAACACAGTTCGGACCAGGTTATAAGCAAATGGAGTGGGTACTTGCTCCATGACCAACCCTACTGACTCGTGCCTACCAAAGAAACCATCACTTTTGCACATTCTCAATGATTGCATTAAAATATTTAGTATGTTCCCAACAACGCAAAAAAATTAATTACCATCGGATCTTTGTAAGGAGCCTCAAGCAGATATACCTCATAACCAGATCTCTGCAACAAGAAGAAAGGAAATTAAACCTTGTGTGAAGAATTAAGAAAGAGTGTCATGAAAGAAACTCATAATGTGAATAAGAAAAATGAATTGGGTATAGTCTCTTTTTTTGGAGATCAGATAATGGATATTGCTATTTTTCTAACTTTTTATGTATGATATGCAGAAGTCCGGTCTAAACATAATTAAATAACAGTGGCATCCATATAAGTGTGCAATCTAAGCTATCCTACGCAGTAATACATGGAAAATGGTATCAAAATTGATAAATTTCCTAAGTTAAAAGCATACAAAATTAGTGTGAGCATTGATCCCACAAGCACACATGTGACCTCAAATCAATATACATGTGCAATCATGCAGAAATAATGACAATCAAAACAATTTTCTATTGTGCACAACTGCCATGAAAAGGAAAACACATTCAACTCCCAATAGCAGTATTTCTTTGGCGGAGAAAAAAAGCCCTTGACCAAACTACAGTGTGAAAGGTGAAACTTCATACTATGTGACCCTCTGTGTGTGTATTTGTGGGGTGGGGCCTACGACTCAAAAAATAACTTCTAGATCATATAACATCAACTTTTAACATTATGCCAAAGATCCTCTCTAGGAGAGGATTGTTTAAATGATACAATTAATTCTAAAATAGCTAAGAAAAACACAAATGAGTTTCGACAGCAGTCGTCCCTTTAATATGTAGAAATCTCACTAATCTTGCCCATGAGCACAATAAGTAGCCGGCATTCTGTTTTTAGGTATTGTTATTACCAGGGTGCAAACAATCTTCAAGTATGCAATGAAGTTTTATCACAAGTTATCATCAATCACATACTTTATTCATAAAATATGGGCTGTTTGAATGGATGAAATAGGAGCCTGTACTTTGCATTCGTTCACCTAAGTACAAATTGATGTTTTGAGATGAAAGGGATACCTTAGGCTAGCTTAGTTACATATAACCCTTGCATTCCAATCATTTATCACAGTTCATATGCAAAAGGTCATGCAACTCATTTATATTTCCAAAAGTGTAATTTTGTGCAGGAAGGTGTCTTATGGCAGCCTTCTCATCCTGCCCTTGAGATGTACCGTATCCATCTTCTTCAAAAAGCTACATCACATCCATATTTGACTTATTCTTTGACGCAACCCCACCAAGATTGCCAACATGGCAGGCAGGAAAGAAAAGAAGAAGATATTCCTCCCGCAAGCAAATTCATTCCTCCTGCTTTTTAAGGAATAAGTATTCACCCTAACTTTTTTTTGAAGTCTAAAACTTCGGGGGAGACACATCGCGGTGCTCGCCCCTTTTCATTACCAAAAACCGAAAAGCAGAAAAGGTATATACAAGGGGAGAAACAAGAAAAGAGAGAAAAAGGACCACGAAGACCCCACACCACGAACCACACGTGTGCTACAACTACGAGCAGTCAACAGCTAGACGGGCCGATAGAGACAAAACATTTTCTTTGTAAAAACGCTGGCCCTTAAAAATCTTGTCGTTACGTCCCAGCCATGTCGCCCAAATGCACGTGAAGAGGCTCACGAAGTCCCTTCGATCCCTACCCTTGAAGAGAACAGAATCCCAGAAAGAAACCGAATCTGCAGTATTAATCCAAGTCAAGCTTGTCTCCTCCCAAACACCCCTAATCACAGGGCAATAGAAGAACAGGTGATTTAGGGATTCGACGTCGTCGCCGTAAAGAGCGCAGTCTACCGTAGCCAAGCCACCGAGCAACCTCGTACAGCGATCCCTCGTTAAAATCCTCCCCCTGCGAAAGAGCCAGAGGAAACACGTCACCCTCTCCGGGAGCTTCAGGGCCCATAAGAAGGTGCAGTCCCGGCTCAAGGTATCAGTCCGCAGCTGAGGGCGGTGCGAAATCGCCAAGAAAGCCTTCCTAGTCGTAAAGGGGCCCGCGCGCCAGTCTCAGTGATCACGCCCCCTCGTGGGTCTAGGCGAATTCTCAATAGAATCCAGAAGACTAATAAACTCGTCGAAATTTTAATCGGAGAGGTTGCCAAGAAGGATAGGAAGTCATCCATCTCCCGACCAACACGATGCGACAGAAGTGTGAGCGTCAGCCAACAAAGCAAATAATCGCGGAAACGACTCCCAAAGAGGAGCCCCACCAGCCCACCTATCCGACCAGAAGCTGAAGGTCCTTTCGTCCCTGAGGCGAGGAACAAAAAGGTCGGAGTAGCGTTGACCTACTGCCAACACCCCACGCCACGACCAGATTCATCCTAACTATTTTCAAAAACCCAACAGCCCCGTCAGTCTAGAGATATTGAAAAAGTTGAAGAAATTCAAGAAAATACACAAATGCCACAAAAGTGAAGCTCCTTGGTCAGTCTCACAACAACATGAACAAAGCCTTTTCCCACAATTAAGTAGGGTCGGCTACACGGATTCTTCGCCTCCATTCAGATCTATCTTGGGCCAATCCCGGGCTTACATCCACAAAACTAAGATCCCTTCGTATGGTCTCTTTCCAACACTTCTTGGGCCGTCCTCGCCCTCTCTTAGCCGGCTCAACATCCCAACACTCGCATCTCCTAACTGGTGCATCAGTTGATCTTCTTTGCAAATGTCCAAACCATCTTAAGCGGTTTTCTCGCATCTTATCCTCGATCGAAGCTACACCAACTTTCTTTCTGATTGCATCATTCCGAATCCGATCTTTACGTGTGTGTCCACACATCCACCTTAGCATTTTCATTTCTGCTACATTCATTCTCTGCACATATCTATGGTTCACAGTCCAACATTCAGATCCATAAAGCATAGCAGCTCCTTGGTCAGTCTACGCTTGAAAAAACGACGAAGAAGAAATCGATTCGATAAATATGTGGAAGATAAAGGTTTCGAAAGATCGCTGATAACCTACAATATTCAAATCAAGTTATAATCCGCATTTAACACATCCCATGGAAAAACATGTTCTATTAAGTTTTAACCTGCAATTAAACACTACAAATGACTAGCCAGCCAGAAAAATAATGACAAAGATGCTAAACCACATCCTAAGCAAAGCACGGACATCAAATCACAAAGTATTATATGTACACAAGATCATATTAGGAGGAGTTGTCAGAATTTTAGTCTTTTGTTGTAAACAGCTATATATACGATCTTGGGGCCAATGCTCACCTCCATCACTATTATAGACAGACAAATTTTAGTTCATCCATTGCTCCTTCCTGTCCGGTTATTTGTGGTCACTTATGCTCACCTTCACCGCTACCACCTTTGGGTTATGGTCCCGCTTTCTTGTATATCATGTGTGTTTGCTGCAAGTATACCCTGTCTACTACTAGCGATCTAAGTACTACCCTTGTGGAGAATTCACTGAATTGTGATCCCAAAAAGTACCGAACATTATATTGGAAAACCATTTGATTGGTTGAGAGTTACAACAACGCAACAAAACCTACATTTCCTTTCATTTAGTAAGCGATTTAAGCGGTTCTAGAGCTTGCATAAAAACCCCACCCCCACCTCTCTCTATCCACTAAATTATCTCGCCTTCTCCCTCTTCCCAATTATCAAGTGTGCATAAATAAGAGTTTATCGATATTTTCTCATTCTTTCCCAAGTGTGGCTCCCATTATCCCCATCCCCCATGTTTTATCTGCCCCATACACATATCTTCAAAACCCACCACCGTTTTTCGTTATATACTAAAACTACATCTGTCTTCCTCTGCTGATTTATCAAGTCTGCATCAAAAAGGGCTTATCGATATTATCTCATCCATTCCCAAGCATATTCTGATTCAAACCCATTGAATAGAGCTAGGCCTAGACCTTCAGGGCATGTTTGGTTGGAGTAAACTTCTTTCAAAGGGTTAGTAAGATGTGAATATTAGATGCATGGATTGATAGGAGGGTTGGATTGTAATTGCAATGTGTTTCTGATATTATTACGTGTTATATTGATTATATTTATGATTAAATTAGATTCTTGGTGTTGACATTTTTGGTTTAAAGGTGGTTGTATATTGTAGTAAAGAAATCATGGACCAACATCATTAATTCTAATCCTCGAATGTAAGAGTAGAAATAGAGGAATCCCAAACCCAAACACGAGTAGGATCAAGAGCAGCCAATGTTGCAAAAAGAGGTAGTTGGTATTCAATTGATGGGTCACTTATTACTGATTAAACTGTATGTGGAAGTTTAAACGAAAATTAAACAGGCTATGCAGTTTTGCATTTGTTCAATTAACGAAAAGGTTGTTGTTGTTGTTTAATAAAAAAATTATTACATGTATATGATTAATAAAAAAGATATAAACAAATTAAAAAATATAATCGCATATTCACAATATTCAAATATTGTCAAATTCAAGGAATTTTTCATCCATATGCCAAAATAGATAACATAAACAACTAGAATCCATAGCCAAATGTCAAAATAGACAACATAAACAATAACAATTCATAGCATGGATCCAAAAAAGCCATGGATAACGTAAAAGTCTGCAAATGAACCATTCAAACAGTCGTTTTACGCCCTTTATGCGGTCGTTTAAAGGTGTTTATGTAGCCCACCACCTTGTGAGCCTGACTTTGACTAGCCGGTGCAATCAAGGGCCTATGCGTTTAAGCGGTCATTTAAGCCGTTTTTTGCATCCTTGTGAGTAGCTATGAGAAGGGATTATCTTTTTTCCCACAATCTTTGCTACTAACACCAAACTATCACCACCCCTTTTATCTCTAACTATCACTCCAGATTGATGTATATTTCCCAGACATCAAAAGTGTCAACGTAGTCACCACCATCCTCCTTGACTCTGCCCTCATCAATGTCAATAGCAGTGTTACCCTTATATATGCATCATCGACACCCATCATCATTGACAAGTGGAAGACCATATCGATATCGATTTCATGTCGATACGATAATTCGATGATATATATCATCGAAATATCGCCCATATCGACGCCCTTTTGTGATGGAAATGCCTGAAAAGGAGGATATATCGCCATATCGTTACGGATATCGGTCTCATCTCGATATCGATATATTGTCGATATATTGGCGAATTTCGTTCTGACCTCCAACATTGCTTGGCCTTTCATAACACCACATCCAGCGCTGCACTAAACGCACTCGCTATTCGATTCTACCGTCTAATTCCCCAACCCCTGTCAACTCCAATCCTCATCATCCACCAACCTCTAATGCACAATCTATCGATCAATTTTTGTCTATGCTCCCTTTTCGCCAACAACCTGACACCTCATCCCCAAAACTTGATGCAAGCATGAGCCCTTAAGCTTGATTAATAAACGCCAAGGTGATTCTGACGATCAAGACTATGATCATCCATCTTCAATTTGTTATCGATAAAATCACTAAGATCGGCCAACTAGTTGGCTATTCCTTATTCGTGCAAGGTAGCCTTCGAAGAATAAGTGAAAGAAAAACTTTCAGAATAAAGTGACAAAGACAATGACAATATGAACGTAGTTACTTGGAAGGGTATCTTTCATGCAGGATTGCACATAAGCAAAGCAAGATATTAAAGAGCCAAAAAGAAACGTGTGGTAGAGATAAGAAAAGCCTAGACCTTGCATTATGGAGATCTACATGCAAAAAAGGCCCCTTCGAAGAACCTCGTTTATGGAGACATCATCTTGCTTGCAAAGCAAGAGAATATTTGCAGGTCATGAGCCCCGAGGAGAAGGACGACACGAACCTTTCCAAATTTTATCTCGCCTTCTCCCTCTTCCCAATTATCAAGTGTGCATAAATAAGAGTTTATCGATATTTTCTCATTCTTTCCCAAGTGTGGCTCCCATTATCCCCATCCCCCATGTTTTATCTGCCCATACACATATCTTCAAAACCCACCACCGTTTTTCGTTATATACTAAACTACATCTGTCTTCCTCTGCTGATTTATCAAGTCTGCATCAATAAGGGCTTATCGATATTATCTCATCCATTCCCAAGCATATTCTGAATTCAACCCCATTGAATAGAGCTAGGCTTAGACCTTCAGGGCATGTTTGGTTGGAGTAAACTTCTTTCAAAGGGTTAGTAAGATGTGAATATTAGATGCATGGATTGATAGGAGGGTTGGACTGTAATTGCAATGTGTTTCTGATATTATTACGTGTTATATTGATTATATTTATGATTAATTAGATTCTTGGTGTTGACATTTTTGGTTAAAGGTGGTTGTATATTATAGTATAGAAATCATGGACCAACATCATTAATTCTAATCCTCGAAGACTGCTCCCAAGCCAAAGAGCAACTATTCTCCCCAACTTGGTCGATGTCGATTTTCTGACAAGTATGGGAGAAAGGGATGTGTGATAAAACAACTCTCTAGCTGATGGCGATCGAAGGAGCGGGTTCTGAAGCGGCGGGCGGCTGGCGCAAGCACTATCAGAAGCGCGTGTGGGTTCCGAAGCTGGTCGGCCCTCGTCACGGCGACCAGGTGTTTGCCACTCGTCAACCGGCGCTGCGCTCGAGTGTCGCTGTCAAAGACGAAGGTAACAAGGATGGGTGGGTGAGGGTGTCTCGCTCTAAAACCCGGCAGGCGCTGTTTTCGCTGCGCGGAGCGTGGTCATTTGGCGTCTGCATGCAAGGCGCCTCCTCGATGCTTCCGGTGCGGTCGTGTCGGACACCGCTCTTTTTCGTGTAGGGATGCGATCATGGATCTCAGGCGGACAAAGCGCTCCGCTCGCTTGGATGTCCTCCCCGTGGGCAAGGTCCCTCGGCCTTTCGGGACTCTCGCTCCTTTGCTCAGGTGGTTTCAGCGAGCTTTGGTGCCGCTTCGTCGAAAGGGAAGACCATTCCCTCCTCTTCGCCTTCTGGCTCTGGCGGTGCTGGCAATCCTTCTTTTCAAGCGATGTCAGTCCGTGACAAGGTGCCGGAGGCTCGGATACGTCTGGACTCACATAGGATGGGCTTCCTCCCTACTACTGTGGAGGGTCCTCCGGCGAGGGATTCTTCGGCTCCTACGGCGATGGTGAGTCCGGGCCCGAAGGCGATGGATGCCAATCATGGCGTGGCGATTGCCGTGGTGCAGCGGCGGGGCTTCGACCGCGAGGCGATCCACTCAGCAACTCTTCTTCTCCTGGGCGAGGGCTTCTCGGGGGACTTCTTCTTCATGGATGACACTCGTTGCTGTGTTCGAGGACTTTCCCCGAAGCAACGGGAATTCCTCATTTCTCGTTCGGATTCGTCGGCGGTCAAATGGCGTCAACCCCAGGTCGCAGATGGTGCTTCTTTAACGTCCGAGATATGCGTAGTGGAGGTACGCGGCGTTCCATTCCTATCTCGCTCGGCTCATTGCCTCTCCAAGGTTATTCGTAGTTGGGGTCAAGTGCTGGCCATCTTGGACGATGGCCTTTCCCCAGGATCGGATTGGTCGTGCACAAGGATTCTGGTCGAATGTTCATCCAACCTCTCCCGCTCCATGTCTGGCAAGACTTTTTCTGAGATATTGGATCTTGGCAGATGGTCCTTCAAGCTTGAGTTCTTCTTTCCGCCGCCGGTGGCTTCGTCAGTTCTCTCCGCGGCCGGGAGCGATGCCCCCAGGTCCGACGACGGCTCGTCTTCGATGGCCCACGTGTCACTGTCCGTGGATGTTCCCGATGCGTCGCTGAAGCATGCCGACCCTTCGTCTTCGTCGCCTGGGCTTCGATTCGCGTGTGCACTTGGACGGGCGCCCTCTCACGTGCCTAAGGGATTTTTCGAGGAAGATCCGCGGTCGGTGGATTTAACTGACATTCCCATTCCGAAGAGTTGCGCCTTCTCCACGTGTTTCGATGTGGCGCTTCCGATTCCTCCTTCCGGATCGGCTCCTATTCGGACCCTCTCGTGGGCCGCACGTGACCCGACTATGTTTGGGGACTCTATTATTTACTGCGAAGATATTCCTTGCCCTATTCCTATTTCAGCGGTACCCTTCTATCAGTCGCAGTGCTATGAAGACTGGAGTCCTTCTTCCTCATCATCCACGCCTTCTCTGCTGGCAATCGAGTCGGGCCCCTCGGTGGTCGCCCCCGGCCCCTCGGTGGTCGCCCCCGAACTCGGTACTCACGCTATCACTCATCTTTATGCGCAGCCTTCTACTACATTTGGGCTTTCTTGGTCTTCAGGCGATCAAGGGGATTCTTCTTCAAACGCCACGCCGCTCTCTCCTACCCGGTGTGCAGCCTCGTGGAACTCTTGGAATGCTTCGGTTGCCTCCCCGAATAGATTTGGAGTTATTTATGCTCGGCGTCTGGACCTCTCATTCGAAGGGACTTCCTCTCCGTCGATTCTATTATCTAGGGAGGCGGTGGCGGAAGCGGCTGGACTTCGCCGGATGGACCACCGCCGCACTTAAGCTGGGCATTCCCTCGGTCACTTTTTGGGATAATTTTTGTAATATTTAATGAAGCTTCTCTCTTGGAACGTTCGTGGAATGGGGGACCCTCTGCGTCGCAGGGCTTTGGGCTCGCGTCTGATTGAATGGGAATGTGACGTCGCTCTGATACAGGAATCTAAGCTCTCTGGAGTAGACGACGCCCTTTGGAGATCGTTTGGAGCAGGGCCGGTGGACGCTTTTTGTGCTTTGGACGCGATCGGTTCTTCTGGTGGTGCTATTGTGGCTTGGCGATCTTCATGCTTCTCTTTATCCTGCTCTCGTATGGGACGACACTCTATCTCTGTAATCCTTGTGCATGTGGCCACCAACGCTTCTCTGGCTTTCTCTTGTGTTTATGCGCCTCGATGCCATCTGGCCCGTCGTGATTTATGGGAGGACTTGAGGGGCGATGCTGCGGCTTTTGGGGATATTCCTTGGATTTTGGGAGGGGATTTTAATGTCACTTTACTTTCAAACGACCGCCCCCGCGGACGGGGGGAAGGGATCCAGGTTCTATCGAATTTTGGGATTTTATCAATGACTTGGCTCTGGATGATTTGGTAGCCACGGATATCATATACACTTGGCGTAATAGCTCCTCTCGATCGCGGCTTGACCGGTTTCTAGCTAATTCACGCTGGATGGACGCTTTTCCTCTTTGCTCGGTTTCTTCCCGTTCTCGGTCTTTCGGATCATAGCCCCATTACTTGGGATTCGGGCGAATCGTCTCGACCGCGCGGTATTTTTCGTTACGAGAAGAGTTGGCTTCTGGAGCCTAATTTCAAGGATCTAGTGCGAAATCACTGGTCCCAAACATCATTCCCGGGTAATGCGGCTCATCGTTTTGCCCTCAAACTCTCAATCCCTGCGACGAGTTCTTGCTTCCTTCAAATTTTCTACGCGTCAGGCGCGGCGGTCGGTTCGCAACGAGGCCGAGGCGATTATTATTCGACTGGATCGCTTGGAGAGCGTCAGGGAGCTTTCCCAGGAAGAATTAACCGAGAGATCATCAGCTGCTCAGATCATTTCGGAGGATGACAGGAAAAAAAGTAATTGAATGGAGACAGCGCTCGCGGCTTCGTTGGCTCAAGGAGGGGGATGCTAATACCGCCTTCTTCCACCGGATCGCTAGTGCTCGTAAACGAATTAATCGTATTTCCTCCATTGAGATTGGGGACGCTATATTTCAGACTGAGCGCGACATGGGCTCGGCGCTGGTTAACTACTTCAAGAACTTTTTCAATCGCCTCCCCTCTTCTTCATGGCACTGGATGGCTCCTGGTGCCCCTTCGCTCTCTGGCTCGGATGCTGCTATTTTATCACGCCCTTTATCGATGGAGGAGCTTAAGTGCGCGGCGTGGGACCTTAACGCTGATGCTTCTCCTGGCCCAGATGGATTCCCTATTTCCTTTTATAGGGATTTTTGGGACGTTACCGCCAACGACGTGTTGGAAGTGGCCCTCGAGTTCTGTGAGGGGAACCGGGGATTCAACAGGATTAACCGGGCCTCTATGGTTCTCATTCCGAAATCCCAGGGGTGCACGTCGTATTGAGGATTTCCGCCCTATTGCCATTTCCAATGGTATCTACTTGATCACAGCGAAGGCTTTGGCCCGTCGCCTAGCGCCCCTTCTTGCCTCTCTCATTTCTCCATGCCAAGCGGCCTTTGTTCAAGGGAGGCAAATCTCTGACTGCTTCGCTCTTGCTTCCGCTATCATAGATGGCTGGCACAGAAATGGAACGAAAGGGGTCCTCTGGAAAATTGATTTTGCTAAGGCGCACGACTCCTTGGACTGGCGCTTCTTATGGTCGGTTTTGAAGTCTCGGGGCTTCCCTCCGTTATGGATTTCATGGATACGTCGATGTGTTACTACGGTTTCCTTCTCCTTATCTCTTAATGGTCGGCCATCTGGGGACCTATTTCAACCTCGAAGGGGGGTTCGCCAGGGATGCCCCCTTGCCCCTCTTCTGTTTGTTTTGGCGGCGGATGTGCTGCCACGTATGATTCAAGGCGTATCCGACGTTGGGTATACTCGAGGATACTCTTTGGGTGACCTTCATATCCCGCTCCTCCAATATGCGGACGACACCTTATGTTTTATAGAGGGCGAGCGACTTCAATATGCGGGAATGGCTACTACGGTCCATTTATTTTGCGAATTGTTGGGGCTCCGCATCAACGAGGACAAGTCGAAATTTGTGCCCTTTGCTCTCTCGCCTCTGGAGGTTGGGGAATGCTCCTCCATTTTGGGGGCCTCTCTCGGGGCTCTCCCACTAGATTACCTGGGATTATCTCTCTCAGTGGGCAGGGCGCGGTTGCGCGATTATCAGCGGGTGGTGGAGAAGATCGAGACAAGGCTGGCAAGATGGCGCTCTTCATTGCTCTCTCGAGGTGGCCGGTTGGTGCTTATTAAATCCGTCCTTTCGGCTATCCCTATTTATTTCCTATCGGCGCGTGGTTTGCCAAAGGGGATTAGGCTACGCTTGGACAAATGTATGAGGGGATTCCTTTGGGGCAAGAAGGATACTACAAGAAGAGGGATACATCTGGTCGCATGGGAGGACATTACACGACCTAAAAGCGACGGGGGCCTGGGTGTTCGGCGGCTGGAGGTCATGCGGGACGCTTCTCTTCTCAAATGGGCGTCGAGGCTTTTAAGCCGGGATGATGGTTTTATGGTGCGATGCCTTCGCATTGCGGCGAGTAATGCCTTTCTCTCCGCCTTTGACAGTCGATCTCATGCTCACTCTCCCATCTTTTGGCGCGAAGCATTCGCTGTTTTCAACCGCAATCGGTCCTTATTTAGACCGTCTCTCGGCGATGGAACCTCCTTCCGCTTTTGGAACGTGGACTGATCTGGTAAGGGCATCTTCATGAACCTTTTTCCAAGACTTTATGCGTTGGCCAGGGACAAATATGCAACGGTGGAATCGTGCTGGACCAATGGCTCCTGGTGCCCGATCTTGGTGGATTCCCTCTCCGCTCAGCGGCTGATGGACTTCTCCGCATTATTGACCCTACTCGAGGACGCCCCTACTCCATCGGGGGGGCGTGATCACTTCACTTGGATCGACGGGTCCTTTTCTTCGCAGAAGGCATATTCTGCTCTTCTCCCCATCGCTGTGCATCCGGAGGCGTCATTTCGTGGCCACTGCAACCTCATATGGGGTCTCAAGCTTCCGGAAAGGATTGGGATCTTTATGTGGATTCTTAGGCGTGGACGACTTCCTACTCGCGATCGTCTTCTATCACTCTTCCCAAACTTGCCCAATGTATGCGGATTATGCGGTTCGACTGCCGAGACGGCCGACCATCTCTTCCTTCACTGCGACCTAGTGCGGCCCATATGGGAGGACATTGCTTGGTTGAATCATTCGTCGTTGGAGTCTTTTTGGGAGAGCTTTGCAATCGCTGCAAATCGTCCGAGGGCGGAGAGACTGATTCCCATCGCGCGCATTTGGAGTATCTGGATGGGAAGGAACAAATTTCTATTTGCGGGGCAGAGATTCTATATAGAAAATATTTGTATTGACGCGAACCGCTTTTGTTTGGACTGGTCATCTGGTTAGCGTTTTTATGTAACGGGGCGATTGGTATCATTATTGATATCGGTCTCCCCTATTTCTCCCTTTCTGCTCCCCCTGTAAGTACTTCTTTTTCTCCTCTTTAATAAAATGGGGCGAACACCTACGGGTGTCTCCCCCTTTTTGGAGTGTCAAAAAAAAATTCTAATCCTCGAATGTAAGAGTAGAAATAGAGGAATCCCAAACCCAAACACGAGTAGGATCATGAGCAGCCAAGGTTGCAAAAAGAGGTAGTTGGTATTCAATTGATGGGTCATTTATTACTGATTAAACTGTATGTGGAAGTTTAAACGAAAATTAAACAGGCTATGCAGTTTTGCATTTGTTCAATTAACGAAAAGGTTGTTGTTGTTATTTAATAAAAAAATTATTACATGTATATGATTAATAAAAAAGACATAAACAAATTAAAAAATATAATCACATATTCACAATATTCAAATATTGTCAAATTCAAGGAATTTTTCATCCATATGCCAAAATAGATAACATAAACAACTAGAATCCATAGCCAAATGTCAAAATAGACAACATAAACAATAACAATTCATAGCATGGATCCAAAAAAGCCATGGATAACGTAAAAGTCTGCAAATGAACCATTCAAACAGTCGTTTTACGCCCTTTATGCGGTCGTTTAAAGGTGTTTATGTAGCCCACCACCTTATGAGCCTGACTTTGACTAGTCGGTGCAATCAAGGGCCTATGCGTTTAAGCGGTCATTTAAGCCGTTTTTTGCATCCTTGTGAGTAGCTATGAGAAGGGATTATCTTTTTTCCCACAATCTTTGCTACTAACACCAAACTATCACCACCCCTTTTATCTCTAACTATCACTCCAGATTGATGTATATTTCCCCAGACATCAAAAGTGTCAACGTAGTCACCACCATCCTCCTTGACTCTGCCCTCATCAATGTCATTAGCAGTGTTACCCTTATATACGCATCATCGACACCCATCATCATTGACAAGTGGAAGGCCATATCGATATCGATTTCGTGTCGATACGATAATTCGATGATATATATCGTCGAAATATCGCCCATATCGACGCACTTTTGTGATGGAAATGCCTGAAAAGGAGGATATATCGCCATATCGATACGGATATCGGTCTCATCTCGATATCGATATATCGTCGATATATTGGCGATATTTCGTTCTGACCTCCAACATTGCTTGGCCTTTCATAACACCACATCCAGCGATGCACTAAACGCACTTGCTATTCGATTCTACCGTCTAATTCCCCAACCCCTGTCAACTCCAATCCTCATCATCCACCAACCTCTAATGCACAATCTATCGATCAATTTTTGTCTATGCTCCCTTTTCGCCAACAACCTGACACCTCATCCCCAAAACTTGATGCAAGCATGAGCCCTTAAGCTTGATTAATAAACGCCAAGGTGATTCTGACGATCAAGACTATGATCACCCATCTTCAATTTGTTATCGATAAAATCACTAAGATCGGCCAACTAGTTGGTTATTCCTTATTCGTGCAAGGTAGCCTTCGAAGAATAAGTGAAAGAAGACTTTCAGAATAAAGTGACAAAGACAATGACAATATGAACGTAGTTACTTGGAAGGGTATCTTTCATGCAGGATTGCACATAGCAAAGCAAGATATTAAAGAGCCAAAAAGAAACGTGTGGTAGAGATAAGAAAAGCCTAGACCTTGCATTATGGAGATCTACATGCAAAAAAGGCCCCTTCGAAGAACCTCGTTTATGGAGACATCATCTTGCTTGCAAAGCAAGAGAACATTTGCAGGTCATGAGCCCCGAGGAGAAGGACGACACGAACCTTTCCAAATTTTATGGAGGCCTCGATTGGTCAGTCACTAAGAAATCGAATCCACAATGAGGTCTGGTGCTATCCAGCATAGATTTTTCGACAAGAGAGATATAAAGGGTAAGGGGAGCAATTGGGCCCAAAACATGACGGCAACACGAATAGATTACATTCTCAAGTAATGGGATGGGCTATCCCTAGCTATAAATAGAGTGGCGAGGAGCACACCCTGCACATTGTTGATTAGACTAGAGTAGCATGTGTATGATTTCTATGATTCGACTGCATCAAATTTTGAAGATACGAATATTATCTATTGTAGGAAATTTTTAATGACAACGGTCCTTCTAAATCCAACTTACTAGAAGATGAAAAATAAGCCGTAACATAGAAGATCCCAGGAAAAACTTTGGACAAAGACGAGACCAAATCAAATGAATCTCAAACTTGCATGATATTGGATCAAAGGTAAACAAATATTACCATGTTGAATGCACAACCGCATGCTTATGTCATACATATGAATAGGCCATCAACTTCAAATATCCTTAAGTTGCATATAGTATGCAAACTCTTACTAAAAATGGAAATATATACAATTCACATAATACTCGAGCAAACGAGAATCCTAAACAAAATATAACATCATGGGGTGAAGTACAGCACCTTGTATGTGTATATTAGCTCTCTGGTTAGTGAGAATCGAAATATGGCTATTTTTTATAAGCATCCTTCCAAATGACAGCATTTGGGCCTAAAATCATATAACATAAAGATTGAAAAAATAATTCTCCCGTAGAGTTGACTAACCACCATTCTCATCTGTAGAATAGAAAACAACGCCTTTCTATGATTTGCTATGTAGAAAAAATTGCCACAGAGAATGTAAGGTCGCTATTCTAGTATCTTTCAAAGTATGCACATTATACACCCATATTAACAACTACTTCCAAGCCATTATAGCACACCTTGATTCAAAGCAGATACTTGTAAATAGATAGTTTATTGTGAAATAAATTGTTGATTGAAAGGCTAACAGTCACAATCAGTGTCAAACAACAGGGGCAAAGTATACTTGAATGAAATGAATAAAACAGTGAATAGGTCTAAACACCATCTCTCAAGTGCCCAAGAACACTTGAATTTTTTTTATAAATAAAAATGCAATTCACAACTGTTGTGATGAAACTTTGTATCTATGCATAAGCTCAACAACAATAATAAGTCTTTGCGAACACTATGCGGGATAACTTCATGAATTTGTTGCTCCATAGATCTAAATTACACCACTTTATAGAAAACACATAACATGACCATTAGAGATTAATGATCATTCTTACTTCGATTAATCAAGAAGAGGAACCCACAAAGGAATGGTGTTACAAAATTCGTTCTCGGGAACTCCAATAGTAAGACTCAATTTTGCATTACAGATGGGTTTATGTGGAAAGATCTTCTATGTTTCTTATATGCATAGGCTCAATCGAACACATGAAATCATAAGCAATATTTTGCAGCCTAAAATCAATTGGTGGAACATTATAGAACAAAAATGAACACTAAAAGTCATTGGCTATAGATAAAATATAATCTGAAAACCCACAGCCAAAAATAAGAGGCCTAATTCGCTGGGAAAAAAAACACCAAAAGTTAGACAACATTTCACTTCTTTTAGTGATACAAATTGGCAAGTGTTACAGACTGCTACCAACTACCAAGTATCCAGCTACAAGTTCTTTAAATAATGTGAAACTTGAACATTCCATATGGATTATCCATCCCAAAATGTGTGCAACTCCTATGGAACCACAATGTCAAGAGGAATCATATTGGCAAAGTACATTGTCAGAGGTATGTAAGTTACATGCCAAGAGAGCTATGATCCAAGCAAAAACAATGCCAAAAAACTAGACAAGGTATTTTCTGATGCGATAGAATCGTCATAAACTTGAATGATAAGTGAGTTATTAAGCCCCTTGTGTGGAGATGGAGTTTGTTTATTTGTTGTTAAAATTGGCAAACCAAGCTGTGGGATAAATCGTTATGTGACACTTGATATAAGGTAGATGATTGAGTTAATGTATGGTACGTGGTTGTTCAGTGAATTTTTTATAATTGGGATGTTGGAATAGATAACTTCAGGCATAAGCCTTCAAGAAACATGCTACGTGGATAAGCTCCCTCTGTTTGGGATAAATCAAGGATTGATCTCTATTCAGGGACGACTCCGTGCATAATCAGAGAAAATTGTGATTTTAATTAAATTTAATGGCAATTTCATCAAAAAAAAAACACAGACAGAAGCATGCATCATGAATCTTTTTTGGAGAATAACTCAGTGCCTTCCCTTTATCAGATAATTTGGGATTAGCCACTATTGGCATAATCAAGCTGCAGCAGATCGAGCAAGGAGCTATAGTAAATTATATAGGTTATCATATACATCATAAACAAACTTCAGTACAACTTATTTCATACTATGCAGGTTTAAGGTAGTTGGGCCATCTACAGTCTACAGAGAAAATCATTATATCTGTTGGCACCAATGCATGACTTATTTGTTGATCGCAAAGCCTTCGAAAGGAATTGAGGAAACCTAAGAAATGATGTGTGAAAAAATTAAAAATCATCATGACTTATTTACATGGAAGCCCACCCAGCTATAACTCTCAGATATTGGATACAACACAGGATGATCTTTTTGGGAAAGTGGACTCTACGGAAATAACTGCAATTAATGTAGAGAAAAGATTGTTTTCTACTTCAATCTCATGATAAAAAAGTAAACAAAACTTAACTCACGACGTGGCAGTAACTCCGTGGACAAATATTCAGTTTCCTCTAGCCATAACAAAGGATGTGGAACTTTATCTTAAAATAAAACATGGATGAACTAAAAGCATTATTACTAGGGAACCTAAAAACAATAACTTAATTTAAAATTCCATTTTAAAATGACTATCCTCACTTTTGAATGATTAGGCCCCTGCTACTCAATCAAAAACAAGACAAACAAAACAGAATAGCATAATCAGCTTCGAAAGAGAAAGAGGTTTTACCTTTCCAATTGCCCAAAATTGAGCAAAATCAGCTACCCGCAGATTGCGGTCATCCACTAAACGAGGCACACATACCAGCAACAAATTTGTCAGTTGCAGAATACCATGCCAATAAATTTAGTTTATGTGAAGGCGGTAACATTGATAGCCATGCATCTTGCTGCATCTAAAAGCCAAACTAAAATATAGAAAGTGTTGGACATTTCAAATAATTTGACAAGCAGGGCTGTCTTCTCAAGTGTGCCCAACCAATATATTATATATTTGAACCTGTATGTCTATAAGCCCTATAATCTGATGGCTGAAGGTAAAATGAAAAAGATATATAACGTCTATTTTTCTAATAAGTGTAGCAAAAGGAATACGAAATAAATGAGAAACCTTCAATCAATCAATAGCAGTCAGGATAACAAAATATTTAATGATATGAATTTTGGCGCAAAAGAATTCTACAACAAAATCAAAAATATAAACCAAGAGAAGAAAATAGTAGGCCGTCCAATTTTCCAAACAACATCAGGCCATCCAATTTTAGCTGACTTGACGCCTTACCGATTACAAAGGTGAAAGCACCCTCATCAAGCGTCTTTTTGAAAGCTTTCAGCATACTAGCCCGATAAGCCTGTCACACATAAAAATAAGGGTCAAAAGAAGCATATCTTCAGGAGTCAATGTACTAACTCGGGGAAAAATAATTCTGAGCTTCAACTGAAACTGTAAGCTCAAAAGAGATATAAAGTAAGCAATTTAAATTTGTAACTTCTAGCCAGTGCAGAATAGGGCTATTATAGAAAGAGAGGATACGCCGCAGCAACCATGGTTGCTGGATAGTCAACAAAAAGATGCACCAAAATGAGAACCCTTACCACTCCAACAAATGGCACAAAAACACTCATTCTACCTAGTAGGTGATACTTTTCTGAGGTATTTCGAATGATTAAGGGTTGTTCAATATGCTGTCTTGGAACATACTTCAATGGTCTGGTGGTAGAGCAGCGTGCCAACCACCCAAAAGATCAATATGTGGTCTTCGAACCTACTTCAATAGTCTGGCGGTAGAACAGTGTGCCTACCACTCAAAAGACCAGGGTTCAAATCTTGGGGCAGGCACCACTGTGTGTTTCCCCCTATTTGATTGAAAAATTGTTGCCTTCAATTATTAGCAAACATATATGTTTTATCTATGAACATTAGAAGGCTGTCCCCAATTGAATAGAAAAACAATTGGAATATGTGATCGAAATAACTGCTTAATTCATAAACATGGCCATCATGGCATCAACCACAATTAGAAAACCAATTGCTTTTATATTGGTTATTTAATAAATAGAGGAAAGATTCTAAAATAAAAAAAACGACAAACAAATATTGTATAAAAAAACCATTTTCTTTGTCTCGGACCATGCAAAATTCACATGAAATATTATATTTTAAGATCATCTTGCAAACTATGAACAAACATGAGCAAACTCTTGCAGCATAAACTATATATGCACGTGTAATGTTGAAATGGCACCATATCTGCAAGAACAAATTAAACACAATTTAACAGGTGCCACACTTGGAATCAAGATAACAGACATAAGAACAACATCCGAGGGATTTATAAATTAATAGAGCCCCTCCAGTAGGCTTCCCAAGCTAAAAGAATAAGAAACACAAGAGTAAAGAGTTGTTAGCAATGCATAATTAGACTAATCCCCTTTAGCTTCAGATAAGCTTACAAATACATATATTTATTCGAAAAGAAAGCACAATCGATTCCTGATATATGAAGATAAAATGAAAGAAAAACAGATCATTGTGTTGAATATAAGGATAAATTTAATGTAAAATAAGATCGGCTATGCATTTGAAATTTCAACCAGCATCCTCAACAATACAAGGTTAGGAAATGTATATAGTAGAAATGATGGGAAATGCAGTACATTTGCATGGATGGATCTTATGGAAATTCAATACCCAAGTAAACTGATCGAAACCAACTCAGGTCCCTTGTAAAATTGGTGAAATACGTCAAAAAGGTTGTGGTGGAGTGTTGGGAAAATTACAAGAGTTGTTTATTCCATGGAACCCTATGCTCTCTTATATAAAGGAGAGACCTATTGGTAATAAGCCTTGAAAGAAATTAGAATAGGAAAAAGAGTACAATAGCTAAAATATATCTCTACACTCACCCTCATGATGGAGCATAGATATTAATCATGCTCAGCTCGGATGAACACTTCTGGAATAATCCATTAAGTAGGGCTTTGGTGAAGATATTTGCAGTTTGGTCTTCAGAACTAACGTGGGAAGTAGAAATGAAGCCCTTCTGAACTTTGTCTCGTGTATAGTGGCAATTAACCTCGATATGTTTTGTCCTTTCATGAAATGCAGGATTATTTACAATAAATAGGGAAGCTTGATTGCCGCACCTCAATGGCATAGGAAGAGGAACGTCTATGTGTAGATCTGCTAGTATTGCACGAACACACATTATTTCTGTACTTGCATGTGCCATAGCCCTCTATATTCAGATTCAACGCTAGACTTGACCACTACAGTCTGATTCTAGCTTTTTCCACGAGACCAGAGAATCTTCAACAAATGTTGCAAATCTTGTTGTGGACTTTCAGTACTTGGGACACCTTGCATAATCTGCATTTGCGCATACTGAAATAATTATGGCACCTTCTTTTCTAAATAGCAGCCATGTCCCACGAGATGATTTAAGATACCTTAGTATCATGTGTATAGCATCCATATGTACCTGAGGAGGATGCTCCATGAACTAGCTAACCCGGCTGACAACAAATGAGATGTCGGGTCTAGTAATAGTGACATAGAGAAGCTTTCCCACTAGTTCTTTATATCTTCTCATGTCTACTTCATCAGTATCATCATCCATATAGCTTCATGATTGGATCCATAGGCGTAGTTGCAGGTCTACATCAAAGTAGATCAGTAACATATTCTCTTTGGGTCATCACAAGCCCTTGATGATTTCTGGCAAATTCCAGTCCCAGAAAATATCTAATGGTATCAAGATCCTTGACGACCTAGAAATTCTTTCGCCCTCTTTATTCCATATATACCATCTCTTGTGATGAGTATATCATCAACATATACCAAAATCGCATATTGTACCTCTAGAAGTTCTCTGTACGAAAAGAGAATGACATGCATTCGATCTTTTGAAACCCTACTTTTCAATCGAATACGAGAGCTTCTGAACCGAGCTCTTGGGTTCTGCTTAAGGCCATATATTGCCTTATGAAGTCCACACATCTGAAATCACTCCCCCTGAGCAGCAAACCTCGACGGTTGCTGCATGTAGACTTCCTCCTAAAACTCATCATAAATGCATTTTTAACATCAAGTTGAAAAAAGGGCCAATCTAGAACTACCGTGACATATAAAAGAATTCGAAGGTTAGAGTGACGAGCAATTGGAGAGAAAGTGTCTAGATAATCCACCATGTATGTATGAGTAAAACCTCGTGCAACTAGTCTGACCTTGTACGGATCAATGCTCCCATCAGCATTTTGTTACACTGTAAACATCCATTTGCAGTTGACTATAGACGCCACAAAGGGGGCAGACACCAGACTCCTACCTTGCGACAGTAAGGTCACCATCTCCTGATACATAGCTAAACGCAATCGAATGTCCTTCAATGCATCTTGGTAGTTATGAGGTATGTCCACGAACGATAAAACAACAAATCTCCTGAAGTCAACCGTTAGACGATTCAAGGTGACATGAGAAACAATCAGATATGAAGCACAGGTACGCTTCTGCTTCCTAATAGCGATAGACAAATCAAGATCATCATCAGCCCCACCAGTTACCTGAGCATCAACCTCCTGCAAGGATGCATGCTGAGAAACATCTTCAGTCCCATCGTTAGAAATAATGTATTCATAATAATCCTGGGCGTGCTGGATGACAAACCATGAACGTGAGCAGGAGCAGGTCGTCGATTGTAGTGTAGTGGTAGGGGTGGAACCAGAACAACGGGTGGTGATGGCGATGGGGCGGATGGGATGATGGAGGAGGGGATGGTGGTAGTGATGGTGACGGTTGATTCATAGGTAGAGGGTGCATGCAGATCTCATCATCCGAATCTAAAGATGTCAACCTATCACTTGTAGGTAAAAATACATAACTGACACAAAAAATGTGAGATATGCGCTAAGATAATACTTCATATGTAATGGATCATAACATTTATACCCCTTCTAACTCATGTAACATCCGACAAAGACACACTTGATAGCCCTAGGAGAGAGCTTGTCAATCCTTGGAGTCAACCTATGGACAAACGTAATAGACCCAAAGGCATGAGGTGTAACCGTGTAAGAGAGGATAGCTCTAAGAGAGAATAACTCCTTGTCTGGAAATACAAGCGAAAAAGATATCTTCTCCCCCAACACTGATGAGGGTATACGGTTCACAAGATAGCAAGCCATAAGAATTGCATCTCCTCAGAAAGAATGTGGGGCACGACTCTAAGTAATGAGAGTATGTGTGACGTCAAGTAAGTGACAGTGCTTTCTCTCAGCAACACTATTTTGATGAGAGGTGTAGACACATGATGTTTGATGAAGAATATCATGGGATGAGAGGAATTGAGAGAGCACACAAGTACAGAATTTCAGAACATTATCAGTTCGCACAATTTTGACAGATGTAGAAAAAACATGCTGCACTTTTCTTTAGTATTTCCATCTTTAGATTTATTTCTCAACAACAAAACCCAAGACAAACGACTTGTGAACCCCTCAGGATCCGGGTACCCGTTTACGCGCAATTCGCAAGATATCATTCACAATTTTTATCGCACAAGTTGTAAAAATACAGGGAAAATTTTTTTCGCGACTATAACATTCATTCTCAACACATGACCACAAGTAAAAGAGACAGACATCACCAAAATTTCTTTTCATTAATATTCATATCCATTTACAACATGTACAAGCATATTCCATGTTACAACATATATCCCAAAATGTGACAAAAGAGATAGCACTTACATCATTATCTGAACAAAACTAAGACAAAGTAAATCATACCGTCGGGTGTACACTATATCTCCTGGAAGCATGTATATACTGAGCGGCTACTAAACTGCAGGCTGTTTGCCTGCCACACACAATAGGAAGAAAAGGCGTCAGCGGTTGCTGGTACCTCTCAAAAACTTATATAAAATAACGGGCATTTATTATTTACAAAAGAAACAAGCAGAAAGGCGAGAGCAACTCAAATTAAGATTTAATTCTACTTGCAAATGAAAACGGTTTTCAGGTTACTTGTAAGCATCTCAAATGTTCGTAATGCATTTCTAATGACTTTCCCCCTGAACCCGGCATTTCCCATATGTAACATTATTTCGATAGCAGTTGCGTAATCATGAGTGTGTGAGGGGGAATGCATATATCATTTTCCTTAGAGATCATGTTGGTTAGTGAAAAATGGAAAAGTTGAGATTGTAGAGATCTATTAATTTATTTAAATTCTTGGGTAGAGAGAATGGTCTTTTGATCTTAACTTCTCAATTTCTCAACTTCAATGTTTCAGATATAACTCCAGATAATTTCGATGACTGATCTAGATATATAATCGCCGGTCTGTTGGCGAAGTAAACTCAAGCGGTGAAGAAGCCTACAAATGGCTCTTCCGTCTCGCCCTCTAATCGGAAGTGCGGTCCAATAGAGGGATAGGTCTATTCCCCAACTACGCCACTGAGACGGGTGAGAGAGACTCCCTAGAAAAGTCGCTCTAGAGAAACACAGCCCGACTAGTACGGGCAACCGAGCTCGTACGTAAAGCTGAAAAACCAGGATCCCCCGCCTGGGCATCCTAAAACAGGGTCAGCGGAACTGGTCCAAAGTCTGGATCCCAACGAGGCGTAAAAACACTGCGAGCTCGCGAAAAAACCGTGTAAAAGACTGGGATCCTAGACTCGCGCACTTGGCGGCCGCTGCCCTTACTGGGCTTCCTTTCCTCCGCCCAGTTGAGGGTCACCGCGCCCTCGCACAGTCAGGTGTAGAAGTCACCATGACCGGCACCGTATTAATCGTCATTGAAATCAATTATCCGATGGAAGTAACATACTTGATGACATGAGACAAGTCAACAAAATTGTGTACCTTTCTAGTCAATTCATGGATGATCTTACTCGTATTAATAGTTAATATTTAACACTTATTTTCAACCAATTTAAATTTGTAATTGATAAGGTATTCCTATTTCTGAAAGGAGGTTACTCCAATACCTAACCTATTCATATATCCATTAGAATGACCTAGGATTTAAGTTAAAATGTGGAGAATATGATCAGAATAATATGTAGGTGATACCCACGATTCTATTTAAGAATTTGTTGATATTTTCTGTAATTTAGGATATAGTACTGATATATCAATTCTAATATTTGAAATAACCACCTAACATAACATGCTATAGTAGGGGCATAATCAAATTGTACCATCATAGATTGATCTCTACTTGGCCACTAATAGAGAAGTCATGGGGGGTAAATGAGACTAATATTTGATCCAGGAAGTATATGTATATTTTATTTATTTTATATATATTTCAATATGAGATTGATAATGAAAATCAAAACTACACTCTCACGTATATGGAATGAATTTAAACTTGAGAACATCCTCTAAACTTGATCTGTTACTAAAAATTTTCTCAGTTACATTCCAGTTCCCAGAAATTTACCATCTAACTAAAAAAAATCACTATTAAAAACATAAAATTTCCCAGGTTTGACAAGACCGAAATCTGAAACAGTATATAAATTATTTTTCTAATTTCTTAAGGAATTTCTAAAATACTGGAATTTTGTCTAACACAAATTAGGAAAAATGTAGATATGGTTGATGACGTATTGCATGAATCCCAGAAAGAATTTAATTTTCAGCAATTGGATAAAACATTAGAACTACAACACCGGATACTTGGACTGTTAAGAATACACGTCCAAAGAAGAGAAATCGTCACGTTAAACGAATAGATCGAGAATTAGGTAATCGTATTGTGATTATTATGTGTTTCAGAGCAGGAATCAACCAGTGACAAAGGAGGAGAGGAATAGAACAGAAAATGCAACTTCCAGTAATCTTTTCAACTAAATTTATCAATCAAAATATTGCAAGGGAATGGAGGATTGATTTTAACTCTTCATGCATGGCAGCAAGGGATGGGTATGGAGATGTACCTTGATCCTTCAAGGAGAAAATGACACAAAATCAGCAAAAGAAATTGTTGTTTGAAACTATTCCAGATCTTCAAGGTACTCCAGGAGGCAGAACTGGGCTGCAACAACTACTCCAGCAACTCCTGGAGAATAGCTATCTTGGGTAGAAGATGAGCTTGAGCTGCAGATTCTGAAATTGGGGAGGAAGAAGAAAGGCTCTCGATGGCATTTTGGAGAAGAAGGTATGGGTTTTTGAACTTAGAAAAGGAGGAGATAGTACCTTTAACTTGCTTAAATTTGGAGAAGCAATTGCATGCAGCAGTCCAAAAGCTGGAGATGATCTTGTTTGCATGAAGCAACCCAAGAGTAGAGGGAGAAGAATACGGCTGAAGTTTGAGAAAGGGGAAAGGGCTCTCGTTGGGTTTTTGTTTTGAAAGAGAAGATGGGGACTTAGGGCTTATATAACCAAGGATGGAAAGTTGATGTTTGCCAAGTGGAAAAGAACCACCATCCACTCGTAATCTGTGGTAACTGCTACAGCAAATTACCAAACTGTGAACCCCTCAGGATCCGGGTACCCGTTTACGCGCAATTCGCAAGATATCATTCACAATTTTTATCGCACAAGTTGTAAAAATACAGGGAAAATTTTTTTCGCGACTATAACATTCATTCTCAACACATGACCACAAGTAAAAGAGACAGACATCACCAAAATTTCTTTTCATTAATATTCATATCCATTTACAACATGTACAAGCATATTCCATGTTACAACATATATCCCAAAATGTGACAAAAGAGATAGCACTTACATCATTATCTGAACAAAACTAAGACAAAGTAAATCATACCGTCGGGTGTACACTATATCTCCTGGAAGCATGTATATACTGAGCGGCTACTAAACTGCAGGCTGTTTGCCTGCCACACACAATAGGAAGAAAAGGCGTCAGCGGTTGCTGGTACCTCCCAAAAACTTATATAAAATAACGGGCATTTATTATTTACAAAAGAAACAAGCAGAAAGGCGAGAGCAACTCAAATTAAGATTTAATTCTACTTGCAAATGAAAACGGTTTTCAGGTTACTTGTAAGCATCTCAAATGTTCGTAATGCATTTCTAATGACTTTCCCCCTGAACCCGGCATTTCCCATATGTAACATTATTTCGATAGCAGTTGCGTAATCATGAGTGGGAGGGGGAATGCATATATCATTTTCCTTAGAGATCATGTTGGTTAGTGAAAAATGGAAAAGTTGAGATTGTAGAGATCTATTAATTTATTTAAATTCTTGGGTAGAGAGAATGGTCTTTTGATCTTAACTTCTCAATTTCTCAACTTCAATGTTTCAGATATAACTCCAGATAATTTCGATGACTGATCTAGATATATAATCGCCGGTCTGTTGGCGAAGTAAACTCAAGCGGTGAAGAAGCCTACAAATGGCTCTTCCGTCTCGCCCTCTAATCGGAAGTGCGGTCCAATAGAGGGATAGGTCTATTCCCCAACTACGCCACTGAGACGGGTGAGAGAGACTCCCTAGAAAAGTCGCTCTAGAGAAACACAGCCCGACTAGTACGGGCAACCGAGCTCGTACGTAAAGCTGAAAAACCAGGATCCCCCGCCTGGGCATCCTAAAACAGGGTCAGCGGAACTGGTCCAAAGTCTGGATCCCAACGAGGCGTAAAAACACTGCGAGCTCGCGAAAAAACCGTGTAAAAGACTGGGATCCTAGACCCGCGCACTTGGCGGCCGCTGCCCTTACTGGGCTTCCTTTCCTCCGCCCAGTTGAGGGTCACCGCGCCCTCGCACAGTCAGGTGTAGAAGTCACCATGACCGGCACCGTATTAATCGTCATTGAAATCAATTATCCGATGGAAGTAACATACTTGATGACATGAGACAAGTCAACAAAACTGTGTACCTTTCTAGTCAATTCATGGATGATCTTACTCGTTTTAATAGTTAATATTTAACACTTATTTTCAACCAATTTAAATTTGTAATTGATAAGGTATTCCTATTTCTGAAAGGAGGTTACTCCAATACCTAACCTATTCATATATCCATTAGAATGACCTAGGATTTAAGTTAAAATGTGGAGAATATGATCAGAATAATATGTAGGTGATACCCACGATTCTATTTAAGAATTTGTTGATATTTTCTGTAATTTAGGATATAGTACTGATATATCAATTCTAATATTTGAAATAACCACCTAACATAACATGCTATAGTAGGGGCATAATCAAATTGTACCATCATAGATTGATCTCTACTTGGCCACTAATAGAGAAGTCATGGGGGGTAAATGAGACTAATATTTGATCCAGGAAGTATATGTATATTTTATTTATTTTATATATATTTCAATATGAGATTGATAATGAAAATCAAAACTACACTCTCACGTATATGGAATGAATTTAAACTTGAGAACATCCTCTAAACTTGATCTGTTACTAAAAATTTTCTCAGTTACATTCCAGTTCCCAGAAATTTACCATCTAACTAAAAAAAATCACTATTAAAAACATAAAATTTCCCAGGTTTGACAAGACCGAAATCTGAAACAGTATATAAATTATTTTTCTAATTTCTTAAGGAATTTCTAAAATACTGGAATTTTGTCTAACACAAATTAGGAAAAATGTAGATATGGTTGATGACGTATTGCATGAATCCCAGAAAGAATTTAATTTTCAGCAATTGGATAAAACATTAGAACTACAACACCGGATACTTGGACTGTTAAGAATACACGTCCAAAGAAGAGAAATCGTCACGTTAAACGAATAGATCGAGAATTAGGTAATCGTATTGTGATTATTATGTGTTTCAGAGCAGGAATCAACCAGTGACAAAGGAGGAGAGGAATAGAACAGAAAATGCAACTTCCAGTAATCTTTTCAACTAAATTTATCAATCAAAATATTGCAAGGGAATGGAGGATTGATTTTAACTCTTCATGCATGGCAGCAAGGGATGGGTATGGAGATGTACCTTGATCCTTCAAGGAGAAAATGACACAAAATCAGCAAAAGAAATTGCTGTTTGAAACTATTCCAGATCTTCAAGGTACTCCAGGAGGCAGAACTGGGCTGCAACAACTACTCCAGCAACTCCTGGAGAATAGCTATCTTGGGTAGAAGATGAGCTTGAGCTGCAGATTCTGAAATTGGGGAGGAAGAAGAAAGGCTCTCGATGGCATTTTGGAGAAGAAGGTATGGGTTTTTGAACTTAGAAAAGGAGGAGATAGTACCTTTAACTTGCTTAAATTTGGAGAAGCAATTGCATGCAGCAGTCCAAAAGCTGGAGATGATCTTGTTTGCATGAAGCAACCCAAGAGTAGAGGGAGAAGAATACGGCTGAAGTTTGAGAAAGGGGAAAGGGCTCTCGTTGGGTTTTTGTTTTGAAAGAGAAGATGGGGACTTAGGGCTTATATAACCAAGGATGGAAAGTTGATGTTTGCCAAGTGGAAAAGAACCACCATCCACTCGTAATCTGTGGTAACTGCTACAGCAAATTATTATAAAATTTTTTTTTTTAAAGCGAAATTCTATTAATTTAACATATATAAAAATCAACCGTACGCGCACCTCGGGCCTCGGATTTCAACGCGCAACATCTCGTTTTGACCGTCTCGAAAAGACGGTCAATATGAGTATAATGTTGATATACTTTCGGTCGAGTTTCGCATACCCGAAATTTTCGGATACGGTTTTTGTTTGAGATCAATTTTTTGTGATTTAAAATTATCAAACGACCTCCGATTGACGAACGGTCAATTCCGTTGGTTTCGTATCGTCGAATCGGATCTCATGATGGTCTCGGTTTATTCCGCGGCTTCCGAATTTGCGTCGCGACTTTTCACGACACGCATTACGAAGGGACCGGTTTTTGGTCGATTTCGTCCGAACGACTTTTGATTCACTACTAATTGGTCGTTTTAGGTTGTTTAGTATTGACCGACAACGCTTTTGGGTTCATTAGACCCAAAATCGGACGACTTCGGGTTTGATTGGAAACCGGATGCTACACGACTAAAGTCATCCACTGCAACTAAATAAATTGTATGTCCCAGATAATCAGGGACACGACTAGGACCCCAAATATCAACACTCAAATAGGGAGCTTCTGCTCCAACTATGATGATCAAGGAAAACAGACTGATGGTGCTTTCCCAACTGACAAGCCTCGCAGTTGAATGATAAGACGAAATTTAGGGAAGAACTTGACGCATTTTCTGGAGAGGAAGATGACCAAAGTGTGGATGCCATAAGAAGGGAGAGATCGAGCCAGTGGAATGAGAGGATAGTCCAGCATATGGGGTATGTACCAGCCAATAGAGGCTGGCCACAGCCAATCACCCTGCATGTAAGATTGTCCTGAAATACAAGAGACAATGGGTCAAATATAGCTCTATAAATCCTTAATAACTTGACTAAGAGACAATAAGTTCATATAGAAATCAGAAGCACGAAGCACATTTTGTAATCGAATAGAGGTTCAAGCTAATCTCCCATTGTCCTGTGATCGAGGAATGAGTTCCATTTGCTATAACAATAGTTCTCCCTGGAGGAACCTGTCTGTAGCCAGTGAGCTTATCTCTATCTCTACACAAGTGATGTGTCACACCAAAATCCATGACCATTCTGTAATATTTGAACCATGATAAGAAGTAAAGACATGAATGCTACCTGAAGTATTGGCTCCATCATTGGCAGAAATGTCAGAGCTTTTCTCTGAAGCAGGTGAAGAGGTGCTAGCTGGGGGCATGATGTCTCTCAATATAGAAACAAGTTCAACATATCTCTGATCTGATGAGGGTGGAGTTGCATGAGGGATGGTATGCTCTGCTACACGAGCAGATATAGGGAACCACGCTTGGAGTAGCATGTATCTTCTGAGTGACCAGAGCGATGGCAGTAGGTGCAAGGCTGGCGAGATCCACGACCTCCTCTACCACGAGGTCCACGGCGACAAAAATGAGAAGGGCCTCCACGACCATAGGTTGCAGTCATTGCTGACGAGTTCGACGTGGAAGTCGGTGAAGGAACATTGATCCGGATGAGACTGCGGAAAGCTTCCTCTATGGGAGGAATAGTAGTGTTTGCTAGTATCTTAGAGCATGTTGCCTCCTATTGTGAATCAAGAGATGCTAGGAAAACACCAACCATCGTGGCATTTCGATGTCTTTAGTTGCTTTGGGATAGCTGTGAGAGACATGAAGCTATAAAGCTTCTCAAACATCTCGCGCAAGGCGGTATAGTAAGCATGAAGGGGTCGCCCATTCTACTTTACAGAAGATATCATGTTGAAGCTGCAAAATCTTCAATTCATTCTTCGCATGTGAATACGTGGCAGCAAGTATGTCCCATATTGCTTTGGCAAGGGTTGGTGCAAAACATCATTCACAATCTCTGGTATCATTCTATCAAGTACAGACAACCAGACTTGAACATATGCATCATCAGCCTCCCATGAGGCATTCAACCATGTCTTCTCCGTTGGCTCTTCTTCGGTAAGAATATACCTCTTATCCATTGACTTCACAATGCTCATGAACTGCATGGCCCACAACTCGTAATTCGATCCATGGACGGCCATATCGCGATATATCGGCGATATATCGACGATATATCGGTATCGACAGGTCACCGATATATCGTCGATATGGTCGATATTAGGTATCGACAGGCCAAAAATGCAAGGTTCGGTGCGGTGTCGGCGATATAGCGTCGATATATCGCCGATATATCGACGATATATCGGTATCGACATGGTATCGATATCGATACCGATATCGATATGTCCTTCCATGATTCGATCCATCCATCTTGATTATGGACGGTGGACCTCTGAAGGTGCTCGTAGTGGGGACCGGGGATGTCTATCTTGCTCTCTGACATGTTGCCGATTGAAGAAGACTAGGATCGTATACTTGAAGAATAACTATCTACACTAACATAGGGGGATTTGGTTGCATGTGTAGACTCAAGCTGCAATTAAATCTATTACCCCGAACCAAACCGAGGTGCAGAGAGTCTACACGCATGTGCATGAGAGGAGGGAGAGAGCTCGCATGCGACGCTGCGAGATGCTGAAAGGACCAGCAGCGGGCGACGAGGAGCCGACGACACCTCGAGATCCGCAGCAACGACAGCTGGCATGTAAAGAGAGAAAAGGGGTCGACGGTGGCAGCTCCTAGAGAAAGGGAGTGGCCGGCGGCGGCAACTCCTCGGGAGAGGGGTGGATGGTGGAGGTTATGGATTCCTGAGGTACGAGAGCTTCGACCTAAGACCATCGCATTAATACCATGTTGGGCAAAATATAAGAGTTGTTTATTCCATGAAACCCTAGGCTCTCTCATATAGAGGAGAGACCTATGGGTAAATTACATAAGAGTGACGAAGGAAATTAGAATAGGAAAAAGAGTACAATAACTGAAATATATCTCTACATGGAGTATAAGACTTCTGGAAAGTGGTAGCAAGTTTCTAGGGATGTAAGTTCCTACCGGATAATTTTAAATTGCAGGAGATTTATTGATCTACCACTATTTTTAAAAAGAGACGGTAGGGGATTTTTATTAGAGATGCATCTTCCTTTGCAAAGGTCTTGCTAACCGTATGCATTTTGTCTTCACCATGCTCAGCTATTTTATGGAATAGGTATGACTTTCTATTTCTGAAGACTTAACAATTTCAAACAAATCATACAGTATCTTCGAGAGGGGAAATGACTGTGCATCCAAGGCCTCGATGCCTTCTCATTGTTCGATAGATATGGCATATTGGGACTAGAGTCGGAATGAATGTTCCTCATTTTCAAATCAAAGAGATAGACTCATTTCCATTCTGGAAAGTATTTCTCCACTCTGCCATCGAAAGGCTACCCCGTAGCAGGGCTGGCAGTTCGGAAGTTCTTCAGTGTGCATGGCATGGCTTACATGACCTTCTCCCTGCATAACAATTACCAACGTATGTAGCTACATATTTATGTGGACTGCCAAAGCACCATTACGTCCAATCCGTTAGTCGGCCGACCTGACTAGAGTCTAGGACCAACTGATTAATCAGCCAGTTTTTTCTAATATTTTGATAAGTTATACTAAATCACTGCTATTGTTTAAAGTTAGCACACATGTCATTCAAGAATGGATGAAGAAAGATCCATATTACATTCAAAATTATTGTGGAAAATTTAGAAGTTTTTCAAGACTAGGATGGATGTGACATTTACAGAAATGATGAGAGACAAGTGGTTTATAGAAGCACCCCAACATATACTTTTAAAGATTTGGGGACCAATTCAAAGAAGTTGCAGAAGGACATGTGGGGATCGATGCTGAGTAAATTCCATGTTTGCCTCCAATTATGATAGCCAGATGAAGGAGCACCAGCAACAGCTCCAACAGAAGCAGTGGTGGCAACAACCTGCTGCTGCACAGCAAGCATGTGCTGCACAGCAGCAACCATGCTATGCTGCCACCAGCAGCACAATGAGGGTGTCACAGCATGTTTCTGATGAGGCAGCCTCTTTTGAATTGCAGCAGGAACTTCCGAAGGGCCACCACGTCTAAATGATGTTCTCAACAACAGTCGACGGGGCAACCTCCAAGCAAATTCAGCAGCTCCAAGACTACAGAAGCAAAACTTGCAGTGGGTTGGGTCTGATTTTAGACAAAGTAACTTGTAACAAAACTTGATGTTAGTGTTTCAAGTTGCAGCTCAATGCCACAGAAGCAAATTGTGGCTACATTTGGTGGCAATTTGCAGCATATGCAGCAAACTACACATTAGGTTGATTAGTTATTACAGCAGCGAACCCTATTCAGGGGTTGCTTCTAGCAAGGGACCCCAGAAACACCGTCAGCAGCAGCCACATGGGCTGCTACTTGATAGAGTTGTAGTAGCAGTTGCAGCAAAAGCAACTTGCAGCTGCTACTTGCCACTCACAGCAGCAGAAGCAGCAAGTTGATGCTTGCAGCAAAGAGAAGCAAAAAATTGCTCAGAGGTATTTGCAGCACTCAGAAGTAACAGCAGCATGTAGGGGGAGTCTGTAGCAGCTCGCAGCATCAGCATGGATCCCGACCACAGACAGAGTAAAGGTCAAGAAAATAAGGAGTTTCCGCAGAACACAGAAACAGCAACAACCACGTTTGATAGAGTGATGAAGAAGTTACCCCACGCCATCATCAGAGACAAGGTATTCAAAAAAGGCAGCATTTCCTATGTCCTCACATGGGTGATTTCCCCGTAATGCTTACGTATGGAGGTACAGGGAGAAAGCATGCGCGTAAAGATAACCTTCTCATATGGGAGTTGAATCTACATGAGGAATGGTACCAAGCTAGGGAGAACTGGGATAAATGTAACGAGCACCTCAAAAGCTATGAGGCATGAAGATTGGGTCAATTCCCAACACTCGGGCTTCTTATCAATGAGAGACAAGAGGAGACCCTTATTTAATAACGGAGACGAAAAATTGATTTACCCATTGGTTTCTAATAGTGTAACGACCAACTTGATGATAGATATGCCACCCAAAACTAAAAAATGGAAAGGAGGTTCCCTTTCTGGAAACAAGATGAAGATGAGGAAAAGTTAGAGCAGAGATTATGAATGATATTTCATTATCTGATACAGAAGTCAAATGCAGCAAGAAGCAGCACAAAAGTTACAATTTCAAGACCATTATGAAGAAATATCCAAAAGGGCGAAATTTGATATTTCGGATGGAGAGGTTTGGAGAATAAAAAGGCAAGATGAAATTCAGCGGATGATGTCACTAAAGCCGAGGGAAACAAAGTGCCAATTGGACAGAGGAATAACTTGTTGACTTTTACATGGGGGCACAAAGCCATGAGAGCAAAGAAAATAAAGAGAGGGGATACGCAAAATAAGGAGAGAAGAATTCGAAAATGGGTGTTATTTCAACGTTCTTTTACATAGTGTTTGCCTTCCTTTAAGGCCATGTTGGCCATTCCATAGCCATGCTCACATTGGGGCCTTCATGTATACCTCTTTTACTATTAGTGAAAAAAGGGCCCACATTGTCGAAGTTACGAGGTAAAAAAGAGCCCGGTCAGGTACAAATCTCGAATTATCGACACAGATTACAAATCAGAATCGAAACCTCACATTTTCCATCATGTTCCATTGAAGTCTGTCTGACACATTAACACCAATAGTGAAAGATTACCCAGACAATAAGAGATAGAAGACAATAAAAGAAACACACAAGTACAGAAGGATGGCAATATGACCTCTTCCATTTCAGGTTCATAACAGTACTCCATCACCGTCTTTGTAACTGGTTTCCTGCTCCTAACAGAACTAGAGGACTTTTGGCCATCAGCATCATCGATCTTTTCCAGATTCCAAACCATATAAAAACAAAAACATGCAATAATAAGTATTCTGGCAAATCAATAAATGCAAGCGAAAAATGCGCAGATTACAGGTAGGATGAAGAATATCTCAGGCATAAAAAATTGCACCTTCTCAACCTCGGTCATGAAATAATCATCCATTGAATGAACTCGAGGAACACTGCCACCCTCTTCAACTTCTAAATCACGCAAAAGTTTGGCCATATAGCTTTTACCACTACCTACAAAAAACCATAGCTTTTCTCAAGTAAATATCCAAGTAGGATTCATGGCCTTAAATTTTAAGACATATCAGCGATATTTTGGCATGTCCAGTTGAACAGACTTTCAGGAAGGTTGCACGACAAACTCTACAAATATGTCAAGTTGAATAAACAGGTTACAATTTGATGTATCTCAAGATTCTCAACAACAAGCTCATGACATATATGGTTAATATAGTATATTGTGTGCATGTGTTTAATACAATTTTTCCAACTTCGACAGTTTGACTTATGCATTCCTATGGCATAACTCTAAAAGCATGCCTTAGTGATGCATATCAGCATGTGCGATGAATCGATGATCACGATGACAAAGTATTGCAAAACTTGAATCTAAAAAATTAGAAAATAAGTGTCTATTTTTCAATCTTATTTATTGATTACCGAAAATTGAAAATCTTAACTTTCAGAAAAAAAATTCAAATTTTATAGCTAATTCCCTCCCCAATCCTTGGTGAGGCAACATGTTCCAAACAACACTAAAATCGACATTTAAGATCTATATAGGATTATAGTCATTATTAGACCTCCAAGATCTAGGATAATAACCATTACAGATAATTGGCACCATGCAACAGGTAAATGGGAGAAGAATGTAATAGTTGCATTCTGGCACCAGTTTAACAGCATTAAATGGTAAATATTTCTTAATGGATCGCTACAAGCATGGGAAGTATATACTGAAGCAACAATGTCAAAGTAATGTGAACATCCTTCAAGAAGCCAGAAAATACAAAATAATATGAACCCAAAACAATTCACTTGGTGCTTTCAAAAAACAGGTGTTATGCCTAAAGGACAGTTGGATGCTTCAAGCTTGTGACGGCAAGTTTACATGCAAATATGTTGACAGACTACCTAGGTAAGATATCTACTACATAACCCAATGATAAATTTTTCATTTCTTTCATG
Organism: Ottelia alismoides; assembly: GCA_037367405.1. Taxonomy (NCBI): domain Eukaryota; kingdom Viridiplantae; phylum Streptophyta; class Magnoliopsida; order Alismatales; family Hydrocharitaceae; genus Ottelia; species Ottelia alismoides. Next base: position 622,954 of record JAZKJV010003645.1, on the reverse strand, counting down.
CAAAGGAAACAAGAAAATTTTGGGGCGGATACCATAGCGTGTTTCCCCCTTTCAAGGATAAAAAAAGAGAGGAAAACGGCGACGCAAAAACATACCTGGGAGTCCACGAAGGATGACCACAATATGATCAGGACGATTAGCACGATGTGGCTTTCTAAATATGTGAGAAGCGTCGATGGTGACCGGTATCAAAGTTCCAGGCTGCTTTGTTGAAATTGGACGATCATCCTGGTGATGTTTATGAGCTGGAGTTTGGAGAACATATGCCGGCAACTAGAGAGATATGGAGAAAAAATAGATTAGGTGACAACATATATGTAAAAAAATATCTAAATGTAGAACAACTTCGAGTTGAAACCATGATCTCCAAGTTGCATAACATAATGAGCAGGCGATTTTTGTAATTTAAAATAAGAATCAATGGTAAAATGTGGCAGCTGTTTTTGGCATGCAAAATCAATAATTTTATTTTCGGTCATCTTTATAAGGTGAGAAATGCCAAACCTTACGATGCCTATTTGAGCGTCACAAACAATGAAGAAAGCTTAAAGCATAGGAGAAACTACACCAAAGTGAATAAATCTACTAATAATGTAAACAAATAATAAAGTTCTCCATGTCTGCAAAACTTTCATCTAAAAGTGATGCCGCAAATCATGAGTCAGACACACACCAACACCTCCCTTCTGTCCTCCACCAAAGTAACCAACCTCAAAAATCTCCCGGCCATCACCTCTACCCTCAAGCAATAATCCAGTCGAATTCTGAATCCTACCCACATCCAACCTATCGCACCAAAAGGGGCATGCCGCGCGGGCATGGAAGGTATCAACCCTTCCAGAAAACCATGCTTTCTGTGTCATAGCAGTCCTCCTCTACCAGCTTAGGCCTCTGCCATAGCAAGTCTCCAGCAACCTATCACACAAATCCTCTCCCCCACCCAGCACCTTCAGCATGCATCTAGTCAGAATTGAGTCATTAAAAGTACAGGCAGACAGCCCATAGATAGCAACTTTGACTTCCAACCTCACGATCTCCTTTCCAAGTTATCCAACACTAGCCCCAGTCCACCAACCTACCAGAAGCACCCCCCAACCATGGAACAAGATATGTCAAAGGTAACTAGGCATGCCCAATATCAATGATATCCTACAAACCTCCACCTTCTCACAACTCACACTAAAAACCACAAAAGCATGTTTCTAAGTATTCATCAACAACAATGCCACGTGGAATATCTCAACCACTGCCTTTAAGCGGTTTGCCTCACATTCTGGCCCTTTAATGAAGCAAATCATGACAGAGGTATATGTGTCGTGGACATCACGAAGAAGTCAGTGAAAAGGTCCTTCAAAGTCCCATAATAGGAGACAATTGTAACACTCCATCTATGAGAGCCAACTCCACCATGGTATACTCCACAATGAGTACCAATCCAAGGTATTGTAGGATCAAGTGAAGTTCACCTTCCACAAAAAATCATTCTCCTGCTTCCTCTATTGGTTGGCAATCGCCTCACATACCATTACAAATTTAACCATCAACATTCGGCCAAGGATGAAAGTGAATTGGACAAGGGTCAAGGGTCACCAAATTGTCTAGCAACCTCTACAATCTTATGACCAAGACCTTTACAACAATCAGATATCGAGTACGATAGCATGATAATCGACGTGTGGTCCTCCAATCTCACTAAAGAGTGGCACTTCGACAAGAGGAAAATGAAAAATATGCTGAACCTCTTAAAACCCAATTGTTGTCCACAAATTACCTATAGTGTCCATGACACCATATCCCATCACTCGTCAGAACTCCGTGTATAAAAAAACAGGCAACCATCTAGGCCGAACAAGCCCTCATGCTCCATAGATTCCACTGCATCTTACACTTGCCCTGCTGGTCGAACCAACCAGCTACTTATGGTGTCGCTCTAAAATCATGTTACTCAATCTACTGAACCACTAACATGACCCAATTAGCCTTCTCGCTATTAACTCCCCGTAATATTAACATTGATCAATATCCATGTCAATATGCATATGTTGTATTGCCGTGGATACAATTGTGGGGGAGTTAGACCACTATTTTGGGGAACAAATTCTCACAACTAACATAACCACGAAAGAGTTGCATTAATAGAGAATCGATCAAGTTAATAAAATAAAAAATATGATTAACGTGAATAGAGAACAATGATCGATATACCTCGATCATAATTCACATGGATATTGGTTGAGTACCTCGAAACCTATATGCATATTGATTTCCCGGATTTCGCCCGAAATCTCACGAGATTTCGGGTCATCTCATCACTAAAAAGGGAATCTACAATAAAAAAATATCCACTATTGGCGATATGGATCGAAATGTCGGTCGAAATTCGCCCATTTCAATAGAGTTTGAGCTACCAACTTCTCCAAGCTTCCTCCAAGGTCATATTTCACCCCTCACTTCAAGGTAAGCCAAAATTGGCCAAGTCTTCATCAAATTCTTCAATTTTTTTAGGGGTTTTACTCTTAAGATGTTGATCTAACTTGGTGTGTTGTTCTTTGAGAGATTCTGAATATCTAGCTTGATTTTTGGAGACTAAAATTATGGATTTTGTATTTTAATTGCACAATTATGATAGTTATGAATGTATTAACTCGGATCTTGTGTATAACATGTAGTAAAGCGTACTTTAAGAACATTTTGTAAGATCTATAAAAGAGGAAATTAGGACTTTTGTGTTTTAATGTGGAATCATGATGAGTTCTTCAAGGATAAACTTTGATCGTAAGTTATGGAAGTAGAAACCATATTTCGGATTTTTTTTGTAAATGAAATTTAAAAATTGAGTAAATCCGAAAATCATATCTTAGATCTATTATTTTTTATACATGTTTTGTGTCACTTAGGTAGTTTCTCTCGAAAATGATCCCCTAATTGCTAGATCTAAGACCCTAATGTATAGATCTAAGGTATTTTCTGAAAATCATAATATTAAGAGTATACTTTCAATTTCAAATATCAAGTATTTACGATTTTGTGTGTATTAGATGTTAGAGAAATTAAAAATATATTAAATTCGAAAACTAAAACATAAATTAATTAGCAAATTCATAATCGGTCGCATTGTATGCCTCTTGAATGATTGTTCTTCAATTTCCTCACAGGTTTCGGTGATCACATTCCGGTTCTGGATTAGGATCTGACAGTTCTGAGGATTAGAGGGGCGATTTCAGTGAAGACATTGGTTAGATGTATGCCTCCGCTCCTGATGGAAATAAAGACAGACCACAATGCAATTCTATGAAAAGAAGTTGGGAGGAGGCGAGATCACGAGGATGAAGCAACATCTTGTTGGCAATAATAAGAATGTTGCCAAGTGCATGCATTGTCCCAAAGAAGTGAGGGACAAGGTGAAGGCCAACTTGGATGGGAAGAAGGATAAGGATACAGAGAGGGAAAGGAGGGATGAACAATTTAAAGAGTTCATTTTTTAGAAAGAATTCAACGTCCTCTCATATTCAGACGACGATGGCTTTGTCAACCCCGCTGACATTCAGACTACAGCGGAGAGGAGGGCATAAAGGAGGGCAACAAAAGAATAAATGAGGATCAAGTTCGAGAGGAGAGAACTCGGTGGTGCACGAGACGGCTTCTATGGTGCAGGTGGCAATGGGAGTGGTTTTGGAGGCGCACATTGAGCCCTTCTTGACGATGAGTGAATCCATGCAATACAAGGCAAGCAAGGATCCGAAGCAGAAGACGATAAAGGGTAGGTTCACCAATGCACGAGAAATGGTAGGAAAGGCCATCAGCAAGCTCTTCTTTGGGAAGAGCATTCCTGCCAACATCGCTAGCAGACCATTTCTGCAGCATGTCATTGATGAGATCACTGCAGTGGGAACAGGAGTGAAGACTCCCACATCCTACGAGATAATGAACAAATATCTGGGGATGGAGAAGGAGGATATGCATGAGTACATCGTCGAGCTGAGGAGGAGATGGCCATAGTAGGGGGTAATGTTGATGTGCAATGGATGGACGAGCTATACAAGGAAGCATATCAGCAACTTCCTCGTTTACTGCAATGGGAAGACAATCTTTTTGAAATTTGTTGATGCATCTGATCATGTGAAGGATCACAAGTACCTGCTGAAGTTGATGAAGGGCGTCATTAAAGATGTTGGGAAAGATCACATTATCCAGATTGTGACGGATAACGGCAGCAACTTCAAGAAAGCGGATGAAACAATAATGAAGTCTAGCAGATATGGTATTTTTTGGACACCGTATGCTGCACATTGCATTGATTTAATTCTAAAGGAATTCAGCAAAAGGAAGCTCATCTCGAGGGTGGTGGAGCAAGTACGGACGATCACCACATTAATTTACAACCATGGCAAAGTGATGGCATTATTGAAGCGGATGTGCAATGGTGAGCTAGTGAGACCTGACATCACACGCTTTGCAATCAGCTTTATAACGTTGCAAAGTCTCAAACAACAAAAGACGGGGTTGAAAATCATGTGCTGCCAAGGTGAATGGTTCGAGATACCTGAAGCTCGGACTGAAGGAGGCCGGAAAGTGGAGACATTGATCAATAATCTCCACTTTTGGGATGATGTGACTCGAGTCACGAAGATCATGGATCCGATTGTTTCTACATTGCGGATCGTGGATGGTGATAAGAAGCCCACCATAGGAGTAATCTATGAGGCAATACGTTGCATGAGAGAGAAGGTCAAAGAAGCGGTTGGAAAAGGATCCAAAGCATAGTTGGACATCATAGACGAGTGTTAGTCCAAGATGCTCTCGCATCTTCTTCACGAGGATGCTATGTATTATGCAATAATCTAATTTGTTTTCATTTTTATAACACTTTAGAATCTGAGAATTGAGCTTGTTTGTGTCCACCTTATTACTTCAATCCTAAGTACCAGTATAAGGATGGACTTGATACAAATGCTGAACTTCTAGCAGTTGTACAAATTGTAGTGGAGAAACTCATCAAGGACAAGAAGACACAGACCTTGTGCATGAATGAGGTAATCTTGATTTTGAAGCTAGATTAGGACTCACAAAAATATTCTTTAAGAGTATTATGTAATAATTTATAACTTCAACCTATGTTCAGGTTAAGTATTCCAGTAATGCCTTGGATTCTTTTGATTGAATTACTACGGTAAATGGACGGAGCAGTACTCTTCCTAATAGCGATGAAGACAAATAAGTTCATTGATTGTGAGGTCACTTATTCTTATTATTGATTTATCTCGTTTTGGTTTTTTGTACTTGAATGGTGGTTACTATACGGGATGGAAGCTCCCAACCTAGAAAAGTTGTAGAGCAAGTGTTGTCTCAAACCGCATTTGTTGGTGGTTGTGAGAGGAACTGGTGCAAATTCAACTTGATCCATTCGAAGGGACGGAGCAGGTTGAGAGAATAGAAGCTCAATGATCTTGTCTACATGCATTACAACTTGAGGTTGAAGATGAAACATGCAAGGGAGGGACAAGACAAAGAGGACTACACAAACCATATTGATCTTCCATACATTTTCAAGATGCACGATGACGATGCTGATGAAGATGTTCTCCAGAGGTGGATGGATATCAATGGTGCTCCCGTTCTCGATCAATCAGGTGGAAGACCAAATGAGAATATAAGCCAGCAAATGGGAGTAGATGTAGGTGACTATCTAGCAAGATTCGGGTGGATTACAGACCCTCTTGGAGGGTTGGAGGTCGAGGTTGATGCGGTTGTTAATGAAATTCTCTCCACTAGTTCCAAATCCAAGTCAAAGAATGACAATCGAGAAGATGATAACGATGTTGGTGATCGTGGTGGACCTGATGATGATGGGAAACATACTCAGGTGGGTCAGGAGGGGATGATCGTGGACCATAAGATACAAGATTTGAGGAAGAGCTACATGCAGGACGTGAATAAATTGAGCGACAGAGGAACACACATGGACAGTTTATTCCAAGTCCGAGTCCAGGACCTATGAATTACGAGTACGGTCGTGATCATCGTCCAATCGATAGCTACATGGACGATTTGATATCATCTGTAGGTTCCTTGAGTTGCATGGGCATTACAGCTCGTATCGTCGGGGAATACCAAGTTCCTTAGGCGGATATGGATCGCCGCACGATGAGAGATCATTTGACGTCTTCCCGAAATACTTTCATGCTCCTCCTCCAGGACCTCCTTCACAAGCGTATGCACCACCATCATATTCATATGGTTACAGTGGGTATGGGGGATATAGTAGCTACAGCGGTGAGAACTACCAAGGTAGCCAACCTGAGCAGAGCCAGGGAAGCTTATTCGGCGGTGAGAGTTATGGTTTCTTCCCTAAGTACACACCAGTCCCTCCTCCTCCTCCTCCGCGGAGATCTTCTCCTACTCCGTCGCCGTCGTCCCGAGGATCTCAAGCCAATACTTTGCAACCTCATCGTATCGCTCGTAATACCGGATCTACAGCTGCTTATCCTCGTCTCGGGATGCTCGTAGGCATCGATGACCATCAATAAATGCAGTATGTGATGGATTACAAGGTCATGTACTCGAACATGACATGGGAGAACTATTGCGAGTTCATTGAATCTGCGATGTGTAATGAGAGACAACAAGGAAGGGGGCGATTCAGATCCACCGCGGAACTCTTGGTTCTGAACCAAACATATCACCAGGTAATATATTTTAGTCTTGTATTGCATTAATCATTCATGTGCATGTTCTTATTAATCTGCATGAAATATATGTATTTTCCCTTGTTGTAAGACTTTTAGTCCATTACTCTGTTGACAACGATGTATTCGATATGGTGTGTGACATACCGTCATAGTCATAGATGATAAGATGTAAGCATATAAGTGTATAGCTATCGTTCATTGTTTGAAGTACTCAGATTAACTCCATTTGTAATATCTAACATATTGTATAATATGACCGATATGACCGATAAGTACAATATAAGGTGTATAGATGAGCAATATGTGTCAAATAATTGTGTTTTTATAAGTTATTTATTGTTTAAATAACTTCGAAGATCATAAATTACAATAAAATTGAAAAAAATGGCTTTTCGAGCCATTTCTGATATTTCCACCAAAATCGTCGAAATTTCCTGAAATATCGACGAAATTTCGGTATTAGGGGTAACCGAAATGAAATTGAAATCAAGATTTCCAATCTTGCCTCCAATAGAGGATAAGATAAGACAAAATCACTTAAAATGGTTTGACCACTTTTAATGGAGGTCGGATGATATGTCAATTAGAAGATGGGAGATTTGGGATGTTGAACTGGCTAAGAGAGGACGAGATAGGCCCAAGAAGCGTTGGAATGAGACTATCCAAAGGGAATTTGGATCTAAGCTCGAGAATGGCCCGACATAGATATGAATGGAGGGAAAGAATCCATGTGGCTAACTATACTTAATGTCAAAAAAAAAGTTTTGTTGTTGATGGGGCATATATAGACCCACCCACATGCTCAAATCTTGACAATGAAAAATTAAAAATAAGAATCTAAACTAAAGAATACGAATCGTATCTTGAGATTTACAATTAGTTGTCAATCTTAATAGTTGCAGCTTGTTACAAAAAAGACAGATGGGTTATCCTCTCCCATGCAAAAGCCTCGAGAGTGGTTGTCTCTAGGATATGAACATCAAAAAGTGAGTCTCTCACTTGCAAGGACCTCATAGGAGAGTCCTCTCACATCAAAACTATAAAGAAACCCGGTATTGGATGAACAAAGGCGGATGGAGCTAAGTGAGTCCTTTTTTCAACAAAGACGCAAGATGAATCTCATTCAAGAAATTTTAAGCAAACTCTCTCGCTCCATTTTTCCTATGCTTGTTGGAACCTAGAAGATACCCGACCAATTCAGGAAAAGAAACAAATGAGATCATATTTTCATATATCAGTCTCAAGAATTACTAAAATTGGGCCTATACATGCTCAGCTCATCACCTGTATGGACATGTATAAATTCACTAGACCACGCAAATCCCAATGTTGAGCACTATAGGACATAAGAATTAAGTAAAAATGGATCTTGAAGGTATCCGCAATACCCGTCTAAATTAATACATTAGACCAGCAAAGAACCACATGAATGGGTCATTAATCATAAACACATGTAAAGAATGAGTGCAGCTAAAACTAAAATGCTCTAACCAGTAAGAATGAATGGAGCATGCATTAAGTTGTCAAACAAGAAGTTGGTGTTGCACTAACAAAAACACTTGATGGAGAAGCTTGAAGAGAAGTTAATGTTGCAGTAACAAACTTACATGCATGGAGAGGTTTGAGGAGTTTTTTACAAGATTGAGCAGTAAAGATCAAAGTGATGCTGGAGGGAAACTATTCAAATAAACGGCAGTTTTGATAAAAGCATAGGTATTACTAAATATGTTTGGAGGAAAAGAATCCATGTCGGCAGTTTTGATAAAAGCATAGGTATTACTAAATATGTTTGGAGGAAAAGAATCCATGTATAGGATTGCACTTAAAGTGCAAAAAGATTTGGTTGTTGTTGTATTAAAGAGAGTATTTAAGCCTAAATGAACTGATAGAGGACCTGACGGAAAGAGAAATTTGAACCAGATATTGCAAAGTTGGAAGTATCATGCAACAACGGTAGTGAGTTCATAGTTTGTGGCAGAAAAATAAGGTACTATCATTACATATAACAAAAAATACAAAAGCTGCTCATGCTGACATTCGGTGTCTACTAATGATTTCAAGACTACGAGGCAAGTGAATGCATACCGTGTTGATAGTGACCATGGGAAGGTGAGATGTAGAAGTATTGTTCGGGAGAGCCGGTGCATATAATGGAGAATTTGGTATGTTCTCAGTGGTAGTGATAGGAGGAGGTGGAGGGGAGGGAGGAAGAGGAGGAGGGGGAGGAGGATGGGCAGTGAAGCTTTTCGGTGGATCTGCCTGGTGTGGTATAGCTAAGGAAGGCCCCGATGGAAACAAAGAAATATGGTGATGTGGAGCTGGTCGCTCCTGAGGAGGAGAGGGGGCAAATTGTGGTGGCGGCAAAGAAGGGTATTTCTCGGGCAATGCTGCTTTATCAGGCCCGGCTATATTGTCACCTGAACGTACAGGCAAATGAACATTTGTTGTATTCCAACTTGGTGGACTAAACCTTTCAAGAGGAAGGTGGTTTTCAATCCCGAAAGATCCGCGAACCTCTTTGAGTTGCAACGGGGGGCTACATTCAGGTGGCACATTTAGAATGCCACTCTTGTAGTAAGGATATTCAACTCTACTCGGTGCATAGTTCTGCAGGTGGTGCTCCAATATACGATCCCGTCCAAAATGCGGATTTTCGGGAGGTGGAAAAGCAGCTTCCATAGAAGCAAACTGCTTCTGTTCGCTGTAATTATCCACGTCTCCATGAGCAAGGGACTTATACAAACTATCCCTGACCATACCACTGTAACCATCCACGTCTCTATGAGCATGAGACTGATACAAACTACCCCTGATAGTACCACTGTAATCATCCACGTCTCCATGAGCATGAGACTGATACGAACTACCTCTGATAGTACCACTGTAACCATCCATGTCTCCATGAGCATGAGACTGATACGAACTACCCTTGATAGTACCACTGTAACCATCCACGTCTCCATGAGCATGAGACTGATACGAACTACCCCTGATAGTACCACTGTAACCATCCACGTCTCCATGAGCATGAGATTGATACGAACTACCTCTGATAGTACCATTGTAACCATCCACGTCTCCATGAGCATGAGACTGATACGAAATATCCCTGGCAGTACCAACTTCTTCCCGCCGGCGTCTGCTCTCGTAGTCTCTAGAATTGCCCAAATCGTGTTCCATGTATCCATACGCCGACTGTGTCCGCACTGCTTCAGCAACTCGCTGCATATCCCCATCCCGAAGCTCCCTGCTCATCGTCGCAAATCGACCATCGTCATAACCCTTGAAACTACGATCGGCAAACTCACTCCTTTCCTCCGCAACGAACTTATCGAGCTGTGGGGCATACCGCGCACCGCGAAATTGCAGATCGCTGCTGAAGGGCTCCGCTTTCGGGAAATTCAACCTCATATGGTCGACGGGGTAATTCTCGCCGATCGCCTGCTGCTGCTGCTGGCCATGACTCCTGATCAGATCCAACCGTCTCTCGTCCTCAGAAAAATTCCGGAATGGCGCAGTGTAATCGGCGAACCCGTCGTCCAGGCGCATCCGCTTGTAAAGGGCGTCCCTTTCCAACGCCTCGTTGCGGAAGAATCGAGACTGGTGCATCGAGAATGGATCGGGGAGCGGGGGAGGGGGGAATCGGGGGGTGGGATCGTGGATATCGAGGAAGGATGGGCGATTGAAAGGGATGGGTGCGGAGCAGAAGGGGAGGTGGGGGATCGAACAGGAGGGGCAGAGGGGCGCCGGAGAAGATCGGAATCGCCATGACTGGTCCATGTGGAGATGTAGATCTAGGGTTCGAGGAGGGAGATGATGGCGCGTGATGGTTCCTGGGTTTTCTCTCTTGGTCTAGAAAACTGCGGGATGATCGATGTAATTCGGATTGGTTTTCTTTCCTTTTTTTCCTGATGTACGGATTCGGATTTTTTTAAATAATTATTAAAATAATTGTAATTAATTAAATATGTATTACTAAAAATTATTTAAAAAAATAATCATCGATTGACATCTCATGTGCCGATTTGGGATGTTACCTCCAAATCGGCACCTCATGTGCCGATTTGGGAGAGAGGGCCCAAATCGGCACCTTAGGTGCCGTTTTGGGTTGTGCCCATGGCAGTTTTCTATTTTTTCCCCGCCCTCCCATTTTTCTCTAAATATTTACAAGATGAAGAAATCATTAAAAGATAATGGAGTTTAGGTAATAATTAAATATATTCAATATTGACAAATTATCAAACCTTATAGAAAATAAATTTATTAAAATTATTTTAAAGATGATCTTATTATTTTACGTACGATTCCTCTTAGTTGACGGTCATGTAACATAGTTATTTTTTTCTAGAATGATTATTTGTTATCGTTTAACATAGTTTTTTCCTAAAATGAGTACTTATTATCGTCCAACATCGAATACAAAGACATTCATTGTTATATTCTAATAATCTCAACATCAAATATCATAACTCATAGCCATTTAAAAGAAATGCATATACTCTATGAAAATCATTACCAATTACATTGTTTGAGAAATAATGTAAAATAATTTAATTCATCTATGGTATTAAAATAATTTACATTCATCTATGGTATCAATTTCTTTAAAATTCCTTTTATACCTCCTCCTCCACTTCCTCAACCTCCTTTGTTGTTGTCCCATATCTTCTTACGAACATCTTCATGACTTTTTTTCCTTCTTCTTTATATTTCGTTCTGAATGAGTTAGTACATGACCAAGAGGATGTGAAGACTGTCCAGGAGGTTCAGCTGGTTGAGTAACTTGACCTGTCTGTGTGGGCTCTCTGATCGTTACTCCTACAGATGATCCTGCGAGGCGGATCTGCAGGTTGTTGCGGTTGTAGCATGGAAACTCTAAGTAATTGTCGCTCCCTTTCGGTAGACTCAGTTTGATGAATCATTGCAAATATATATGCCTGAAGTGCTTCGGAATTGTATTGACTTGGTTGTGTGAGCTGAGAAGGTCCCGAGTCAAATTGACTTGAAGGACCAACATGTAATGGTCCCGCAAACTGTGACTGGCTCGAAGATACAACATATCCTATAAGAATGAAATAATTGCTTTCTATTAATAAAAGATTTAAATCCAACAGGTCTAACTGAGATAATGAAATATTCAATTTAATGCAACATGATCACAAAAGGTGGTTGCTCTTGTGTCAACCCTTGTCCGTTTAAGCCCTCATAATGCAAACCTGTAAGATTTGTATTATATTTAACACTATCAAAAAATTAAATTGAATCAATTTAACAATAAAAAATGTAATGCATACGAGAAGTCTCAAACATCGGCACTTGTTGTTGAGATCCTTGTCCGGTGATTCCCGTATAATACATACCTAAAGATTAAGAATTTTTTTAATACCTTTAAATTGGAAAAACTAAAATGAATCTTCTAATAATCAAAGAAGAAAATTATTTTCACTTGAAGTGTTAAATGTTGACTCTTGTTGTTGAGATCCTTGTCCGGTGAATCCCGTATAATGCATACCTAAACATTTAGGATTTAATTATTACTTTGTCATGGAGAAAAGAGAATTAACTGTGTGATAATTAGAGAAATAAATTGTTATCAACAGAAGTTGCAAATGATGATTGTTGTTATTGAGATCCTTATCCGGTGAATCACGTATAATGTATACCTAAACATTTAGGTTTTAATTATTACTTTATATTGGAAAAACGAGAATTAACTGTGTGATAATTAAAGAAAGAAATTGTTATCACCTAAAGTTGCAAATGTTGATTGTTGTTGTTGAGATCCTTATCCGGTGAATGTCGTGTAACTCATACCTAAAGGAATTTGCATATTATATTTATCAAAATAAACCGATAAAAAGAGATCTGAATCAATCTATAGAAATAGAGAAACCTGATGCTCCGTTAGTATGTGACGCCTGTTGTGACATGTATTGCCGGTCGTAGTGTTGAAAAAGATATATCGTGTCATCAAAGCATGCAATGGTATTCTCCACTATTTGCCTCATCGTTATAGGATCGTCAGTTGATCGCCTAATCTCATCAAGATTGGTCCTTCCTTTTAGAATCGTGTCCACCTAATAAATGTGCATTCAAGAAATCAATGGATTACTATAAAATTAAATATAATTATATAAAACATACCAGTCTTCTTCTCTACTGGGCCATGAGGTTGGTATGCTATTAGAGGAGGTGGAATCTGCGTCTGGATCCACCTTCTCGTAATGCTCCAGTACCATTGTATGTACAGATCATGGTTTGCATCTGGATGCTCAAGAACTATAGATTCTTCTCTTTCCTCCCATCGTTGTACGTATTGCCGATGTAGAACCGACCAGTCTAAGATGTTTGTGCTCATGTTTTATTCCGTCGAGAGGCAACGTGTATTCTCTCAACGGATGCTGGGATATGTTGCCGCATCTCAAATTGGTGCATAACACGATCCAGTAGATGCATAGTTATGATATCATAGCATATCAATGGTACCCTACTCATCCAAATCGATTGACCTCTTCGACAGATATCATGCAGCTGTCTAATTTCCTCATCCGCATATGGTGTCCAAATAATCTGCATTCATTAAATAAGAAAGTAAGTTAATCATTGCTGCGTAAGATGAATATGTAATTTATTTCATTATGTACCTGATGCGCTTGTTGCATATCTAACTCATTACGGTAAAACATCAACGTCGTTGTCTGCGTATTTTCCTTGAAACTTCGGACGCCGATCCATTTTAAAGCCAATGATCCTCCTTGAATGTTTGCGTAATGTCTCATAATTGGCATGCCTATGTGCACATGCTCCCAGGCCCAAACCTACACGTTTTCCATGTTAATTAAAGTAAATCGAGTAATGCTAACTTTAGAAACATGCAATGTTTAAACTGTACATACCTGCAGAACTGTAAAAAAACCTAGACATTCTAGATGTTCCTATCTTTGCACCCCCTATCCAACTCTGCGTACATATGGGCTAAAGCAGCAGCGCCCCATGCCATTTGAGCGCAGTCTTCCAATTCACGTAAATGAAGGAGGTATCTATTTCAATAAAATGGTGTTATTAGTGTGTATTTAAATCGAATGATATACTCATACATAGACAATCATATGCTTACCTGAGAGGCACCATGTCTCCGCTGTTGTCTGCTAGTACACTACATCCAATATGATAAAAATCAAGGCCCTCACTTTACGTATTGCTTCTTGCTCATCCTCAATATCTAGCAGTGGATCATTATAGCCAAAGAATGTCTCCTTGATCCATGATAACTTCACCTTACTACTCTTTATGCGAGGGGGGATAACACCCAACAATCTAAGACAAAGGGGTTCTCATCCTTCCGACGGAACATCCGGACAAGTAACAAGCGACCCATCGACGTTCAGTCCACTTATCAATCCCATATCTTGTAGCGTAATGGTTGCCTCGTCAAGTTGGAAGTGAAATGTATGAGTCTCTGGTCGCCACCGTTCAAGCAAACTAGTCAGTAACGAAGGGTCCATCTGTACCCGTCTCATGTTTATTACACACCGAAATCCAGATAATTCAAGAAGTCTCTATATTATTGTACTCTTCTCCTGGATAATTTCATTTAACATCTCGTTGTGTTATACGAATCGAATCTACACAAAATAAATAACATAATACCTGTAATAATCTCACATAAGAATCTACTATATTAATAATAAAAATATCATAATGGATTTAATTACTAACCGAGTTGGTGGGCTGTAAAGATCGATGCTCACTCTGCATGTACAATACAGATGCATCCACTGGACTAGAAACTCTATCCTTGTATGCCATCTACAATTAACAATGTGTTAGAATAATAAAGAAGTGACATTAAAAAATCATAGTGAATATATTTATTAATAACAAACAAATTAACTTATATGCTACCTATTGCGTCTATGCTCCTTTAATTTCTCTGTGGACAATTTAATCTGTTATGTCCAGGTCTGATGATTACATGATATGTTGTGATAATAGGCTCAAATTATGTGGAATACAATATCAATTCTTAGGTTACAAACTCTAAATTCACATAATAATTGTTTACATTAGTCCATGCACATAAGCGTAAAATCATCATAAAATCAAGGAAGCACCTGATAAAATATTATCATCATTAATCAGATTTATCAAAGAAAAATTGAGTACAGTCATAGAGCACTAATTTAATCAACATCCAACATATTAACTTGGCTCTACAAATTATATCTTTTACAATTTGTTGGTAAGAAAATGAGAGGGTTAAGAGTGAAAAAATTCCCATTCTTTAACATCATACAAGCATGTGTACCACCTTCATTCATTCTCTCTTTCTCTCTCTCATTTCCCACAAATTATAGCCGACCATATCCTTCCCATGCATGAGAGTCTTTATTGTTTCTGTCTTACATGAAGTTATTGTTTTTGTCATACATGCATGTGACTTTTCACTTCACTATGAAAAAGTGCATATGGCTATTATAAAAAGAGACCATCCCCCATGCATGAATGAATTATTTGTGTCTTTATATCCATGGGGTGCTTCCCTTGAATGCAAAAACATTTTCTCCCTCCCCCATGTATGAATGAATTTATTGTTTTGTCTTTATATGCATGGGATGTGTCCCTTCATTCCAAAGCAATATTCATATATAAAAGGAGGCATGACACATGAAGGACCTCCTCCTCATACTCCCCCTCTTCTCTCTTTACTCTCTCTCTCTCTCTTTGGTCTCATGCAGATGAAGATGAAGGCATAGACATCAACAGCTCCCTGCCCCGACGTTCTTCTCTTCCTCCTCCTCCTCGAGGTGCTCCTCCAGCCTGTTGCCGGCTACTCTCCTCCTCCTTGCGGTTTACTCCAGCCCGCGCTACCGTCCGTGCGTCCAGCCATCTCTCTCATGCAGCACCTGCGGCATTCTCCCTCGTGCACCAACAACAATCAGCAACTCTCCATGCGTGCATGAGAATTACTCCATCTCTCTCTCTTTCTTTATTTATATGTTATTTTCATTGCAGCCCTTGAACTCTCCTTTGTGTTAAGTTTTCCAAGCATAGTCCTTAATTTCTTCATCAATTAAATTGCACGTCATTAAAAGAAATCTTTTCTAAATTGTATCTCTACATCTCATTTAGCATTTTATGTGTAAGATGTCGAACTAAAAATTGCAAATTTACTTGGTCCCTGTGGATTCGAACCTCTACTTGCCGCTTACTTTTTGCATACATTCATCGTGCTCGCAGTTGTAACATTATTTGTTTGATTGCGATTTTTCGTGGAACAACAACGACATGGTAAAATCATCTTTTTAAATCGCGGAAAATCGTGTCAACATTTTGGCGTCGTTGCTGGGGACTAGGCTACATTTGTAAATTTTTTTCTTCACTTTCAACTTGTTTTCAATATTATAATCCGTGCAATTTTTTTATTTCAGGTACTTGAACCACGAAAAAGAGAAAAAATGAAGAATCCTTGCACTTTTTGCAAACTTGTAACTTGTTCTAAGTAAAAAAAAATTCTCCCCCTTCTCAGAAAAGCTCGCCATCAGCAGGACAAAACATTACGGATTAGCGACAGAAGTGCATGCACTGTGAGCTCACCTTTCTCTTAGGCATCTTAGGCTTTTAAAAATTTCTACATTTGTTTGTGCTCCGAACTTAAATCGAAAAAAAATAAAAAATACTTCTTCTTTGCGTCATCTTTGTGGTTTTCTCCATCTGCTCACCTAAAAAGATCACCAAAACGTGCTTTATCACGCTAAAAAGATAAGCTTGAAAGGCCACCGCAGTAGCCCGAGCAGAAAGGGAAAATTCTGATTGCTTGTTTTGATACACGTGTATGACACAAAAATCACGAGCTAATAGAACCCTTTGTCATGGAAGGTTGTATCCCGATATATCGGCGATATATCGCCGATATATCGATATCGACATGGGACCGATATCGAAATCGATATATCGATATATCCGATTTCAGGCATTTTCTTCAGAAAGATTCCTAGATATAGCGATATATCGGCGATATATCGTCGATATATCGATATCGACACGATATCGAAACGATATCGATATCGATATGTCCTTCCATGGCCGTAGATAGAGAAAAAAATCCCTGGTGCTACGTGGGATTGCAGAGAGAAATCGTAACTCCTCGACGCGTTGGGCACAGGTTCTTGTGGGAAGAGCAGATCTAACGATCTGAGTACCAACCATGGATCCCCCAGCCGGATTAGGACATCGATTTCTCACAATCTTCCACACCCACCTCATACTTAAGGACTCTAATTTCTCTGAAAACTTTTGTTGGATCACTAAATTAAAATCGAAAAGATAACCGTTTCCGCGACAATTTTTGTGTGAGTTGGTGAATCAACAAATTGGCTGGTGTATTGTGCTGTGTATGCTAGGTCGTAGGTCTCTGAAAAATCCAGTGCAACAACCATTAGAATACGAGCCGGTTTATAGAAGAAAAACCAACCCCTCTCATTCAACTGAGAATTCATCTGACATAGGAGACATGGGAGAAGAGAAACCAAACACCATGGACCTCATCTTCCAACAGCTACAACTTTTGAGAGAAGAGAATGCGACAATCCGACATACCATAGCTCCTCTCATCCGATCACCACCCATCAACACACGCTATTTCTCTGCAGCAGAGGACACAGTCCATTGGGTCCAAAATCACACCCAGCCCAAACAGCTGATTGAGCCCTTACTGACACAACCAACCTCAGCTGTAGATTTTGATGCTTTGACCCAGGCTATTCAGCAACTGATTGCAACACAACAAAAGTCCAATCAAATCAACACACTTAGTGAGAGACCCAACATACTTGAACGATCGTTCTTGGCCACTGCCAAGGCACATTTTGACTGTGAAGATGAGAGAGTGGAATTGAAAATCAATGATAAAGATATTCCGGTGGATCATGTCACCCCTACTTTTGGTAACTTTGAAATTGAGGACTGTGGATGGATAGAGAACTGTGTTATTCTTGATGATTTTGCCCCCATCCATCTCACCGATGACCCTCTGGAGGTTAGTCTGAACACCTCACAACATACTCATAAGGACATGTCTCACCTAGACTCTATACTTGAAGCCCCACCATGTCCTCTCACTGATCGGGAAATTTTTGAATTAGATGAAGCCTGGGAAACACTAAATATTGATCTCAAATTAACTTCAGCCCTGGGTATGCCAAAGATAAAGACATGTTTTGATGATAGCATTGATCCTTCCTCAGACGATTTTGAAAGTTATGAAGCTCCGTGTATTAATGATATCGATTGGTCTGAAATAAAGGTTGAAATTGAGGATGACACTTATGTTGAGTGGGAAACAGAAGGAGATATACCATTTGATGTTGATTCCGGATGTGATTTTTCAATTAAGGAAAGTACATATTTACAGTTGGAATATGTGGACGTATCCAACAATGAGTTGACTTCTTCATGCACCAAAACTCCCTTCCAACCAACACATGATGATATGCTAAAGATTTTTTATGATGACTCGTTGAAAGATGAAATTTCCAATTCCATTACCCCCGTCACAAGGAAAGAAGATCAAATTAATTCAGTCGATGACTATATGAATACATTTTCTACTACCGAGTCTGATTAGAGTGATTTTCTATTCTCTGATCCTTTTTGGGATGATACCAAGGAACTACTCAAAACAATCGAAGAAAATCATCCATTAGCCAATATTCCCCCGCTCCTGACCTCTGAATCTCCTAATCATATGTCTTGGAAAGAATCATCTTTGTGGTTCAAGAAGAGAACTGAAATGAAATTCACAATAGATGCCACCGAGGATAGCCATGATGATTATTTGAGGGAAAATGATAATTTATCACAATATACAGAGGACCTCATGGAGGAATCAATTCTTGATCATGTCGAGCTCGACTTCAATACATCATATTTGGTCCATGAGCCCTTCACCAGTCCATTCATTTCCCTCCCATCACATCCAATCCAAGATCAAACTAATTCATCTCTCATTCCGATTCATCAACCATTTAATGTCTTCACCGTATTAATGAGAGCACACATTTATCAATTTCATCAACCGCACTCTCACATTTGGGTCTTGATATCCGTATCATATCAAGAGTTTCATTTGGGTTTTCTCAATACAGCTTATGCACTCACACGCAACACTGGATACTCTTGATAAGCTGAATCGTCAAGTTGGGACGTTAAACCAACAACATTTTGTAGGTCCACATCCATAGGTATCTTTTCTTTTCTTTATATCCTTCTCTTTACTGCATTGCATTAGATAAGTATGGGGGTCCACCTCCACACTTCAAAAAAAACAAAACAAAAAAAACAAAAAAACTTTTCACAATCACTCATCCCTTTTGACCCTCCTTTTATACCTTGTTTTCACCATGAGGACATGGTTTCTGATAAGTACGGGGGGTGTGTCTGCATAGTTTTCTAGTTTTATCCTATCTTTTGAGAAATCGGCTCTTCATTGCATAGATCATAGACTGAGGTTGAGTTGACCTTAATCCACTTAACTTCATCAAAATTTCATCAGGCATGAGTTTTTAAGCTTTCTTCAGGTCCATATGTCGGTTCCATTAACTCTACTGGTGAATGAACTTCTGTATCTAACTAGATCACCTGAGCAACTAGTAGCACTCTTAAACTCTTCAGTGGTTATTAAGCAACTGCACATTGCACTTAGCTTGATTGAGTTTAATTTATGAGATACAATTACAATCTAGTTGAGGTGAGGAGTTGTCCTCTTGGTTGTGCCAATGCCTGAACCTTATCTATAGTCAGTGAAGGAACCTGACTCAGGAGCAACATGATCTCTCTAGTCTAAGTGTGTCAGCAAATAAGCCAGTATCGTGCCTCCAAAGTCAATATTAAGCCGATACTACCTTTTGATGCCAAACCCAAAAACAAAAACACCATAAAAAGGCATATCACAATACAAATGCCAAAAAACCACCAATCATGCAAAGATGTGCGGCAATGAAGAAGACCACCAAATAACCCTTCTCTACCAAAAAGTCGTGGTAGCAGCCCAATGATGCTACCCAAATTTTTACAAAGAGGCCCAGGGTTATGCTCTGCAAAAAGGAAAAGAATGAGAGCAATAGACCAAAGCGGTCTACAGAAAACCCCAAAAGTTAAAGTCCTATTTTCCAAAAAATTATGACATGTTTCTTTATGCTGACATACTTGGGTAAAAAGAGAATATGCATGAATTCAGGTGATGATTGAGGCTATATGAGTAGGGAATCATTCGGTACCTTGATAGATTGTGTTGTTAGCTCGTTCTCTTGACTCACGATAGCTAAAAAATCACTAACACTGTTTATATCCATTCAAAGTCAAAGAGAACACTTGTTTCTTAGGGATGAGCTGACCTGATCGACCTTCTGAAACCATGTCTGATTTTGTTGGAACTGAGAGGTTGTTGAATTACAAAACTCAAGTCAAGTTGATAATTTGAACAAATCATTAATCCATGGGCCGGCTCTACTGAAGTTTGTGTATTTGTGTGGTTAGGATATGAAAACTCAAGACTTCGTGGGTATGTCTGCTACAAACCCTCACCAGATCTATCTTGGCTATTCTCCTCGTCCTTCATTATTTCTTATCTTATTCTTGCTCGGGACTAGCAAGATTTAAATATGGGGGTGTGATGATTACATGATATGTTGTGATAATAGGCTCAAATTATGTAGAATACAATATCAATTCCTAGGTTGCAAACTCTAAATTCATATAATATTTGTCTACATTATTCCATGCACATAAGCGTAAAATCATCATAAAATCAAGGAAGCATCTCATAAAATATTATCATCATTAATCAGATTTATGAGAGAAAAATTGAGTACACTCATAGAGAACTAATTTAATCAACATCCAACATATTAACTTGGTTCTACAAAATATCTCTTACAATTTGTTGGAAAGAAAACGAGAGGGTTAAGAGTGAAAAATTCCCATTCTTTAATATCATACATGCATGTGTACCACATTCATTCATTCTCTCTTTCTCTCTCCCATTTCCCACAAATTATAGCCGACCATATCCTTCCCATGCATGAGAGTCTTTATTGTTTTTGTCTCACATGAAGTTATTGTTTTTGTCATACATGTATGTGACTTTTCACTTCACTATGAAAAGGTGCATATGGCTATTATAAAAAGAGACCATCCCCCATACATGAATGAATTATTTGTGTCTTTATATGCATGGGGTGCTTCCCTTGAATGCAGGTAACATTCTTCTCCCTTCCCCGTGCATGAATGAATTTATTGTTTTGTCTTCATATGCATGGGATGTGTCCCTTCATTCCAAAGCAATATTCATCTATAAAAGGAGGCATGACACATGAAGGACCTCCTCCTCATACTCCCCTCTTCTCTCTTTATTCTATCTCTCTCTCTCTCTCTTTGGTCTCATGTAGATGAAGATGAAGGCATAGGCATCAACAGCTCCCTGCCCCGACGTTCTTCTCTTCCTCCTCCTCCTCCTCGAGGTGCTCCTCCAGTCTGCTGCCGGCCACTCTCCTCCTCCTTGCGGTTTACTCCAGCCCGTGTCACTGTCCGTGCGTCCAGCCATCTCTCTCGCGCAGCACCTGCGGCATTCTCCTCCGTGCACCAACAACAATCAGCAACTCTCCATGCGTGCATGAGAATTACTCCATCTCTCTCTCTCTCTTTCTTTATTTATATGTCATTTTCATTGCAGCCCTTGAACTCTCATTTATGTTAAGTTTTCCAAGCATAGTGAATTTCTTCATCAATTAAATTACACATCTTTAAAAGAAATATTTTCCAAATTGTATCTCTATATCTCATTTAGCATTTTATGTGTAAGATGTTGAACTAAAAATTGCAAATTTACTTGGTCCCTGTAGATTCGAACCTCTACTTGCCGCATACCTTTTGCATACATTCATCGTGCTCGTAGTTGTAACATTATTTGTTTGATTGTGATTTTTCGTGGAAGAACAATGACGTGGTAAAATCATCTTTTTAAACCGCGGAAAATCGTGTCAACAAGGTCGCTTGCAGATTTCACAACTCTGGTTTTACACACATTTCGTCCATTTCATTTCGAATTCTCCCTTGAACAGGTCGTCCAGCTTTCCTCCTTTCGATAATCGGAGGTAACATGGTGATTTCATCTTCTTCCCCCAGTAGCGCTGATCAGGAACCGGATGGAAAAAGAATCGATATGTCCTTCGATAATAGTTGCTTGAATAATATTGTGAACATAGGTTGTTATTGTCCAAATGAGTTCGAGTGTTGGAGGTTGCGGTTATTACATTCGGGCATACGAAATGTTTCATTTGCATAAATCCACAAATACAATTGCTCTCCCCACCGTTTAAGTTAACCTCGTATGCATATCCTTCTCGATCCCTTGCTTGAAATTGTGTTAGAGTATATCTGCAAACGTGACATGATCTGGCAGCTCTAGTATTTACTTCGAGTAACTCCTCATATTTCTTGGTTAAGTGTGTTGTTATTCGCTTCGATTCTTCACGTCAATCGTTGAAGTATCCATTCATTCTTAGGAAAATTGTTAAGATCATAGATATAACAGGCAGAGCACGGGCTCCTTTAAAGAGTTCGTTGAAACTTTCAGATAAATTTGTGGTCATGTGTCCATATCGATGTCCATTGTCCTAACTTAATGCCCGATAAGTCTGATCACCATTATCCTGTGACACGATCCACGCAAATGCATTCCTATCGAGAATGTTAATATCTCACATCATTCTAGTGAACTTATTTTCACATGGCTCTTCCCTAGCAACATAGAATCGGGCTAGAATGGAGCGAGTCTTGTGACCAGCTCTATGCATATTTGCACGCATATGACGAAGGCAATGATGGTGACTGAATCCCTCTTCAGGTGGAAATAAACCACGTACAACATCCTTTAAGCCAGGAAATCGATCTCTAATGAAGCATATATCCCTTCGATCGATAATTTTCTTAACCAAATTCAGAAACCATCCCCATGCTAATATATTCCCATTCTTCTCCGCAATAGAGAATGCAAGAGTAATCAAACCTTGGTTCGCATCGACGGTGGTGGAAACATACATATGACCAGCATATCTCCCGTACAAATGTGTTCCATCAATGCTTAAAATTGGATGGCAAAATCTAAATGATCTACGACATGGACCAAACGAAACAAACAACCTCTTGAAATGTACATGGTTCATGGTTCCAGCTGGTTCTGTTTGGAACCATGTGTACGTACCAGGATTGTGTTGTTCTAAGACACGAATGAATATTCGAAGGTTACGAAAAGAGACATTCTCATTCCCATAAATAATATCCATTGCACGTCTTCTTGCGTTCCAAGCTATCATGTAGTTAATCTCCGTTAGTAGCTCGTCTTTTATTTTATACATAATTGCACCTGGAGTCATACTAACTTGAGCTCTAAATGAGGATAATATGTATTGTGCTACAAACACCGATGTACTGAGATATACCAATCTCCACGAGATTTCCTCTCCGATGCATGTAAACGCCAATCATAGTCGTCATAAGTACATACATCAGTAAAGATTTGCTTGTTTGAGGCTTTTGGCTTATATTGGACATGGTTTTCCATACTCCATTTCTGAAGGTCATATTGCAAATCTTTTTCAACTTATAGCTCTTATCAAACCAATAATCTAAACCAGAATCGTCGGTGTTAGGAGCATCTTCTCTATCTACAAACGCAACATCTTCTACCTCTGCAATTTCATGGTTAAATACATTAGGCGGCTCTTCCATCGGTACTTCATCTGTATCCTCATTATTGGCACAGTAAGAGTTACCCCTATCTTCATTGTCTAAGGCTAATGCTAACGAACCAAATCCAAAATCATGACATGTGTTCACGGTTTCCTCATTAGATGAGTCAGATTCAACTTCAATTTCCCCACTATCTTCTTCAGGTTCTTGTGTCGAAATATCAATATCTTGGTTCAATTGTAAAGGTTCATCAATATTGTCAACCACCGAGGTATTGTTGGCCAGATTAATTTATATATTTGTTAGTTTATACATTGTGAAAAAATGATTACTACTTAATTTAAATATAACCATATTACCTCGATGAGGATGGCATGTTTTTCTAATTAAGAGGGGCAACTTCGACGAAAATGTGAATGAATCTCACCTTGTCGATTGAATCCATCATCGCCAAAGTGGATTCATCATCATGAATTGGTACTACGAAAAATGTCAATCCTTCATACACCCACTCATAAAGTTAATGTAAGGATATATCGATCGAGAGGAATACCGATGGCCTTCGAAACACGACCCCACATATCAAAATATGTTATCTGACGTGGCAATATAACCATACATTTTTGTCCTCCGATATAATTTACGTGCTCGTCAGTCCCATTCACCGCTCCACCCCAATATAATAAAATATGAACATTGTTGGATGTCATATCTAAGATATTATGAAGATTGGTAGTTAGTTATGGTTCATTAATAGATGCGCGTTATTAATACATTTAAAAGAATAATTAATTTCAAAATTGCAATTATTAATTCAATATTTAATTATCCAATTGTGCAATTAACATGAAGTATAATTA
Source organism: Ottelia alismoides (assembly GCA_037367405.1). Taxonomy (NCBI): domain Eukaryota; kingdom Viridiplantae; phylum Streptophyta; class Magnoliopsida; order Alismatales; family Hydrocharitaceae; genus Ottelia; species Ottelia alismoides. The sequence continues at coordinate 598,656 of JAZKJV010003645.1, read as the reverse complement.
TCAAGATTTTTGACCTTAATATAAATTATGATATTAATAATGCTTTCCAAACTTTGTTCAATTTTTTACAACTTATGCATGATAAATCCTCCTAAAAATTATAACATAAATGTTTGCAATTGTAACATATAAAGGATCTCAATTTTAATGTACGTCAAATGGACTAAATAACTTAAATTAATTCTAATTTTGCACATCTAATAATCACTAGATTGAAAAATAAAATAAATAAATATAATTTTACCTGAATGACGCGTGTCTTCAAATAGAAATGTAATCTAAAAATAATAAATAGATTCCAATAGATCTCCTTTGCTGATAAAAACCTGAAAAAACATGAAAAAAATTATATGAAAAAAAATCTTATTCTTACTCGAATAAGAGTACAAGATTGATGAAGATGCGGAGAATTGCTTTGGAATGTAGATTGAGAGAAATGAGAGAATTAGAAGAGAGGAAGATAGAATGGAAGAAGAAGTTGTGAGGGAGAAATGGGGGAGAAGGGTTGTATATATAGGGAGATTGGTGCCGATTTGGAGGTCGCCGCGACAACGACTCTCTCCCAAATCGGCACCTGAGATGTCGATTTGGAGGTGGCATCCCAAATCAGCACCTGAGGTGCCGATCAATGTCTATTTTTAAAAAAATATTTTTTAGTAATGTCTATTTAATTAATTATGATTATGTTAATAATTATTAAAAAAAGTCCTACGGATTCATTGAAATTATTTGGGTAAGAATAAAAATAGCACGTGAAAACTAAAAGAACATTTACTTTTCAAGAGAAACGTGTATTTTTGGAAAGCCGAATAAAACATGATGATTGAACTATGTTTATGAGAAAATAGTATTAGATAAATGAACAAAAAATGCTATGTAGAAAGAGAAAAATATTACCTTGCACAATAACAAAACTATCATGGCTAATGGGACATCTATTTAGAAGGTATTTCCGAAGGATAAATCGAATACATATGTGAAATAAAAATATAAATCACATCCATCCAACATACGTAGTTGTGTAATTGTAATCGTGCAAACACAACTTTGAAGCATGATGGGATCAACCGACATGCTGCAAAAAATCAAGTATACAGATGGAAAGGAAAAAGATCTTCGAAGTACTACCATAATAAATGTATTATGATGAAGTTGCTTCCCTAGGGACATTATAGATGCATTTGATATGACGAAAACAGTGGGCACAAAGGCGACAACGACGTTGTATGCGACAGTTTAGTTTATAGTGTTATGGTAGTGCCGAGGCGATATGGATGTGATGCAAATGTACATAGATGATGCGAGGTGGACCGGTGGAGGTGATGTAATAACAGTGGTAAAAAACAATTAAGAACATATGTGGCACGTGGGTGCTAATGCATGGAATGAAGAGCATGAGTCTTTGATTATCACCGTTTGGAAATAGAACATGTTGTTCGCCATAAAAGTAAAACCGTTTAGACTAACGGTTGTGAGCATCATCTTAATATCACTCTCGAAGGACAAGCCAAATACACTCAGAAAAGAAAATCAAAATCCAATTAACATCTCATAATGCAATTATAGTCATGCGAGGTTAGCTCCAAAACATTGTGGGACCATTTGTAACACTCTAACATGTTTTCTATTGAAACTTTATGTAAGAGAGGTAAAAGCTTTTAGCGGGATATTGTCGGCTATTCGAGTCTATCTTATAACAAAATACATTCTATGTAGCATTCATCGGATCTTCTTAAGAAAATACTGATTTGCAAAATTAAGTCCATATTTCATTTGTATGAATTTAGAAAGATCAAGGATGGCTTTTTTTCCTATTTTTCACACAAGTGCTTTTTAATCATCATTTCATTTGTTGGAAAAATCCCAATATGAGTATAAGGCATACGTAGTTAGTCTAAAGTAAAAGATTTTTTTCCAGATTTGAGAGTTGTTTTAAGACATAGAATTGAATTTGCAAAGTTCCTTATATATTATAAATCCCAAGCTCAAAATGTATTGATTAATTTGCATCCATTGTCATTGTTGCCATTGCATGAAAGAACAAAAAACCTACTAAAAATATTATTCTTGAATACATATTTTCTTGGTCTCTGTGAATGGATACATGTGCTAAACATCACCTATTTGTGCTCAACATTAGAATTGTATAAACTAAAAAAGTGCACCACATATTACGCACATTATTTATCGTGGTTTCAATCTAATCGAAAGCTGAAAGTACTACAATCAACCATGGCAACCAATCGAATTTCGGACTTCTCAGGTTCTTAGTAGGTTGCTTCAATTTTAAATGGATTAAAATCTTGATCAAGTTATGTTCTTTGAAATTTTGACCATAATTAATGAGAAAGTTACATTAATAAGTGCACCAGTGAAGCTAGACATGGGTGAATCATGTAAACCAGGGTATAAAAAACTAACCGGACCAGCTGGTCGGACCGGTCGGATCGGGAACTGACCTCAAGCCGGTCGGTTCAGTCGGTTCTTTAAAATTTAAAAACAAAAATAAAAATCAAGTTCAACCATCAGTCTGAACCAGTTCAACCGGATCAGTTCGGCTCGGGTCGAACCGGTTTGTTTACTTGATACCGACACAAAAGTTAAAAAGCATATTTACGAGGGTCTCAATCGAAAATTTCTTACTCCTTTTTATTGCGTATTGCATTCCCACATGATATGACACATACTTCCAACTCACAAAGGGCCTAAATTAAATAGGGATAATTACAACGTGATCCCTATCATCTTATTGAATTATGCTACTAATCCTATAATCATCGTAATTACAGCAAAATCTTTACAATTTTGCTTCATTAACACCTATATTACTGTCTACAAGTTGTAGCGTAAGAACTAATAAGATTGCATGGGTAGGAGTGTAGGGATATAGATTTTATAAGAATTATCACATCTGAAAATAACAGTGGTCATTGGATATTATATTTGATAACCTCATAGTCTTAAGATAGATAATTATAACATAATATTATGTATTAGTATACCTAAAATAAACATACAAATATTGCAAGTCTTAGGGAGAATATAGATAAGACTATACGTAAAATGACTTTAAAAGCAAATACGTCACGCATATCTAATTCATCCCATTATTGTGGCTAATCCTCTTAGATCGAGTATCTCGTAAGATAAAAGAATCTAACTTTCATCTAAAGAATCTGATATGTGTGGGAAAATGGTTGTATACATGGAAATATCAACAGAAAACACATATGTATATTTGATTTGGATAATGCAATCAGAAGAAGAGTTGGTGTAACTCTGACCGCGGATAATATGCGGCAAAATCGCTTAAAGTGGTTTGACCATTTGCAGAGAAGGTCGGTTGATGCACCAGTGAGGAGATGCGAGTTTTGGGACAGTGAACTGGCTAAAAGATGGCGAAGAAGGCCCACGAAGTGTTGGAATGAGAGTATACAAAGGGGTCTTAATTTTTTCCATCTAAACATGAGACCCAAGATAGATCTTAATGGAGGCAAAGAATCCATGTAGACGACACTACTTAATATGGGGAAAGGCTTTGTTATTGTCGTTGATATTTGTCAATGGTATGTACTAAAATAAAGGAGAATCCAAAATTCCTTCTCATTTGATGGCGAGACAATAAATATTCAGGTTTGTTAAATAAAAAAAGTTATCATTATTTCATCTCTTTAAAAATTAGAGTAATGTATAGTGATATATATATATATGTATGTATTATAGCAAAGGTTATCGCATGGTTGTCGTACTGCATTTTTTTAAAACATAATAATAAACAATAATCATATAACAATATATGCAAATATATATTTATGTTTAATACTAAACATATATCAAAATGAAAAGTGTAAAATAGTTATACAAGCGTAATCGGAGTAAATACTTCTTATTAGTTTTTAATAACAAACAAAACACTCTAAAATAGTTGTAAAAGTAGAAATCCAAACTTATGAGATTGTAATCATCTGTCTTAAAAGAGTGGATATATCATTGGGATGAATCAACATGTGTGAAATAACGAAGGCTCATACTTGTTTGTATTTCTCAACTCCTAAACATTGAAAAGTTGTAAGGTGATTTTTAGTACCTCTCCATTTCAATTCTAGGAGTTTTTTTTTAAAAAAAAATTATATGCAGAGAACATTATCATCACAACCCCTCTTATTATTATTTTCCATAAACAATTAAACAAGTTCGATGTAGATAAATATATGGGATTATCAAGGAAGGATGTTGGAGAGGCCCCAAAGAGTATGCATGTTCCACATATGTCCATATAAAGCCCAACATATCCCGAAAATGACAAAACTGTCCCTGCATAGAGAAAACCAAAAGGACATGTGACACCTATAAAAAAGGTATGTGTAAAAAAATATATTTTTAAATTGTTTTTATTATATTTTAAGTTATTTTTAAATACATCATTATTACAATATTTAAATATTTGATATTATATCACTTTATCTTTTCATTATTTAAAGAATGTGTATTTATTGAAATCATCTTAATTGTATTAACTATTAAATTATTTTTATTATGTACTATATATATACTAATTCAGAATTAATTTCTAAATTTTTACTATATCATTTTATTATAAGATTTTAACATATGACATTAATTTTATTTTGATTGATGGGTAATTACATTGGCTTATAATATGTTAACATCGTAATAGATATGTTTTAAATATTTAGTAATTATTATTGACTTATAATATGTTAACGTCATAATAGATATGTTTTAAATATTTAGAAATAAAAAAATATATATTTTTTGAAAAAAAATAATTTAGAGAGAAAAATCAAATGAGAGGTAGGGATTTTTTTTCCAAAAATAGACTAAAAGGAGATATTTTTAATATTATATTTCAAGTTTGGTTTCATAAAGAAATTGTGGAGAGAGGGGGAGAAAGAGAGAGTAAGATGAGTGGGAGAGAGAGAGTTGAGGGTGGGGTTGTATAGAGCAATTTCCCCGACAGGGCATGCTCTCCGAGCAAATGCCCCGTCAGGGCATGGGTATTTTTTCCCGATTTGGGCACCGATCGGCGTCCCATTCGCCGATCGGCGAATGGTTCACCGATCAAAGGTGCTACAGTGGCCATTCAACGCGCGTGCGTGCGGTCTTCAATGCGAGGGCATGCGAGGGAGGGTCTTCAATGCGGGGCACGCGGGCGCGGTCCTCAAGGCGCACGAGCGCGTGAAGCGCGGTTCCCAAGAGTGATGGCGTGGCCTTTGAGGGTCCAATCGGCGAACCATTCGCCGATCGGTGAATGGTTCGCCGAATGAGCCCCCTCGCCCGCCTATAAAAGAGCCCCCATCCCCCTCACTTTCCCTCACCCCACTCACTCGTCAACGTGAGTTTCCTCTTCCCCTCCCTCGTTTGCCTTCCCTCTCTTGCTTTGCCCCTCTCGCCCCCCCCCCCCCCCCCGCTCTGCCCCTCTCGCCCTCCCTTTCTCATCGAGGTACGTCCGGATCATTTTTTTATTTCTCCTATAGCATATAATTTTTAATTTAAAATTTAGATTATTGTTGTGATTAACATTTATTAACAAATGTAGTTCTTTTGCATAGAAGTTATTGGTATCATTTCCACAAATTTGATTGTCTTAGTTTAAATAAAATGATCTTTATGTTGTTGAACAAAATTAATTTATCTTTTGCAAGTTAGCGTATTTATTGTATAGGAGAATTAATTACATTTGATTGTCTTTGTATGCCCATGTTAGATGGAGACATCCTGTGGTTATAGTTTGGGTTATTTAGGATATTTAACCTAACAATAAGGAATAAAGATAATTTCATTTAATTATTACAAATTATTTATTAATTGTTTTTATTAATTTGAAATTAATAATTTAGGTTAATTGATAATTAGGAATATTTAACCCAATTAACTATTTATATTATCTTGTAATTAACAACTAAGTAATGAATGTAATTATAAATTGTATTGAAATTAATTTATTTAATTATTAAGTGTATTTCACTTAATTTAATTAAGTAATAAGTATAAGTAACTAGTAATTATTTAAATGTAGTTAGGTTTAATTAAGAGTAGCATGTGATTAAGGTGTAATTAAGTTAATATAATTAAGTGTCATTAACTAAATGTAGTTAACTGTAATTAAGTAAATGTAATTAAATTAAAATAAGTAAATATAAGTAAGTGTAATTACGTTAATGTAATTAATGAATAATAATTAAGTAATTAACTAAGTAGATTAATTAGATTTAAATTAAGTTAAGTAGTTGTATTTTAATAAAAAATGTAATTAACTGATGGATGTAATTACATTAATGAATGTAATAATTAAGTAATTGTAATTAGGTATATTAATTGGATTTTCATTAAGTTAAGTAATTGTATTTTACTAATAAACGTAATAAATTAATGGATGTAATTAAGTTAATGTAAGTAATAATCAAGTAATTATAATTAGGTAGGTTAATTAGATTTTCATTAAGTTAATTAATTATATTTTACTAATAAACGTAATTAACTATTGGATCTAATTAAGTTAATGATAGTAATAATTAAGTGATTGTAATTAGGTAGATTAATTGGATTTTCATTAAGTTAAGTAATTGTATTCTACTAATAAACGTAACTTAATTAATTATGGGATGTAATTAAGTTAATGTAAATAATAATTAAGTAATTGTAATTAGGTAGGTTAATGGGATTTTCATTAAGTTAATTAATTGTATTTTAGTAATAAATGTAATTAACTATTGGATCTAATTAAGTTAATGATAGTAATAATTAAGTGATTGTAATTAAGTAGAGTAATTGGATTTAAATTAAGTTAATTAATCGTATTTTACTAATAAATGTGATTACCTAATGGATGTAATTAAGTTATTGAAAGGGATAATTCAGTAGATCAATTAGATTAAATTAAGTTAAGAATTGTATTTTATTAAAAAAAATTTAATTACTTAATGGATGTAATTAAGTTATTGAAAGGGATAACAAATGTAATTGTAATTAGGTAGATCAATTGGATTTTCATTAAATTAAGTAATTGTATTTTACTAATAAACGTAATTAATTAATGGACGTAATTAAGTTAATGGAAGTATAGTTAAGTAATTGTAATTAGGTAGATTAATTGGATTTTCATTAAGTTAATTAATTGTATTTACTAACAAATGTAATTAACTATTGGATCTAATTAAGTTAATAAAAGTAACTAATTATCTAATGAGTCCATTTAACAAATAGTAATCAACCAATACATGTGAGTAATCAACAAGAGTAATTAAAGAAATACAATTAACTAGTTAAGATTGAGTTTATTCTACTACATGTTTTTACTTAATAAGTGTAATGTTGTGAACTAGTAATTACATCAATGAATTGTGTCTAATGCGTATGTTTATTTATTTTATTTAGGTAAGCATATTATTGACTTCCCTCATTCATAGATTATGGCTGATCTTGCTGCATTGTATATCTCTTAGAATGGAAGAATCGTCTTTTAAAATGGAAGTGTTAGTTACGAAGGGGGTAGAAGTCAGATGATAGGCCTTCCCTTAGGTACCAACTTCGAAGATCTCATATCTAGTATTTTTGCTGTGACTGGTTATAATAAAGACAACTATAGTGTATGAGTGACGTGTAGATGGCCGATGAATGTCAGCACATTCTGTCCAGTCGTTGTCTCCGATAATCAGACGACGGATTTGATGTTAAATATTGCTCGTTCTTTCGGAATGATGCAATTAATGGTCGATGCAGACCAAGTAGAAAATCCCCATTTCGACGCATCCAATGTCGCCCAATCATTCGAGGACGAACAGAAGAGGAAGATTTGCCTGTAGAGGATGAAAACATTGACGACGTAAATGAAGTTGATGATGATACTGGCATCGAGGAGGAGGGGGTTCTCCCTGATCTGAATGTCGCATACGAGGACATTCACGGGGAAGAATCACTTATAGGTTCAATAAGCAATGAACCTATTTTCGATCCCCCTATTGACTATGATGTTACACTGGATCCAATGCCACAATTGCCAGATATCTTTCAGGATGAAGACTGGATAACAAACACATATGCAGAGGAGATACCGTTCTTGAGCGAGCCCCAAGAGACCATTTTCCCCGATTGTAGTGGACTTGAGTATTGGCAGAATAGAACTTTCCCTTCGAAGTTAGATTTAATTGATGCTGTGAGTACTTGGAGTATGACCAAGTATGTCCAATACAAAGTAATAGCTTCAAAGAAAGATATATACACCATTGGGTGTGCCTTGCCAAACTGCAAGTGGAGGTTACATGCGAGTCGCAGTAAGAAGGGTAAAATTTGGAAAGTCCGGACGTATCGAGATGAACATACATGTCGAAATCCAGTTCTTCTAACAGATAACAGGCAGTGCAACGCAAAATTTATCAGCAGATTCATCTTGAAGACATTAAGATCCAACCTAACGTTGACGACTAATATGATTAAGAGTTTAGTTTCCGATACTTATCATGTCACTATATCATATAAAAAGGCTTGGATTGGGAGAAAGAATGCATTAGCTACAATATTTGGTGACATGGAGTCCTCTTACGCAGATATTCGTAGGTTTATGTGGACGATGAAACAGACGAATCTTGGATCGTGGTATGAATTTGAAACCGAACCATATCGAGATCCACGGACACAAGCAGTTATTGAAGATAAAATTGCATTCTTCCGTCTGTTTTGGGTATTTGGGTCGTCCTTAATGGGTTTCCAACAATGTCGTCCAGTGTTGAGTATAGATGCTACTCATCTTCACGGCAAATTCAAAGGACTCCTACTTGTAGCTACATCAGTCGACGGAAATGGTCACCTTTTTCCAGTTGCTTTTGCAGTGGTTGAAAAAGAGACCATAGCAGCGTGGGAGTTCTTCTTATACAAGCTAGCATATTTGGTGCAACGGGATGGGATTTATTTTTTGAGCGATCGATTTGCAGGTCTCAAGCAGTTATTACCGAAGTACTTTCCCAAAGAGCGTGGACACTGTCATCGATTCTGTCTTCGACACATGAAGGCAAACATGCATCGTGCTGAACATGACTCTTGGGCAACAGGAAAATTCTACAGCGCGGGTGCAGTCACCAACACACACACACACATAATAAAATTATGGAACAAATCCGATCTGCAGACCCAGATGCTTATGATTGGATTGTTAGTCAGGAAGACGGGGATCGTACTTACTAGGCAATAAGTTACGATGAAGGCCGTCGGTATGGGAATACCACAACTAATTTATCTGAATGTTTCAACAGTGTTTTGAAAGGCATGCGGGGACTTCCCATATTGACGATGATTGTCATCTTCTATCGAATGAATACTTATTTCGTGACGCGCCGCAGACAAGGACAGATGACAACTTCGGAATTAATGCCGAGATATAATCAAATTTTGACAGAAAATGTTTCTGCAGCTCGAACCCACGACGTTGAGCAATTTTCCACATCTCTGCCCTTCCACTCAATGATGATACCTCGGTAAGCTCTTCAAATATGTCATTCGTGTAAACTATAGTCTACGTACATTAACAACATATCCCTGCAACAACATTACAGATTTGCGGAGCATGGCCTTGTAGTTAACAAGATTCTGCAAAAACACCGTAGCGAGGCTTTTGATCAACTGCTTGAGGTGGCAGGCATGCGATGTGTCACCAACCTAAAAAGAGCCAACCTGGATCAGTCACTTCTCATGGCCTTATTGAAATGTTGGAGGCCCGAGACACACACCTTTCATCTTCGATACGGTGAAGTTACCGTAACATTAAAAAATGTCTCCATTTTGACGGGCCTTCGTGTCGATGGGGCCCCTGTTACCGGCCTAGAGCACCCATCTCGTTTTGAATGGTCTGAGTATTGTGAACAAATGCTTGGCATAAATCCGAGCACTGGAAGAGGGGAGCACGTATCAAGCGGACGACTTAAGCTGTCTTGGATCTGTGAGAACATTCGCACAGACGCTAATCTGTTAGAACAAGATGCAAATCGTCTGGTGAGAATAGTTCGTGCCTTCATTTTATATCAAATTGGAGAGTCCTTACTCCAGACTCGACGGGAGATAAAGTACCACTGCGGTACCTTCGTTTGCTGTAGAACTTAGAAGAGCGTGGACAGATGGCTTGGGGGGCTGCAGTACTCGCACAATTGTACCAACAATTGGACGAGTGCTCCTTGGGTAAATCAAAGAGATGTTATGCCTTCCTGACCTTACTGCAAACTTGGTCGTGGGAGCATATACACATTGGCGTTCCTCGTCCATATCGTCTGGAGCAAGATGTTCTGCATCGGGGACCCTACGTATGCAGGTAAAGCAACAACATATTATAGTATTTTAGTTTTGACCTATAATATGAAACTGATATGTAATTGAGTACAGATGGACATCGGGGAGGAGGTCCTTCGTAGAAAATGTACAGACTGTGAATCTACCATTCTATCGTAATGAGTTAGATATCAGCTGGAACATCAGGTATGTTGTTTGCGCATTACGATGAGCACCGAAAACTTACAGACGACTGATGAATCTGTGATTCATCACTCCAAAAGTCAAAAATAGAGCCTTGTTCCCGAGAAAATAGAGGCATATTTCCCCTTATATTGCATAAATAGCATTCATGCATATATTCATAACTCATGCAGTTTAGCAGCTCATTTGCATTTAAATAAGATGCCAAAAATCCCCTGTAAAATACCCATGCACTAAAATAACCTCTTCTCTATAATATGTACTCCTTAGTTAATAATATAGGGAAAAAGGCCAAAAATCCCCTTTGTAAAATAGCCAATAAAGTCTGAGAATCCCTGTACATTAGAATGCAAATAAAGCCCTCATGCAAACTCCGAATTAGGTCTACTTACTCTTAGAATATTACACATTAAAAGACCTTTAAAATGAGACTAATTTCATTGAATTTGGAGCTTGTATGAGAAAGATGGGTTTTTGGGCCACTTTGTATACTATCTATGTATATCTATGTATCCTTGTATTTATGTATCATATTTGACCTCATCTCCGTCTTTGGTCAACATGAAACTTGTAGATCTCATTGAGATCTACAACTTTCATGTTTTGAGTTTTTCCAAATTCGGTCCCCTCTTCTCTCTACAAGTGTATTTTTCTCCAACCACTCACAGCAGGCCACGTGGCACCCTCTGATTGCGCCACGCGGCCCGCTTCCCCTCGCCTCACCCGCCTGCGTCCTCAGCCGTTGGATCTCGCTTCAGATCCAACGGTCCAGCCTTTTCCCACAACGCGCCACGTGGCTACACCACAGCCCATCATCTTCGCGCCCCAGATCTAATCCTACCCGACCAGATCTCCCTTGATCCCCACCGTTGGATCACACGATCCAACAGTGGAGACCTCGTCTCCTACCTCTGGGCGCCCCTCTTTCCCACGTCCCTTGCCTTGCGGGAGGGGCGCCCCCTTTCTATTTCCGGCTGCACGTCAGCCTCCCTCTTCCACCGCTGACACCCCCACGACGTCGCCCACTCGTCCCTCTCCCTCGCAGTATACCTCACGCTCCACCACTCCCACCAGAGTCGCCCCACGTCGACCCCCAACCTCGCCTCGTCACCAGCCAACCCATCACCTTCACCTTATAAATACGTCGCCACCGGCAACGTTCACCCCCATCCGCCACTCCAGAGAGCTTCCCTGAGCTCCGACCTACCAATTGGTGACAACAATTCGTTGAATCGTTGAGCGAAGAAGGGGATTCGACTCCGGCGAGATCCACGACCGCCACCGCCGTGCTGCAGCCTCCATCCGCGAGCTGCGCGAGCTCAGGCCACCTACCGACCTTCGAGCGACGACCTGGAGCTCCAACCTGAGCTCCATTTCCCAGGTAGATCCGTCATCCATCGTCCGATCCTTTTTCTTATTTTTCTCCGATTTCTCCGACTCTATTCGCCGCCACCGGTCACCTTCTCGCTTCCAATCCACCTCGACGAGCTTCGCGTCGAAGCTCCCATCCTCGCTGTCCCATCTACACACTCCGACGACGCGTCTCACACTATTCCGACCAACAGCTCCGCCATTTGGCCGGAGCTCATCTCCATCGCACCTCCTTCTCACCGTAGGCCTCGCCGACCATCTACATTTCTCCACGAGCACTCGCACGCCTCGGCTATCTCTTCTAACCCCCTGCAGGTACTTGGCTTCTCACTGAATGGAAGCTCGCCGGAGACGCCATCAAGCTTCATCGACATAGACACCTGGGCACTCTCCGACGCTCCTGAGACCACCATCATCTCCGCCTCCACGCCGCGAAGCTTCAGGGCTATCTCCGACAAATCGGAGAGCTTCAACACCTCGAGGAAGGACGGGTGGAGCTACAGCCCGACCGCCGGAGCCCCACCTTCTCCTCCGCAGGCGGCGGAGGATCGTCGGGGAGGACGAGCAGCTGCCGTTCGATCACCCGATCTGAACGGTCCTCACATCGCCACGCGTCTACATCGCCAACCTTTGGATCGATCTTGATCCAAAGGCCCGTTGCCCGCCACGTCGACGAAGACCGAGCCTCGGCCACAAGCCTAGGCTCGAACAACCCGAGCCTACTCCGAGCCTCACTCCGGACCTCCAGAGAGCCCTAACCTCGCTCCGAGCCACCGCAGCCCTCCGAGCCTAGGCCGCCCACGTGAGGAGCACGTGCGGCCTGGGCAAATTGCACAGAAGCCCCTGGAGCTTTCCAAAATTGCAAAGAAGTCCCTGTGAAGCAGACCCCACGTGAGGAGCACGTGCCCTGTGGAGAATTTGCACAAGAGTCCCCCATATTATAGGTAATTGCATTTGAGTCCCTGTCTGCATATTTGTTTATTGTAAGTTTAATTTCCTGTATTGCATTTACACCCTTGTGTTTGCACGCATCCCTAGATTGCATTTTAATTCTAAAAATTGCATTTTGTTGGAAATTTTGTCCTCTGTCTATTGGTCCACGTGTCATCTTTTTGTAAGTTCATTTGAATTATTAATGAATTAATTGGTGAATTGCTGACATATTTTGCCCAGTGAAACCTTTTGATTTATAGTTAATTCTTTGTGCTTCCAAAATTCATCAAAAATTCACAGTAGCTTAAGGACATCATTTTTAACATACCATAAAAATTTCATAGCATTTTCACGCATATCGAGGCCTAAATAAATTGTTGAGTGATTTTCTTATATTAATTTTAATTAGTTCATTTCACAGTGAAATTAAGTTCTGTTAATTTTCCCAGGTCCCTTCTCATTAGAGCCTCCTAGGAGAATTTTAGTTCTTAAAAAAATTGTGGTTTGACATTTATTAAAAATTAAATACTGAAAATCACCCTGTCTGTTCATTTAATTCACAGTAAATTCATTTAGTGTCGAAAAATTCAAAAAAAAATTAGTGTAGGTCATTTTCATCACCATTAATCATCTGGTCAATTTTCATAATTTTTGGACTTCATTTGGTATCATAATTAAATTGAACACTAAATTGGCCTGCATTGTCTACATAAGTCTGCATAAAAAAATTAAAAAGACCAAAAAAATTACTCCTTGAAAATCACACACTTGGATCCTTGCTTAAATTCACCTAAGGAGACAGATGCCTCCCTGAGATCGACCTTGGACTTCCACCAAGTAAAAAAATATATTGCCGCTTAGAATTAACTTCACATTAATCGATAAGTGGTTTTTGATTAACCCCTCGTATCCGACTACAACGAATCACTTTAATTAATTTGGACATTAGTTTGACCGAATTAACAAGGGTGCGGGGCGGTTGTCAAAATGGCGCCGTTGCCGGGGAGGCACGGTTTAGGTTAATTTTTAGCAAATTTTTGAGTGTTTGATTTTCCTTCCCCGGGTAGTCTGATCCCCGGTTTTCTTGTAATTATTTTCTCCCATTTATTTTTGCATTATTTTATCTTTGTGTAACTCTCTGACCTCCAATTATTTTTTGTGCGAGGACCGCGAGGAGTTGGCGACGCTTTGAGGACTTAGCATTTAAATTTTTGAGTGAAAGAGAGGCTTTATAATTACATTTTTCTTTTTTCTTTCGCATCATTTCCAGCGGTTCCCGTGTGGGATCTCGCGCGTGTAAAGATAGTGAAACTGTGTCTCGTGTGCTGTGTGGGTGAATTGTAACTTAGCTTGCACTAGCGGCTCCTCGAGCCACTCTAGGACTTGTTTGTGCTCGTAATCAATAGGACCACACAATACACTTAAAAGACGCACCTAGACCGCAGTACTTAGTCAAAATGAAACTGTTCTTCACGCTAATAGAACTGCCTGTTTAGGAGCGGTTTTTCATCGCCTGCATTTGCATGTAGAGTAAAGTTTTCAATTCTGTATTGCATCCTGCATAAAAAGGCGAAGGGATCACTGTAAGTATTCTCTACTCAGCATAGCATCATCGATTTTCGATTGCATCGGCTTTTCTCGATTTCCCCCTCTGATTTTCTCACTTAAATTAAACAGGAAATTGGGACTGTCCGATAGGCGTGCTTTGTGGTGGACTAATTGAAGTGATAACTTAACTTTAAAAATCGGGACTGCTAACAGTATTGACCAAAAAAAGAGAATAAAATCTGAAAAATTGTTTGCGGGAGATTAATCCCCGACCTTGTTTTCAGGCTGAGTGAGGGTACTTGAGTGTGTGTGAACACCTTAAGGCAGAGCCCAAATCCCCGCCTTCCATATCAACGAGCCAACTGATCTTAGCAAATATCACGAGTGGGATACTTTTAAGCTCATTGACAAGTACCAAGTAGCATCCGCCTTCGCGGGTAGATATGGGCGAACCAGCGGTACTCTGCGACAAGGCCTAGCTTTGTCAGCCTCCGCCTGCTTGCAGGTAGATAGGGGCACGTCATTGAGTCCCCACTCCAGATAGGAGCGCAGAAAGGGAGGACGGCGGTATCTTAGGCGACATGATAAACAGGGAAGACGCATCCGGCTCTAAGCCGACTTCCCTATAGGCTGCGTAATCCTTGCTATCTTGTTTGAAAAATCACACTTAAAAATTACAAGATAAATTGGACTCAACTTTGAGTCCTTCACTGTGTTGAGTGTGAACCCGGGGTCTTGGATTGTTCTTGTTGCTTGCTTCAGGTAGGAGTAAAATCCTATCTTCTTCCCTCTTAATCAAGATGAGTGATTGGGGAGATCTCGACGCACTATTCACTGATCTCTCTATGAGTCCCCCAAGTAACTCGTCTTTCTCGGTCCGAGCGCACCTTGGACCACCCAGGACTCATGACCCTCTTGAGTCCTGGTTCCCTCATGCTCAGGGTGGTTACTCTCAAACCAACCCTTTTATCTCCTCCGAGATTACCGAGGAAGACCATTGCCTCGGTAATCCCTTCCTTGATTTGCCCTCTAACACCGATCTTATTTTCCAATCCCCAGAACTAGAGGACGAGATGCCGCCAAAAGTACCACCAGTTGAGGAACAAATAAAACAGATTCTTGCTCGCCTCGCTGAAGCCGAACAGAAGAATGCAGATCTCACAGCGCGGATGGGACGGATCATCGTAGCAGAAGGAATCGACCGACCAATGGTTGATACCTATAACCCGGCGGAGAACGAGATTCAGAACTGGTTGGCACCTACAGTTCCCGCCCAGGCATTTGAGCTGAAGCCCCACTTCCTTAGTCTGCTTCTGAAGTTCAACGGAAACCTTAATGAAGAACCATACACTTTCCTCCGTGACTTCGAGTTGGTGTGCAACAATCTTAGCCATCCCAATGTTGGCCAAGATTATATTCGGCTGAAAGCCACCCCTTTTGCCTTAGGTGATAAGGCTGCTCATTGGCTGAAAAACTTAGGGGTGGTATGTACTACCTGGATGCAGTTCAAGGACCTTTTCTTGAAGAAGTTCTACCCTCTCAGTAGAACTAATCAGATGAGAACAAAGATCGCCAGCTTCGCTCAAGGACTCAGCGAACCGTTCCATGAGGCTTGGGACAGATTCAATGACTTAGTACAGAAATGCCCCTGTCACGGCATTTCAAAGGCGATCTTAGTCCAGACCTTGATCTGTGGTTTAACCCCAGATATGCAGGGGTTAGTCAGCGCCGCCTGTGGAGGAAGCTATCTGAACAAGAACGAGCACGATGTATGGAAGATCCTAGAACAGATGGCAGAAACCGGCATGTCACAGGCCACAAGGGCCTATCAGTTGTCTCCCTCAATCTTATCCAATGAGACAACTAGAAGGACTGTTGCAGATCTGACTGAGGACCTCATCCCCAGCATGGGGATGATAGCCGACAAGCTTACTATGGTCGAGCAGATCCACAAGAGAGTCGCGGAGATGGAGTCTCTTTCGAGCCTTCCCAAGAAAGTGGAGGAACTCTCTGAAAAGGTAGCTAAGATCAAGCTACCCGCCCCTTCTGCACCACCTGTACCTGTACATCGAGTCCATCTTGTACAGGAACAGGCACCGGGGTCTCAGAGCAGCTGGGATCAGACTTATACCCAGCCGAACCATCATGCACCCCCGTCAGTGGAAACGGAATATGAGGAGCCTCCGCCTGTATACGAGATTAACGGGCTTTGGTATAGCCGTGACCCGCTAGTCCGGCAAATCGAGATGGGGAAGGATCAGGCACACCGCCCAACCCTAGTCTACCAAGAGACCAGGCCCGTCACAATCCCGCGATACCAGTCCAGGCCAGAACAGGGGTACCAGCTGCAGCAGCGCACATACCAGCAGGGGCCAGCACCGTCCCATCAGCAGTAGTTTCGGCACGGCCAGTAGAGCCAGTACATGACAGCATCCACTCAGCAGCCAGCCCAGCCCACCGAATTGGAGTCCCTGACCTTGGCGATCCAGACCTTGTCTGATAGGGTCCAACAAATGCAGAATGACTATCTGGACATGAGAACCGACATCAATCGGGTCTCTCGTGCCCAGGACCAACAAATGGCGCCAAGGACCCCAATTCCCGCACAGGTTCAGGCCAACCCAAACAACATACACCAGGGCCAGAACCGACCTAGAGATCAGGTATATTATTCAGATAATTACTTATCTGAACATGAGATCCTTTCGTACGATAATGTCAATCATATGTCTCTCAGGAGCGGAAGGACCGTGACCATACCTGATCGGGCAAGGGCGCAGAAGGAAGGAGCCTCCGAGAATCTACCTGAGGAGAATTCGGAGGAAGAAGAGGAGGAGCATCACCACCACCATCCCCAGCAGAAGAAGAGGACATCTGAGTCCTCGAAGCAGCATTCCCGCATCCGCGTAGAGTCAGACGACACCGATGAGCCCGTACCTCCATCTGAGGAGGATCGTCCAGAAGAAGCGGAAGAAGCGTCACCGGTTTCGCCTCAGCATTTTCTTTTTGGTCAGAGTCCAAGTCCGAGTCTGTATCAGAGTCAGCATCATGTTAAGAACTCAGTTCCAGCAGTTAATGAGAATATTTCAGTTCCAGAACCTGAGTTGGAGTCAATAATCCCTTTCCCCCGAGCTCTCAAGGGTGGAAAGAAGAAAATCAAAAGAATCCAAAAAGATGACCCTGAGATGGCTGAATTTTGCAATAAACACATCAAGGTCACAATCCCTTTTGACAAGTTTGTGGAAATGACCCCTGCATTCCAAAAATACCTTAAGGTGAGATGCACACCTACTAGGGTTAGCAGGAAGACCAAAAGACGTGTTGAGAAACACGTTTTATCAGTAGCCACGACTTGTGCAATAAAGAACACGTTTCCTCGGAAACGAAGAGACATGGGTGCACACTATGTATTGAGTCATGTTGATGACATCGCGTTTGCACGCACTCTCCTGGACAATGGTTCCTCGATCAACTTAATGCCCACAGCCCTCTATGAGCGGCTTAATCTCGGACCTCTTAGGAAATGTAGAGCTATTCTGCAGTTTGCTGACAAATCCACTAAGAGGTCCCAAGGAGAGTTAAGGAACATTGTGATAAAAGTCGAGGGACAAGAATACATGGTGGACTTCACTGTCCTGGATATGGAAACCGCTCGTAATTGGAGAGATTCCCAGATCATTTTAGGTAGGCCCTTCCTCAGAACAACAGGGGCCTTATTTGATTATAAGAATGGGAAGATTCAGTTCCAAACTCTCGGCGGAGATGAGGAACTTGAGATGAAGCAGACGAGATGGCAGAGACCGGACTCCGAATCCAGCACCGAGTACTCTTCTACTGGAAAAGACTGCGAGCATGTAGACGTAGTTGGGCCATGGAGACAGAACCCAGCCAGCATCGATGTGTGCATCTCCTTTGAAGATGATACAATGCATGAGTCAGTCTGCGAGATCCTCAGGAACGAGTACAGCTCTGAACCTGCATCGCCCTACATCTTCGATGACGTAGAGGCCCAGTTGGGCCTGTCAGTCCTTACATCCTTAGGACAATCGGAAGATGAGGATGACGAGTCGGACGAGGCGTTTGCCGATTGTATGGAAACTTTTGACGATCTGACTCCAGAGCCGCGCTTGGTGGCAGCTATTACAGAACATGATCCAGCCACTTCCAACACCGAACCAGATCAGATTGAGCCAGACTTCTTAGACGATCACACTATTCCTGAGCTCAAACCTCTACCCACAACCCTGAAATATGCCTTCCTTGCGGGCCAAGACAAGAAATTTCCGGTCATTATCAGTTCGCAATTGATCGAGGAGCAGGAATCTCGCTTGCTAGAGATCCTGGAGAAGAACCGCAAGGTAATAGGCTGGAGCATTTCCGATCTCTACGGGATAAATCCCGCTCTGTGTTCACACCATATTTACTTGGAGAACGAAGCCAAACCCTCTCGTGAATTCCAACGCCGGTTGAATCCAAATTTGCGAGAGGTTGTGAAAAAAGAGATAGAAAAATGGTGCGACGCGGGTTTCATTTACCCAATCTCTGACTCTAAGTGGGTGGCCCCAATCCATGTTGTCCCGAAAAAGTCGGGAATTCAGATGACCACCAACGAGGACGGAGAGGAGATCGTGACGAGAGTACCCACGTCGTGGCGCGTCTGTGTGGATTACAGACGCTTAAATGCCGCGACGAAGAAGGATCATTTCCCCTTACCGTTCATTGATCAGATCCTAGAAAGATTAGCGGGGAAAGAATTCTTCTGCTTCCTTGATGGGTTCTCGGGCTACAATCAAGTAGCCATAGCTCCGGAGGACCAGGAAAAGACCACGTTTACATGCCCCTTTGGTACCTATGCTTTCAGGCGCATGCCTTTTGGGCTATGCAATGCTCCAGGTACTTTTCAAAGGTGCATGATTGCTGTATTCGCCGAAATGATCGGCGAATTCCTGGAAGTCTTCATGGACGACTTCTCGGTCCACGACGATTCTTTTGATTCCTGTCTTAGGAATCTGGACCGAGTCCTCAAAAGATGTTGTGAGGTCAATCTGGTGCTCTCCTGGGAGAAAAGTCACTTCATGGTGACGGAGGGCATAGTGTTGGGGCATGTCATCTCCAAGAGAGGAATGGAGGTTGACCCTGCCAAGGTGGACGTGATTAGACGACTCCAGCCACCAACCAACGTAAGGCAGTTGCGGTCGTTCCTCTGGCATGTCAGATTCTATCGAAGATTTATCAAGGATTTTTCCAAGATTGCCCGACCGCTAACTGAGCTTTTAGGCAAAGACACGGAGTTTATTGTAGATCACAAATGTCTTGAGGCCTTTAAGCTTTTACAAGGAATGATCATGGACGCACCCATTCTACAAGCCCCAGATTGGTCTCTACCTTTTGAGATCATGACAGACGTCTCGAATTATGCTGTTGGGGCTGTATTGGGACAAAGAAGAGATGGCGTCCCGTTTGCAATTCACTACGCAAGCAAAGTACTTGATTCTGCTTAGCGTAACTATACAATTACAGAAAAGGAAATGCTTGCGGTAGTGTTTGCCTTGGACAAATTCAGATCTCACTTAATCGGATCCAAGGTAACTGTGTTCACAGACCACACGGCACTACGATATTTGATGGAGAAGAAGGACGCGAAGGCGCGTCTTCTTCGTTGGATTTTACTTATCCAGGAGTTTGATTTGGACATCCGTGATAAACCTGGAAAGAAGAACGTAGTGGCCGATCATCTTTCTCGTCTCGAAGATCTTAACACTTCCGAGGTGTCCCCGATTCGAGACTCCTTCCCTGACGATTCGATTTTTGTTATCGACTCACTCCCATGGTACGCCAATATCATGAACTATCTTGTCTCCAAGAAAGTTCCCGAGGATTGGCCCAAGAGCCAAATCGACCGACTAAAGTCGGATGCTAGACACTACCATTGGGAGGATCCGATCCTTTTCTTTGAAGGACCAGATTGTGTCTGGAGACGTTGTATTCCTCATGAGGAATACCAGAGTGTCCTTTCTTTATGCCATAGCTTAGAGGCAGGAGGACACAACTCCGGGAAGAGGACCGCATGGAAGGTACTTCAGTGTGGCTTTTACTGGCCGACTCTGTTTCGCGATGCCACCGCCTTCGCGAAGTCGTGCCCAGTTTGCCAGAGAATGGGAGGAACCGTTGGTTCCAAGGATGAGATGCCAATGCAGCCGGTCATCATTTGTGATGTCTTTGACGCCTGGGGCATCGATTTCATGGGCCCATTCTCTGTCAGCCACGGGTTCGAATATATCCTCCTTGCGGTAGATTATCTGTCCAGATGGTGGAGGCTATCCCGACTCGAGCCGCAGACAGCATGACTGTCTGTAAATTCATCAGAGAGAACATAATCTCTAGGTTCGGGATCCCTAAAATGATGATATCAGATGGGGGTAGCCATTTTGTGAATCGGGAGGTGAAGAAACTCCTGAAGGACTACGGCATCGAACACCGTGTCGCAAGTCCTTACCACCCACAACCCAATGGTATGACTGAGGTGTCGAATAGGGAGGTGAAAACCATATTGCAAAAGCTTGTCCGCCCGGACAGGAAGGACTGGTCTCAGATCTTGGATCAAGTCCTCTGGGCGTATAGGACGGCTTACAAGACACCGTTAGGCACCTCCCCATTCCGAATGGTATTCGGAAAGCTGTGCCATTTGCCCGCAGAGTTAGTGCACAAATCAGAATGGGCAATAAAGAAGGTCAACTGGAATACACACCTGGGTCAGAAACAGAGAGACATGGATCTGAATGAGCTTGTGGAAGTTAGAAACCGAGCATACGACAACAGTTTGGTGTACAAGGACAAGGTGAAGCGTTGGCATGATAGATATATCAGACGAAAGACCTTTGTTCCTGGACAGAAGGTATGGTTGTTCAATGCTAGGCTGAAGATTTTCCAAGGCAAGTTAAAGTCTAAGTGGAGGGACCGTTTGTCGTCCGTACGGTGCATGCTAGTGGATGTGTCGAGATCTCGGATCTCGCAGACGACGCGCCGACATTCCTAGTAAATGGGCTGCTGTTGAAGCACTTCGTTGAATCCAATGAACAGTTAGTCCATGTGGAGGAGATTGTATTCATGCGCGAGACAGATACAACAGATACACCTCAAGCCGCGTATGAAACCTTGCAGCAATAAACTCCAGCCATCAGCAGCATCTTCGAAAGATTCAGACCGACTCATATGTATATATCATTCTTCCTGTATATCCTATCCTTTACCCCCACGATTCTAGTAACCCATCCCATCCCCATATCATCGAGCCATTATCTTGGACTATACTTAGGATGACCAGATCCTAAGTATAGGGGGGAGGGGTCACCCGAGTCGATTCACTGTACATCCTCCAGATCACATTGGTCCTCATACTCATTTCCTACCGATACTTAGGCTGACCTGAGCCTAAGTATAGGGGGGACCGATGCCCGCATTTATACTCATCCATTTCCCATCTTTTCCTCGTCCGCCCCATTTCTGATCTTCTTCTACACTTAGGATGCCAGAGCCTAAGTATAGGGGGGCGAGATGACTTCTATACTTTTTGTTACTTTTGGCTCTTCTACGCTTAGCACGAGCTATGTCTTTTTCCTCACTCTTCGTGCTCTGAGGACATAGCACACGCTAAGTATAGGGGGGCGTGTATATATTACATATATACTTTACCCATAGCTCGTACTTTCGTGTATTTTTGTATATATCTTACAATAATTACGGGTGGGTAAAAATCGAAAAAAAAAATTTAAAATATATATATATATATAATGAAAAGAGGCTTCTTATTTACTCATGCATATTATATCTGCATCCAAGAAAAAGAAAAAGAGTCTTGCATTTTCATAGCATGACATCTCATCTCATTTGTATACTTTGCATATGCAAAGTGAAAAGCTAGTGGGTTCTGGACCAAGTTATGAGCAGATATCGAGGATGGAAATGATTTGACCTTAATCCACTTAATTTCAGAGGAACCTTATAGGAACTGGAGTTAAGATTTTTCAGGTCAGGTGACTTAATTCTTTAAGTCTGCAAGTCTATGTTCATATGTCATCTTGACAAGCCTGAGTAGAGCACTTAACAACACACACATGACTCCTAGAGACAATGGCTTGACGTGCACCAGCACTTTACACATGGCTCTCTACGGATGAGGTGATGAGGAAGCAGTTTCCTTTAGCTTGGGGTAGCATATGAGGGTAGTACTTCTAGGCGGAACCTCTCTTCTTCTTCTAGTAAAGGAAGTGCATCTCAACTTGGCCTAGTGGTGATGAAGGCTAAAGACAGAAGCAGTGGGTTGCAATAAAGCTTCAAAAGAGGGATAATCTACTGGCTCAAGAGGAAATTTCTTGTATATATGCTGCACCATGTAGATATGTTGTACAGAGGCATGTTATTGAAAAAAAAATGCCAAAAAGAACTCCAAAAAAGTGGTGGGTCGGATTGAAAATTTAATAACCCCACCGGAGTATACGTAGTCAAGAAAAGCAAAAGCTTATGGTCACCATGTTACATCTCATGAAGCTTGCAGCGGGAGACTTAGATACACTGGCTGAGCTTCCAAAAGTCTATACTTCTTCCCCCTCTTCTTGAGCCGGTTGAACTTGAACTTAGAAGGGAATACCCCGCTTCTCGAGGAAAGAGTTGCTAGACCGAGGCATTAGAGTTACCAGGTTGGGGGAGGTTGTTTCTTTGTTACTTCTGAGGTGGGGAGTCATTTATCACTTACACTGCACGAAAAGATTCATGGTCATTAGAGTTTGTGTATGTAGACTTGTTCTGATTAGGTGAGTTGAGGAGTCTTGAATAGAAGACTTGTGGAACTTGAAGTCTGTTAAGTCTTAAACTCAGATCGCAATAAGGTTCCGACACATGATTAATCCAAAGGTCGAGGCAAGCTCTATTTTTAACTTTTGTTCATGACCTTGGTATGGAACCCAATCTCATTTCACTCTTGCATTTCATTTAGTTGCTCGGGGACGAGCAAGGTTTAAGTATAGGGGTTGATGAATCTGTGAGTCATCACTCCAAAAGTCAAAAATAGAGCCTTGTTCCCGAGAAAATAGAGGCATATTTCCCCTTATATTGCATAAATAGCATTCATGCATATATTCATAACTCATGCAGTTTAGCAGCTCATTTGCATTTAAATAAGAAGCCAAAAATCCCCTGTAAAATACCCATGCACTAAAATAACCTCTTCTCTATAATATGTACTCCTTAGTTAATAATATAGGGAAAAAGGCCAAAAATCCCCTTTGTAAAATAGCCAATAAAGTCTGAGAACCCCTGTACATTAGAATGCAAATAAAGCCCTCATGCAAACTCCGAATTAGGTCTACTTACTCTTAGAGTATTACACATTAAAAGACCTTTAAAATGAGACTAATTTCATTGAATTTGGAGCTTGTATGAGAAAGATGGGTTTTTGGGCCACTTTGTATACTATCTATGTATATCTATGTATCCTTGTATTTATCTATCATATTTGACCTCATCTCCATCTTTGGTCAACATGAAACTTGTAGATCTCATCGAGATCTACAACTTTCATGTTTTGAGTTTTTCCAAATTCGGTCCCCTCTTCTCTCTACAAGTGTATTTTTCTCCAACCACTCACAGCAGGCCACGTGGCGCCCTCTGATTGCGCCACGCGGCCCGCTTCCCCTCGCCTTACCCGCCTGCGTCCTCAGCCGTTGGATCTCGCTTCAGATCCAACGGTCCAGCCTTTTCCCACAACGCGCCACATGGCTACACCACAGCCCATCATCTTCGCGCCCCAGATCTAATCCTACCCGACCAGATCTCCCTTGATCCCCACCGTTGGATCACACGATCCAACGGTGGAGACCTCGTCTCCTACCTCTGGGCGCCCCTCTTTCCCACGTCCCTTGCCTTGCGGGAGGGGCGCCCCCTTTCTATTTCCGGCTGCACGTCAGCCTCCCTCTTCCACCGCTGACACCCCCACGACGTCGCCCACTCGTCCCTCTCCCTCGCCGTATACCTTACGCTCCAGCACTCCCACCAGAGTCGCCCCACGTCGACCCCCAACCTCGCCTCGTCACCAGCCAACCCATCACCTTCACCTTATAAATACGTCGCCACCGGCAACGTTCACCCCCATCCGCCACTCCAGAGAGCTTCCCTGAGCTCCGACCTACCAATTGGTGACAGCAATTCGTTGAATCGTTGAGCGAAGAAGGGGATTCGACTCTGGTGAGATCCACGGCCGCCACCGCCGTGCTGCAGCCTCCATCCGCGAGTTGCGCGAGCTCAGGCCACCTACCGACCTTCGAGCGACGACCTGGAGCTCCAACCTGAGCTCCATTTCCCAGGTAGATCCGTCATCCATCGTCCGATCCTTTTTCTTATTTTTCTCCGATTTCTCCGACTCTATTCGCCGCCACCGGTCACCTTCTCGCTTCCAATCCACCTCGACGAGCTTCGCGTCGAAGCTCCCATCCTCGCTGTCCCATCTACACACTCCGACGACGCGTCTCACACTATTCCGACCAACAGCTCCGCCATTTGGCCGGAGCTCATCTCCATCGCACCTCCTTCTCACCGTAGGCCTCACCGACCATCTACATTTCTCCACGAGCACTCGCACGCCTCGGCTATCTCTTCTAACCCCCTGCAGGTACTTGGCTTCTCACTGAACGGAAGCTCGCCGGAGACGCCATCAAGCTTCATCGACATAGACACCTGGGCACTCTCCGACGCTCCTGAGACCACCATCATCTCCGCCTCCACGCCGCGAAGCTTCAGGGCTATCTCCGACAAATCGGAGAGCTTCAGCACCTCGAGGAAGGACGGGTGGAGCTACAACCCGACCGTCGGAGCCCCGCCTTCTCCTCCGCAGGCGGCGGAGGATCGTCGGGGAGGACGAGCAGCTGCCGTTCAATCACCCGATCTGAACGGTCCTCACATCGCCACGCGTCTACATCGCCAACCTTTGGATCGATCTTGATCCAAAGGCCCGTAGCCCGCCACGTCGACGAAGACCGAGCCTCGGCCACAAGCCTAGGCTCGGACAACCCGAGCCTACTCCGAGCCTCACTCCGAACCTCCAGAGAGCCCTAACCTCACTCCGAGCCACCGCAGCCCTCCGAGCCTTGGCCGCCCACGTGAGGAGCACGTGCGGCCTGGGCAAATTGCAAAGAAGCCCCTGGAGCTTTCCAAAATTGCAAAGAAGTCCCTGTGAAGCAGACCCCACGTGAGGAGCACGTGCCCTGTGGAGAATTTGCACAAGAGTCCCCCACATTATAGGTAATTGCATTTGAGTCCCTGTCTGCATATTTGTTTATTGTAAGTTTAATTTCCTGTATTGCATTTACACCCCTGTGTTTGCACGCATCCCTAGATTGCATTTTACATCATTTTGAAATTCTAAAAATTGCATTTTGTTGGAAATTTTGTCCTCTGTCTATTGGTCCACGTGTCATCTTTTTGTAAGTTCATTTGAATTATTAATGAATTAATTGGTGAATTGCTGACATATTTTGCCCAGTGAAACCTTTTGATTTATAGTTAATTCTTTGTGCTTCCAAAATTCATCAAAAATTCACAGTAGCTTAAGGACATCATTTTTAACATACCATAAAAATTTCATAGTATTTTCACGCACATCGAGGCCTAAATAAATTGTTGAGTGATTTTCTTAGATTAATTTTAATTAATTCATTTCACAATGAAATTAAGTTCTGTTAATTTTCCTAGGTCCCTTCTCATTAGAGCCTCCTAGGAGAATTTTAGTTCTTAAAAAAAATTGTGGTTTGACATTTATTAAAAATTAAATACTGAAAATCACCCTGTCTGTTCATTTAATTCACAGTAAATTCATTTAGTGTCGAAAAATTCAAAAAAAATAGTATAGGTCATTTTCATCACCATTAATCATCTGGTCAATTTTCATAATTTTTGGACTTTATTTGGTATCATAATTAAATTGAACACTAAATTGGCCTGCATTGTCTACATAAGTCTGCATAAAAAATTTAAAAAGACCAAAAAAATTACTCCTTGAAAATCACACACTTGGATCCTTGCTTAAATTCACCTAAGGAGACAGATGCCTCCCTGAGATCGACCTTGGACTTCCACCAAGTAAAAAAATATATTGCCGCTTAGAATTAACTTCACATTAATCGATAAGTGGTTTTTGATTAACCCCTCGTATAGGCTACAACGAATCACTTTAATTAATTTGGACATTAGTTTGACCGAATTAACATAGGGTGCAGGGCGGTTGTCAACGACTAATTGGAAATATTCAACATATGAGGTGGTCTCCATTTGACATGGACGTTGTAAATAACCTACCCGCAATTTGCCGAGAAGGAGTGGAGATCTGGATGTCACAAACAGTGCTGATTTGTTTTAACGTGGTGGTGATGCACATGCCTGATCGAATCATGCGATAATTTGATCTGGGCCCCCATATCCCTGAGCCGATGCCAAGGATTTTTTTCCCTGAGCGTCGGACTAGACAGAGGGATAACGATCCGATCGATTGGGCCGACCGTCTCCGTGAGCAGGTACTTCAGTGGAATCGGAGACGACAAACAATTGTGGTGGAGAGAGCATCGCTGGAAACTTTTGAACAACGGGTAACAAGATACATGCAATGGTATTGGCAAATTACCCGACGTTGGATTCAGACATCCATCCCTGCACCACGACTCGCATACGAGCCTTACGCTCCTAGATACAGGCCTGGGGTATGAGCTTCAATTTATCTCGTTGGTTACTTAAATTGATCTCCTATAAGAGTAGTATGTGATGATTTTAATATCACAGGTACAAAGCGTATATGAGACACGTGGGATTCTTGAGCATTACGAACACAACTCAGAATTACAGAATGTTATCGGTTTGTTGGACTCCGCATTGCATACCTTTGGATTGGCGGATCAATTGACACAATACCAACCGCGGTACTCTTATTCCAATGAGCCATCAACATTACCTTTCTTCCCTACAAGTTATGCTGCTGCTGGAACTACCACTGCTGTCGGTACTCATGATGCTGAGGCAGGCCCATCTCAGCCAAGGCCTGCAACACAGACTCAGCTGACGCAACCATCATAGGCCGATGACTTTTGGGGTCTAACCCCCCTACGCAGACAGTCCCCGAGTCCCTAACCACCCATATTACTCCTCCTCAGCCTTTTCTTGGTTTTTCATACTATGCGAGCCAAGAGCGTCTACCTCCGTTCCGTAGTATACCTCAGCCGCGACCGGATTTGATGTATCCACCCCAACAGGAAGATGATCCTCCACAATATCCATTGCAGCATCGCCAACAATCTCCACAGCTTGACAGAGCAACTTCAGTTAGAGAACAAGCACGGGAGTCAAGTGTGGAGAGTGGAAGTACCTCTGGTGGAGGTAGTAGAGGTCATAGGGCTAGATTATCAGGAATATTGCGTAGGGCACGCCATATGTTCGACTAGAGTAGAAATGTATACTCGATGACATTTTCCTAATGACTGTAATGAAGTTCTTAATATTAATGAGATATTTTATTCTATTTTTCTGTTATTAAATGTTTTGTGATGAACTTTTCAATAAGTGTTTCTTATAATGCAATTGATATTTTCTTTAATGAGCACTAAACATTTTCAATATATAAAATATCTTACGCAATTGTTTTGTACCCGTGCAAGTTATGGCAAAAACTCGTTTCACTGCACGTAAGTCGGTGCGTCCGCCCCCGCACAATCAAATTTTGGCAGTACGTCATCCACACACTCCATATGGATCTCGTGGAACACCACCCATTCCACTTGGGTCACCACGACTATCGCTTTCCGTGACTCCACCGGCACCAGACTTTGTGCAGCCCTCTTACCCAGGCCATCTGAGGCCCCTACAGAGTACCCTTTGGAGGAGCAGCGTCTGATGGATCGAGAAGCTCAGTCTACAGAGTCTCCACTTACTGATTACTCGCCTCAGACCATGCCCCCTGCTATGGTCGATAGTTCGTAGAGCGAGACTTCTCCGCAAAATGATATATATGACGAGGAGGAGGATCTCTACGCTGACTTAGCGGATTTACATTACACGATTGCACTAAAATATGCTCGTCTGAGCGTATTACGCGGGGAGCGTGTTCGTCGGAAGTGAATGGGATAAACTCATGTAGTGTTGGAAGTATTATGATGTAATAGTGCTGCATTTTTAGTTGTAATGAAAAATGATGAATGGATGTTCTATGTTTTTCAAAAATAGTACTTACCTCTTTGCACTGTACTTTGGATGTGCTATCTCTTTTATAAGTTTCGCTAAACATAAAAAATATCACACTTTTATAACATGTTTAATAATGTTAAATTTTACAATATCATGTCACTAAATGGTAAATAAATATTACTTACGACTAAATATGAAAAATACCAAAAAATAATAAATAAATAAATATTACTCCTTAACTGCCTGCTAAGTGATTGAGTTCGCGGGGGCTTGGGCACCGATCGGCGTCCCATTCGCCGATCGGCGAACCGTTCTTCGATCGGCGAATGGGACGCCGATCGGTTCCAAGTCGGGGAAAAAAAACCCATGCCCTGACGGGGCATTTGCTCGGAGAGCATGCCCTGTCGGGGAAATTGCTCGGTTGTATATTGTGGAGAGAGAGAGGGAGAAGGAGAGGGAGAGAGAGGTGGGAGGGAGGGAGAATGTGAGAGAGTGAATAAGTGCGAGGAGAGAGAGGGATTGCCTAGGGAGTCGGGCTGAGAGAGGGGCTAAAAATAAAAAACGTAGGGAAGGAGAGAGAAATGAGGATAGAAAGGGAGAGAGACACGTGGATAGAGAAAAAGGGGAAGACAAAGTGCGTGAGGGGATGAGAAACGACAAGGAAGAGGCGCGCGGGGAGGGGAGGATTGGAAATGGGCCACTTGTCACCTAACCCTTAAAAACCCACAAGTAGTAAGTATATAGATTGGCCCCCTTTAATTGCATGTTATTGCTTTCTATATTAAATAGTAAATAAAGAATTGATAATCATATACTATAAATACGATTTTTATCTCTCTCCACATCATTCCTTCATGCATGTCCATTTTTTTTTCTGAAGTTGATCGTGTGAAGGGAGACTTCATAACAATATGTGCATACAACAAATAAAGAGCTTCCTTTATTTTAACTTTTTTATTGCTGAGGTGGAATAGCAGAAATCACGTCTAATACTGTTTCAGGAGTTGTGTTGTAGTTTTTTTTTACTTATTATTTTATTTGATTCGAGTGTATATTAAGGCAAAGATAAATATGTTATGCGGAGTTCTCATATTATATAACTAATAGGATGTTACATGCGCTTCACTGCGTAACAAATTTTAGTTGATCTAATGTGAAATAAATTATTAAGTTTTATATTTCAACTCTAAAAACGTAACTATTAAGGTATCACGCATTTAAAAATGCAGATACAATTATATTGTCAAAAAACTTAACAAATTGATATAATCAAACAATTGTGCATAATGATGCAAATATTTATTTAAAAAGGCCTTCTTCTTAAGATGTTGTATTCCTGCAATGAATATATATTAAAGAAGAATAATAAACCATGAAACCCAAATCAATGAGACTGCGAGTGAGCTAAGCGACTCGGTATCACCTCAATGAACCGAGCATCTTATCATGTCGCTCCTACCTCTTTTCGATGTGACATGCCTCTATACTCGATCACACCTCCCGGAGCTGACTAATAACTAGAAAGTCCAACCTCATGAGTGCAAAGCAGACAATAGAATTCAATGCCTAAACGCAAAAACAAAATGAAATTTAGTTTTAGAGTGTAGCCAAAATAATAAAAAATGAAATGCGAAAATTTGTGATAGAGAATATAAGTATTAAGAAATGTACCTATAGAAATTTTCTGTTGACGAACTCGACACTTCGGTTCGTTAATCTAGGATTTTTAGTTTGTTTTATGGTTCGTAATGTTCTTAGGGCCTGTTTGGTTGCTGGGTTGGAATGGGTTGGGTTGGGCTGGGTTGGGATGGGTGAATAGTAATCTGTGAGGAGGAAGTACCCTTGTGAATAGTAACCAGGGTTGGGCCAACCCTGCCCAACCCTGCCCAACCCTGCAACCAAACAGGTGTTTTATATACCCATATGTAAAGAAGTATAGATACATGTTTATATTTTTTATTTGATTTTATCTTATATTTTTTTATATTTTATGATTTGTTTTACTATTTCTAGAGATTTTCAAGTAATTTTAAGAATTTATTTTTATTTTTAACTTGGTTTTAAAGTTGAAAATAATGTATA
Organism: Ottelia alismoides; assembly: GCA_037367405.1. Lineage (NCBI taxonomy): Eukaryota > Viridiplantae > Streptophyta > Magnoliopsida > Alismatales > Hydrocharitaceae > Ottelia > Ottelia alismoides. The sequence continues at coordinate 568,026 of JAZKJV010003645.1, read as the reverse complement.
AATAAATAGTAGAAAATTGTTTAGTACTTTAAAAATAGTAAATAATAAGAAATATTTCGATTTTATTTTTATACCGTAGAGAACTCAAATATCTTTTAGAAAAGGTATTGTACATGTTTTTATGATTTTTGTGGAATTAGTTAGATTTTTTTTTATTTTTGATGTAAATATGAATTTTTAAGGTTTTTAACATTGATTTTTAGTTTTATTTTGGATTGCTGTTTAGAATATAAAATTTGGGTAATATGAATTTTATGAAATTTTTGGAGTTATATTTTGTATTTTTTATGTATTTTAGAAGTACATAGGTGTTTTTGCTTGATAGATATATTCAATATATTATTTAGTACATATTTAATGTGTTGTTTATTTAATAAATTATATAAGGGGTACACATGTAATATATTGAAACTAATGGGGGTGTACGAGTAACTAAGTAGAATGTGAGGATGGTAAATGCAAAAACAACTCGTAATCATGTGAATGACCATGTGAGGTTGATGCTACATGCACCTGTCAGGTCCTATACGAAAAATATAAAAATGCATCAAGTATACGAGTGCTAAAACATCATGATCCGCACGTGAATGCTCGCATGATTTGAGAAGCACCTGCACCTGTTGGTAAGTAAGATAGTCGGGGGTAATGTTCACAAATCGGCCAAAGTATCTTGTATCACGTGATGTGTACGTGACGTCTAAAGTGGTTGGGCGACATGCGATGTGGCTCTCTCCGGTGCGCTTGATCTCCATCGATTGAAGGGCTTTGAGGCATTGAAGATCTAAGAACAAATAAATAGACTTCGGATCAAATCGTGCGGTAACTGCATTTCATGTTCTTCCCCTATTTTACTCTAGACGACGGTTCTCGATTGAAGCCCGATGAACGCTCGGCTCCAGCGGTGGACTTAATGATGATCACAGGTCTAATCATCATGTGTATCTCCAGTCGATTAACCTCTCGACGAGGTTTTGGATGAGGCTGCACCATCTTCCACAGATGATGAACCTCCCGTTGGATATCGAATATGCAGGTGCTGTTCAGACACAGATTCAATGCTCTAGGCACATCAAGTGCATGCGATGTTTCTTGGATTCGCTCCAGACGACGGCGCTCCTCGATCGCCAACGATTGGAGATGCTACTTTGTACTTTGGATCTTCAACTCCAGATACTGAATTCCTACATCCATGGAATATCAGAAGAGGCTCGAGGGTTAACCTCAGCCCAATGCTAGATTCAAAGAGGGATGGATTGGTTAGGTTCAAATGATGGTGAAGTATTGGAACTCGAAGGAACTCAGATCTTAACGAACCCAAGGTGAGCAGGTTCAGAAGAAGTGTGGATAAGTGGTTCGATAGAGACAAGGTGATCAGAAGTCGAATCGAAATAAATTGAGATCGGATTTGGATGGAAACTCACGGGAAGAGGAAGGAGATTAAATCTGTCATGGAAATGAATGAAATGGATGCGTTTGCTTGGGGAACAAAGCTCGGCGGTGCTCCGATAGTTATGGCTTCGACCATCGATGACTGTGGAGTTATGCAGCGGGTGTTTCAACACGAGATAATCTCGTCAGATATAAGTGACGACAAATGTGAGAACCAACCCAAATAAAAAATTCCTCGCCACGAGAAGGGGAAAACAACACAAAAGGAGAGCAAACGTTTGAAGAGAAAGGGGAGCATGTGTTGAGATACGTGTCAATCAATAAGAAGAAATCCCAGCTTTAACGTAGTTATATAGATATAGATATAGATATATAGATATAGATAAAGATAATTTATAATTTTATTATTCTGAAATCAATTTAACGACGGTAAATCGAGACCGAGCCTGAATGGTTTGCACGAACTCCCCACCGGTAAGGCCGAACATGCAGAGCATCCGCTCGTGCAGAAAGTCTCCGCCCACAAAAGCAGTAAAGCACCCATTTCGTGCGATACTGCAGCTGATCCGCTTGGGCAGAAAGTCTCCGCCCACAAAAGCACCCATTTCGTGCGATACTGCGGATCCGCTCGCGCAGAAAGTCTCCGCGTGATCCACTGCCCCAAGAGAACGCGCTCCCGGAAAAAGCCCTCGGAAATCCCCCTCCATCTCTCCCTTCCGGCGAAGGCTTCGCTCCAATTCCAGGGTTTCTTCCTTCGAATTTCGCGGGCGCGCTCCGGCGTCGACTTGGACGAGGACGGCATCTGCTCACAATTCACCGAAGAACAATCGGAATCCGGCGGATCTTCAGGTAATGGTAATACACGCAGTTGCAGTTACTAGCGGATCGATGCGACACATCCGTTGACATTTTGTCTGATCGAGCTATAACATTTTTTACGGATAAGCTTTCGAAAGTTCGAATCATCCGAGTAATTAAACATCTAAAATAATTTGGAAGGCGTGCCGGATGTGAGATCCGGTCTCTGTGATACCCCGAAATTATTCCCACATTGGTAACGCGGAAACTACCGGTTACCGTTATCGTAGTTGAGCATTTTGATAGGCGGCTTTGGCTCCAGTTGGGTTCAAATCTAATAAGTTATCAGATCAGTTTTAGACGGATCACAATCAAGCTTTAGAATTAGAACGATGCCATTGTCATCTCAAAATTTTATACATACAGTGGCATCATGAGGGATTATGGTTTATATTATTTGGCTGATAATATAAGATTTACACGAGTTGAAGTCGAACAAGTTACAAATCTCAAGTTTTTGTACCCTATATAGGAAATTTCACCTGGTTTTTACCTTTCTTCAGCGCGCAAGCAAAGTGGAATATTCCTCAGATTAGTGTAGCTGGCATTTAACCAACTATCGATGATTTTGTTTGATTATAACTGCAATAGGCCTATTTAACGAAACATATCCTCCCATTATGATGTATATTCCATGCCTTCTTGATTGCCGTCTAGATTCCTGTTCCTTTGCAGTGTTCCACTTTCTGTGAATGCGGTGGTTGTTGGGGCTAACAAGAGTGGTAAGCTTTGCCGGTTTTTATCGTTGGTTCTGGACTTTTCTCGTCCTTCTTGGTCGAGTTTCCAATTGATCGTTTTTCTTAGTCCCGGTCAAGTTCGGAGGAAGTGCTTTATTGTTATTTGCAATATGTTGAATTAGTCTTCTAAAATCTCAAGCAGGAGAGGAATACATGAGCATGAATCAGAGCATGTTATACATTGGTAATTCTGGCAGTGCTGTTGGTTCTCACCATAAATGCTTTGAGGTAGATGCTAGCAGTCACATGTTATAATCATGTGTAGGATAATGCATCAACATGATTTAAGAATAGAATCTATGGTTCTCGGTGAAGCGTCATGGTTCTGTAACTAAACATAACTAGCTGAAGTGTGCTTATACTCAAATTGACCATTTTAACTCGCATTTACCAAATCTGCTTGAATGATGAATCTCAGCCATGATGTAGCTAAAAGTTGTTGTCGACATCCTTTCTTTTTCCCTCTTTTCTTGAGAGAAGTGGTTATTTGTCTAAACACTAAGTTCAACCTGTTAACTTTAAATAAAATATCATCAACAAATTCATAGAATTAGCTGCTTTCTATATGTATAAAGTATGTTTTTGTTGCAACAATCAGGAGCTGAGTTGTATCCACTTAATGGTCTAGTGGTAGTACAGTGTGTCTACCACACAAAAGACTTGGGTTCAAATCCCACTCTTGTAGGGGTTGCGTTAGGTAGTTGACGGCCAACGTAAAAAATAGTCGAATCTTTCAACATGGATTCGAGCAATAATCCATGTAGCCGACCCTACTTATAGTGGGTGAAGGCTTAGTACATTTATTACATTAATCAGGAGCCGAGTTCTAAGGCTAGAAAAGTTTCTAAACATGACATTTAACGTAGGACTAGCAGGTAAGTCCAAACTTTATCACTAGTTCTTGGTACAATTTTATAGCCTCTATATATTTGTTAACATTTGAAACCATTTTGAGTAATTTTTTTACTGAAACACTGATTTTTTAGATTTTTATTATATATAGACTTCTTAAGTTATACATCTTTATCATTCCAAAAAAAAAAGTTATACTTTTCCTCAAATAAAAAGGTATATTTCTCCATTGGTTAGCTTTCCACAGCTCTACACACAGCAATAACTGTTTTACCTGCAGTTAGGATTGGAAAATCATGCAAGACTTTTCATCACACCGCTTTGATTTTTTCTCACTTAGGGAGAACAGGACGAATGTGGAAACAATATGACCTGGTTGTGCGATTTGTGGATGAACAAAGGGTGTTTTCTTGATAATTAGTTACCGTCAACTTTGCAAGAAATTAATTTGTTAAGCTCCAGCTTAAGCATTATGTGATGCTCAAGGTTTAAAAACCTGGAGTAATTCAACCCAAATAATGTCCCTCCGACATGTATCAAAATTTGGAGGGAAAAACCTTGTTATGCTATAATTACCGAGACTTGCAAGTCCGACAAGTGATATTGGCTTATTCTGCTGAATTTGGCTTAACCAAATTTGGCCAGTGATGGGTGGATCAAATTGGGAGGGGATTGAGTTATAAGGCTATCTAGTTTAGCTTGAACCGGCTGCTTTCATGATCCTTGGGAAGAATTTCTTGAACTGATTAGACTCCGTTCATGCTTATTCATGAAAGCTCAATTAGTAGAGTTCTTCATGTTATATATTGTTGCTAGCATTATATCACGACAATTTGGGTGATGGGTTGAGCTTTCGTTTTAGTTAGTTATATATTGTTGCTACATTATATCATGCCAATTTGAGTGATGGGTTGAGCTTTCATTTTGGTTTGATGATTGGATTGAAGGCGGTGCGCTGGATGAATGCTTCCCTCGGCTCATGCTCTCTCTATAAACCCATGTGCTCTTGTGGCTGACGTGTGGGATGGCCATGACTTTTCCTATCTTTCCGCTCTGACTTGTCGAATGTTGCTGTTGGTTGAGACCTCAGAGGATGTGGCTGGTTTCACAGAGTGAAGAGATCGTTGGTGTTGGCAAGATGAGTGTTTCTCGGTTGGGAAAGCGTACAAGGTGTTGAAGGGGTCCTAGACCTACGACCTCGGTGGCCCTGAGGCAGATTGTATAAGACTTTGGACCTGGAAAGTACTGATACGAGTAAAGATCTTTCTATGGCTGTGCGTAAGAGGTAGACTGATGACAGGGGTCCGGGTAGCAGGATTCTTCGCGAACGTCAACACATCTTGTTCACGATGCCATACGGGGGTGGAAGATGCAGATCATCTATTCTTCATGTGCAGGAGCTCGGCGGAGGCTTGGTCGCTCTTTGGGGATCAACAGGTCCGGTGTGATAGTAAGGAGGGCTTCTGGGAGTCCATTGGAGAAGACTGGAGGGGCTCAGATAAAGAGCGATCTGGGTGCTTAGCGGTTCTTTGGGCAATTTGGATTGCCAGGAATGGGGTTGTATTCAGAGGGTACATAATGCGTGGTGAGAATGTTGTGGTGCATGCCAATGTGCTTGCTGATAGTTGGGTGATGTAATCTCTTTTGCTGATGGTGCCTCATATATACGGCTTGTAATCATGTTTAAGGGAGATAAATGGTGAAGTTTTTGGGCACACACCTATACGGTGGAGGCCCTTTTTTCTTTAAAAAAATTATATCACGCCAATAGAAGGTTTATTTCATTCTTTCATTTTACTAAATTCAAACCACCAGAGTGGCATACTGGCATCTATTATGGCACATGTCTCTTCAATTTTAAATAGGTGGATCTATGGCAAGCACATGTTTTCATTACTAATACGTGACTACACTTATGTCTTAAATGCCAGATTAGACCATGGGGCAAGCATTTTGTTGTATTCAAGTGGATCAGTCCAATGTAGCTATCAAGGAAACATTTGGAAAGTTCGATGAAGTTCTTGAACCAGGATGCCATTGCTTGCCATGGATATTTGGTAGTCAAGTGGCTGGCTACCTTTCCCTCAGATTGCAGCAGCTTGATGTTCGGTGTGAAACAAAGACCAAGGTTTGCACCTTCTCTATCTGTTTTCCCTTGCTTATAAAATTTGTAGCAGACAGTTCATCATTGCTTTTGTTAATTTCCTGAATAACTTTCTTCGAGACTGAGTATAATACACCGTGGTTCTACCAAGATTGTTTGCTTCATCTTTTTAACAAATGCCATCACTTTATTATATGGACCGTTTTGCACAATGATTTGCATGTCGATCTGCCCTGAATTCTTTGCGAGCGAGCATGTGTCAGAGGAGGTGGTGCTGCTTTTCTGAGATCCCATTTGACCTTGAGTTTGTGATTGTACCTAACCTTGGGAATTCCAGAATTGAATAGTAAAGTTCACCCCCTGACCTCTCCTAGAATCTATGACAATCTGTTCATAACATATATTGTCTTTTGTGGCTCCTGGATTTTGTTACGGATTTGCAACTTATATTCTTTTTAAGATTTTTATCATTTAGAACTTGTTCCCTTTGACAATTAAGAACTATCCCTTCATCTTTCAATCTCCATTTTCAATTTCCATTGGAAATGTAGCAAAATACAGCTATTGCATGCTTCTAATACGTGGTGGTCCTGAAAGTTTTGGCTACCTGATTGGCAGCCCTTGTACAAAAAATATTCCTAGTTATTTTTGCGATTCACATAGAAAAAAGAGATTTTCACGTGTGCCTCTTGTAAACATTGCAATATCAATTATGCTTTTCCCTTTTTAAGAATATCAGGTAGCCAAAACTTCTTGCACCGTTATCACTTGTACTCTTTCATTAGTTTGGCCGTCAATGACTTGAAATAAACCATGGTTTATTCAAATCATAGAGTGGTTAAGAGGGGAATAATTGGCAACTCACTCCCCTTTCCTCCTCCCCCAGCTCAATCCCAATGCGTCTCACCTGAGCTCGTTCATGTCGACTCTTGCTGGAAAAGGTGCTTCACTAGTGGGCTATATCGGTGCTACTGCTTTGCTGCGTGGTGGCTATTGCTCTTGGATGGATGAAAATACAAACGTTTTGATTATTTGTTGGATGGGTGAAGGTGGAGTAAAGAAAGAGAATAAAGAGGAGGAAGAAGAAGAATTGAGGAGCGAAGGAGGAGGAGGGACAAAAGAGGAGGATGAACTGAAGGGGGATGGGGCGACGGAGGGGGAGGGATTGGAGGAGGAGGTGGTCGGAGGATGAGGGGCTGGAGGGAGAGGGGGCAAAGGAGGAGGTGGTTGGAGGAGGAGGAAGGGCTAGAGGGAGAGGAGGTAAGAAGAGTGAAGGAAGAAGAAAAGGAGAAAAAAAGACGTGTCTATCCTCAATTTGTTATCTAATTACCCATGTGTCCCTAAAGTTAACGTCCATTTGGGATAGGGATGGACGGCAACTAATCTGAGGGGAACAAGTGATCATTGTGAAGAAGCCAGGGTCAGAACTGATATTCCAAAAAAAGGAGGGGCATAACTGATATGCAATATCTATGGAGAGCATAACTTATAAAAACCCTAGAAAAAATGTTTGTTATTTATGTTTGGCAAACAAACTGTGTAGTCTTTGCCAAAGCTTTGTCATTTCTCCCCTCAGAAACCGCCTCTTCCCCTATTCTCCCTTTATGTTCTCTCTTCCCCATTTTCAAAAATCTCACTGCTCTATCTTTTCTCCATTCCCGTCATTCTTAAGCACACGATGGGCTCAAAAAAGCCCCATCTCCCATGTACTTTGTTATATCTCTCTACTCAGCTATCCCTTTTTACTACTGGTTTTTGAAAAAACTAAAAAATATCTTTTTTTCTGTAGACACACCCATCTATTGGTTTTATCTCTTACGTTTCACCTTAATATTGAACCAACTCACTAACCACAGCTACATCCTTGTTTAACTACACAACATCGATTATCAGATGTAACCGAAAATTGCCAGCATTATCAAATGCTTGTCAAATGTTGTTAGTTATTTTAATTTAAAGTAATGTCCTTTTATACTAATTAAGTTCACTTGTGAGAAGTCAAGGTATTTAGTGCTTCATTAAGCTTATTAGTTTGTTAAGGGCCTTTATACTTTTGCAAATAGGAGACATTACAATTTTCATACATCTTTCATAAAGAGTCACCAATTTTTGTGGTTCCTTGTGTGGGAGTTGAAGTGTCACTATGCTTTTTGTTGAGAAAAGCTCTATTCATAGACCCTAGGGGCTTATCGATCATCTAATGTATCATTGTAACCCTAACCCTAGGTCTCTCCATCTATATAAGGAGCCCTAAGGATCTCTTTTCAAATACAAGTGTACAAGTCTATTTTTCGACTTGGTATCAGAGCGCGTTTCGCTCCATCGTCACCCCGCCCATCTCTCCCTCCTCCCGACTCCACGATTCAACCCCTGAATCCGCGCCCCTCCGCCCCGCCTCTCACATCCCCATCACTGATTTCCAGCAGCCACTATCCCCGTCTATTCCTCAGTTAGCGGTTCACCACCAAACAAATACCACCCTACCACCATCCAACTTCTCCTCTAACATGATATAGGGAAGTTCCATCCTTGTTAGGATCCTTCAATACGACAGGTTTGGCTTCTTTCATCGACAGTGTCACAATCAGAAATGATGTCGCATGGATATAATGGAGGGAATACCTGACTACCCTCGTTTGGCTCGATCCCTAAATTGGTCGAGACCAATTATCCCAAGTGGTCCCGCATGTTCCTTATGATCGTACATGGATATGACAAGGGACACATTTTTTTGGCATCAAAGCCTGTTGGAAAGACATGAAAAACAACTCGAGCAAAAAATGACAGAATGGTCAGTTCTTGGATCATGGTCAGCGTCATTGACAGGATTGCGGATGAGCTCGTTTACTAGAATACTGCTTACGATATGTGGACTTCCCTTCAAGCTATATACGGTCAGAATAAGAATTCAAGAAGGATGTATCAGACATACTTTGACATGCTAAATGCGAAGCAAGTAAGATGTTCACTATCAGAATACCCTCTCTCTTAAAATCCCTTTTTGAGCGATATATTGCTTGCGTTACAGGTTGCACATGTCCTACTAAAAACAACATCGCCAACAAATGGTAGTACTGGTATTTCTTGCCGGACTTGATTCAAGTTATTCTGCAGCTCGTGATTAGATGCATCTCTCTCCACTATTGAGGAAGCATATAGTACCTTGAGTCACCTTGCTCTTCCTCATACGAGCATTAAAACCAATAATCAAGGACAAGTTTCTGCCCCGGCTGCCCCATATGGGCGAAGGTGTCGTGGATCTTTCCGGAACCGTGGTTGAGGATGCTTTACTCTGGGACGAGGTCGTAGCGCAATACAATGTACTTACTGTCACAAGTTTGGTCACATAGAAGCTATATGCTACAATAAGCAGGTATACCCTACTCCTATTGCTTGAGTTGCCAGTGAAGGAGATGACCCTCCGGTAAAGTTCCTAGACGAGACTTTGATGATCTGATGCGACATCTCAACAGGTTACAATCGAATGAGTTCTCTACCTCATTCCCTTGTCGATACTACAGACACTGCAACATTGACTCGTTCAGGTATCTTTATCGCATCTGCAAATAAAAATTGCGAAATCCGAATGGTTGATTGATACATGTGCCTCCACTCATCTATGGGGAGAACATACCCTCCTGCTACAGATGTACAATGCCCCCCTTGGACGGTCTATACAGGTCGCTAATGGATGGTTTTCCCCAATAAAAGGAAAAGGCAATGTCTATCTAACTCCTAATATCAAACTCAACATTGTTTTATTTATTTCAGATTTCCCATCATTCTTCTTTCAGTTAGCCAGATTTGCAAGGAACTCAATTGCCGAGCAATATTCAACTCCGTTTCTTGTGTTTTCTAGGACATACTAATTGGGAGGACGATTGGTGCAGACCGTGAAGAAGGGGGGTATCTACCACCTTGACCAGTCCTCTGAGACAACTCCCTACTCTGGGACTCCTTTCTCTGCGTCCTTTGGTGCTATCTAGCACCAACATCTGGGTCATCCTTCCATTCACAAGCTTCAACGGGGTCTTCCCCAATTCCATCGCACTGTCAGCCTAGAGCACGAGGCTTGCCAACTGGGGAAGTATCACATGAGCTCTTTTCCTTCGTCCAGTACCATTCATTTTAGTAGTCTATTTGAACTCGTTCATCTTGACATATGGGGACCTTGCATTATCCTGAGCGACTGTTCGACTGTGGAATATATTATTTGGTTCTTATAGGTGATTTTTCTGGCATGTCTTGGTTTTTCTTGATGAAAAATAAATCTAATGTCTCTCAAATCATTGTTCAATTCATACACGAAATAGAGAATCAATTTTGTACCACCATAAAAATATTTACATTTGATAATGCTAAGGAGTTGGTCTCACATGACATGCGGTCCTTTTTGTTATCTCAATGGATTTTGCATCAAACCATTTGTTCTCATATATCCCAGCAGAACGGAGTGGCAGAGCGTAAACATAGACATATCCTTGATATCGCACACACAATGCTCATAGATTATCATGTGCCATCTACTTATTGGGATGATGCCGTACTGATCGCCACGTTTCTTATTAACCGTATGTCATCTAGTCCCATTGACGCGCAGATACCTATTGAGGTTATTTTTTCAGGAAAAGCCATATTCCATGTTCTGCTAGTAGTCTTTGGCCGTGCCTCTTTTGTTCATCTTCTTGGTCCTGACAGGGATAAACTCTCTGCTAGAGCAGTCAAATGTGTTTTCCTGGGTTATGCTCGAAATCAGAACGGTTATAGATGCTATGACCCACATTCCAAGAGACACTGCATAACTAATGATGCTACTTTCTGAATATCTTCCCTACTACTCTAGGTCTGGCACGCATGTATCACCTTTACCAATTATCACTGCTCTACCTGTTCCTCTTCCTCAGGTTGATCACACCCCTTCTACGCATGAACCATCTCCTTAGGTATGTCCCTCGATTGAGTTTTACAAACTGAAGACATCATTTGTCAATGGATACATATACAAGTACCTCCAACATCTCAGGGAAAGCCCCAAATGACATGCCTATAGCACTACGAAATGGGACCAGACAATGCTCGATACAGTACGAAGCATCCAATATCTACTGACTGCTGTTGTGAACTTCTCTGGACTTGGCTCTACATACAGACAGTTTGCCCAAGCAATCTCCAGTATAGTTATCTCTCGTACTCATACAGAGGCAATTCATGACTTCCAATGGCGCTTAGCAATGGAAGAGGAGATGTCTGCCTGATCTCTCGGGACACCTGGATACTTGTTGATCCACATGGAGACAATAGAATTGTCGGATCCAATGGGGTTTTTACAGTAAATTGCAATCCAGATGGATCTGTTTCTCGTTACAAAGACCGACTTGTGGCAAAAAGGTTTATGCAAACTTATGGTGTTGACTCCTTTGACACTTTCTTGTCAGTTGTTCGTCTATCCACTATACAGATCCTCATGGCAGTGGAACATCTTGATTGGCCACTGCATTAACTAGATGTGAAGAATACATTCCTTTATGGAAACCTTCAAGAGATTGTGTATATGCAGTAACCACTCGGCTTTGAGGTTCAAGGGGAGTGCCAGAAGGTTTGCCTACTACGCAAGACCATATATGGCCTCAAACAGAGCCCTTGCGCATGGTTTCTAAAATTATCAGAGTTACTAGAGGCTCAGGATTGACCAAGATAGATCTGAATGAAGGCGGAGAATCCATGTAGCCGACCCTACTTAATTGTGGGAAAAGGCTTTGTTGTCGTTGTACTAGAGAATCTGAGCCTCATTCGATCTTCAACGGGTCATTCTTTATTCATACGGAAGAATGAAAAAGGAACTGTAGCTATGCTGGCGTATGTGGGTGATGTTATCCTCAGAGGATGACCATGATGGTATTGTAGAAGTGAAGAAACAACTAGCAGAGCAATTTATGATCAAGGACTTGGGGCCACTAAGATACTTCATAGGGATTGAAATAGCAAGATCCTAGCAGGAATAGTCATGTCTCAACGAAAGCTACTGACATGCTCCAGGAAACTGGGATGCTAGGATCCAAGCCGGCTGAGATACCCATGGATCCTAAGAGACACATCTACGAGGTAGGTGATGTTGAAGATGGTGGTCGATACGTGCGTCTAGTGAGTAAGTTATTATATCTTACCATTAGCCGACCAAATATCTCTCCCGCTATCGGAAAATTGAGCCAGTTCATGGACTTCCCTACTTCAACTTACTATGATGCATGCATGATGGTTCTAAAGTACATTAAATCATCTCTAGGGAGATGTCTACTGTTCACCAAAGGCAACAACTTCGACCTCATGTCATATTCAGATGCAGACTATGGAGGATGCATGATGGATAGAAAGTCCACTACATTGTTCTGTACTTACATAGCAAGAAACTTAGTCACTTGGAGAAGCAAGAAACAAGCAGTGGTTTCTCGCTCGAGTGCTGGGAGTGAATATTGAGTCATGTCTCAGGCTGCACCAGAATTAGTATAGATTCGATCTGTACTTACAGATCTTCATATCGCTCCCAACAATGTCATGGAGCTCAGGTGCGACAATCAATCATCAATGCACATAGCCAACAACCCTATGTTCCACGAACGCACTGAACATGTGGAAATTGACTTCCACTATGCCTGAGATCTGATACAAAAAAGGCTACTTCATACTCACCATGTACCTTTTTTTGATCAGACGACATATACCTTCACCAAACTATTTGCACGCATACAGTTCGAAAAATGTTGTAACAAGTTGAGCATGATTGATATATATGCTCCAGCTTGAAGGGGCGTGCTGAGAAAAGCTCTATTCATAAACCTTAGGGGCTTATCGGTAATCTAATGTATGAGACAAATTCCGTTGTAACCCTAATCATAGGTCTCTCCATCTATGTAAGGAGCCATAGGGATCTCTTTTCAAATACGGGAGTACAAGTCTATTTTTCAATTCTTTTAAAGGTACCTTTTGTAATAGAAAGGGTAAATGGTGATATGAAAGTTTGCTTATATTTGGATTTATTGCTTCCTTATCCTTTTTGGTTCATTCTTCCCCAACCCTTGCTTTATGCTCCATGTGCCCCTTGTTACCATCCCCCTCTCATGACACATCCATTCTCTCTACCATCTTCAGTTTTTGTTTCTTCATATAAATTGCATTGATTTCGGATTTAAGCAAGTTTCTATGTAGTTCTTACTTGTTGGCGATTTGCAATGACACACATAAGTGTGGTGGTTGAGTTCTTTAAACTTATTTTAGAGGGAAAAGAATGAATTACACTAACGAGAGGCCCTCGTGTTCTCCTACAAAGGAGAGAAACCTATTGGTCAAATTACAGGACAAAGACAAACTAAATAGAAAATAAAAAAACAATACTAAAGATAACATATATCTCAACACTCCATCTCAAGTTGGAGCGTAGATATCGATCAGACTCGGCTTGGAACAATACTGACAATGCCCTCTGGTTAGGGACTTAGTAAGAACATCTGCTGTTTGGTCTCCAGAGCTGACATGCGTAGTGGTAATAAGATCCTTCTGTATCATGTCACGAGTGTAGTGACAATCCACCTCTATGTGCTTCGTCCTCTCATGAAAGGTTGGGTTGTTCGAAATAAAAAGAGCAGCCTGATTGTCACATTGGAGGTGCATGGGAAGAGGCACATCCATAGTTAGGTCAGCAAGAACAGATCTGATCCACATCATCTCTGTGATAGCCTGCGCCATGGTCCTGTATTATGATTTCTGACTCAGTGCTCGATTTGGCTACCACTGTCTACTTCTTGCTCTTACATGAAAGTAGGGAATTCCCTATGAACACATCAAAGCCTGATGTAGACTTCCTATCCTTTGGACACCCAACATAATCTGCATCTGCACATGCTGTAACTGAAAGAGATGTGCCTCTGCTGAAAAGAAGTCCCGTACTAGATGAAGTCTTCAGATATCTCAAAATCATATGAACTGCATCCATATGTGCCTGTCTGGGCTGCTCCATAAACTGACTCACTTTGCTCACGGCAAAGGATATGTCGAGCCTGGTAATAGTTACATATAGTAGCTTGCCAACAAGCTCCCTGTACCTTCTCTTGTTGACCTCTTTCGTGTCATTATCATATAGCTTCATGCTCGGGTCAATAGCTTCATCTTTTAATAAAGAAGAAGGGGCGAACTCCACGCCGTGTCTCCCCCGATCTGTTAGACTTCAAAAAAAAAGAGTAGTGGTAGAACTGCAATCTGCCATGCTTGTCTTTGAAAGAAGATCTGTAAGACTGTAATGTACTTCCTCTGGGTCATCACAAGACCTCGGTGGTTCTTGACAAACTCCAATCCAAGGAAGTAACGTAGATGCCCAAGGTCCTTCATCACAAACTGTTGGCTTATGAAGTCCTTGGCATCGTGAATGCCCTGCCCGCATCCCGTGTAACGATAATGTCATCAACATAAACAAGAATGACAACAATACCTCGGTGGGTCCTCTGCACAAACAAAGATTTATCGGTCGTCGATCATACAAACCCCTGCTGCTCTATCAAGTCCGAGAGCTTCTGGAACCATGCTCTTGGACTCTGCATAAGGCCATAGATTGCCTTGTGTATCCTGCAAACCTTCTGGCACTCCCCCTCAGCAGCAAATCTAGGTAACTACTGTATGTAGACCTTCTCCTGTTGATCACCACAGAGGAATGCATTCTTCACATCAAGCTGGCAAAGGGGCCAATTTCATGTCACAACAACAGAAAGTAGAATACGCAGAGTAGAATGTCTGGCAACTGGAGAGAAAGTATCATGATAGTCTGCCCCATATGTCTGAGTGAACCCACTTGCCACAAGCAAGGTTTGAAAAAATGAAATGCGGAATGAGGCGTTTTCCCTGGAGATGAGGCGAGGCGTAGCCTCGAGGCGGTCGAGGCGTAAGCCTCAATTTGTATAGGAAAATACTTATAAAAACTATAATAAATATATTTACTGATGAAATTATCTTAATTGACATATATATAATATATAACATTGCAATATATGATGAAATTATGAAGATAAAAACGCGAAAGAAAGGATATATAAATTCCATAAACATATATACTAAATTTCTACCCAATCAAAAATAGAATCATTAGCTATAATTGTCATTAAAATATTTAAAATATCAAAGACAATATCTTTTTCGTTAAAAATATTGAGGTGCATAAAAATTATGATTAGATGTACTTGTTATATGACTAATATATAGAACATGACAACATTGACACGCCTTGAATGTAATCTTGCTTTTTTCTAGTTGCTATATTACGTTGCTCATTATGTCACCTCTCTTAACACTAGCTTTTCTTTAAGCTTTATGGATTGTGTATTTAAAAGTGCAATATTAAAAATTTCTTGAAAAAATTAGACAAGTTTAATGCTCAATATGAATATGAACAAACTTAAAATTCCTAGTATTCATCTTGTAAATATATATTTTAGAAAACTTTACATTTATAAGCATCTAAAACTACCAATAAGACAATTTAAATCTTTAAAAAATGATTTAAATTCTAGAAAACGCCTCACAGACTGCCTCGCCTCGACAGCCTCACCGCCTCGGACCGCCTTGATCTTCTGAGGCGTACGCCTCGAGGCTAAAAACCACTGCCTCGACCGCCTCGAGGCTAGCCGTTTAATACCATGGCCACAAGTCTCGCCTTATAGCGATCCACACTGCCATCTGCACTGTATTTCACAGTGAACACCCATTTGCATCCCGTAACAGATGTATCAACTGGAGCAGAAACATGACTCCACGTACCATGTGACTATATGCAGCCATCTCCTCCTCCATAGTTAACCTCCACTGACTGTCCCGAAAAGCCTCCTGGTATGTCTGTGGTATCTCCACGACAGATACTGCCAAGGTAAACTTCATGAAATCCTCTGACAGTCCGCTCAAGGAAACCTGGCTGCAAGAGGATAAGTAGCACACTTTCGTTTCGGCTTGCGCATAGCAATCAATACATTAAGATCGTATGCCAAGTCCGTGACATGTGAGTTCCCCTCTTGAGAGGGCACCTGCTCATCCTATATGGAATCCTGCTTTACAGACAACGCAATAGTGCCATCAGTAGAAATAATTAATGTGCTCATTACATACTTGAGGCATGCTAGATGACGGGCAAGACCTGTGACCAAGAGGAACAGAGCGAGGTCTGCGAGTAAAAACACGTGGTAAAAACTGAGTTACAGTATAAGGTGGAGCTACAGGAGCAGGTGGTAGTGGTGGTAGTGGTGTGACAGTTGGAGGTGGAGGCATGTAGATCTCATCGTCAGAGTCAAATGGGGCCAGTCTGTCACATGTATGAGAAAAATACATGACAGACTCAAAAGAAGTGACATCAGCACTAACAAAGTACTTTCGCTTGAGCGGATCAAAGAAGCGGTACCCTTTCTGGGTACGAAAGTAGCCAACAAAAATACACTTGATAGCTCTAAGAGAGAGCTTGTCACGACCAAGAGAGATACCATGAATAAATGCAACAGAACCAAACACACTAGGTGTAAGGGAGAAAAGATCCTTCTCGGGAAATGCAATCGAGAAAGGAATCTTCTCTCCCAACATAGACGAGGGCATGCAATTCACAAGATAGCATGCAATGAGGACATCATCTCCCTAGTAAGCATGAGGAGCACGACTCTGTATCAACAAGGTTCTGGTTACATCAAGTAAATGATAGTGTTTGCGGTCAGCAATACCGTTCTGTTGAGAGGCATAAGCACATGAGATATGATGAACAATGCCCAGAGATATAAGGAACTCAAAAAGCTGTAAAGTGCAAAACTCTAAAGCATTATCAGAATGAAGATATTTGACTTTTGCAGAAAATATTCCTTATCTCATTAATAAAAGATTTGATCACAGATCCAGCCTCATATTTATTCTTCAATAAAAAGATCTAAGAAAATCTAGAAAAATCATCAATAACAACTAGATAAAAACAGTGTCTCTGGTGATCAGGAACACGACTCAGACCCCAAATGTCTAAATGTAGGAACTCAAATAGCTGAGAACTGCTCCTACTATGACGGGATGGAAAAGAGAACGGTGATGCTTCGCAAGTTGGCATGCATCACACTGCAAGGAGGATCTCATAGATATTTGAGAGAGAACATGGCATATCTTCTGCAGAGGAAGGTGTCCAAAACAAAGGCATTACATATATGGTGAGACTGGTCTAGTCGGTATAGTAGAAACACCAGTATGAGGAGGTAGGACCAATATGTAAAGCCTCCGCAGCTCATGACTACATCCAATTGCGCTACCCGTGAGTATGTCCTGAAACACAAGAGACGAAGGGTAAAAAATGGCACGACAATGCATATCCTTAGTAATTTGACTAATGGAAAGTAAATTCATCTGAAAGTCAGGAGTATATAAAACATTCTGAAGGCACATGGATGTTGTCAAATGCACCTCCCCTGTCATGTAATGGGTAAGTGGTCGCCATTAGCAATGCCAACCCATCTGTTAGGTAGTATGGTCCTGTAGGATCTCAGCTGCGCTCTGTCTCCACACAAGTGGTGTGAAGTACCATAGTCCATAATCCACTTTGTCATATCTGCACCAGTACAACCAGTAAATGCATATGCGATACCTAAGGAGCTCGTGGAAGCTCTGGCTGCTGCTGCAGTATCTGTAGTGGTGGTGCCAGCAGTAGAAGTCATGATCCCTCGAATGGAGAGACAATATCATCTAGTTGAAGATCAACCTAGGAAGCTGTAGTCTCTGAAGGTGCAATCTATTCAGCTACACTATCAGAAGCATGATATCCATGTTTCAGGTAGCATGTATCCTCTGCATATTCACGTCTACGAAGGGCCACGCTGGCGTCCACCGCCTCTACCATGAGGGGTGCATCATATGGATTGGATCATCCCTCCACGTCCACGAGAAGCGGCCATCGTTGAAGAGGGTGAAGAAGCGACCGTAGAAGACATGATAATCCATGCTGAGACAACTATAGGTCTCCTCTATGGGAGGTATGGTAGCTCTGGTAAGGAGATGAGTACGTGCAATATCATACTCTGTATCAAGTCCGGCCATGAACACTCCAATCATTGTGGAGTTCCTATACATCTTCTGATGCTCAATGATGTCGTAATATGCATGTAGCTATGAAGCTTCTTAAACATGCTGCGGAGCGGAGAGTAGTACACGTGCAGAGGACGATCATTCTGCTTGGCATTGTAGATTATCGAATTGTAATTTGTAGCTGATGAATCTTGGCCTCATTCTTCGCTTGAGCATATGTTGATGCCAAAGTATCCCACATCGCCTTGGCGGTGGGCTGATTTAGAATATCGTTGGCTATCTCTGTGGTAAGGGTATTACACAGCCAAACTCGCGCATACACGTCATCTTGCTTCTAAAAGCATTTGCCTCAGCCTTATCTGTTGGCTCTGGATCTGTCAAGATGTGCTCCTTGTTGTTGCACTGCATGAGGATGCGGAGTTGAATAGACCACAAGTCATAGTTGGTCCCATCCATATTAGTGATGGGAGCCGTGCCCTTGAAGGTTCTGGATGAAAAAATATCACTCTTGTTCTCTGACATGAGGGAAGAACCGCAGACCAACTGAACTCAACTGAGTATATCGAAATGAACAAGTCTACACGATCATACAGAAGATTGGTTGTACGTGTAGACTCATATAACCATCCTCATCAATCTTTGCTGCTCTCTGAGGCTGTAAAACATGATTTATAGGTCTAGAATCGCGTTCTCCGGTCAAAATCAGACCAAATCGAATCTCAAATCAAGCTGTAGGGGTGTACGGAGGGGCACGGGAGGTCTGACGGCGGCTTGAGATAGTCGGAGTGGGTCCTGGGCGGTCTAGGATTGGGCCGGATGCTGTCAGGAGGAGCTGGGGGCGACTGCCCGAGCAGTCGGGGACTAGAAGCCAATGGCCTTAGGGTCAGGGATAGCCGGTCGGTGGCCTGGGGCAGTGAGCGACGACCCTAGGCTGGGTGGCAGCCTGGGCGACAACCTGGCACGGAGAGGAGGTGGGGCGGGGGCTGGTAGGGTTATGGTTAGGGTGGGATACGAGAACTCTGGTGTAGGACCGTCGCTCCGATACCATGTGGAGGGAAAAGAATGAATCGCACTAATGAGAGGCTCTCAGGTTCTCTTATATAGGAGAGGAAGCAAATTACATGACAGAGACAAAATTAATAGAAAATAAAAAAAACAATACTAAAGATAACAAATATCTCAACACTTACAAAATGCTATAATCTCGTGACATGGCCAATTATTGCTTCGTCACTAGAAGTTTCTCTGCCAATCATAGCCCCTCCACAACTAACATTACCATCTCCTATCACAACCCCCGCCTCGTTTTTACATGATATCCTATGCCATCTCTTATATGCCTACCACTTCCTCATCAACCTCATTTACCTCATCTATTCATCACCCATCATACTTATCCATCAATTGGTTCAACTTGCATCATTGGACCCATACAACCACGATAATTCCCTCCTATATTCGATGTCACATGTCACCATCGGTATCACAATTCATATTTCTCTTCCACTTTGTCAATATCATAGTTCGTACTTCCTCTTCCGCCACTATTGTCGTCTTTTTATATTGACTCCATCCCCAACTCTTCCTTTTGGTATTTGAAAGCTACTGCCTTGTAGGCTTATTCAAGTTGTTGCCACACTTATAACCATTTGCAAAGCCACTACCTTGGTCACCCAAAGCCGACACTTGTAACATTTTTCAAGCACTTACTCATCAATGACAAGTTCCTGAATGAGGCAGAGTTTGATGTAACCCAAAAAATTTAACATCATCATATTTTTAGACGAAAAAAGGGGGAAACACACTAAGTTGTACGCCCCAAATATATTAAATTATGGAGAAATATAGGGGTTACCTTACAAAAACCAATCCTTGAGGAGAGTCTTGGTGTAAAACACTACGCTCTCAACACAGAAGTGATCTATCGAAAGGACACTACCGCCTAGATTGCTGCAATAGGGAGGGGTAGCTCTTTGTTGACCCTGAATCTTGCAGCAAAGATCGACTCCCAGGGTGCAACATGATTCATCCCATTCAAACCCTTGTTCTAGCCAGATTACCTTCGTCTTTTCACATGTAAAGGAGAGATCGTTAATATTTTCCACCACCTGAACGCATATGATGCATGTGTCACTGACTCACTGTTGCCTGCAAATTATCTAGACCAATGCTCTCTCGTCAAAATATGCCCTCTGCGCATCTGCCACAGGAAAACACTAATGCGTAAAGTGACTATTATATCTTTAATAAACTTGCAATCTCAAACTAAATTATCCGATTGTTGGGTAGATGGTCTATCGATGGCTTTGTAGGCTCGTCTCACAACAAAATCTCCATCTTTCCAGATCCAGTGATCTCTTCCTGTTCCAGGATTAACAAACCTGCTAATGACGTCTAACATTTCCAGGAACTCTTCCATCACTTATCACAGAAATCACAACTGGAACGATGGTATCCAGGAATTGACCGCCCATCACTCATCAACGAACGCGCCGTGATCCAAGGGTAGGGAAAACAAGCGTGGGACCGTGAGACCAGAGACCCTTCACTAATCAAGCTATCTACCCAAAATGCAAAGGAACAACCATTACCTACCACCGGATAGAAGAGTAGTAAACTGCGGCATTCAGGAACATATCCCCTTCCAAAAAAGCAGAAGTAAAGAGAGAGAGAGAGGGGCATTGCTCTAAAGCAGGTTGGGCATGGATGCTGTAAATACCATGAATGAGTCCGCAACAAATATCCTCACTGTTTTCCTAGATTCGAGCTATCCACTGCAGGAGTAGGGTCTTATTTGAACTTCATCAAACATGTATTTGTTTAAAGTAAATTATGAAGGGCCATTTTATGCCTTGACTCCTAAGTAGGGCACTCATTTTTGGAATGTAATAATGAGGGTACGCCACTTTAAAGCTCAAGGTCTAAGAGTATATTAAAAAAGGTACTAAAGCTTACAAAAAGCTACGTTTGAGATAAAAAATATGATCAGACCCTTCTTTGTTATGTTTTTTTAAAAGGACTATAATTAGGATACGATGCATAGATGGAGCCTTTTTTGAATTTACCCTATTTTAAATTTAAAGATCTTTTAATGTTAATTAAGTCCACTAGTGAGTTAAGGACTTTACTTTCTTGCTAAGACAATTAGTTTCTCAGGAATTTTATTGGTACTAACTGTTAGAAAATAGAGAATGCGGAAGCGGAATGATAAACAGAGCTTAAGAATAGAAAGATAAAACATGAAGACAAGATTTTTACGTGGAACCCTACGCCCTAAGGAGCGGGATGAAACCACGAGAGAAGGCTTCAAAGGGTCACGTTATGCATTGCACTTTCTCAATGGATACCGGAGGTCTGGGGCTCTTTATATAGCCTCTACAGTGCCTCCAAGTCCCATCACTAATAGATGTGCGACTAAACATATGGATGGGGTAAATGGATCTCTCCAGGATCCATTTACCCTTCTACAACTCATATGACGCACAACCAAATACTCCAACTCCCCCCTCAAACTGGAGCATGCAATGCTCAGCTTGGATAAACAGAAAGAAACTCAACTCACGCTACATGACACTACAAACAATATCAACTCAACACGCACAACTGTCGGCTGCTGTCGAGGATGTTGCTTCTCATACCGTGCAGGTGAGGAGGACGAATGGGCTGAAGTGTGAGTCAACTGAATCTCCTCGTCGGAGAGCATGTGCTCTGAACTGCGCCTATCGGAGTCACTGCTACTGAAATGAGTCTCGTCATCGGAGTACTCTGGCCTGCCACAACAATGTGTACAATTGCTCCATCTCTGAAAATGGTCGAACTGAAAAGACCGTGGAAGTGCAGTCCTCGTCGGAGTCCACGATTGCTAGAGAATGGAGTCAGAAGAAATCTCCTCGTCGGAGAACTGGGTCTCTCCCATCTGGCACAGAGAATGGTATCCTACTCTGGAGTCCCTATGATACCACATGAAAACCCTTGCCAACATGGCATAGGGAATGATCCTATGACTCACATGAAAACTCTGGTCGACAAAACAAGAAATGATGGGGACCTCGACAAAAGATGGCATACATGTGCACATCTGAAAAGAAGACCACATCCATGCGCGTGTCTGAAACTGGAGGACTCAGAATAATCGTCGAGTCTGAATGTCTGAACTGTAGAGTCTGGAAATCGGGTGGTCTGGAGAATATCTGAATCTGACCTCCTGAATCAAGACCTTTAACTCTACATAATACCCCCCCTTTCTCCCATATTGGTCGAAATGAAGACATCGACCAAGTTGGGGGAAGACAAGATAAATGGGAAAAAAAGCCGATTACACATTTTTTTGGCTTTTCTCAATCAAAATCAGTTTTTCTTCGATTAAACCTGCATCATCATTTTTTTAACAAATAAGCCGTCGAGACAATTTTTTTTCTGGATTTTTACTTCTTTTTTTAATCCTTTTGCGTACGGCTTTTTATTGTACACGACCTTTTTTTTCCGAAGCAAATGCCTCTCCCTTTTTTTGTGGCCTTTCTCTCTCTCTCTTTTAAATAAATCATGCCCTCTTTTTTTTAACAGGACACGACCCACTCATATATTTCCTCTGTGTATCTTCTTCGTTTTTGTTTAAAATACAAATATCCCACTTAAAAGGCGCTGCCGTCCTTAGGGTTCCCAACATGGGAACCCTTTCGTCAAATAATGGCAGCCAACGATGGGCTTGCAACGCGCCGCCGGTGCTAGAGGAGAGAGTTGCTGCTCGATGGAGGCACTGCCATGCATTGCGCTGGAGATCGCCTGGAGGTGCGACGCATCTAGCGCCGCCTGATGTGGACGGAGGATGCTGCTATGCCGCCTGTGCGAGGGCTTCTGCACGCGAGGGGATCGGAGGGAAGCCGCCTGGAGAGACCGCGGAGATGTTTTGGATCGTTGCGGCTAGGGCTTGCTGCAGAGATGCTGCTGTGCTACCGGGGATTGCTTGCGCGCCGCCTTGGGCGTTGGGGACACTGTCGCCTAGGGTTTCTTCATCTTGCCGCTGTAGGATGGAGCCGTTTCTCCTGGAATGGTCATCTCGTGCCACCTGCTCGAGATCCGGAGGAGGCGATCTGTGTGAGGGAGAAGGATCGGGGCCTGCTTGCTCCGCCTGGACTTGCGGGCCGCCAACACGAGATGGGGGAGCCCGTCTGAACTGGAGGGAGATGCGGCCATCGGCCGTTGATGGAGGCACGATGATCAAAGGGGCGCCAGATGCGCCTCCAGATGGAGTGCGACCGCATGGAACATCATGCATTTTCTGGAAACGTGAAATCGATGATTGGAACAGAACATGATTAGGGCTTTTGAAAAAAAACCTAGATCTTGAATATGAATAATAAATCTTCAGATTTGTAAATCTTCGTAATCAACTCCAACAAGTATCGAATCTCGAATAAAATAATGAATATAAAAATCCTCGAGAATCGACCCGTTCTGATACCATGTTAGAAAATAGAGAACGAGGAAGCATAATGATAAACATAGCATAAGAATAGAAAGATAAAACATGAAGACAAGATTTTTACGTGGAACCCTACTCCCTAATGAGCGGGATGAAACTACGAGAGAAGGCCTCAAAGGGCCAAGTTATGCATTGCACTTTCTCAGTGGATATAGGAGGTCCGGGGCTCCTTATTTTTCCTCTACAAAGCCTTCAAGTCCCACCATTGGTAGATGTAGGACTAAACATATGGGTGGGGTAATGGATCTCTCCAG
Source organism: Ottelia alismoides (assembly GCA_037367405.1). Classification (NCBI taxonomy): domain Eukaryota; kingdom Viridiplantae; phylum Streptophyta; class Magnoliopsida; order Alismatales; family Hydrocharitaceae; genus Ottelia; species Ottelia alismoides. Next base: position 544,275 of record JAZKJV010003645.1, on the reverse strand, counting down.
GATCCATTTACCCTCCCACAACTCATATGACGCACAACCAAATACTCCAACACTAATAATTAATATGACAACCATTTTTTAACAGGACTAGTGAGGAGTTAAGGTCTTTATTTCCGTATTAAGATAATTAGTTTATCATGAATTTTAATGGTCCCTTAATAAGATAATCACTATATTATGAGTCTTACTGTTCATTACTTTTTTTACTTGTCATTACTTCATTGATAAATGTACCTTATATGGGAGGTCACCATCTAAAGGATATACATCCTCTTACATCAAAAGTTTTTTTTTTTAATTTTTTTATTGTAATGGAGTTGAATAATACAATGTGTAAAATCTCACTTAATGGTCTAGTGGTAGTATAGGGATTGCCTTAGGTAGTCGACGGCCAGCGTAAAAAATAGTCGAATCTTTCAACATGGATTTGAGCAAGAATCCATGTAGCCGATCCTACTTATAGTGGGAGAAGGCTTAGGTACATATAATAATGGAGTTGAATAATAAGAAAAATACCTTTAAAATGCATTGCTACAATGAAATGAAAACTAGAGTATCCTTTGGTTCAATATTGCCGTGTACCTTTTATTTTCTTCTTCTTCTTCCAACACTGTTTACGTTTCAAGCCTCCTTTCATCCTCTACCTCAAGTTTTCTTCTCGCCATTGAGGATTGCATCATCTACTTTGGTTTCTTGATCGAGAGGCATATCCATTCCATTCTTCTTTGTTTGGTGGTTGTTTGATTTGCTTTGCAATGTAATGGCTGCATTCACTGGTTAATTCTATCTAGTGCTTCATTGTTTCTCCAATATTGTTTAATCAAAAGTGAAATTGTAATTTTGAAAATCTTTATTAGCATAGTATTTCCTATACTTACACCCAATGTTATTTGTGGAATCTCTGTAAAGGGATCTTGACGATTGTGAGAAGAATTATCTAGTGGAAGTAGATGCAGTTGAAAGTAAGGGAACTCCTGGTTGGACATATTTGTGTGTGTGTGTTTGTTTGGGGGGGGGATGGAACAATTGGATGGGAAGATTGCTTTTCTTACCAATAGAACTAATATTCTCAGGTGTTTTCCTTCTTGGGCACACACCCTTTTTTCCTAAAAAAAAATCAAATTAACATTCACCCTGATTATAAAGCTGAGTTGGTAATGGTGCAGATAATTGGAACTTCATGCATGCCTAGATTATTAGTTGAGGTCGTAAACATGAATGTTCGAGATTATTTATTTCCAAGGTTGCAGAAATAGGTAGTTGGTACTCGGTCGGCCGGGTCGCTGATTGAAGATCAATTGACATTCAAATAATTGATTGGATTTACTCAGCCTTCAGTTGGTTTTGAATTTTTTAATTAATTTAAATATATAAATAAATTGCATGCTATAGACGAATACAAAGAAAAGAAGTAGAGGAGGCTTTGAAGGTTATGAGACCTGGGAAAGGTGTTGGACCGGATGACATCCCTGTAGAAGTATGGAAAGTTTTAGGTGAGCGTGGTTTGACTTGGCTTACGAATCTATTCAATGTTATTTGGCGAAGCAAGAAAATGCCTGAAGATTGGAGGAGGAGTATCGTGGTGCCTCTTTATAAGAACAAAGGAGACATTCAAAATTGTTCAAATTACAGAGGTATCAAGCTGATGAGTCACACTATGAAAATTTGGGAACGTGTGATCGAAAGAAGGTTGAGGCAGGTTTCCCAAGTAAAAGAAAATCAATTCGGATTCATGCCAGGTCGCTCAACTATTGAAGCCATCCATTTGCTGAGGAGAACAATGGAGATTTATAGAGCTAAAAGGAAGAATCTTCATATGATCTTTATTGATTTGGAGAAGGCTTATGATTCCGTCCCACGAGAGATACTGTGGAGAGTTTTGGAGAAGAGACAAGTACCTGTCCTATACATTAATCTTATAAAGGATATGTATGATAGGGCTTTATCTTGTGTAAGGACCCCGACGGGGAAGACTGACTATTTTGATATCAACATTGGTTTACATCAAGGTTCAGCTTTAAGTCCATTTCTTTTTACTTTGATTATGGACGAGTTGACAAGTCACATTCAGGATGAGTTACCTTGGTGTATGTTATTTGCTGATGATATTGTGCTTATTGACGAGACTAGAGATGGAGTAAATGAGAAGCTTGAGGTTTGGAGACATGCGTTAGAGACTAAAGGTTTTCGTATAAGTAGGGCTAAGACGGAATATATGGAATGCACCTTTGATGGAAGCAATGGTGAAGGAATCGAGATTAAGATTGGTGACGATAACATTCAGAAGAGAGATTCTTTTAGATATCTGGGATCTATTTTGCAACATGATGGGGAAATTGATGGAGATATTACTAATAGAATAAATGCAGGCTGGCTAAAGTGGAGAGGAGCCTCCGCTGTTCTCTGTGATAAGAAAATTCCTTTAAAAATTAAAGGAAAGTTTTACAAAGCAGCCGTGAGACCTGCTATGCTTTATGGCTCTGAATGTTGGCCTGTGAACCATAGACATGTGCAGAGAATGGCTGTAGCAGAAATGAAAATGCTAAGATGGATGTGTGGACATACACGTAAAGATCGGATTCGGAATGATGCAATCAGAAAGAAAGTTGGTGTAGCTCCGATCGAGGATAAGATGCGAGAAAACCGCTTAAGATGGTTTGGTCATTTGCAAAGAAGGTCAACTGATGCACCGGTTAGGAGATGCGAGTGTTGGGATGTTGAGTCGGCTAAGAGAGGGCGAGGACGGCCCAAGAAGTGTTGGAAAGAGACTATACGAAGGGATCTTAGTTTTTTGGATATAAGTCCGAGATTGACCCAAGATAGATCTGAATGGAGGCGAAAAATCCATGTAGCCGACCCTACTTAATTGTGGGAAAAGGCTTTGTTGTTGTTGTTGTATATAAATAAATTTTATACATATATTATCATATATTTACATGGTTTTATACATTTTCTATACCATCGTAATGGAATAAAAGAAGTAATTGAATTTAAATAAAATATTAAGCATATTAGAATAAGTTTGCTTTTAAAAAAGTAAAAAAATAAAAACAATATGGTTTCTCCATGCAAAATTCGGTCGACTAGTCGGCCTAGGTGGGCGACTAATCGTGTTGAGTAGTCGGTTGACCGACTATTGATCGATTAGTCGACAGTCAGTCGACCACACCACCTGCTAGACTAGTCGGTCTGACTAGTCAGGTTAGTCGGCCGACTTTTACAACACTTCGTTTCTCATATATGTATTTTTTTATTTACAACAACACTTCCATTTCTCATATAAGTATTTTTTAATTTACAAATTTCTGACAGGTTTTGATGTTGACTTGGTATATTACAATAATCAAAATCAAGTTTAGTAGTGTAAGAAGTTTTTTTTAAACTTTAGCTAGCGATATAGTGAAGGGAAGCTTTTTTTGCAAATGTAAAGGATGTTGCGTGCATGGTTTTTTAAAAAGCACACCTCTAGGCATATGCATCGAGTCATTTTTGAGGCAAAGCGCCTCGAGGCCATTGCCTTATGCGATCTTGGCTAGGCGCTTTGCCTTGATATTGGTGAGATGGTTTTGGGGATTGAGGCACTGATGTTTTGGTGAGGTGCGGGTGCCGCCTCAGGTTCGATTCCTAAATATTCAAGCATATTGTCCAAGTTAATTTTAAAAAATGTCCCTAAAATACCTTCTCAAAAAAATGTCCTAAAATAGAAACCGTGAAAGCTTGAACTTATTTCCTCTGATATTCATGAATCCTCCATCCATCACTTGCAGACACACCTTTATTGCATTTGGCACATGTCACCAAGGGCTCCTAGATGCTTCGTTTTAAGCCCTATTGCATACGCTTAATGCACCTTGGCGCATATAGTTGCCTACTATCCCAATGTTGTTGCATTAGATGGTGTCTGTGAAAAATTTCACTACACTACGTTGTGACCAAGTTAAAGCTCTATGTTGTCTCTCCTTGAAATCACTAAGCTCCCATAGTGCCATTGCACTATTAGCTTGAAATGATGGACCTAATCAAAGTGTGTTTTAACTCAAATTGTGAAATTGAGCAGGTTATAAGTTTAGGTGAAACAAGATAGCTTAACTTAGCTTGGTGAAGAAGTAAGACACGCTTGAACCAGGAGTCTATATCATACAGCTACAGTTGCATGTGCATGATGCGGGGCATTGTGAGCTAGTCAAAGTGCACGTTAGCTTATTCATTATAATGTTGTTGAAATCAACAAACATTAGTATTTGTAATTTTTATATTGAACTTTTCATATATTTTTCTTGAAAAAGAAAAAGGATGAACACCAAGAATGATGTACACCATGATATATATATGTATAGGAGAACTTCAAATGAGATTAGGGTTCATGATGAACCCTCCATCGCATCTGTTTATTTTTAAATCGTGTGGTTGTGATCGACACATTAGTTATATTATTTTTTGGTAAAAAAAATCTATTTTGGTTTCACATTCTAAAAATGGAATGTGACAATCCGATATCTCCCTAAATGGTAGAAAACACATATGCCCCTAAATCTCTTTCTTTCGGCGATAAGGGGGACGGTCGGTGAATATCAGAACACATCTCATTTTTTACGTAATGATTCACTTATAAATCTCATTTTTTTACATTTTATTTCTTTCCTCTTAATAATTGATAAATAACTAAATGTCTATTTATTTTGCAGAACCCCATACAAATATTACAAAGTGAGCAACATATATTGCAATTATGAAATGTTACGCACAAAGACTTACGAAGGGAGTGCGGATTTTATAAAGTAGCTCGAAAAAAACTACAAAATACTTCTAGAATTTTAGAAAGGACAATATGAAATTTACATATGAAAATAATCATTTTACTAAAAATTATGAATAGGTATGTAAAAAAATGTATGGCTGAATTTACCAAATTAAATATAGACTCTACATAAACTCGCTATGATCTACAAATATTTGCATTAATACAACGAACTGGTAACATTTTTGAAAATTGACAAATAAAGGTATTTATGAAAATTTCCAAAACTCAACCATCCTAAAATAGTATCGAAGTTATTAAATAAAATTCAAATTCAAATTGAAACAAAATGATTGAAATATCCTTCTGGACATCATACCGTTGGATCGGGATCCAATGGACCTCGTTGATGGCTCACCATGGAAATGGTGAGGACCAGGATCCCACCTCATTTATAAGGGGTCCATATGTACATATAAACTTAGCATATGTTATATGAAATTTCAATTATATTAATATGCATTTTAAGTTTAATTCTGATATTTTTTCTTTTGAAAAGTAAGGCGTACGCCTGGCTTCAATATATAAGAACCACCTTGTGAAACCTCACATTTTTAAAATCTTGGTTGCGTGTGACCACACCTCAACGGATAATGGGTTTTGATGGTTGAATCACCTCATGGAGTTAAGGTAAATATTCCTAAAAACATGCTTGAAAATGGTTTGATGTTTTCCTGAACATGCGAACAACGAGGGCTTCATTCATAATGCAACCGTTTCATTGGAGGAAATTTTGAAGTTCTAAGGGGAGGTATTTACATATATGGTTAAAGCGTAGGGTTGACATTACTCAATGTCTTAAATTAAACGTGTCATTTGCCCCATTTCTTAGGATTGTCAAGTGTGTTATATGAAAGGTTATTGCCATTAAAATGTCATTTACTTGATGTCAACCCGTCATCATATGATTGGTTTTGAGAATTCCATGTTGGTTAATGGGGACCATTCCAGGTGAAGAATTCAATACTTAAGAATTCCATTCTAGGTTCGTGGTGGTTAATGGCACTAGGTGGAAGGTGATCGTGAGATGGACAGGTTTATTGTGGATCACTTTCATGAATTCTCAAGACGGCAGGAGGACAAAACTTGGAGATAGACTGGCTTGGGGACAACTAACACTACGGAGGACTACACCATTCTTAAACAGAGCTTTACTATCGAGGAGGTGAAGAACGCGGTGTGTAACTTGAATACGGATGGTGCAACATGTTCGGATGGCTTCTCCATCTTCTTCTAACGTGAATTCTGGCCATTATTGGCCAAAGAGGTCTTTGATGTTGTTCTGGAATTTGCTCAGAGTAATGCTGATTCGACAAGCTCAACAAATCTTCTGCTTTCCAAGCCCAAGAGAGGATGGAGGAATTCAGGCCCTATCGCTTTTTGAACGCAATTTACCTTATTGTAGCAAACGTGCTTGAACAGAGTTGTGGATCATATCATCTCACCCTTTCAGTCGACCTTCATCCCAAATAGGCAAATTACAGATAACCTTGCCATGGCTACTGAGATCACTACATATTGGAAGCGAAGACGGGTACAAGGGATCCTTTGGAAAGTGGGCTTCTCTAAGGCCTATAATACGGTGGATTGGCGTTTCCTTTGGGCAGCATTGAACAAATGAGGCTTTCCCGATCGTTGGATTTCTTGGATGAAGTGCTGCATTACTACTACGTCTTACTATATGTTGGCTAATGGCTGTCCGGATGGAGGTTTTTTCCAACCTCAAAGGGGTGTTAGACAGAGTTGTCCCCTAGCCTCTATGTTTGTTACTGCAGCTAATGCGCTTGCTTGCATGGTGGGGCAAGTGGTTCGTAGTGGAATCACACCTGGTTACTCAAATGGTGATATTTATGTTCCCATCTTATATATGCAGATTATACAATCTTTTTCATCGAGGGTGGCTGGGCAGAGGCAAGAGGCATGGCTGACACTTTGGATATCTATAGTAAGATGTATGGGTTGGTTGTCAACCTTGGGAAATCCATTACCATTCCTTTTTTCTCTTTCCGAGGAGGTGGCCAGAGATTATGTTGAGGAGCTGGGCACACCTTGTGGTACTCTTCTGATACCTTACCTAGCATTCCTCTTACCAGTGGTAGACTGAAGATAGCTGACTGGGTTGTCGATCATTGAGAAGATGGAGAAGAAGCCTATCAGGATGGAAGGCTATTATTTTGTCCAGAGGCATAAGACTTGTACTACTTTATGCGGTCCTTTCCTCTGTTCCAGTATTTTTTTATGTCCTCTCGTCTCCTCCTGGTTGGTATCAGGAACAGATTAGAGAAGATAATGTGAAGCTTTCTTTGGGGAAAATCAGGACAAGGAGTTGGAATTCACATGGTAGATCGGGAGTCAGTTACTATGCCTAAGAGTAATGGTGGCCTTGGGATCAAGCACCTGGAATCAATTAACAAGGCACTTTTACTGAAGTGGGGTTAACATGCTTTGGGATAGAGATGAAGACATGTGTTGCAGACTAATTCATAGGATCTACAATATTGGGGACCCTCTTGTCATGTTGGACAGTTCGCAACCGCTATACCCATCGGTTTTTTGGAAAGGAATCACCTCGGTGCTCCATCACTTTCAAGAACTCTTTAGACCCGTGGCTTGGTAACAGTAACTCTTTCTTATTCTGGAAGTATAATTGGACTGGTGATCATGCCCTTTCCTCTCGATTCCTTCGGCTTTTTGCGTTAGCGGCTTATCGTGACGTGCATGTTTCAGAGTGCTGGACAGATGGGAATTGGATGCCCCCATTCCTTGCTAACTTTTTTTTTTGACGCTCAAAAAAGGGGAGGACACTCAGCGGTGTTCACCCCAATATATTAAAAAGAAAAGGATGAATACTTACAATGCGGAATATTTGAAGGGGAAGGGGAAAAAGCAAAACAAAAAGGAGGATGTAACCATCCCCGCACCCGCAAAACGCTACAAGGCCGACCAATCAATACAGAAACGAGATGCTGTGGTACAAATATTCTCCAAATAGAACTCTGATGCGAAAATAGATATTCGTTTCTTCCCAACCATATACTCCAAAGGGCGCGCAATGGGGACCAGCCTGTCAACCCGCGATCGACTCCCGGCGTTAGACAAGCTCTCAAAGAACGAAGCAATACTGACCAAATTCAACCCACCCCATGTCGCTCCAAATGGCTCGAACACGGTCGCAGAGAAGGAAGAGATGACCGGCAGATTCCTCCTCCGACCCACATAGTCCGCACAAACGAGAAACATTAGGAACAGCAAGGCACAACGATCACGAGTAAGTAGCCTTCCACGCCTAAGAATCCAAAGGAAGATACCCACCCGTTCCGGAAGCTTGAGACCCCAGATGAGCTTACAGTGATTGCGCAGGGATGCCTCCATCCCCTCGACGGAAGGGAGAATAGAGAAGTACGCCTTCCACGGAGAGAAGGGCCCCTCCTTCCAGACGAAGTGATCACGGCCCCCAACGGGCGTGGGAGCTTCAGCAAGGGAGAGCCATCAAGGCAGTGAAGTCGAGCAAGCCGTTGATCAGAAAGATTGCCCACCAACAAAGGGCTCCAGCATCCATCGACCCAGCAAGCAGCCACGGAGACAAGTTTGTCACCCGCCAACGCAAATAATCTCGGAAACAAAGATCGGAGGACGCCCCTACCGGACCAATCCTCCGACCAGAAGCGGAAAGAAGTCCCATCACTGAGAGCAGGCCTGAAAAAAGATCGATTGCGATCGAAGGCAGACATTACCTCGCGCCAGAAGGAGGGGGTGTGACCAAGGGCCGCCCACCAAAGGCCCCAGCCAGCGCACTCCCCGCCGCCACACGAAGGCCCCGCAGGAAGAAATCATCATCCGGCCCCAACAGCCTAGCCGCCCATTTGAGAAGCAAGGCTTCGCGCACCACCTCCAACCGCCGAACACCCAGACCTCCCTCGCGCTTGGGACGCGTAACATCCGCCCAGCCCACCAAATGGACCCCCCCTCTGCCACCGCCCTTCCGACCCCAAAAGAAAGCCCTCATACACTTTTCTAAACGCACCCGAATCCCCTTCGGCAAGCCTCGCACAACCAAGAAGTAAATTGGGATAGCAGAAAGCACAGATTTAACAAGAACCAAGCGGCCCCCCCTGGATAGAAGAGATGCGCGCCATCCCGCCAACCTAGCCTCCACCTTCTCCACCACCCTCCAACAGTCCCACGCAAGCGAGCACGACCCACAGATAGAGGCAAGCCGAGATAATCAAGCGGAAGGCCACCAATGGAAGAGCCCAGAATAGAAGAGCAAACCTCAGCCTCTGACGAGATAAAGCAAACGGCACAACCTTCGACTTGGACCCATTGATGCGGAGCCCCGACATCTCGCAAAAAAGTTGGAGCGGGTAGCCATCCCCAAAGCAGAATGCCGATCCCCTTCAATAAAACAGAGTGTATCATCAGCAAATTGGAGGATAGGAACATGAAGCTCGCCCATGGAACAACCGCGAGTAAGACCAGCCTCGGCCACACCATGAATCATACGTGGCAGCACATCGACCGCCAAAACAAAGAGAAGCGGGGCAAGGGGGCATCCCTGACGAACCCCCCTACGAGGCTGGATCAACCCCCCAGCCGGACGACCGTTAATAAAGATGGAAAAAGATACAATGGTAACGCACCGGCGGACCCAAGAAATTCACATCGGCGGAAAACCCCGCCGCCGCTTCAAAACCGACCAAAGGAATCTCCAATCCAAAGAGTCATACGCCTTAGCGAAGTCAATTTTCCAAAGCATCCCCTTCATGGCATTACGGTGCCAACCATCAACGATCGCGGAGGCATGGCCTTAAATTTCGACGAATTTCGACCGAAATTCGGTCGAAATTCGGTTTCGTGGCGATACCGACATCGAAACCATGTATAATATCTGTTTCCAGATTTCGGCCGAAATTTCGGCCGAAATTTCGGTCATTTCGGTCCATTTCGGTGGAAATTGTTCCAGATTTCTCGGATTTCGGTGGAATTTCGGTGGAATTTCGGTTCATTTCGGTCCATTTCGGTCCATTTCGACTGAAATTGTTCTAGGTCACCATATGTCATGCCTAGGCCACTTGTTGATATCCATAGGTACTATTTGGTCACTAAATGAAATTTATAGGTCACTATTTCAACCACCATTGCAATATAAGCACTATTCAACCACCATTGTAATACATAAGGCCATTAAGGGTCCTATTTAAACCCAATAAATATAATGTATATGTTCTCATTCCATCTCACAACTTCACAAGTCACGATTCACAACCTAACTTAAGTCTTGGAAAGCCAAGTTTCCAAATTCCAAGTCTCGTATAACATACAATTTACGATCACAAGCTCTACTATGATTTTATTTTGGCATACATGTTAAAATATTCGTGTTTGTGTGTGTGTCTTGTTTATTTTTTAAATAAAAGTATTATTATTCTTTTGAGAATTGATAGAAAAATTGAATGCCAAAATTTAACCGTGTACTGAAATATGAAATTTCACTCTGGACGGTCATTGATATGATGACCGAAATCAATATTTTAAGGTACTGAACATTATAACATCTTATTATAAGCAAAAAAACTTGTATTTATGCCTCTTTTATTGATTAAAACAACATTACAAATCTTAAATTTTGAAAAAATGAGTTTCAAGTCGTTTTCCCAATTTCCGCCATTTCACCGAAATTCCACCGAAATTCCACCGAAATTCCTTTTCTGGGCTTACAAAACGAAACCGAAATCCGACATTTGAGGCCTTGCGCGGAGGCCAACGCGTAGCAATCAGAGATATGCCTCCCCTGGACAAAAGCGGCCTGCGAGGGAGAGATGAGAGAGCCGAGAAGAGGCGCCAGTCGCCGAGGTAGGGCTTTAGCAATTATTAAGTATATGCCATTAGAAATAGATATTGGCCGGAAGTCCTCAATACGACTAGCGCCAATGGACTTAGGGATAAGAACCAAGTTAGCTCGGTTAATCTTGTCGAAACCTCTATTTCCCTCGCAAAAATCGAGAGCAACGTCCAAGACGTCAGGCGCGATGGCATCCCAAAAGTCCTGGTAAAAAGAGATGGGGAAACCATCAGGGCCGGGAGCGGCGTCAACGTTAAGATTCCAGACCGCCCCTTTGAGCTCCTCCAGTGAAAAAGGCCCGAGTTAAATATCCGCATCTGAAGTGGAGATGACAGGAGCCCCCCGGCCCGTCCACCGCCACGGGCAAGGAGCCTGCCGATCGAAGAAATTCTTGAAGTGATTACCCACGGCCTCAGCCATCTCCTGCTCCCCCTGAAAGAAGGCACCATCAACCTCAATGGAAAAAAATGTATTAGCACGTTTACGAGCACTAGCGACCCGATGAAAAAGCGGTATTAGCATCCCCATGTTTGATCCACCGCAGACGCGATCGCTGCCTCCATTCAATAGCTCGTTTCCCTGTCCTCCTCCGCAACGATCTGTACAGCAAATGGACGGCTCGGCCAATTCCTCGGGAGATAGCTCCCGCTCGTTTTCCAACAGATCCAAACGGAGAATAGTAGCGTCAGCCCTCAATACGAGAGGAGAGCCGTGACCGACGAGAGGAAAATTTTAAAAAGACGCGAGAATGCCGCGAAGGGACGAAAGCTTATGATCAAATCGACGAGCCGCACTGCCATTAAAGGAGCTCTGGGACTAATGATTGCTCACAATATCTCTAAAATGAGGTTCCAGCAACCAACTTCGCTCATAGCGAAAAATTCCACGCGAGCGAGAAGAAGCACCATCATCCCAAATTATGGGGCCTATGATCAGAAAAGGATCGCGGCCTGGAGTGACCGAGCAAAGAGGGAAGGCCTCCATCATGCGACTGTTCGCCAAGAACCTATCGAGCCGCGACCTGGAGGAATTGTTTCGCCAAGTATACATAATGTCGTTAGCCACCAGATCTTCAGAGCCGAATCCTGGATGAACTCAAAAAAATCGTGAGAACCCGGACCCCTGCCCCCACGACCGCGAGGACGGTCAATGGATAGTAGGGTAACGTAAAATCACCCCCACGAGCCAAGGAGTATCCCCCACAGACACAACATCAGTAAGCAAATCCTCCCATAAATCGCGCCGTGCCACATGACAAACAGGAGCGTATATGCAAGAGAAGGCCAAAGACGCATTAGAGTCCGCACGCACAAAAACCACTGAAATTAGAATGACGGCCAATACTAGAATAGGACCAAAGAGAATCACGACGAATGCCAGGCCAAGATAATACCACCAGAGGAGCCAACATCGTCCAACGAACAAAAAGCATCGACGCCCCCTGCGCCAAAAGACTTCCCACATAGCTTCATCGACTCCTGATAGCTTTGTTTCCTGCAGGATGCTATGTCACAATCCCATTCGACCAACCGAGAGCCCAGCGCACGGCGGCGCGTATGGTCGCCGAGGACCACGGACATTCCAGGAGAGTATTTTCATTAAACAGTACAAAAAGGCCCCAAAACAGTAGCAGACCGAACGATAATCAAGCAGAAGAGCGTTTGACCAGTGCGGCGAAGACCTGCCGCCACCGCCACTGCCTCGCGCATACGCACAGTAGGGGAAGGAGATGACTCCTCGAAGGACACTCTGCTGGCGACGAGAGTAGACATTGCCAAAGCGGGAAGGGGAGAGCAGTCATAGCACTCCGGGCATTCCAAATAAAAACCCGAGCGATTCGAAAAGCCCGGTGAGGCGATCGGAGAATCTCCCAGCGGGCCCATGCCTGGCCTAGAGAATACATTAAAACAGGAGGCCTGAAACAAATGAGGAGGAAACATACCAACGTCTGCCGCGAAAGAGTGATGCATAGATGAGCCCTCCGAGATATGCGAATCATTCATCATCAATAAAGGCGGAGGAGGAAATAAGGAGCATTGAAGAACTCATCGAAAGGATGCCACTGAGAAGGAGCCAGCGCGGAAGCGGTTGAGGGCATAAAATATCGGAGGATCCAATAAGAGACCCGAAGAGAGGAACCGGGTCGGGCGCTGGCCGAGTCAGGGACCAAGAAAGAGGGTCTGAACCAGAAAGAGGAAGCGTCCATTTCATTTCCCGAGACCGCCACGAGGGCCTGACAATCCGACAAAGCGGATGAACCTGCAGGAGACGAATCGCCTTCGGAAAGGACCCCTGCCCTCGAAGAAGGAATACCACCAACCGCACGCGCGCTTCGAGGACCAGGCGACGTCCCCGGACGGTCGCCAAGAAATTGCACTGCATCGAAAAAATCCCTGCATGATGACACGTGTCCCGGGAATGCGAACCGCCCCGTAGCCCCGAGACCCACGCCGGAGGACGGACCGGCGAAACCCGCGCCGGGAGGATGAACCGCCAGCAAGCGGCGAGGGCGGGACCGTATGTGAGGCCCGCTCTTTAACGGATCTGGATACCCGTTTACATATCACCCGTAGTATCATGTTCATTCAAGATCACATTAGAGTACTGAAAACTAAGGGATTTTTTTTTTACAGATAACATTCGCAATTTTAATAACAAGCCACAGGACTACACTATGTCACTATTATTTTGCATAATTTTCCATATCAGTGTAACAACAGAAATTGCATTATGTACATGCATCCCAATTTATCAGAAGAGAAATAAAAGCATAAATATCTTGAACAACTATAGCATGCGTACCTGATAATTGTAACTGCAAAAGCTGATGTTCAACTCTCCCAATACAACGGTGCAGGTATTTTTGCCTGCAATCCATGGAATAGGGAGAAAGAACATCAACAAACATTGAGTACATCTAATTTATTAAAGTTAACAGGAATTTAATGGTTCCAAAGAAAGCAAGTATTTGGCCTTGACAATTAAAATTTAAAGCTACTTGCAATGAACAGTTTTCAAGTTGTTTTGGTATGTAAAACCCCATTCTACTCATTCTACACTAATTACGCACATTAATCATTGATATACAACTATCATATGATCAATAGTGGAACAAAAGTACCTCAATGATTGATAAGTTCTATGATTCATATATACTTTTTATGATCGAGGTGATCCGGATCTCTTTCTGATGTTTTACGAATAATGTGAATGGATCATAGTAAGTTGTACATGATGGGTCTAGTGTTTTGAGTTTCTTTCTTGTTTAATTGCTCAAGCTTAGTGGGATAGTCTGTGGTCTTGGTCTGGGTAAGACCTCACACTATGACTCTAAGGCAGTAAGGGAAACCTTAGGGTTGGGGTGCCTCCGTAGGCATGCGGTGGAGTAAAATGCATCCTAACTAAGTTCCCAACACGTCCACTAGCTATATCTTACAACTATGGTAGTAGTTCGAAGTCTGATAAGGATAATTGTCATGATATGGTCTTTTCTCTTTGTCAGGGAATTATTGGCAGAAAAGTAACTAGTTCATCGGAAACCAACTCAACTGTAACCAAGTTTCTATGTAACCAATTCAACTGTAATTCAACTTTAGCCAAGCTTAATTGTAACTCAATCCAATCTCATTTGTAACTTTCCAAATTCAATTGTAACTGATTCAGATGTAGCCATTGAGGATTCAGATGTATACACGGATGATTCGGATGTAGCATCGCCAAGTCTGCTGGCGAAAAATAAACAAAACTCAAGCGGTGAGGAAGCCTACAAAAGGCTCTTCCGTCTCGCCCTCTAATTGGAAGGCGGTCACAATAGAGGGATAGGTCTACTCCAAAACTACGCCACTGAGACGGGTGAGAGAGACTCTCTAGAAAAGTCACTCTAAAAGAAAAACCGGCCCGACCAGTACGGGCTCACGAGCTCGAAAACTGCAACCAAGGGTCCTCCAGCCTAGGTACCCTAAGAACAAGGGTCAGCGAACTGTCTTTAAAAAAAACCTGTGGATCCCAGAGAGGCGTAAAAACTGCGAGCGCTCGCGGAAAAACCGAGAAAAGACTGGGATCCTAGACTCGCGCACGAAGCGGCCGCTGCCCTAACTGGGCTTTCCTATCTCCCGCCCAGCTGAGGGTCACCGCACCCTCGCACAGTCAGGTGTAAAGGTCACCATGACTGGCACTCATAATTATCAGTCATTACTGACTTACCATCATTGACTTGATTCCTCATTTTTTTCCCTTTATGTGGTTGATTCTATAGATCTATGCCTTTTTGGTCACCGATCTTCTTGATATAATTGATTCATCCATGATTTCACTTATTGGTCTACCACATCCTTTCTCAAATCTCTATTGTGGTTAACTCTACAGATCTGGGTCTTTCGTCAATAATTCAGCCAAGAGTGATTTATAGTTTCTATTCCCAGACTATAACCATCAAGGAGAGATCACTTGCTCATTTCATAACCCTTATTTGATGGAATCACTTAGATTGGAAAGGTTGATAAGATAATAGATTTATTCGAGAAGATGCTTCTTCATGGTTTGAAACTTGATGGCATGATGTTTATCGTAGTTCTAACAACTTGTACCAGATCAGGCTTAGTGGAGTAGGGAACTAAGTACTACAATTCTATGGTTGAAGATCATGACATCACTTCTTCTATGGATCATTACAATGGATAATTTATCAATATGGCCAGGCATGTAAATTACCAGAAGCCATAGAGTTTTATAGTCGATATGCGTTGCTCTGCCTATGCAAGGTTTATGGCAACATAGAGATTGAAAATGGGCAATAAAAGCACTACCTGAGGTTGATCTGCCAAAACATTCAATTATGTCTTGTTGTCAAGCATAAACCTTGAAAAGGCCAATGGAATATGTGACATTATTGCCGCAAGGGATGCGAGACAAATAACAGAGAAAGAACCTAATTGCAGCTGAATCCAGTATAAAAATAAAGTTCATGTATTTTCAGCGGATAATCAAACGAGTCCTTATATGGATGAGACATATGATACTTCGTATTTGTTCTCTCTGTGTAATTTGGTTTTCAGATTCAGATTGTTTATACTTCGATAACCCTAAAAAATCCATATTGTTTTGCGATGTAATATACTCTTTTATTGCATCCGACAGCAAATCCAATGGCCAAGCTAACCATCCCATCAATTTCACTTGCCCCTATTTTAGCAGCTACCCATATGCCCTGGTACGGAAATCTCTTCATTGATGAAAAACATGGAGTATTTGTGCCAGATTTCACACAAATCCGACATACATCCATGTCAAATATTACATGTTATCCCCTATAACTCAGACTGCATTATCCTGGAGTACAGATGCAATTTAATTTGGGCAATACATAGCTCTATTGAAGAGTTCTCTAGATGTATTTGACTTGATGATTCTAATGGCTGCCTTTACTGGAAATTGACATTTGATCAGCTGGAGAACGGTATTGATTGAGCCATGTCCAGTGATTCAAGAATGGCATTTGAAGTGAGCATGACCTAATGGTGTTCTGTTTGCATGGTAAATAGAAAAATCAACAGTTGTAAAAAAAACAGTTCCTGCAGGAACTTCATCTGAAGGAAGAGGAAGGTTGAAGGAAAATCTCACCCAAAATCCATCAAATCAAACCCAATTCAATCACTTTCCATGCATCTCGACACAAACCCGTGAATCAAACAATACCCCACATTCCCAAAGTCAAAGAAACCCCCAATGATAGACTAAAAGGTGTAGAAGTACATGAATTGCAGCAAAAGAGGGATCATTTGTACCTTAGATGTCCTATCTGGAGCCTAAGCCTTGCATGCAATATTTTCCAAGAAATCAAGGTGCATTAGCTCTTTTATCTGATAAAAGTAGCAATATAACAACTTGAATAAGCAGATGCAGATGAATAAATGGGGTTCCAGTACCTTGAATTTGAATGCAACAACCAATAGAGATGCTTAAACAACAGCAACTTGCAGCTGCTTGAAAGAAAGAAGCAGTTGTAACTTGAAGGAGCTTCAAGAGGATTTGTAGCAGCAGCAGCACCAACTGTTTTGGGTTGTGGTTGAAGCCTCTCCAGCTGCTGGAAGCAGCATCAACTCTTCTGAGTTTGCTCGGACAACAACAGGAGAGTGTAGATCCAAGGAAGAAGCTACAGTTCCACGTGCTTTGGGTGCAGCAGCAACTGCCCAAGGAGAAGGGCTGGGAGTCCATCGGTTGTAAACTGGAGCGAATAGAGAGGAAGAAGGGGAATTAAGGGAGAAAGAAGAGGGGAAGCCGGTGATATAAATAAGGAAAGGGTGGGTCTTTGTTTTGGAAGAGCGGTGGAAAGAAAGGGCCACATGGAGAAGGAATAGGGAAGTCACGTGGTTACTGTACAACAGATTCTGTACAGTTTGATTTTTTTATATTTGTTTTTAACCAATAACTCTTTTATTTTTAGAATGTCGAAGTTGACCGTATACGCACATTGATTGTCGGATTTTGATGTACAACAGCTCGTTTTGACCGTCTCTAAACGACGATCAATATGAGTATAATATTCATATACTTTCGGTCGGGTTTTGAATACCCGAAATTTTCGGATGCAGTTTCTGTTTAAGATTAAATTTTGTAATTTAAAAATATCAAACGGCCTCCGATCGAGGAACAGTCGATTTCGTTGGTCTTATTTTGTCGAATCAGATTTTTAGGTGGTCACGGTTTATTTCACGGTTTCCGAATTTGCATCACGGCTTTTTCGAGCACGTATTACGATGCGATCAATTTTTAGTCGATTTTGCCCGAACATCTTTTGATTCACGATCAATTGATCGATTCATATTATTTAACATTGATTAATAACTTTATTGAGTTATACGGACCCTAATCGGGTCGGGTTCGGGTTTATACAGATCCGGATGTTACAAATATAAAAACCTCAAAGGGAGTCTCGTCCTCGAGACTCGAGTGAAGGTTACTTTATGCCTTGTTTGGATCTTATCTAGCCATAAAAACCTCAAAGGGTTTTGGACCCATAAAAACCTCAAAGAGAAAACAAGCCATGTTCTTTCAATATACATAATTAAATGTGCTTGTTTTGACCATTATCTGACAAAGCTGCGGTGTCTTGCCCGCACGTCTGCTTCGGTTATCCCATGACGCTTCTTTGTCACAATGTTGGTGCCATAGCACACTGACTTGGGAAATTTCTTTGATGCGAAGCTTGTTTATAGAATTATCGAATATTTGTACCGATCTTTCCTCATATGTCAAGTGTGGCTCCAGGTTAAGGTTTTCGTAGATGATGATGTGTCGAGGTTGTGTACGTACTTCCTTAGATTGGATATCTATATGGCTGATAGGTGTTGAGGAAGGACCACTCGATATACCACCTTACTCTTATGAGTAATAATTTCCAATGATCCAACATATCAACGTTAATTTGCCGTGGACATCAAATCTCTGTACTTCTTTCGTGGGAATACTCGTAGAAACACTCAATCTCCTTCCTGTGTTTTCTGGAATTTCCATCAATATGAGGATTGAGTTGAACATTGATAAGTTACAATTTGAAAGGATTAAGAGAAGAGGATTGAATTACTTGAAACTCCAAATCTCTTTTCTGACGGTCTGCGTAGCTTTTCTAGCAGCTCTGAGTCATCAAAAGCATTCCCCTTACAAGATCGATCAACAATCCTCATAGTTCCTTCCCAGAGAGATCTACAGAGTAAAGAGTATGTTCGCATATCTCATGCTATCTGAGAGGTGCGAAACATCTCTGCCCATATAGGGATTCGAATGATGCCATACCAATAATGGAATAATGATTGTTGTTGTACGGGAGTTCTACCAACGGCAGGTGGTTCTTATAGGACCCTTTCCTATCTAGAGCACATGCACATAACAAATATTCAAGTGTCTAAATAATGTGTCCGCTCTGTCCATCGGTCTGAGGATGATATGCAGAACTCGTCTTCATTTCTGTCTGAAGTGCTGACATAAACTGGTGTCAGTAGTGAGATGTAAATCTCGAGCCTCTGTCAGACATTGCTTCACGTGGTACACCATAAAGTCTGATAATGTTATGCACATACCATCTAGCCAATCCAGATGTAGTATAGGTTATGCCGACTGATATATAATGGGCTAACTTGGTTAATTTGTTAATAACAATCTAATAGCAGAATGTTCAGGAATTGAAATGATTCACCACAGAAATTAGATGAGTTTCAATTCATCGTTCTGTGGATCTTGGTGAGAGTGGGACGATGGGTTCTCGCGCGGGTGTGGGAGCGGGAGCTAGTGCGAGTACGCGAGCGGGTGGGTCGAGGAAGCTCTCTAACAAAGGCATATGGGTTCCCAAGCAGTACGGTCATCGGCATGGCGATCATGGTGGTGCCACTCGTCAACCAGGGCTGCATTCGAGGGTCACTATCAAAGACGAAGGTAACAAGGATGGGTGGATCAAGGTCTCTCACTCCAAGCCCGGAAGGCGGTGTTTTCGCTGCGCGGGGGTTGGTCATCTTGCATCTGCCTGCTCGGCGCCTCCTCGATGCTTCCAGTGCGGTAGGATCGGGCACCGCTCATCCTCGTGTAGTGAGGTGCGTATGGGTCTCCGGCGGCCCATGCGCTCATCTTCTTCGGTGGACCCTCACCATGGGCGACGTTCCTCGGCCTTTCGGGACTCGCGCTCCTTTGCTCAGGTGGTTTCTGCATCCATTGGAGCTTCTTCTTATAAGGGGAAGAGCAGTCCTTCCCATACGACTTCTGCCCCCGGGAATACGGGTACTCCTTCTTCCCCAGCAAACCTTATCCAGGACGTGTCGCCTGCGTTGGAAGGTCCTTCGGCGGGGGCTTCTTCGGGGGGGGGGGGCTTCTTCGGCTCCTCCGGCATGGGCGAGCTCCGGTCTGAAGTCGGTGGATGCCAATCGTGGTGTGGCGATTGGCGTCGTGCAACAGCGGGGCTTCGACCGCGAGATGATCCAAGAGGCAACTTTTCTTCTCCTGGGAGAGGGCTTCAAGGGAGATTTCTTCTTCTTGGATGACACTAGATGCTGTGTGCGAGGACTCTCCCCGGAGCAACGGGAAATCCTCATTTTGCGCTCGGATTCGTCGGTGGTTAAATGGCGTCTTCCTCGGGTCGCTGATGGTGCTTCTTTAACCTCCGAGAGATGTGAGGTGGAGGTACGTGGAGTTCCATTTCTATCTCGTTCGGCTCATTGCCTCTCCAAGGTTATTCGCAACTGGGGCCAGGTGGTGGCTATCTTGGACGATGGCCTGTCACCCGGGTCGGATTGGTCATGCACAAGGATTCTGGTCGAATGTTCTTCCAACCTTTGCCGCTCCATGGCTGGCAAGACTTTCTCGGAGATTTTGAACCTAGGAAGATGGTCCTTCAAGCTCGAGTTCTTTTTTCCAGCGCCGGAGCCCTCGTCGGCGCTCTTCTCCGATGGGAGCGACGCCCCAGGATTCAACGACGACGGTTCATCTTCGAAGGTCCACGTGTCATCCGCGATGGTTTCCGATGCGTCGCTGCTGCATGGCGACCCTTCGCCTTCGCCGCCTGTGATTAGATTCGCGTGGGATCTTGGTCAGGCGCCCTCTCACGTGCCTAGGGGCCTTTTCGAGGTCGATCCGAGGCCGATGGATTTATCTGACATTCCAATTTCGAAAAGTTACGGCCCCACTACTTGTTTCGAGGTGGCGTTTCCACTTCCCCCACTCGGATCGGATTCTATTCGAACCCTCTCACGGGTCGGGTATGACCCGGATATGATTGGCGAATCTCTTATGTACTATGAAGAAATTCCTTGCCCTAATCCTATTTCAGCGATCCCATTCTATCAGTCGCCGTGTGATGAAGACTATTCTCCCACTTACACTCTATGGTCGTCTTCTAAGTTGGCGATCGAGCAGGGCTTAACGGAGGTGTCCCTCGAGCACGCCCACTGGGACTCTTGGAACGCCTCGATTGCTTCCCCGACTAGATATGGAGTGGTTTATGCGCGGCGCCTGGACCTCTCACTCGAGGGGGTATCTTCTCCGCCGATTTTTGTATCTCGGGAGGCGGTGGCGGAAGCGGCTGGTCTTCGCCGCCGGAATCATCGACGCGCTTAAGCTTAGCGTATCATCAGTCACTTTTTGGGAACAATTTTTGTAATATTTAATGAAGCTACTCTCTTGGAACATCCGTGGTCTAGGTGACCATAGTCGTCGCAGGGCCTTGGGATCACGTTTGGTTGATTGGGATTGTGATATAGCTCTACTACAGGAATCAAAGCTCGCTGGAATTGATGACGTGCTTTGGAGATCTTTTGGGGCGGGGCCGATGGATGCCTTTTGCTCTTTGGACGCGATCGGTTCTTCTGGCGGAGCTATTGTGGCTTGGAGATCTTCAAACTTCTCTTTATCCAGCTCTCGCATTGGACGTCACTCTATCTCTGTAGTACTTGTGCACGTGGCCACTAACTTACCTTTGGCTTTCTCTTGTGTTTATGCACCTTTATGCCACAATGCACGTCGGAATTTATGGGAGGACTTGCTTGCTGATGCTGAGGCGTTCGGAGATATCCCGTGGATTTTGGGAGGGGATTTTAATGTTACCTTACTCTCGTCAGACCGTCCTCGTGGTAGGGGGGGAAGGGATCCAGGTTCTGACGATTTTTGGGAGTTCATCAACCATCTGGCACTGGAGGATTTGGTTCCCGCGGATATCAAATACACTTGGCGTAATAATTCATCTAGATCTCGGCTCGACCGCTTTTTGGCTAATTCGCGTTGGATGGATGCTTTCCCCTTATGCTCGGTCTCCTCTCGTCCTCGGTCTTTTTCGGACCACAGCCCCATTTTGTGGGATTCGGGAGAATTGTCCCGGCCTCGTGGTATTTTTCGTTACGAGAAGAGCTGGCTTCTGGAGCCTAATTTCAAGGAGGTGGTGCGACATCATTGGTCTCAGACGACATTCGTGGGTAACGCGGCTCATCGCTTTGCGCTTAAACTATCATCCTTGCGACGAGCTCTTGCATCTTTCAAATTTTCTACTCGTCAAGCTCGGATGGCCGTTCGCAACGAGGCGGAGGCGACTATTATTAGATTGGATCGAGTGGAGAATGACAGGGACCTATCCCCGGAAGAATTAACCGAGAGAGCTTCGGCTGCACACATCGTTTCGGAGGATGACAGGAAAAGAACCATTGAATGGAGACAACGCTCGCGTATTCGTTGGATCAAGGACGGGGATGCTAATACCGCTTATTTCCACCGGGTCGCTAGTGCACGTAAACGCGCCAATACTATTACTTCCATTGAAATTGGGGACGCTATTTATCAATCGGATCGCGACATGAGCTCGGCTTTGGTGAACTACTTCAAGAACTTTTTCAATCGTCTCCCCTCATCTCCATGGGAGTGGACGGCTCCCGGTGTCACCTCGCTCTCCTCATCGGATGCTGCTACTCTTTCTCGGCCTATATCTTTGGACGAGCTTAAGTGCGCGACATGGGACCTTAACGCTGACGCCTCTCCCGGGCCAGATGGGTTCCCTATAGCCTTCTATAAGGACTTCTGGGACGTTATCAGCAACGACGTATTGGAGGTGGCTCTCGAATTCTGCGAGGGGAACCACGGATTCAACAGAATTAATAGGGCTTGCATGGTTCTCATTCCGAAAACCCACGGTGCGCGTCGTATTGAGGACTTCCGCCCTATTGCAATTTCAAATGGCATTTACTTGATCATTGCGAAGGCGTTGGCTCGTCGGTTGGCGCCTTTCCTTGGCTCTCTCATCTCTCCTTGCCAAGCTGCATTCGTTCAAGGGAGGCAAATCTCTGATTGTTATGCTCTTGCCTCAGCTATCATCGACGGCTGGCACAGAAATGGGACGAAGGGGATTTTATGGAAAATTGATTTTGCGAAGGCTTACGACTCCCTGGATTGGCGATTCCTTTGGTCAGTCTTGAAATCTAGGGGCTTCCCACCCCTGTGGATCTCCTGGATCCGCCGCTGTGTAACCACGGTTTCCTTCTCCCTATCTATTAATGGGCGGCCTTCTGGGGGACTCTTCCAGCCTAGAAGGGGGGTTCGTCAGGGATGTCCCCTCGCCCCTCTTCTTTTTGTTTTGGCGGCGGACGTGCTGCCTCGGATGATCCAACGTGTAACTAACGCTGGTCTTACTCGCGGATGCTATATGGGTGACCTCCATATCCCGCTCCTACAATATGCGGACGACACCCTATGTTTTATTGAGGGGGACAGGCCTCAATATGCGGGTATGGCCAATACGGTCCAACTATTTTGTGAAATGTCGGGCCTCCGTATCAATGAGCACAAATCCAAATTTGTGCCCTTTGCTCTTTCGCCCACGGACGTTGGGGATTGTTCCTCCATCCTGGGGGCAGTTCCTGGGACACTACCGCTGGATTACTTGGGACTACCTATCTCGGTGGGCAGGACACGGCTGCGCGATTATCAAAGAGTGGTGGAGAAAGTTGAGACTCGGTTGGCTGGTTGGCGATCTTCATTGCTTTCTCGCGGGGGGCGATTGGTGCTTCTTAAATACGTCCTTGCGGCTATTCCTATTTATTTTCTATCGACGCGCGGTCTGCCAAAGGGGATTACGGTTCGCCTGGAGAAATATATGAGGGGATTCCTTTGGGGTAAGAACGCTTCTGCGCGTAGAGGGATCCATTTGGTCGCTTGGGATGCCATTGCGCGTCCTAAATGCGACGGGGGTCTGGGCGTTCGGAGGCTGGAGGTCATTCGTGAAGCTTTTCTTCTCAAATGGGCTTTGAGGCTTGTTAGCAACGATGATGGTTTCCTTGTGCGATGCCTTCGCACGGCGGCGGGCAATGCATTTCTTTCCGCCTTTGACGGTCGCCCTCCCGATCACTGTCCACTCTTTTGGCGCGAGGCCTTTGGTGTCTTCAACCGCAATCGGTCCCTGTTTCGGCCGTCCCTCGGCGATGGGACCTCATTCCGCTTTTGGACTTCGGACTGGTCAGGTAAGGGCATCTTCATGAACCTTTTCCCGAGACTCTTTGCGCTGGCAAGGGACAAATACGCTTCGGTGGGTTCATGTTGGAACAATGGATCTTGGTGCCCGATTTTGGTCGACTCTCTTTCTGCTCAGCGGATTTTGGATTTCAGCTCTCTGATGACTTTACTCGTCGACACCCCAACTCCATCGGGGGGTCCTGATCACTTCATTTGGGGTGAGGGGTCCTTTTCTTCGAGGAAGGCATACTCTGCTCTTCTCCCCATCGCTGTTCGTACGGAGCCTTCTCTTATTGATCACTGCAACCTCATATGGGGTCTTAGGCTTCCGGAAAGGATTGGTATATTTTTGTGGATCCTTAGGCGTGGTCGTCTTCTTACCCGCGACCATATGGTATCTATATTCCCAAACATTCCAAGTCTCTGCGGATTGTGCGATGCGGCTTTGGAGACGGCCGACCATCTCTTTCTTCATTGCGACCTTGTGCGGTCCATATGGGATGACGTTGCCTGGGTGAACCACTCGTCCATGGTAGCTTTTTGGGCCAGCCTTGCAGCTGCTGCAACTCGTCCGAGGTCGGAGAAACTAATCCCCTTCGCGCGCATATGGAGTATCTGGTTGGGAAGAAACAAAGCTATCTTCGCGGGACAGCGATTCTATATCGAAAATATCAGCATTGACGCAAATCGCTTTTATATGGACTGGTCCTCTATGTAACTTTCTGTAATTGGGGGCGTTTGGTATCACTACTGATATCAACTCCCCTGTCTTCTTTTCCCTTTTCCCTCTGTAAGTATCTTCTTTTCATAAAGCCTTAATAAACTGGGGCGAACACCTACGGGTGTCTCCCCCTTTTTGGAGTGTCAAAAAAAAACAATCTAATAGCATCGCGGCCATTTGGTATTCTCAAAATCCATAGAATATTCTCCCACTTTCACTTGGGAATGTGGAGAGACTGCAATGATCCTGATGCTCTCCTGTGTTCAGCCTTGAACATCTGACAGGTCAAGCACTTGCTAACATGACATGCTACATCATGCTTCATCCCGACCCGCCAGAATGTTGGCGCAGATTACGATACGTTTTCGTACCACCAGGATGAAAAGACAGTCGTGAGTTGTGTGTCTCATCAAAAATCTCTAGGCAATTGCTCATTGTTGGACACAACGATGTAGCCATCCTTTCGTAAAGTAGACTCATTCTACACCTAATTATCACTTTTGTCCTTGTTAGCATGCATGTATTTGTCTCAATTCCAAGGATCTGATCTCTGACCTTCTAATATGCAATCCTAAAGACTGCTGAATCGCTGAGGCACGACAGTATATATAGATGCACTCTCGTAAGGATGCCAATTAGTCAAAGCTTGTGAGTACATCCCATGTGTATAGCAAATTTTTCGTATGTGCATGAGCTCTCCTGGTAAGCGCATTTGCCACTGGTAAGCGCATTTGCCACCATGTTTCCTTTATCGAGATGGTAAAACATCGTCTCATGATTATCTCCTTTTGATCATAGATGTACTTTAAACCTTTACGATCTGTGAAAATTTTGAAATTCACCTCATAGAGATAGTGAAGCCCGATCTTTAAAGCGAAGATAACTATCACCGACGCCAAGTCAAGGATGGGGTAATTCCGTTCATGCGACCTCAATTGATGTGATGCATAAACACTCACATGACTTGGCTGCATCAGAACCGTTCCTAAACCTTCTCTTGCATCATAAGTATATACGGCATAATCCTGGGTGCGTGAAGGAAGCGCAAAGATAGGCACAGTCGCCAATCTTTCCTTCGATGTCCTGACGCCTGTTCGCATAATAATTCCAAATGAAAGGAACTCTCTTCTCGTGTCAGGAAAAGAATGACTCAAGAAAAGCTATTGACGAAACGTCTGTCATAACTATCTAGTTCAGGGAAGCTTCAAATTCGAATGATTGTCTTGAGATGTTCCCAAGACATAACTTCCTTAATGTTCGTAGGGTCAACTGGCATACCTGCTCCCGAAATGACATGCCCAAGGATTGGGATAATTAGAACTTACATTTGCTCGACTTGGTTTACAACTTGTACTTTTGAAGTATATCCATGTCTGTCTTTAGATCACTGATGTGATCCCTATTTATTTCGGGAATATATCAGCAACACATCATAGATGCATACAATTACAAACTCGTCCAAGTATGGACGGAAGTCCTGTTCATTATATCCATAAAAGTTGTAGGGGCATTTGTGAGCCCAAATGTCATCATGACAAACTTGTAGTGCCCATATCTAATCTTGAATGTTGTTTTTTGGAATATTCGAATATCAAATCCTTGGTTGATGGTAACCATGTCGAATGTCGATCTTCGAGGATACCGAAGATCCCTGTACTGATCAAATAAGTCATCTACGTGTGGCAGAGCATAATGGTCGTTTACCGTTTTCTTGTTCATCTAATTGTAATCTATGTATGATCTCATCGACCCATCATTCTTTCTAACAAAATGAACTGGAGCATTTCAAGGTGGAGTGTTCAGCCTTACGAAACCTACGTTAAGTAACTCTTGCGAATGCATCTTGAGTTTTCTTAAGTTGGCTAGTGCCAAGCGGCACAAAGCCATCGAGATTGGTTGTATATATGGTAGTAATGTAATTTCAAACTCAATCTTTCTCAGGTGGTAATCCTGACAAATCATTAGAGAATACACTAGGATAATCTGACACAATCGTGATGTTCTGAGCCATCGGCTCTCCATCAGATGTCTTTCCGATAATTACTAGAAATGTGTCGCATTCACGATCTATGAGTCTTTGAGCTCTCAACACTGAAATGTACTTCATTTTGGAGTCATGTAATGTATTCTTAATGGTAAACTCGGGTATGTTCGGAATCTTGAAGACAGTCATCTTCATGAATTAATTACTTAAGGCATGATGAGCTGACATTCAAATCATACCCAAAGTTAGGTCAAACTTATTGAGCTGTAATAGCAGACAGTCTGCTATCGTCTCATGTCCACCAATCAACAATAGTAGCTATCTGACTATAAGTCTTATAATGATATGGATGTGACAGAGAGGATCTATGGCCTCTGCAACTCTACTTACTAAAGCTAGAACTCAAAGTTCATTTATCGCGCCTAGAATAAATTAAAATATAGAAAGGTCGGCCCTAGATGCCATGCTTCTGTATGAGAACCGATATCCTTAATTACCATAGTTGATGTTCGCGGACATTTCTATTATGCTTTTTCTCTTCTTGGGATACATATGGAAAATTATTTGCAATTGGTGACATCTGTGGTCATTGATTTTGAATGTCATATTCCCCTTCAGACTCATGACAAGTCAAAGGACTGTCGCAATCTGAGGATTTAATGTGATCAGAACAATAATACTACGAATGTATGTAGCGGGGTACCACTGCTCTGATACCAAACTGTGAGGCCCGCTCTTTAACGGATCTGGATACCCGTTTACATATCACCCGTAGTATCATGTTCATTCAAGATCACATTAGAGTACTGAAAACTAAGGGATTTTTTTTACAGATAACATTCGCAATTTTAATAACAAGCCACAAGACTACACTAAGTCACTATTATTTTGCATAATTTTCCATATCAGTGTAACAACAGAAATTGCATTATGTACATGCATCCCAATTTATCAGAAGAGAAATAAAAGCATAAATATCTTGAACAACTATAGCATGCGTACCTGATAATTGTAACTGCAAAAGCTGATGTTCAACTCTCCCAATACAACGGTGCAGGTATTTTGCCTGCAATCCATGGAATAGGGAGAAAAGAACATCAACAAACGTTGAGTACATCTAATTTATTAAAGTTAACAGGAATTTAATGGTTCCAAAAGAAAGCAAGTAATTTGGCCTTGACAATTAAAATTTAAAGCTACTTGCAATGAAACAGGTTTTCAAGTTGTTTGGTATGTAAAACCCCATTCTACTCATTCTACTCTAATTACGCACATTAATCATTGATATACAACTATCTTATGATCAATAGTGAACAGAAGTACCTCAAGGATTGATAAGTTCTATGATTCATATATACTTTTTATGATCGAGGTGATCCGGATCTCTTTCTGATGTTTACGAATAATGTGAATGGATCATAGTAAGTGTACATGATGGGTCTAGTGTTTTGATTCTTTTCTTGTTTAATTGCTCAAGCTTAGTGGATAGTCTGTGGTCTTGGTCTGGGTAAGACCTCACACTATGACTCTAAGGCAGTAAGGAAACCTTAGGGTTGGGGTGCCTCCGTAGGCATGCGGTGGAGTAAAATGCATCCTAACTAAGTTCCCAACACGTCCACTAGCTATATCTTACAACTATGGTAGTAGTTCGAAGTCTGATAAGGATAATTGTCATGATATGGTCTTTTCTCTTTGTCAGGAATTATTGGCAGAAAAGTAACTAGTTCATCGGAAACCAACTCAACTGTAACCAAGTTTCTATGTAACCAATTCAACTGTAATTCAACTTTAGCCAAGCTTAATTGTAACTCAATCCAATCTCATTTGTAACTTTTCCAAATTCAATTGTAACTGATTCAGATGTAGCCATAGAGGATTCAGATGTATACACGGATGATTCGGATGTAGCATCGCCAAGTCTGCTGGCGAAAAATAAACAAAACTCAAGCGGTGAGGAAGCCTACAAAAGGCTCTTCCGTCTCGCCCTCTAATTGGAAGGCGGTCCAATAGAGGGATAGGTCTACTCCAAAACTACGCCACTGAGACGGGTGAGAGAGACTCTCTAGAAAAGTCGCTCTAAAAGAAAAACCGGCCCGACCAGTACGGGCTCACGAGCTCGAAAAACTGCAACCAAGGGTCCTCCAGCCTAGGTACCCTAAGAACAAGGGTCAGCGGAACTGGTCTTTAAAAAAAAACCTGTGGATCCCAGAGAGGCGTAAAAACTGCGAGCGCTCGCGAAAAACCGAGAAAAGACTAGGATCCTAGACCCGCGCACGAAGCGGCCGCTGCCCTAACTGGGCTTCCTATCTCCCGCCCAGCTGAGGGTCACCGCACCCTCGCACAGTCAGGTGTAAAGGTCACCATGACTGGCACTCATAATTATCAGTCATTACTGACTTACCATCATTGACTTGATTCCTCATTTTTTTCCCTTTATGTGGTTGATTCTATAGATCTATGCCTTTTGGTCACCGATCTTCTTGATATAATTGATTCATCCATGATTTCACTTATTGGTCTACCACATCCTTTCTCAATCTCTATTGTGGTTAACTCTACAGATCTGGGTCTTTCGTCAATAATTCAGCCAAGAGTGATTTATAGTTTCTATTCCCAACTATAACCATCAAGGAGAGATCACTTGCTCTTTTCATAACCCTTATTTGATGGAATCACTTAGATTGGAAAGGTTGATAAGACAATAGATTTATTCGAGAAGATGCTTCTTCATGGTTTGAAACTTGATGGCATGATGTTTATCGTAGTTCTAACAACTTGTACCAGATCAGGCTTAGTGGAGTAGGAACTAAGTACTACAATTCTATGGTTGAAGATCATGACATCACTTCTTCTATGGATCATTACAATGGATAATTTATCAATATGGCCAGGCATGTAAATTACCAGAAGCATAGAGTTTTATAGTCGATATGCGTTGCTCTGCCTATGCAAGGTTTATGGCAACATAGAGATTGGAAAATGGGCAATAAAAGCACTACCTGAGGTTGATCTGCCAAAACATGTCAATTATGTCTTGTTGTCAAGCATAAACCTTGAAAAGGCCAATGGAATAATGTGACATTATTGCCGCAAGGGATGCGAGACAAATAACAGAGGAAAGAACCTAATTGCAGCTGAATCCAGTATAAAAATAAAGTTCATGTATTTTCAGCGGATAATCAAACGAGTCCTTATATGGATGAGACATATGATACTTCGTATTTGTTCTCTCTGTGTAATTTGGTTTTCAGATTCAGATTGTTGTATACTTCGATAACCCTAAAAAATCCATATTGTTTTGCGATGTAATATACTCTTTTATTGCATCCGACAGCAAATCCAATGGCCAAGCTAACCATCCCATCAATTTCACTTGCCCCTATTTTAGCAGCTACCCATATGCCCTGGTACGGAAATCTCTTCATTGATGAAAAACATGGAGTATTTGTGCCAGATTTCACACAAATCCGACATACATCCATGTCAAATATTACATATTATCCCCTATAACTCAGACTGCATTATCCTGGAGTACAGATGCAATTTAATTTGGGCAATACATAGCTCTATTGAAGAGTTCTCTAGATGTATTTGACTTGATGATTCTAATGGCCGCCTTTACTGGAAATTGACATTTGATCAGCTGGAGAACGGTATTGATTGAGCCATGTCCAGTGATTCAAGAATGGCATTTGAAGTGAGCATGACCTAATGGTGTTCTGTTTGCATGGTAAATAGAAAAATCAACAGTTGTAAAAAAAAACAGTTCCTGCAGGAACTTCATCTGAAGGAAGAGGAAGGTTGAAGGAAAATCTCACCCAAAATCCACCAAATCAAACCCGATTCAATCACTTTCCATGCATCTCGACACAAACCCGTGAATCAAACAATACCCACATTCCCAAAGTCAAAGAAACCCCCAATGATAGACTAAAAGGTGTAGAAGTACATGAATTGCAGCAAAAGAGGGATCATTTGTACCTTAGATGTCCTATCTGGAGCCTAAGCCTTGCATGCAATATTTTCCAAGAAATCAAGGTGCATTAGCTCTTTTGTCTGATAAAAGTAGCAATATAACAACTTGAATAAGCAGATGCAGATGAATAAATGGGGTTCCAGTACCTTGAATTTGAATGCAACAGCCAATAGAGATGCTTAAACAACAGCAACTTGCAGCTGCTTGAAAGAAAGAAGCAGTTGTAACTTGAAGGAGCTTCAAGAGGATTTGTAGCAGCAGCAGCACCAACTGTTTTGGGTTGTGGTTGAAGCTTCTCCAGCTGCTGGAAGCAGCATCAACTCTTCTGAGTTTGCTCGGACAACAACAAGAGAGTGTAGATCCAAGGAAGAAGCTACAGTTCCACGTGCTTTGGGTGCAGCAGCAACTGCCCAAGGAGAAGGGCTGGGAGTCCATTGGTTGTAAACTGGAGCGAATAGAGAGGAAGAAGGGGAATTAAGGGAGAAAGAAGAGGGGAAGCCGGTGATATAAATAAGGAAAGGGTGGGTCTTTGTTTTGGAAGAGCGGTGGAAAGAAAGGGCCACATGGAGAAGGAATAGGGAAGTCACGTGGTTACTATACAACAGATTCTGTACAGTTTGATTTTTTATATTTGTTTTTAACCAATAACTCTTTTATTTTTAGAATGTCGAAGTTGACCGTATACGCACATTGATTGTCGGATTTTGATGTACAACAGCTCGTTTTGACCGTCTCTAAACGACGATCAATATGAGTATAATATTCATATACTTTCGGTCGGGTTTTGAATACCCGAAATTTTCGGATGCAGTTTCTGTTTAAGATTAAATTTTGTAATTTAAAAATATCAAACGGCCTCCGATCGAGGAATAGTCGATTTCGTTGGTCTTATTTTGTCGAATCAGATTTTTAGGTGGTCACGGTTTATTTCACGGTTTCCGAATTTGCATCACAGCTTTTTCGAGCACGTATTACGATGCGATCAATTTTTAGTCGATTTTGCCCGAACATCTTTTGATTCACGATCAATTGATCGATTCATATTATTTAACATTGATTAATAACTTTATTGAGTTATACGGACCCTAATCGGGTCGGGTTCGGGTTTATACAGATCCGGATGTTACACCGTACCATGCGAATCCGGGAAGAAGAATTCAAGCTTGAACGACCAGCACCCCAAGCAGAGCTTCTCGAACAAGACCTTTCCTGCCATGGAACTGCAAATAGTTGAAGAGCATTCTACCAGCACCCTCGTGCACGACCAATCCGATCCCGGAGCAAGGCCGTCGTCGAGAATGGCCACCACCTGACCCCAGCTGCTAATAGCCTTTGATAAACAATGCACCGAGCGCGAAAGGAAGGGGACGCCGCACACTTCAACCACGCACGTCTCGGCGACGATGTTCGCACCATCCGCAACACGCAAACAACGCCATTTGACAACCGAGTCATCAGCACGAGAGAGGAGGGTCTCCCGTTGCTCCGGGGAGAGCCCTCGAACACAGCAACGGAAATCGTCGAAGAAGAAGAAGTCCCCGACAAAGGCATCACCCAGAAGAAGCAAAGTGCCTGCGCGAATCACGTCACGACCCAGCCCCGGTCGCTGCACCACACCAATCGCCACCACACTTCTGACGTCCACCGCCTTCGCTTTAGCCCTCGACGCAAGCGGCACCTGGGATGAACCATCCCCAGTAGGAGAGCCAACTTGAAAGAGATCACCTTCCCGCTCCGCACCAAAACCACCGCATGCAGTAGAGTCGCACTGATCCAGCGACTCCACCTCGCCGCGCGGCCCGGCCACCACCGCCACCGGAAAAGCCACCGACCCACCTTCCACCGAAGAGCCGCGAGGGGGAGGACTGGAGGAACGCTCCCCCAACGGGCCTCCGGAACAGGAGCCGCTCCCTCCATCGCGAACCACTTGAGCAAAGGAGCGCGAATCCACAAAAGCAGACGAGCCACGACCACGATGAGGCATCTCCTTGCGCACAGAAGGCTTCCGTGCGCGATCACCCATGCGCCCAGCCCAACACGAACGCATGCGATGACCAACCTTCCGCAACGGAAGCAACGAGGAGGAGCCCTACAAGCAGAAGCAATATGGCCGCGAATCTTACACCGAAAGCAACGTCGCCCGACCTTAGAACGCGAGACCTTAGTCCACAGAAGACCGTCATCCTCAAACGCATCGCCCGCTGATCTGTCCGGATGGGCGCGACGAGTGGCAGGGTTAGTGCCACCGCGGACGTCCGAACGATGAAGACCGCCTTGAACCTTCGGAACCCACACCCGCCTACTTCGCACCCCGCTCCGCAAAACCTCGCTCGCCATCTCCTCCTGACCTCCGCAAAACCTCGCTCGCCTTGATCCATCCGACGACAGCATGTTGCGGTGTTGACGAGGCCGGAGGTCGCGGTGGCGGAGGGGGGTTGTTCGGAAGGGTGTCAATGTCGCGGTCGAGTAGAGGTGGGGAGGGGTGGGAGTGGGGAAGCCACGGTGGTGGAGGTGGGGAATTCACTGGAGGGTGTGATCCTTGCTAACTTTTTTGATCAATGGCTTGAAG
This sequence comes from Ottelia alismoides, assembly GCA_037367405.1. Taxonomy (NCBI): domain Eukaryota; kingdom Viridiplantae; phylum Streptophyta; class Magnoliopsida; order Alismatales; family Hydrocharitaceae; genus Ottelia; species Ottelia alismoides. Next base: position 511,413 of record JAZKJV010003645.1, on the reverse strand, counting down.
AATTCCTCAATTCACTTGAATCCTTAAGACATTTGGACAGACCATCCGTGGGTAGAGATCATTGGGTATGGAAGGAAAAACCTTTCTCTGTAAAAAGAGCTTACTGTGCAATTTGCAGACCTCCACAACCTAGGACAGATACATTGGTTCGTGACTGCAACCTAATTTGGGAACTGCGTTTACCAGGTAGAATTGGTTTCTTTTTGTGGCTGATGCGGCGAAAATGTATCATGATTCATGACAAGGGATCATTGTGCAAAACTATTCCCGGAGATTTCCAATAGATGTCATTTGTGTCATATACATATTGAAACAATTGATGACCTCTTCTTTCAGTGTGCTAAAACAACCCCAATCTGGACCGATGTTAATCAAAGCCGGCTCAATCCTATTGACCTCGACCTTTTCTGGGAATCAATGGTTACTACGAGGAATTGTCCTAGGGAAGAACTCATTCGTCCTATAGCTACAATTTGGGCAACATGATTAGCTCGTAACGATGCACTTTTTTCTTCACAAAGATTTTATTACGAAAAATGTAATTTTTCACTCGAGGTCTCTTCTTGAGTCCTGACTCCTGTAAGTTCTTTTGTAATCCTATCACAATAGCGTGTTTCTCCCTTTTTGGTCTCAATTTTTTTTCATGTTTATCAAATAAAAATGATATTAGTTAGAAAAAATATGAATTTGAGAACCAATAGCAAGCAATTTTTTAAAGGTTACTAGTGTAACCATTACCTATGTTTGGCGTGCCTTGCGTTATATCAACATTTGCATATATGCTGGCTACCATAAACATGTCAATTTCTTTATCTCTGTGAGTTTCATGCCTAGTTTTGATCTCATGTAGCCCATAATTTTCTATTTTGATCACATGTCCAATTTAATGGAAATAAAGCATTTGAATGAGGAAAATGCTATTTGGCAGGTATTTTAACAATTATAAAATGGATTTTGACACATGCGTCATTTCAAGTTTTTGACAATAACACTTATGCCCCTACCTTTATTGCAATCATATAGGCATCCCTAACAAAACTACACACTAACACCTAAGCCCCTCTGGTTACTTTGCTTCTTGCCCTCTTAAACCGGTGCTAAATTATTAGTAAAAACATATTTGGCAAAAAAAGCAGGGGCAAGTAATTAGCCATCCTCATCTTCTTTTTCTTCTTCATCTATTACCCTCCCCCTGCTCGGACCTTCGCCTACAACCTCCACGCCCTTGATCTTCCTCCACTTATAGCCCCTCTTTGACCATGGTCCCAACCTTTGTAAGCTACATCCCAACCCCAATCTTGGCCACCCCTTGACCTTCGTTAAGACCCCCTTCCTCTATAGTCTATGCATGAACTCCTTTTGCAACCTCTGCCACCCCCTTTCTTTGCGTCCATGCCGAACCCCTCCCAAAATCTCTGTTGTTAACCCCCTTTAGCCTCGATCCTCCTCCTCCCGGAGGCCCCTCGACTTCTGTAGCCCCTCCATTCCTTGAAGCTCTAGCTCATTCCTTGAACCTCTTTCATCGGAATAAAGCTCCTTCATGCACCATCAACAATTAAATGCCCCTAATTGTGCCTGCATCTGACTTCGACCATATAGTAGTTTGTCACACTCTGCCCTCGATTGCGAAGCTCCCTCATTACGGTGTAACATTGTTTGGAAGGGTTAAGCGCCTCCTTCATCAACCATAAATGCTGCCAGCCACATGCTCCGATTGTTGCGATCCTCGAAGGTGAGCTCCCATGCGAAGCTTCCTTTAAGGGGTATGAGATCAAGAATTTAGGAGCATAACTGTAAATAGATTCTTTCTTAACAGGGTATGATTTAAACAAATCATGATCTAGTTTATTTTCTTAGACAATCCACTAACAGAAGGGTACACCCATTATTAATTCAAGAACATAGGGGCACATATGTAATTGCAAAGAAAAGCAGGGGCAGTGTTATTGGTAAAACTCGGAGGGGTACAAGTGTAAATATCCATATAAAAATATCAAATTCGTAATTGACATGTGACTAAAATAGTTTTAAGCACAGTGCACGAAGATGTATCGTTGTTCAGAACAAGTCCTTTCTTATCATGTAATTATTTTCAAATAGAGATTTTCCACTAACCACGATCATTTTGGTGAGCTCACACCCTTTACAGCATTCAATCAAATCCCTGGATACAAATGAAGTGAAAAGCAATCCCTTTTTAAAGTAACTATGTTGAATCCTCACAATTTCCGTCATGTGAACAACCTCATGCATTAGTATTCCATCGTTGTGGTTAGGTCTTTCCAAGCATGGAAAAAAGCGATCAACTAGGCCATTTAGTTGAATCAAGGGGAGGATGGCTTGTCTAGGACTGATAGTTCAATAGTTGATCGATTTTTTGGATTGCTTTTTTCTGCTTTTTAAAAAGCAAACTTTTAATAAGATGCTTAATGTTTGATTGGAATTCAATTATCTTTTTATTTCATTGTAGTAGTATAGACAATTTAAAAATTACGTAAATATATATGCATATATATATATAAAGTGATTCATATGTTTAAAATAAATAAAAATACAAAATCAACTAAAGTCCAACTAAATTCGATTAGTCGTCTGACTATCGATTAATCCTTAAGCAGTGACCTGACCGATCGAATACAGACTTTCGATTTTTGCAAATTTGGGTCTTTCACAGTCCAGGGAATCCAAATAATGAACTAAAGATCACAATAAATTTTATATACGATTTACTTACCAAATTTGAAAGTTCTGTGCATAGGATGTAGCGACGTGAACTTAAGAAATCGTTTATAAATATGTTATACAATGAGTATTCAAGCTGAAAAAGAGTTGAGGGAATATCAACAAGCTTGAGTGAGGCTATACTAGCAATGGAGAGCTTTGGACAAATGAAATTTCACTCAGCAACAAAAATATGAAGAGAAGGCCTTTGCATGTTAGTTTACAAATGATGGATACATATCATGGTCTCAAGAATAGATTTTGACGTCTTTTTACCCAAGCCTGGAAAGGGAATTTTCGGAGAATTTCATTGATATTGTTGGAAATTATATAAGCAGATCTAAATATCACCGCCCATGAGATAAGGGCCTCCATATTCTTAAATCAATAAATAAAATAGAAATAAACATTTATTTGATAAAATAGAGGTTTAATTAGGAGATTTAACTCCTATCACATATATGCCACGTACTGCAATATTGATATATATCTTATAAAGTTAATGTGCAACTGAGAATAGGAATTAAAATGAATGCTTGTATAATGCTAAGAGAATATATAAAATATTAGATAAAGGCATTAAGATATTTAAATGCTTACTGTGCTTTACATATAAACTAGAAGTTCTTTGTATGGAACCATATATTATATATGTTAGTCATAGGTGTTGCTTTCAATGTCTATCTATTTAGAACAATAGCGATATCCTTCATGTTATTATAATTTGAATTTCGGGGCTTCAATAATTGGGTGTGAAGCTGTCTATTTGAAAAAAGAGTCTTCGCCACATGGTCAACGAGCTTGAGGGAGGGGTCTAGGAGGACCAGGTGCTGTTTGGGATGGAGCCCTCTAAACTTGGTTAGAGATGCACATGTAGTTTGAGTTGGATTTAGTAAGTGATACATTGGAATATGCTATACGAGTTATGGGATTATCGTAAATAGTCGTATGCAATCTAGTGATAAATGTATGAGGTCATATAAGAAACTTAGATTTCAAGATTCCTATTAAAGCAAGAGGACTCACCCAAGAAGCAATAATAACAACTCCCCTAAAAAACATAACAACGATAGTCGAAATGAGGAGAAATTTGCTGGTATCAGGTGAGATCTGGTAAACTTACCAGGCAATTCTCACATTCTGTCCATTTCGTCAACATACCGATGATGTCAGACGATATTTTGAGTCATGCTCTGAAAGGAAAAAGCTGGTGGGATATTAATTTCACTCACTTGTCAAAATCGAAATTTCAGCAAAATTTTAGGTCATGATTGTTTACATTATATAATGTGTTAACTAAGGTAAACATGGGGTTTAAACATTCTCATGAACCTCTTCTGAACGAGCAGGAGTGACTTGTATAATGACTTTCTGCATATCAATTATAAACACTAATGGTTTAATATAGAAAGACCGAACTTTTAGTTTTTATTATGATTGAGAAAAATATTTTTGCATTTGGAACTTTGATGCATCTCTTAATTTGACATATTTGTTTCTATATCCATCAAATTATCAGTCCTGTTGAAAGTTAAACCCCAGGTTTAAAATAATCTCCTTTCGTCAGACAATATGATCCCTACTTTACTTTTGTGTAATATATGTTGCCTATCGTATGTAATTGGGCACTTGCCATCTGGTCTATTTTGTTGAAGATCTTGAGCTTCAAAGGCTTCATGGAAGTGCATTTAGTTTTTTTTTATCTACTCTTCTTACTATCACTGTGACTAGCTTAACTAGTAGCATGCACAATGAATGTCCAGAACATCCTGAACTAAATTCTTATCAACCGTAATTTGTACACATTTCTAGCACAGGGATTCCTTTTCATCTTTAAATATTTTATTACATGCCGTAATTTATTATTTTTTTCTGTTTACAGGACAATGTTTTTGTCAGTGTTGTTGCATCTGTGCAATACCGTGCTTTAAGTGACAAAGCAAGTGATGCTTTTTACAAGCTAAGCAACACAGGGTCTCAAATTCAAGCATATGTTTTTGATGGTATAACTCCAGGACATTCTTATCTCTATTATCTACTACGTTTACATTTATAGAACATATATGTGCACGCATGTGTGTGAATATATGTAGGGAAGTTTTGTTTATATAATTCTATTACAAGCGAATCATGTAAAAATCGGCCAACTAATTCACTAGCCAGCCCGATTAGTAGACTTGGGTAGGGCACCGACTCGACTAGGCCCAATTGACCTATAGTATGTTAGGCTATCTAATCGGGCCGACTACCCGGCCAATTTCTTCATGGAATTTTCGGCTTGATACCGTATACACATAACGGTCTAGTGGTAGTATAGTGTGTCTACCGCACAAAAGACCAGGGTTTAAATCCCACTCTTGCATGGGTTGCGTTAGGTAGTCGACGGCCAGCGTAAAAAATAGTTGAATCTTACAACATGGATTTGAGCAAGAATCCATGTAGCCGACCCTACTTATAGTGGGATAAGGCTTAGTACATTTACCGTATATAATATTACCCTAGCTGATTGCACGAATGCCCATATTTTTCAAGTGGGCTTAGATAGTAAGCCCCTCCCGACTTCTTGCCCTTCACGAAAGAATGAAACACCACCTCTAAAAAAAGAAAAAAAAGGAAAAATCCTCCTCCTTTCGATCGCAGACCCCCGATCTTGTCGCTTGAAGCTTTGTCGACCATCGCATGCACCTCTGTCGCTCGTCGCCAGTTCCTACGACGTATCGCCAACCCTCTCTAGGCCATGTGATGCCTCTCTCTTCTCCGCAGTCCCTCTTCAGATCGCTCCTAACTCGTCTAGGATTTATTTCGTATTTGTGAATTCATTAGGACTTTCCTATGTTTATTTACACATGCTCATGCTATCAGCTATGCTAGAATTGCTAGATTTGTTTATGCTATGCTATAGTGCTATTGTATTTCGTATTTATTATCTCCTTTGTGTTGTGTTGTATATTAGGCCTTTGTGTTCATTAGGCCGCCCTATGTTCATTTCCGAATTCATTTTTAGTTTTGTTGTAAATGGACCCCCTGTGCTGGTAGGGTATGATGGCATGGGGGGAAGTGGGGGAGGACAATAGACCGTTCTTCAATTGGGTTCAACAGAACATACAGTTAGGATGTAAGGCATATCAATATTTTATGTTATTCAAATTTGTATTGTTCCCGTTAATGCTAATGCTATTGGTACCATATAAACATTTAGATAGAGATGATCATTTTCTAATAGGTGTAGTATTCTTGTTATGTTTTTATCATTTTATAAATGCATTATAGTATGAAAATGTCTAAAACTATGCAACAATATTAGAATATATGTATAAAAATTATTTTGTATATTTAAAAAAAAATAAAAATAAAAAACGACTATATCCTGACTAATTTCGATTAATCGCTCGCTTGGCGATTAATCCTTAGTCAGTGACCTGACCTACGACTATCGACTTCTGCAACCTTGTTATAAGCACATTACCTCACAAGTTACGACTATCGACTTCCGCAACCTTGTTATAAGCACATCACCTTAAACAATAAGCGATGTTAAGTTTTATTTACATATGATTCTTTTAACAGGTAAAGTATGGTGAATAATTTATTTTTATCAAATTGATTTGTTATCTTTATCTTATACCTAGAATTCTACAAGCATTAAACTTTATCCATAGTTATATTTCAAAAGGTGAGATGAACAAATGCATAACTTAATTTTAAAATGTGAAATGATGAAACCACATTTAGTCAATGAATTGGTGCATTATGAATTGTTTTCATGGTTTAGAATTCTTGATGAGTAATTAGCATGCGACTATCCTTAGATGTATATGTTAATTTCATGGAAGGGAATCAATACCTTGATATCACATATCAATCCAAGAAATTTCTTGATCTTTGCAAAGCGAGATTTGGGGTTAAATGTAACACCCGGGGATTCAAGTACCCGTTTACACGACACTCGTAGTGTTAGATTCATTAAACGATCATAGTAAGTTGTTGAAATTGAGGGGAATTTTTTCATTTTTTGCAATGACATTCACAATCAATATAAACAACCACGGAGCCAACAAGAAGTGCCACCAACTTTTCATTGCATTAATATTCATATAGTTACATGTAACAAGAAGAATATTACATTTTATACATGCATCCCCAAAAAGTGACAGAAGAGAAAGAAAAGCACTAAACAATATCAACTGTATAAAAACTACAAAATGTGTATCTTCTGGTATAGCAGCGGATGCTCGAGATCATCGGCCAGCTACTACAACGTAGGCTCTTTACCTGCCAAGCATGTAAGGAACAAAAGAACGTCAATAATTGTTGTGTACATTCCAAAGAAAGGCATTGATAAACAATATCAACTGTATAAAAACTACAAAATGTGTATCTTCTGGTATAGCAGCGGATGCTCGAGATCATCGGCCAGCTACTACGACGTAGGCTCTTTACCTGCCAAGCATGTAAGGAACAAAAGAATGTCAATAATTGTTGTGTATATTCCAAAGAACGTCAGTAATTTAGTGTGTTCAAAAGAAATCAAGTAGAAAGGCATTGATATTTCAATTTTACAAACTACTTGCGTGGAAAATAAAGTTCAAGATGTTCTGTTTGTATGCCCCATGATCACCCGTCACCCCAATACTTTCCATATAATATTTTCGTTTATTGATTATACGATCTTTATGTATAACACTATCTTTTTAGAGATCGAGTTGATGGATCTCGATATTGAGGATGACGAGTCTCTAATCTGATCATTGTTTCTGACTAATTTCTCAAGTCTAGTGGATAGTATGTAGTCTTGGTCTGAGTGTGACCTCACACTATGACTCTAAGGCGTAAAGAGTACCTTAGGGTTGGGGTGCCTCCGTTGGCATGCGGTGGGGTATAATGCATCCTAACTAAGTTCCCAACACGTCCACTATATTTTCCTATCTCTCGTGATATTAGTTTCAAGATCTGATTTTATTGTCAGTGATTGATGAGTGATGATGATTGATGATTTTATAATAATGTAAATGGCAATTGATCTTAACTCTGGTTAATTCTACTGTAATCCATTTCAATGCTCAATTATAACTCCTTCATATTCTACTGTAACTGATTCGGATGTATCCATCACCAAGCCTATTGGCGGAAAAGTAACCAAAATTCAAGCGGTGAGGAAGTCTCCTAAGAGATCATCCCGTCTCGCCTTCTAAGTGAAAGTGCGGTTCATTAAAGGGATGTCTACTCCAAAACTACGCCACAAAAACGTGTGAGAGAGACTCTCCGGAAAAGTCACTCTAGAAACCGGCTCGATCAGTACGGGATAACGAGCTCGTAAAGAAAACTAGAACTGAGGGCCCCCTAGCCTAGATACCTTAAAACATAGGGTCAACGGAACTGGTTTAAAGTCGGGATCCCAACGAGACGTAAAAACACTACGAGCTCACGTAAAATCGTAAAAAGAATTGGGATCCTAAACTCGCGCACTAGGCGACCGTTGCCCTAACTGGGTTTCCTATCTCCCACCCAGTTGAGGGTCATCGTGCCCTTGCACGGTCAGGTGTAAAAGTCACCAAGATCGGTACTATAAATTATCTGCCATTACTGATTCATCATTATCTTACTTGATTCTTTATTCTTTATCGATCTCTGTTGTGGTTAACCTTACAGATCGAGGTGTCTAGTCAATAATCTTATTAATAATGATCAATAGTTGGTAGACTATGTATATCTTTATTTTTTAAATAATTATTATCTAATCAAAATGATCAAAATAAAATAAATTGGGAGTTTTAGAAAATACGGTATTACGATCATCTTAACTAATCATTGATATGAACTGTAGTTCTAAATTTTGACTCTCACATTCTTCTTTTAATTGGATTCCTAATGAAAAATCTGTAAGATATGATTGACAAAAATGCATACCTCTCGCTTCTAAAATACTAGCATTGTAGTTTATCCTAGATTGATACGAAATTTGGTGTCACTCAACCTATAAAATCATCGATCAAGATCAGTAACCGATTTGCCCATGATAGATGTGTCTAAATTTCACACAACTAATCCTCTACGAACTCTAAAGTGCCTGTATATGGGTCAGATTGCCTAACTTAAACATGATTATTGGCCCCAGTGGACCAAGTCCTTATTTTAAACATATCTAAGCTTTAAGAAGACCAACTTATCTCACTAGTCACTCCAACAAATTAGCCTAAGGATTGTAGAGATATTTATATATTTACATATTCTCTGATGTACCGTTTCTTTTATTTCATTTCTCTGTATCCATCTTATGTAATTTACCCATAGGTCTCTCCTCTATATAAGAGAGCCTAGGTTCTCTGGAATAAACAACATACTCATTTCTTCCAACATGGTATCAGAGCGGCGATCCTAGACCGGAGCTCGTGTATCCTAACCCTAATCCACACCCGTTGTCTCCCCTCTCTCCTCTTTTCATTCTCGACGCAATCGCCGCCCCCCTTCCGCCGACGCTGCAGCCCGCCTCGTCCTGTCCCATTGCCATGTGTGCACCGCCAACCTCCTCGGCACCGTCGACCCATCTCGGGCCTTGCCGCTGTTGCCGCCAGGTCGCCAGCCCCTACTTTCGTTGCCCCCCCTGCTTCCGCTGTTCCTTCTTCATTCACTTTGGTTGATGATTTTGGTTGCGTAAGTCTACAGATGCAATCAAATCCCCACATGTCAGTGTAGAAATCTATCCATCGGTCTACAAAACCCTCGTGATCTTCATCCGACAACATGTCAGAAAACAAAGTCGATGTACCCGCTACAGGTGCCTTCAGAGGTCTGATGCCAATTGTTAAGATGGACGGGACGAATTATGAGCTCTGGGCTATGCAGTTCATGAGCCTTATGAGTCTAATGGTAAGAAGCATATTCTTACCGAGGATGAAGAGGTGGAGAAAATAAGGATTCACACCTCATGGGAGGCGGATGATGTATATGCCAAAGTTTGGCTTTCAGGTACATTGACGATAGAGATCGCCAATGACGTGTTACATCAACCCACTGCTATGGCTATGTGGGATATCCTCGCAGCAACCTATTCTCAAGCGAGGAATGAGACCAAGATCCTCCAACTACAACATGGTATATTAATGGTCGAGCAGAACGGACGACCCATCTACTCGTTGTATACATCCTTGAGTGGGATGTTTGAGAAGCTCCACAGCTTCATGCCTCTGACGGTCACTCCTGAGCAGCAGAAGACATACCGGAATGCTACCATGGTTGGTGTATTCCTTGTAGCCCTTGATCCTGAATACGAAGTTGCTCTCTCTCTCTCAGATCCTTGCGGATGCTAATATTCCTCCTATGGAGGAAGCTTTCCGCAGACTTAGCAGGATCACTGTCCCGTCCACTACTAGTCAGACCTCTTCGGCAATGGTAGCCTCTAGGTATGGAAGGTCGTATCGCGATATATCAGTGATATATCGATATCTATAGGTGACCAATATATTATTGATATGACCGATATGGCTGATATTTGGCCTTGGTAGGCGATTTTCTTCATGAAATCGGTTCGATATCGGCTATCGTATCAACACAGTATCGATATCGATACCAATACGAATACAACATTTCCTGCCTGCAGGTGCAGGGGCAGAGGAGGCTTGTCTACCTTTCGTGTACATGGACCCTGTGGTTGAGGAATTCAAATCCGTCAATCGTGCACGTATTGTCATCGTCCCGGTCATTTAGAGGATACATGCTATTCCAAGCATGGTTTTCCAACATCGACACGAGTAGCAGAACATGTTGAGTCTCTAGTGACTCCCACTTCAGATCAGAGGTTTGATGATCTCGTTGCCATACTAAGGGATATCACCTCCTGCCTCATCTCTAGGAGGCCAGTCAGATGTGGCAGCTTCCGCCTTTGCCAGTACCTCCGTTACAACCATCACCTCAGGTAGTACTTATGCTTTTACATCTTGTCATGGATATGAGATTACATAGTGGATTATAAACTTAGGGGAGACACATCACTTATGTGGAGACAGAGAGCAACTTACAACATATAGATAGGTTCCTCCAGGCAGGGGTGTTCATGGTTTTTGGTTTGGACGGCTACCCGACCCGATCTGTACGGGTCTACTTTAAACCAATTGGTATCCATCAAATCACATGGGATCGGGTACCCAACACTCTTTGACCCGTGACATATGGGGCTCCAATCCTTTGACCTACGGTTACCTATGGATTGGCTTGTCTCTCATCACTCCTCTAATCCAAACAATGTATATAATCTATCAATCTCCTTACCATTCCAACCCGGATGCTGCTCTCACTGTTGATGTCCCTTCGCTCTCCTAGAACAACCACATCCTAATCGCCGGAGGGATGGACAACACGATTGTGAACAAAGACATATGTATCTGATCGCGCGTTGCGCAACTGTATAGAGGCCACTAGCAAGTCTACATGTTGAAGTAGTTTGGCAATGGACAACAATTGACGAGCGACGACAATGATAATTACCTCCATATCTGGGATCTTGTCACGTCCTTGCAAAATTCCATTGGGCAGAGATCCAATGGCTGCACCAACTCGACAATCCCATGGCAACCATCAAGGGCATTGGCATGGTGCTTGTTCCAAAGCAACCTGATGTCCTCTAGCAGCGATGGAGAGACCGATGCATCATATATGGGATACACACACCAGTGCATGCGTGAACTCCGTCAACATCGGATTGCAGGTGTGTACGCTGCTTTTAAACAAGAATGACATGGAGTTGCTGAGCTTGCACGAGTTCACAGAATCAGTTGATGCTCTAAAAGCATGGAAGGCCGTATCGATATCGTTATCGTATCGATACGATATTTCGACGATATATCGATGATATATCGCCGAAATATCTCCCATATCGACGAGCCTTTGTGAAGAAAATGTCTGGAAATCGGGATATATCGCCATATCGGTTCCCATATCGGTCACATGTCGATATCGATATATCGGCGATATATCGACGATATATCTCCGATATTTCCTTCCATGTTTGAAAGTACCCATCGATGGCAAAGATCGTCGAGCTCACCGGGCACACGTCATGGGTGCTATTCATGGTGCAGAGCACTGCCAGATGCACAGATAAATCACAAAACACTGACGTTCTAGAATGTGCTTGAAATGCTCGAATTGTCGAAATTCGCGAAGACTGGGATGTTCAGTAGCTCCAAACACATCCAGTGATCGTGAGAATTCGTCGCCGGTTAGCTGAATGTGTGTAGTATTTTAGTTGAACATAATTTAACTGACACTAAAGAACAGTAACTTGTATAGAGTTTAAACTTTTTGTCTCACGTTTTTGCAGATTTTTGCAAGCAATTGCGGCTCGCCCACCATGGATCGCGAGCTCATATGGAAGAACTTGTTGCACGAGATCTTTGCAAAGTTTTTTTTATCATGAATAAATTCTCGGCTTGTTGCGAGCTTATGAACTTGTTGCGCCCATACCCATTTTTGGAATACACACAACTCGAGTAGTCACTCCTATACTCTTGCATTATCTAAAAGGCGAGAAGCTCTCTCTGATTGATTTCATCGACATTCTTCCTCATGTTCATCGATTTATTTAATCTTTTGAGAAGAATATTTTGGTTGAAAGCTATGAAGCAAAGTTCTTTTCAGTACAACAGAACTTGATCGCTCGCCTCTCTCAAGTTCTTTTGATTGGAGTCAAAGTACTTTTGGTAGACTTCTCAGTACGGTGATATTTACTATTTTCTTGATACTAATTATTCACTTATGTTCTATTTGTGATATAACTGATGTGCTACTATTTGCGGATCTTACTGCAATTATATTATGCTGATTATCTCTAGATATTACTGTTCTTTATTGTTCTTTATTGGAGAATTTTTTATTGATATATGTGAAGATGATACTCTCTAAAAAGTTTATTGTATTATTTCTTTGTTTCTAGTTAACATCTTTTTGCATGACTTTAGGTGTTTGATCTTAAGTTGCAGTAAAGTTCCTGAACGTAAGACATGAGAGGAAGCACGAAGAAAGTCGAAGCTTGTCCATTCTTTTGCTTGTACTTGGGCTATAGTGTTTGATATGTAGTGTTGATCTTGGAATTTGATCCAATATGTGAAGCATCATCTTTGTAAACGGTTGAGATATCCGCATAAATATCTCAGGCTTTAGGAAGAAGTTGATTAGCTCGGTTAATCGAGAAATCCCGAATTAGGAAAACTCATGTCATGATTTTCACCCAAGTGGGTTTCCACTATCATGCTACATGAAGTCGAGGATAGCATAAACTCATGTAGATCATGTACCTCTCTTTGGATAAACCTTAAAGGATATTTTATCTTTTAGAGAAAGGAATTCACAGCTCGGGTACCTATGCAACAATGCTAACGAAAAGAATAATGTATTGTTAGTATATAAACCAAATACACAAGCTTACTCAAGTCTTTTGGAGTATGAGCAAGGCAAGTGAAGTTCGAAGGAGATGAATGAGAGCTTGAGAGTGCGAGAGAGCATTTAAGAATACAATTGAGTACTTTAGAGCTTGAGCACTTGAGTATATGCACACATTTTGGCCCACAACTTCACTTAGATGAGTATATAGGAGTTCTTAGTATAAATAATGTGAAATTGGGCTTACGATTCCTATTTATATGCTCAAGAGTGCTTAGTGATATTATACCCCCTAAAGTTATTTAACCATGAATGTTTTTAAACCGGATATATTCTTCAAGGAGTACATTAAATCATAAATCAACATTAAATTATAAATCAACCATGCAAGGTATGTTCTATGTTACATATTTTGTATCTTTGTAAGTTGACATCATTGCCGGAAAAAGTCAATACTATTTCGCAATTTCAACATTATTTTTTAGCGTTGTTAATTTCATCTAAATGTTTATACCCATATCATATGACATGTTGGACATTCGATCAAATTTCTGTTGTTATCTTAATCAATCTAGAGTTGTATAGCTTACAATGAAAAAAAAATTAAACCTAAAATTAGACATAGGCTTATAATATAATTTTATGAATATTTTTCTCTATTAATTGAAAAATGGGATACTCCGTATCTATTTATCATTTTTTGTATAATAGACCTTGACAGGATGAATGGAAAATGTAATGACTAAGCATGATGACAGGGGCAGAGGGGACTGCTTGCCTTTCCCATTAGCTAAGATTTTCCGAAAAGAAATGAAAAAAATGATATTTTTTTAAACGGCTGTCTGATAGCATTTTAAATATGATTCAGTAATTTTTGTGTGGTACTCTAAGAGGAGCATTTTATTGTTTACTTTTTAGTCATTAGAGCGACTGTGCCAAAACTCAACCTGGATGATGCCTTTGAACAAAAGAATGAAATTGCCAAAGCGGTGGAAGATGAACTTGAAAAGGCCATGTCAGCTTATGGTTTTGAGATTGTGCAGACATTAATTGTTGATATCGAGCCAGATGAACATGTGAAGCGAGCAATGAATGAGATTAATGCTGGTAAGTTAGTATTCTCTGTGGCATCTCCTGATAATTTTGACCAACAGTTTATCAACATATTAACACTTCGGATGAATTTGGGAATTGTCAAAAGTTTCTTGCATCCATTAGCTGCTCATTGCTTCCCCTTGCCCTCCCGAGATAACTTGTTCATTAATCTGATTATGTAAAATGTGTCCGTGACTCCTGACAGATCCATTCTATCTCTCGGGATCAACATGATTTGTTTTTGGTCACAACAATGGCTCCAATCTACAAAACCAAGTTAAAAGCATGTGTCTAATTGAAGCATATAATAATATGCACATGTAAATGTTTTCACGTGCTTGTTCTGACGTGTGCCCAATTTAAGATCTGAAGGCAATGAAAAGTATGCATGGAGGAAAATTCGCCTGGGGGCCAAGTTGTTAAACTTATTCACTCTATACGGTCGAACTTATTTTTTTATTATGTACCGTAGGTAAGCCGCCTCTTGAAGAGGCGGCTTTGGTTAAGTAAGAGCCGCCTCTTCAAGAGGCGGCTTTAGGCAAAAGCCGCCTCTTGAAGAAGCGGCTCTTCAATAAAGCCGCCTCTTGAAGAGGCGACTGCTGGCCAGAACCTTAAAAAAAGCCTAAAGCCGCCTCTTGAAGAAGCGGCTCTTCAATAAAGCCGCCTCTTGAAGAGGTGGCTGTTGGCCAGAACCTTAAAAAAACCCTAAAGCCGCCTCTTGAAGAAGCGACTCTTCAATAAAGCCGCCTCTTGAAGAGGCGGCTGTTGGCCAGAACCTTAAAAAAAGAGAAGCAGCAGCTCTGCTGCTTCCCCCTTTTTTTAAAAAAATACATACCTTGGCGAAGTGCATGGACAGTGTGTAATACAAAATATGATATTAGAACAACTTTAAAAGACAAGATTCATAGATTAGAAAGTAAATTGTTCATATACAAGGTGCATAACACAAGCGACAAGACAATAGTTGCAAACACTATAAATTAAATGCTTGCTTTACATTACAAAAAATTGCCAGCATATCGTTCTATGGTCTACGCTCCCTCCTCCTTTTGTATTGTAATTTGACCGGTCTTTCATCTACCATGGTGGTCTCCGGTGCTCTAGGGTCAAATACATGCAGTTGGCTGTTGCGATCTATGTCATCGATGTTGGTCATCTCGGTTCCTTCAACTCCAACGAAGGACAACGGGAGGGGTGAATGATGTGAAGGTCCTGCATTGTGCTCCGCTCGATCCCTCCGTGGTGCAGGTGGCGTTGTAGGTTCTCTGGTTGTCCCACACTCAGGAATTGGGGTCTCAAATTCTATGCCAGACTGAGGGGGTTGTTGTGTATCTAATGGGACATCTCCCTCGCCAGAAGGCCTCTCTCCCCTTTGTCGTTGACCACGTCCTCGTCCACGTCCTCGAACACGTGAACGGGGATGAGATGTAGCTTCTGCATCGGCATCCTCCTGTGAAAGCTCGTCGGTAGGACCATCTCGGAACTGTCGCTGTATAGACTCACGTATCCTAGAACTTGCCTCAGCAGCAAGTTCTCTAATACGTGGAGCACCATCATCGCAAAGTCGAAGAATCTCCTCGAATTGAGACACCTGCAATATGAGCAATTGTTGTCAGAACATGTTAAATCATACCACAATATGTAATTTAAGTAAATGCTATCTTACCGCGTAATCGAGTGTGCATCCATGTCGTCCAATGAAACGTCTTGTAATTCGACGATACCATGGCAAGTACTCAGCGGTCGTCTCTGGACCTCCCAATGAAATGGGAGTCATTGACACCACGTAGTCCCTACGGATGTTCCATAGTCTAATATAAACTGCATGGAACTCCGTCCAATCGACGTTGCTCTTCCCTCAGAGATCGAATGCATGCAAGTGAGATGACGTGTCGCAAGCCATTGGAACCCCCTGAATGCCCCCAAACCGTCGAAGGACTCTGTCCGGTGTGTGTAGCTCCACAATACAAAAATGAATCAGGGGGACACGAGCCACATGTAACCACTCATTGCCACGACAATACAATGGTAACAGGGACAACACCTCCTCCGTATATGGCCTCCATACCACCTGTGTTAAATTAGAAATATTAAAAAAACCAGTATAATTGAAAATAAATCGTAATAACGTGTTAACTGAATACCTGCTCATCTAGCTGTAGGTCAAGTGCATCCCTATATGGCCGAACCACATGTGTAGATTCCGCTGAGATATCAAACTCTGCATGCCATCTTGCCCCCAAGGGCTTCCCTTGCCAAAGAGGTCGGTGGTGAACTACCGGAGCGATATGGGGGAATCTCTCCCAAGCCCACAACTGTAACAGTATCAAGGGACCTCCAATCTCTACTGCCTCAGCCTTCGATGCAACGCATAACTGCCCGTACAAGTAAGCCAAACAAGCTGATCCCCAACTGTACCTCCCACAAGTCTCCACGTCCTCCAAAAATGGTAGATAGATTAGTGAGACCTCGTTTCCTGACTTGCCAGGAAAGATCACACCACCAAAGAGCTGTAGAATGTACGTCCGTGTGTATCGCAGAACGGTATCTTCATCGGCGTCCTCTAACAGAACTGAGAAGTGCTCTAGTAGCCAAGTCATGCGGACTCGAGCGCCATCAATGTTGGGTCGTTCTGACCGTACCCCAAGCAACCGCTCACACAAGCCTGCCCAACTAGTAGAAGTAGTAGGACCAATCACTGGCTGACCATCTATCTGCAACCAAAATATGTACGCGACATCCTGCAATGTAACTGTCATCTCCCTGTGGCGCATGTGAAATGTGTGCGTCTCGGGACGTCATCTCTCAACCAGAGCTGTAATCAGGTGCCAGTCCAAGAATATGAAATCCATCTGCATTGCGCACAAAAAATCCGCTACGCAAATGTGGTGAACTATGCGCTCGTCCAAGGGGACATGCCTCAGTGTGCTCTCCCGTCGTCGGCACCGTAGGCATCTCGTCGCCTGAAAAAGTAAACATATAGATTATGAAAATTATTCAAGGAAATATTATGTGAATACTTATAAAAACTATACTTACATCCTCTGCCCAAACAACAGTAGAACGGTGCTCCCTCTGTTGTCGTAAAAGAGACTGATGGAGATATTTTAATTTGATTCAGGAATTTGAGTGCCATGAAGTTGCAATCCAGCTGAGGATGGTCTTGATTAACAGCACGATTCAAGCAAGTATGCAGCTTCTCAACCATTGAGACAACAAACTGTCCATCTATTGGTCTACGATGACCACGTAATCTCCATGAACATCCTCTAGTCCGTTCGCTGCAGTGTATATCCCACACCTTCTTGTCTGATTCCAGTACCGTGAAGTTGTAATGACGTTTAATGTGGAAAACCTTCACAGCGTACACCAAATCAGCTTTGCATTTGAAAAGCATGCCATTTTTCAACTCGTTGCTCAGACTAATCCCATCATCACAATTCATGCAATCTTCGCCATTCAGAATATAGCCATCACCACCTCTCATGTTCAAAAATGGAATGTCAGACACAATACGGGTTCCAAGATGATGATCCTCCTCCTCATTATCATCATTTTTCATCTCATCATCCGTATTCTGTGGCGAGGGTTCCATTAACCTGTCCAGTTCTGGATTATTAACAGGATCCATGTCTACCATGGGAGCAGAAACTGGAGGTATGGATCCACCTTGCGGTACAGAAACTTGCGGTCCGGATCCGGGTATAGAGACAACGACAGTAAATATCACGGGCCGATATGCAGCACCCATCTCCTCAGCATATTCGACAATCTCTCGGACATCATCATCATACTCGACACACCCAATATAAAAACTTGCTCCATCTTGGGACATTCTATGAAATATCTATAACTCAAGTCCTTGCAATAAATCCAACCTGAAGACGGACTTAATGTGCTCAATCAGTCCCGAGAATGACATTTCGTGACCAATTTTGATGGTTTTCATACGACCTCCTACGTACGTCACGCATGTACTAGACTTCGATATTGTACCCCCACAGTGACGAAAACAATGAACTTCTCAAGACATCCTACATACCATTACGTCCACATCAATGTATTAGAGTGAAGAAAATATTTCAAACAATCATTTAAACCCTAAACATGTAGCCAAAATGCTAAACCAATGACAAATCATACCTTCCTTGAGGTGGAGAAGGAGAGGAATAGCGGAAACGAGGCCAACGGATGTTGGCAAGATGGCCGGAGAGCCGAGGGCGGCGGGAGGGGGAGGCCGAGCAAGGTTGAAGGTCGCGGGAGGGTCTTCGGCGGAGTGGGTTCTGTCTACGCGTGGGCGGGCACTGGCCGCCCGCTGGGGTTTATGTCCCGACAGAGCCGCCTCTTCAAGAGGCGGCTCTTACTCAACCAAAGCCCCCTCTTCAAGAGGCGGCTTACCTACGGTACATAAAAAAAAATAAGTTCGACCGTATAGAGTGAATAAGTTTAACAACTTGGCCCCCAGGCGAATTTTCCTCAGTATGCATGCCTTCAATTCTGTATTATATTGTCTTTCACGATGCTTTTAAGCACCTTACATTTTTTGAAAAGTCTTTCCATTATTTTTCTTGGTTCTTACTGGCTATCTTTATAATTATAATGCTATGTAAGTATCTGTGCCTCCTACTTGTCGGTGTAGAAGTTCCTTGAGGAATGTGCGAACCTGTAAATGGCTGGTCGATCAATATCCACAAGCTTGCTACATTTGATAGGTATATGATCCCTGTCGAATCTTATCCACAATATCTGTAGAAATATAAAATGAGGAATCAAACATATAATCAAAGCAACAAAGATAAGAACACTTTGATTTTACATGGAAGTTTGGAACCCTACTCCATGAATGGGATGAAACCAAGAACCACTTCAAATGGTTGATTTTCTATTCACTTTCTCAAAGAATACAATGGGTGTGGAGCTCTTTATATAGCCCCATCAAGACACCAAACTCCCACATCACATGATGTGGGACTAAACTTGAGAGCTACCAAAGACATTCCTCAACACCCCCCTCAAGTTCGAGCATGCAATGCTCAGCTTGGACAAACATAGGGAAAACACTCACTCACATACAAACTACATGACGCTACATACAATATCGACTCAACGCGTATACCGTCGGTTGTCGTCGAGGATGTTGCTTCTTATGCCATGATGGTGAGAAGGAACTGGAGGCTGGAGCATGAATTGGCTCGAGCTGAAATGAGTAGCCCACCGAGAGAACTTTGACCCGCATCATGTCTTCTTCACCGAACAGTGCTCCATCTTCCTGAAGGGCCGAACAGCAAATGAATGCCGTGGGAATATCCATGCGTAGCGGAGTTCATGGTCATTGGAATTTGCCATGAGAATATCCATGTGTATTGGAGTTTATGATCACTGGACTTGCCATGGAAATATCCATACATATTGAAGTTCACGGACTCATACAGTAGGAATATCTATACACAAGGAGTTCATTGTCAATGAAGAAAGTAGAAAAAACAATGAGTCTCCCACCGGAAGAACTCTAAACATTGGGCCACTCTAACATAGAGCGCCTCAGACATTGGTAGGATCTTGAAACCACTATCCAACACTCCCCCTTTCTCCGGTACTTGTCGGGAAAATGAGAATACTCGACCAAGTTAGGAGAATAAATGAATAGGGGGCCGAATAACCAGATACTTTTCTTCTTCGTGTTCATCTCAACATTTTGTCTTGATCTTTTCTTAGCTCTTTTTTTGTTAATAATGCCAACAATTTTTTCGAGTTCCATTCTTCATCATCATTTTTTCTCGATCAACCCTTCTTTTTATTGGTCTGTGCTGCCCCCTTCTTCTCACACGGCAGACACCCCCCTTTTTTAAACAACATTCACTCTCCTCTTGAGGCAACTTCAGCCCACTTGTTTGGGATTTACAAATAAACATATAACAAAAAGGATGCAGAGGTCCAAGGTCCATTAAGAAGACCAACTTCCCTTTTTTTTTCTCCAGCCTTTTTTTCTTCCACTCTGCACTTTTTTTTTTGCATTTTTTAACAGCCACTCCCCCTTTTTTGGACTTGCATTTTTATTGTTGGGCCAAAAGTTAAAATTTGTTACATCAGTGGCTATTGGGCTTGAATTAGAAGATAGTAAATAAAAAATAAAAGCCCAGGCATTTAAAGCCCAACAGAGGGCACTGTTCCCTTTCTTCCTTACACGCCGAGCACATCGCTTCCTACACACAGTTTGGAGGGGGACGCACGGGGATCCACCTGCAAGCATGCGCTCGCCGCTCTTGGCTTTTGATGGGATCGTAGGTGCTGCTGGTTCACAGGCCTCCCATTCAGAGTCGGGTTCCATAGAAGAACCCTGTGTTGCAGTAGTTTCCCCTTCTTCGCACATGCCAATCGCTGTCACTGCTCTACTCAACCGGCAATGTGCAACCACTGTCTCCAACGCAGTTCTGCCATGGCTGGATTTTTTTCCAATGCCACTTCACAGCCATCGTTAGAGGGAGTTGCTGCATGGCCTCTTCTTGTTCGTAAATATCTCTCACCGCTCCTTGCTCGAACAACCTTGAGGCATCCATCTGCGCACCATTGTCATCTCCAGGCACCTTCTTGCCTCATGCTTCATCCCAAGTTCCCAACATGCACACCACGCTTCAGCTGCGCTGTCCGTGGATTCCCACAGGACATCTTCAAACAATATTCAAGAACAAAACACCACGGGAAATGTTGAGATCACATAAAAAGTAAGATAAAATTGAATCTCTTGGATGAAACCCAAAATCGGCATGCTTTGATACCATGTAGAAATATAAAATGCGGAAGCAAACACATAATCAAAGCAACAATGATGAGAACATTTTGGTTTTACGTGGAATCCTATTATGTGAGGAGCAGGATAAAACCACTGGAGAACCGCTTCAAAGGGCTGATTTTCTATTCATTTTCTCATAGGATACAATGGATGTTGGGCTCTTTATATAGCCCCACCAAGATACCGAACTCTCACCATCACACGATGTGTGACTAAACTTGAGAGCTACCAAAAACATTCCTCAATAATATCACGTTTTCAGATAGTAGTCTGAGCTATCCTGATCGCTGATCAGTGAGCATTTGTTTCCTTGTTGTCATCGCCTCTTCCACTTTGATTGCGAAAACAGGGAAGGACATGATTGGATTCTGTTATGTACACCAAGGGTGGGGTATTCCGTACCGAGAAGCCAACAAGGATGACCTGTTGGTTCGTCTTTGAATCCCCCAAATTGAGAATTTGCACACATTTCTCTTGAGTTTTTCTTTTTTTTTCTTCATGCAGGAAACTGCGACCATTTTTTATTTTATGCATGCTCACTGTCCAAATTAGTTAGATTTGATGAAATGATGCTGTGTAGCTAACCCCACTTAAAGTGGGAAAATGGCTCATACAACATCAGCCCAGTGCTTATGTGCAATCGAGTTTTCATTCTTCCTAACACCATACTTGATTTTCCAGCTGCAAGGTTGAGGGTCGCCGCTAATGAGAAGGCGGAAGCTGAAAAAATCATCCAAATCAAGAGGGCTGAGGGTGAAGCAGAGTCCAAGTATCTGGCTGGTCGTGGAATTGCTCGGCAACGCCAGGCCATTGTGGATGGTTTGAGGGAGAGCGTCCTCGGTTTTGCAGTAAATGTTCCAGGGACTACAGCAAAGGATGTGATGGACATGGTTCTAGTGACACAGTACTTTGATACCATGAAGGAGATCGGAGCTTCGACCAAATCCTCCGCAGTTTTCATCCCACACGGGCCCGGTGCTGTTCGTGATGTAGCCACTCAGATCCGCGAGGGGCTGCTGCAAGCGTCGTCTGTTGATCATCCTCACTAGGCGTGGGTTGCATCTGCCTCAGTTGCAAGACAACAGGTTATATAAGCACACAATGGTTTTTAATTTCGCCTTTGGTTGCGTATCTGTAGATACTGTCTTTATATGTTTGTTTGATGTCACCTAAAGTTTTATTTTCTGCTGCTGAGATGTGTGACGGATGTATATTGAGCACTTGATGTTCTATATTTTTTTTCCTGTGTGTTCTTGGATATTTTGTGTCCTTTCCAAGGCCGTTGTGTATAAACAAATGGTCGTGCTATGTTTGATTGCCTTGTGATTATTATGTCGTTGCAGTATATCCGATTTTCGACAAAGAATTCATGTATTTATTGGTTGAAACTTGACATATAACATCTTCTTACTGTAGCAATATTTCTGTTGTGTCATTGGCAAGTACTGTACCAATATATCTGATGCATGGTTTAGTAATTAAGATATTGGATATTGCATCTGCATCGTTGCCTTCGTGGTGGACACCACTTGCCCATTTTCGTCTCTCTTCAAGGCACGTTACCTGTCATTTGTCCATCTGCATGTGCATTAAAACATGAAAAAATCCTTTACTTTATTTATAAAAGATTTTATCACAGTCCCAACCTCAGACTTATTTTTTAACAAGAAAACCCATTAAACCTAGAAATATTGTCTACGGTTACAAGATAAAACATATGTCTTGTCCATCTGCATGTGCATTAAACCTCAACAACATCCATTCATTCCTTCTTGATAGGGCTGGCTATTGAGTCACGTCTCGATGAGACAGGCTCGGGCTCGGCTCGATAACGGCTCGTGAGCTTGGCTCATTAAGCTACGGAGCCGAGCCCGAGCCAGATTTTTAGGCTCGATAGCTTATCGAGCCGAGCCCGAGCCGAGCCCTGCTCAGCTCGATAACTCAATAGCGGGCTCAATAAGGAATATATATATATATATATTCTATTTGTGAAACTATAATGATTTTTATTTTTATTTATATTAGTTTTGCAACATTGTTAATGGTAGATTATGTGTTTATGTTGTTTATGTAACAACAATGTTGGGTGGACTATGTTGTAGACTTGGATTTTCTACCTTTTATCTATGTTAATCTAGGTTATAGTTAGATATTTAATATTTTTCCTTTTTTTATTAATAAGCAGAATGTTACAATATATATTATAATTTAACTTTTATATACAACTTGGATGGTGGCCTACTGGTATGGTGGATGATCTTTAAAAAGGTCTCAAGGTCGGGCCTTGGCAAAAACTATTTTTCACCAAAAAAATGCCTATTTTCTTAACGAGCATGAATAATAGGCTCCAGCCCAGACCAGACTAGATAAGAGGCTCGGGCTCGATGAAGGGCTCAGCTCAAGACTTATCGAGCCCGAGCCCAGCCGTGGCTCGGCTCGTTAGGCTTGATAGCCAGCCCTACTTCTTCATGTCTTCCTCCTCTCTCCTCACCGTTGGCTAGATACTGTTCAGGCAGTTGTTTACCCGATTTTAACTTAGTCTCTAATTATTCACCCGATTTTACCTAAGTTTGAAATTTTGTGCATCCAATTTCATCCTTGTCCCTTCCTGTCCACATTCGAATTTATCCTTAATTTTAAGAGTGATTTAAATATCAGATCTTCATCTATGGATCTAATCTCAAGGTAGATTCGCATCTTTCAATCTATACAAAAAAGTTCTCATTCTCCTTGGAAAACGGTAGAAGAAGATCAATAAATTTAGGGATTTTACCCCCACGATAAATTACATTCTCAACCTTTGAAATATGGATATTCCTTTCTCGATTTCTTAACGATCCCCGTGGTTAACTACATCCATTTACCTGTTAAATTTATCCAGTTAAATTTATCTGAATTTTGTTAAAATCAGCATGATGATGCCTTTGTTTAAACCATTTACAAACAATATCATCATGCTCTTTACATCACATTCATCTACCCCTCGGCCTCCTCACCCTCTCCTTGCTCCTCCACCTGCAGCCGCAACTGCTCCTCCAACCCCTCTCTCTCCCTCTACACCACCCTATCATTATGACTCGCATCCCCACCTTCTGTCCTCCTGCTTCAGCTGTAACACCCCAAGTCCAAACATAGTGCCATACCTAAAACTCACGAAGTGTGGGTGTGGTTTATAAGTGATGGGAATTACTATTTGACAACTTGAGCTTAAGCATTTTGGGTGGTTGTCAATGGATCCATCTGGGTCTGTATCCAACAAATTGTCAAGGCCAGTTTTCCTCAATATCAGACTGATCGGGACCTTACACCAGCAGCCCCTCATCCCAAGCCTCCCCGATGACCTCGCCCTTTCCTCCCTCCGCCTCCTTGTCGACGCCCTCCCCCCTGCAGGTTCGTCTGTCACCGCTGGTGCCTCCTCCTCGCCACCAAGGATGCCTTCTTCACGTGCCACCACCACCTCGTCTTCCGCCGTCCCTGGCTCTTCGTCTTCGCCTTCCACTCCTTCTCCGTGAAACCCTGCTAGCTGGTGCTCGACCTCTCCAACCTCCACTCCTGGCACACCATCCCGCCATGCCCTGCTGGGACAAGCTCTGCTCCACGGGCTTCCAGTTCGCCGCCGACGGCTCTGTCATGCTTGTCTGCGGCGGGATGCTCTTCGACACCGACTCCCCGCTCGAATACGTCGTGAAGTTTGAGATGCACATGAATCGTTGGATCGTCATGAACCATTTGCTCACACCTTGCTCCTTCTTTGTCGTCGTGAAGTTTGAGATTAACTACGGTTTTGACTCAAGTAAAGTAAAATTAACAGCATGATTTGTGAAGTAAGATGGAGTAAATTTACGAAGTCGATGGATGAAAATCGATGTTTGAAAAGTCGAGAAGGTAATTTACAAAATTTATAGGATTCGTGGGATAAAAATCCCATAAAATTTAATTAATAAATTTAAGTGATGGACCAAATTACCCTCATTGCCTACCTGACCACCCTTTCCTCTTTGAAACATTCGTCCGCACCTTACCTCCCCTCCGACTAGCAGCCTCCGCCCATCCTCCTATGCAAGCTCATGTTGTCAAACAACAACCCCCATCACTTGTAACCCGCTCTTCCAAATCCAAACATCAAAAATAAAATGAGACTTATTTATCTTCTTTAACTTGAAAATCGCCCACAAAAATAAGCACAATTTGCTTCATCAACGTGTTCGAACCTTAAACTTTCTCTATGCATCAGTTTTACATCGATTCTGCTTATTTGTCATAGAATCTAATATGATTAATCGATTATTTTCATAATGACAATAACATCTACTTTAAAAGTAGGAATTGTAGTTGTTATAACGCACTGCATTTGGCATCGTTCTCAAGAAATGGGCAGTAGCTGTTAGACACGCAAACGGTAGTGACTAAAAATATGAGTAACTTAACGTATCAGTTCGATGAGGACTATTTTTCTACGTAACATTTAAATGTAATTATGTGATCATGTTCATTGCACATCTAAAATTGTTTTTTTTTTAAAAATAACCACATCTACGACAATCCATGTCATGTTGATGTTGATTGTGCTTGTACGGTAGAAGATTTATCGGGAACTCTTCGTAAACTACCCAAGTATGATCCTTTTTTTGTCATTCTCAATCCCAGTGTGTTTGTACTTGTAAGTAACTAAGCAAAAATCGCAAATCGTAAATAATACGTTCGGAAATCATTTTGTTGTTCTTATTTCCCAGGGATGTCTACACTTGACTTTAAAGAGCTTGTCTTCTTACTTAGAAATTACACTAGTACCCCATTATTATGCCTCCTCTTCCTCTGGCATACCACCCCTTCTCCAAGCCAAACTCTTCCAATCTGACCTAATGTAGGTAATGAAGTTGATTGGAGAAATATTTGGAAAGATGAAAGAGTGTATGACAAAGGTTGAACTCCGAAAAAGAAAAATTGAAGAAACTATTACAGTAGATTACTTATTTTATTTTTCAATTAGTTGTTATTTTAGTTACCGATATTTAATTTTCGTTGATTGCATAATTTCAAAAAAAATAATGGCAATATTTTAAAAACTAATATTTACAAGATATTTTTATAAAAATAACCCTATAAATGTTTAATTTTAATTAAATGTTTGAACAGATATTATATTTACAGAAATGTATTATTTCTAAGATGAATAATCTTGTATGTATTTACATTAATAAGCTAGTTGTAGAGATAATTATGCAAAATCGTAAGTTTACATGGATATTTATGTTAAAAATATTTTTTACAAATAGAAATTGTTCGAATTATTTATGTTATTATCTATATTTTTTATTTATATTCTTGTCTATTTTCAAGGATTCGGTAATATATTTTCGTAATTCACTAAGATATGTATATGCACATATATTGATATTAAAGTGGATAAATATATAGTAACTGTGGGTGCAAAGAGATGTTTATATATGTATATGATATGCAACTATATATGTTATAATATATATATATATATATGTATATTGACATCAATATTCATATCCTTTTCAAAAATATATTAATCTAACTTTGATATCCCCGACTATGGACACACATATAGTTGTAGATTTTCTTTTAACTAAACGTGAAATAATTTAATACCTTCATTCACCGTTTTTATATAATTATTACATAATAAATATATTTTATATATTTATATCAAGCACAAGCCATCTAATGCGTGCATGTTTAAGACAATCTATACATTATTTCTAACATTATCTAAACCTTCTCCATATCCATTTTATCACTGCAACAAAATGGTTCTACAATGCTTTTTTTAAAAAGTCTATCCCTATATCATATGTTATGTGATATTTATTGTTGTAAAATTATGTTTTACATTTGAAATGAACATCGAGTGTATCATTATTGAAGATTCATATATCAACGATTTTGCATTATTATTTTTAAAATTTTATCCACTCATCGCTAAATTTTGAACTAAAAAATTAGCAACAATTAGCTAAAATTTTTAAAACAATAATGTAATAAGTGTTTCTATAAGCACCATTGTCAATTATATAATAACGGATATGACATTAGTCACTACTTTCAAGTATACAAATAATTTTGCAATAAATATCATCATCATCATCATCATATATTCAACCATTGAGATATGATGATATATTTTAAAAAAATGTCGCTATAGATCCATTTCATTGTAGTGTACATATTTGGATCCAATTTTAAAGGATATGAGAATATAATTTTTGTATTTGTTAGTACCCATATCCGTTCCTATGTTCATATTTGAAAACGGATACGGATATGATGAGCTCTAAATCTGTGTATGTGTAAATATAGGGATTGATGGAGTTGTTCCCACATCATTTATCTGTATTTTTTTATTTTTTATTGTAAAATATCTCCGTGTATATTCATCTATATATCCCTTTAATATGTCATTCTATTATTCTATTTTATAATAAGGATATGGTTATAAATACATATATCAATAAATATGAAAAATGTAAGATCATGCACTAAAAATAGATATGAAAATTAAATCAATCGGGTCTGATACAACTATTAGAAAAATATTATAGATCATCTTAAATTTAATTCAAATAGAAATGTCTGTATCTAAATCCATATCGATTTTGAAATATATATATATATACACACATATATATACATATACATACATACATACATACATACATACATACATACATATATATATATATATATATGGTGGATCATTGGGTTGGGCCACTCCGGAACCAATATTTACTCGACCCGTAAAAGCTCAAGCCCGATCCAAAATCAAATATATATGGGCCCTCAATTATCCAAAGTTTCAAAGTCGGGTCAACCTCAACCTGGACCCATGGGAGCCCGATTTGGCTCGAATCGACCTACGTCCCTTCAATTATCCAAAGTTTCAAAGTCGGGTCGACCTCAACCTGAACCCATGGGAGCCCAATTTGGCCCGAATCAACCTATGCCCCTACTTTAGTTATTTTATAATTTATATTAATGGTAAAATGACATCAAATTTGTATCAAAACAATAATTTAACCTATTAAATAATAGAATGTGTAACGTTGATTAAATGAGAAAGGACTTAAGGGAAAGAAATACAGATTATATTTCAAGTTTATAACTTTAGATTTCAATAATTATTCATCCAATTTAATTTTATATGTCCAATTTTAGCTTTAGAGATTGAAATCAGGATGGTTGTGGATCTTAGGTCAGGCTTTTTCCTCAACCTTACCCAAGGTCCAAAAAGAATTGGCATGCATGGGCCGACTTTTTCCTCGACCCGGCACAAGTCCTGAAGAGAATTGTCAGGGCATGGTTCGTGCTTTTTCGGGTTGGGTCAGGTTGATTCCATTGCTAGATACATCCTATAGCTAGATGTTGGTATCAAAGTATGAATAAACTGATACGATGGTGAATCAGATACTCAATCCTATGTGTTAATGGATATAGTAATGTTACCGTAGAAATATCAGTAATGTTTTAATTGAGCACTTTTGCAAAATAATTATGAGTAGGCGGATACAGTGATAAATAAGATATGAGGCTACATGTTCATGAATATAAATAATTTACAGTGGAAATCATTAATAATGTTTCAATTGAACATTTTTGCAATAAACTATGAATAAACAATATGACAATGAATTGGATACTTTAGCAAGATATAAATAATTTTATTGCACAAATCAATAATGGTGTTTCAATATTGAACACTCATGCCCATTGACCCATATTGAATACTAATAATGTATAACTAATTCTCTCTTAGCTAGGGACATAAGTAATCTAATACGTGCACATTTTTATCTTATTGATTTCCATGTGTATCTCCATCACATTTTTGACATTTATAAATAACTTGTTCAACTTAATGATATGTTATTCCTATAAATGTAAATAGATGGATGATGTGGGCATCAATTTTTCTTGAAAGAGATATTTCACGGGTACCCATGGATATTCGTTACCCATTCAAATGAATATGGTATTCCTTAGATACGGGTCCTCGTTTGAACAGTTTCAATCAATCCGTGGCCCGGTAATAATGGGACGAAGCAGGTCAACATATGAACGGATCAGGTACCCGCCCCCAGTAACATTCCTGTGAGTAATCACATCTTTTTTTGAACTTCCATCTTACAATGTTTTTCCTCATGATTATATTAGCATGGTTCTTGTAATGTAAAAGTATTTAGATTACTCTTATGTTACGATGTTGTAAAGTTTTTAGGATGTTTGAATGTTGACATGGTTGAATTTAATGGTGTGTCTTATGTTAGCATGTTAGGAAAGCATGTTCGAATGTTTATGTGTTAGGGTGTTTGTATTCAAATATTGAACTCTAGTGGAATGCATTTCTAAAGGTGTATGATACTACAACGAAGATGGAACCAACTCAATAGCAAGGGAGATCATGCACAAACATTCTTTTTTTCAATGCAAAACATATG
The DNA here is from genome assembly GCA_037367405.1 of Ottelia alismoides. NCBI lineage: Eukaryota > Viridiplantae > Streptophyta > Magnoliopsida > Alismatales > Hydrocharitaceae > Ottelia > Ottelia alismoides. Next base: position 481,971 of record JAZKJV010003645.1, on the reverse strand, counting down.
GTCATGACTCATAATCATCCCTTAAAGTACATGGTCATTATATTCTCTACTTAATTGCCATGGAAGGAAACCATGACACAATGAGAAATGATTGGGATCATACCCTCTTTTACTAATCAGAAGGGACAGTCACAACCATCTCTTTAAGAATTAGGCAGAACAATAATGAGGATTCAATCGAACGATACATAGTGACATCACAATCGAGCTGAGGCTTGCGACTAGAGGGATGTTCGTGTCCATCTTCTCTGGGCAATCAGAAAGGAAGCTTATATCGACTATACCCTTATCTTCCCTTTGGTCTAATGAGACCTGACCACCAAATGATCCCTTTGGTCAAAAGAGACATATTGTATTATAAGGGATGGTGAGGATAATCGCATGTATTGTACTTATTTGTATTGCATGATATACCTTTTTTTTGCAATCTCTCCACATGCTATGACAAACTGTTGCACATAAGTGATGATTGTATGTCAGAATTTTCAATCATACAAAGGCATGTAATAACAAGAAGAAGGATGATTTGCAACCAACTACTAAGTAGATTGTGCTTCCCCCAAAAGTCAAGCCCATGACCCTCAAAAGGGAGGTCATTACTTGGATAAATATCATGTAAAGTAGGTGGAAACTTGAAAAATCTATACTATATACTAAAGTTGGGCTATTTTGAACCTTTCTCAGTAATTTAATGTGACATTCTCCTTTCTCATGTCCTCTCTCTCCACTTGGTTATGCACCCCCTCTGATCATTTACACATGGCACTCCTTTTCTCTCAATCCCCCTTCTCTCCCACTCTCACTCGCGCTCTTTCTTGTCTCTATATGTACAAATTTCTTTTACTCTCTTGAGGATATTTCCCTGACAGGGTATCCACATCATCCGAATGAACTGCCAAGACAGTTGACTTTAATATTTCTCTGTTAGGGTATCGATCGACGAATGATTCGTCGATCGGCAAACCGTTTGCCGATCAATATAAAAAATAAAATATAATATTATTTCGATTTTTTGAATTTTATATTAAAAATAATATACAAAAATATCTGGAATTGAGAATCACCAAATGCTTTGTTGATTCTCATTTAAATAACATTAATCGACGAACCGTTCGTGGATCGATTTCATGACAGGAAAATAATAAAGTCAGATGCCCTAACAAGGTATTTGGATGATGGGAATGATGTGAATGCTCTATCACTCTGTCAGGGAAATTATTCTGCTCTCTCTCCTCCGTGCCCCATCTCTCTCCTCTCTCTACGTAGTCGTATCTCTCTTTCCTCAGCCCTTTCTATATCCAACATGTATGTCTCTTTCTTCACTTATTTCTTTCTCTCTCTCTATATATCCCCCGTAACACTCTCCTCATCTCCTTTTCGTCTGTCCATTTTAATATTTAAAATTTAAAATTATAATTACCATATTTTCATATTTTGCTGAGCATCATTTATAAAATAAAACATTGTTTTCGACAATTTTCGAAAATATGCAACATATATGATGTAACTTATTGTTTTAACAAATATTAATCTATATTAAATAATTCAATTCAAAGAGTTAGATTTGCTTTCTCTCTTAAAGAAACAAAGACCGTTTCATATATAATTTATAACCTTAATAAAACATTTTAATTAAGCAGCTTAGCATTTAAAAAATATTAATATTAGTGAAATATAATAATTTGTTCATCTTAATGAAACAGAAACAAATTGACAATAAGCAGTCTTTTTATGTAAATATTGGTGAATATTAACTCATCCATTTTCATAAAATAGAAATAATGTTGACGAGAAAATTTCTTAAAATAAATTATTTAAATAATATACACCTATATTTTCTAGGTAGATAGTATATGAATATAAATCATTTTATATGTTCATCTTAATACAAATCATAAAACAGAAACATATTTAAATTTTAATGGCGAATAATAACTCACTGATCTTAATAAAAAAACAGGTAATTGGATAATAGCTAGATCTTCTTAAAAAATTAAAACAAATTTAGCAATAAAAATGCTTAAAATGAATATATAAAAATAGATAGTATGTATAACACATATAATTTTTGATGTTCATCTTGATAAATTATAAAATAGTTATATTTTAATGTTTATATTCCATTATTTTCTTGGGATTCTCTTTGTATTCTTTTTTCCCATGCCTTTCTTTCATTTTTTGGTCTATCATTCCATTTTCAAATATTTCATATTAAAATATGTTCAACTCAAGAAGTTGTCAATTGCGAAAGAGTATCCTGCAATATTTGGTTTATAAAATTTTATTTTAAGATAGGTTTGCGAAATAAGTATTTAAATATTGAAGACCAATAACTATGAAAATATTAATTTATATTGACATTTTTATAATATATAGTTAATTATATAAAAAACATATCAAATAATTGTGAAATAAATAACAACTATTATTTGTATTATTTAGGTTCAATCCATAATAAATGTAAAAATTATAAAATGTATATTAGATTGAATTTTGAGTATTCTAATATAAAAATCTTGAGAAAGAAATTAATTTTTACTAGTTAAATTCAATACATAATGCTGCTATCAATATAAAAATATATAGAATGTAAGTGTGTGTGTGTGTGTGTATATATATATATATAATCAGTAAAATTTGGTGTATTTAAAAAATGTAAAGAGAGAGAACAATAACGATGTAATTTATAAAATCGATTCATAGTTGAGAGTTAGATAATATAGCATGGAAAGATCCTTTATTCATGTTAAAAAAGGGAACTCAATCTAATAACGAATCCCATTCTCATACTTTACCATTCTTTTTTTCTATAATATAATAATATTTTATAGAATTTCATTTCAATTGAATATAATTATCTTATTTGAGGAAAGGGATCCTACTTTGTGAAGTAGGTAACCTTACCTACTTCACATCCATTTTTTTACAATTTTTTTGAAAAATGCCACCGTGGATTTTGATAATTATATCCCTATAATATGTCATTCAAATTTCATCAGAAATGGAGACTCCTACGGCCTTCATCCAGAACATATAAAATACAACAAATATGTGACCGTCAAAAAATGACTGTCTGGATGGAGGCCGTAGGAGTCTCTGTTTTTGATGAAATTTGAATGGCAAATTAGAGGGATATAATTATGAAAAACAATGGTGGTATTTTTGAAAATAAAAATAAAAAAAATTGTAAAAAATGAAATGTGAAGTAGGTAAGTTACCTACTTCACAAAGTAGGCTCCCTTTCCTCATCTTATTTTACATCTTATAATCATAAAACAATATATATCTAATACCACACTATACAAAAATATAAACAAGTATCATATATGAATAAAATAGACAAGTATCATATATAAAAATCCGTAGAATTATAAATGATTGATGTTCCATTGTTCGTATATCCCACAAATATTAGTAATTGTAAAAAATGATGCACGTAAACAATAGCAGGTCATATAAGCCTATATGTATTTGTTTTCATCCTATAATATATATGATTTTATTATGCCAACTTTTAAACATATTGTAAAGCGCATAGCTTTATGGTACACTTCCTATAACAAATTAATGACCATGAATGTTTATATTTATTTATAAATATCAAACATACGATGTTATCAGTTGGATTTTTCTACTAGACATTGTTGCGTTTCGTCATTTTTAAAAATATTATCATAGTTGTTTAAGTGATTTATAAAGTTAAATAGACCATGTGGTGGGACACGATTCCGTATTCATATACCAGATATTAAGGATAAAGAAGCGATACCAACTCTGCTAATGACCCGTCGGTATCGCCTCTGCTCGGATACTGGATGAACCCTCATATGCGGACCAGCTTACATGGATGCGAATGCGCAATTGACCACCACCACAGAAGCACGTGAAAGAGAGAACAACCGGATATAACGATGGTTGGTCGCCTCTCGCGACCACTGGAGAAGCAAGATCACTATAAATTAGAACGAACTCTCTCATCTCTTTCTTCTCTCTCTCTCTCTCTCTTACCTTTTTTCCCTAGAGGTTACAATGTTCTTGTAGTGATATGGAGGCAGTGCTCCCATCCCCTCTATATATAGCCGAATTACATCCATATAGTCTGATTCTTATTAGGACTATAAATAGAATATAACTCAACTATTTTTAAGATTAGGAGTCTCATCCGATTAGGATTCCTAGTCCTGATACCACCCTAATCCCAACAATCTCCTCCTTGAGTTGAATTCCTTCACGACCTCTTCATCATCTCGAGTCTGTTTTGGGTCATCCTCATCATATGCAGGTCTCGTTAGCAAGAACTCGCCGCCTCTGGGTGACGTACCCGTCACTGGGTGTCCTCAACATGCCACCTTGTACAATCTGTTACCAACTGCCGCTAGCAATATTCTTCGATGCCTCAGGTTAATTTATCCAAGAGATCAAAATATCACAGCTTGCGAGGATTGCACATTTGTTGCATCACATCGCCTCGTCAACGTCGAATGTCGCTCAGATCCGATGCATCATGTCCCTTCAACAATGTTGAACCCAGCTCCGATAAAAGTTGATGGGACATGATCCTATATCGTCTCCTTTCATATACCGATTGTTGGGGATACATAAGCGGTACCAACTCTGCTCTGATATCAGTTGTTGGGACAAGACCCGTTGGTATCGCCTCTGCTCGTATACCGGACGAATCCTCATATACGAACCGCCTTATATGGATGCAAATGCGCAATTGACCACCACCATAGAAGCACGTGAAAGAAAAACAACAAGATATAACGGTTGTCGGTCACCTCTCACGACCACCGGAGAAGAAAGATCATTATAAATTAGAACGAGTACAACTCTCTTCGTTCCATCCGTCTATCATATCTTCCTTCTCACTTTCTCTCACCTTTTTTCTAGGGGTTATATTGTTCTTGTGGTGATATGGAGGAAATACCCCCATCCCCTGTACATATAGCCCAATTACATCCATATAGTTCTATTCCTATTAAGATTCTAAATAGAATACAACCCAATTATTCTTAAGATTATGAGTCTCATCCCATTAGGATTCCTAGTGTAGTGCCCTGAAAATTTCATCTTTTTTCCATAATTTTAAACCTATTCAATGTCATTCTCAAAAGAAGTGTCTCACGACAAGAGACCAAGAATGTGTGAATCCGAGTTCATATGAGGAAGTTATGCTCTTTTTAGTGAACCATGGATAGCGATTTTTATGGAATTTGAACCCACGGATTTTCATCTTAATAAACACATTGGGGAGATATTTGAATCATAATTCACCTAAAAAACTGATAGCCTTACTTCCTTATTTTAACCAAGAATGGTCTTTGAGTTCCCTTTAATATCCTTCCATTCTTACTCTTCCCGAAAGTTGATTTCTTTTCTTTCTTCTTCCTAGAGAGACAAGAGCAAGAGGGTCTTCGCTTTGGCAAGCCACGAAGCTTCATTGTGAGAAAAGGAGGAAGAACGTCGCCGCAAGGAGAAGGCGCTACAAAATCCAGGTCGTTGATCGCGAGCATAGATCGAAGGATCGCGTTAGGTAACAGAACTTGACTTTCTCCTGTTTTGTGTTCACATAGTTTCTGATATGGAGATTTGCTTTTTATGGGGAAACACTTGTTCGACTTTGATCCGATCCCTGGATCGTTTTTTTGTTGTTGGTATGTCAAAATCTTTTCCATCGAATCTTTTCCTTGATGGCTCGCACGCATAATAGATTATTCATATGTAACTACATTTTTCCTGAATACGTGTTTGTTTGTGTATATATCAAATAATAAACTGGATTATATCTTATGGAATTGTAAGTGAAATTAGTTTCCTTACAATGTGATGTTTATCCCCAAAACATATTGCGTGAGGAGTATATTAACCCATTAGAACTTGTTAGCCTTGTGCCATTTGTTAATTTGTATGCATCTGTCCCAATCCTAGATATCATAAAATGTCAAGTCCGAGTATAGTACCCAATCCTAGATATCATCAAAGTTGAATTTTATTTGTTTTAGCCTTAAATCACGATATTTGTTGGAACATCCTATATGAATTAATACAAATAATAATATGTGTCTAGTGACATCCTTGTGTATTAGTCGTTTCACTTAAAATGTCTAATATATATTGGTATAAGATTTTTTAATATATACCGTAAAAGTTCTCATCCAAGAATTAATAGACAATTTTTTTGCTAGTTAATTATATCCTGATAATATATTATGTCCAGATCTTTTGTTAATTCTCATTTTGGAAACAAGTGTTTAAATTGAACTCATGATATGCTTCTTCATTTTTTGTAATCCAGCATTTATATACAGTACATCATAGATGTATATATCACATAAACTTTTTACAATCCTTAGATCCATCAACACCTATTTATTGGCGGTACTATGCATAGTAGACGAGAATTTTGGTTACAAGGAAATACGTTCGGGCTTTGACAAGGAAATTCCATGTGGAATCCTGCTACATATTACATGTTTTATCCTTGTATGCGCCTGTCAGTAGCACCATTTGATGCATTATGACAAATATTTAGTATACGTGTTGGATTCATCACACATGTGTCATGTATTTCATGATAATTATTATGTGAGTTCTTGAAGGTATGTCGCCTCTATCTTCTTCTTCTTCGGGACAGAACGAGAGAGAGATATTATATATAATGGGAGAGGGCTCCCTATGGCGAGATAGATCTCGGGATGATCTTCCCCTCTCGGTGGGGGTAGATATATATAGGGGCGTGAACGTCCCCTCGCCAAGTCCGCCCTCTCACCATGCCCACGATTTGGGTCCTCCCTCCGCGAGACCCGATCTCCGCAACCGTCGGCCACGCAACCGCCGCCGACCGTTCTTGACCATGCGGTCATTGAACCCGTTCTTCATCTCCCACTTGACCGCAATGGTCAAGTCACTCATACTTCCACCATTCATGTTGTGTATGGAGATGTCAATGTTGAGGTTCATTATTCATGAAGACCTCTTCCTTGACTCATGCATTCCTGAGTCCCATTAAACCAACATGTTTAATGTAAGTGCTAGCTACAATTCCCTTAGTTAGAGAATCTGCTAACATATCACTTGTAGGTATATAGGTTATCGTAATTTCTTGTTTTGCCACTATATCTTGTATATAGTGATATTGGATCTCAATGTGTTTTCCTTTAGAACTATTAGCCCCACTATTGATCAAGCTTATCGCAACTTGATTGTCACAATACATTTCAATTGGTCCTTTGACCAATTCGAAGCTTAGGTTCTCCAGAAAATGCCTGATCCACACAACATGAGTGGTGGCCATGCTACATGTAATGTACTCAGCCTCCTGTGTATGTCGAGATACACATCCTTATTTCTTGCTACCCCAAGAAACGGTTGCACCACCAAACATGAACAGGTAACCCGATGTGGATTTTCTATCATCCACATCCCCTCCGAAATCAGCATCGGAGTATCCTACCACCTCAAGCGATTCTGTTTGATACACAAGTTTCAGATGTACTGTCCCTTTCAGATATCGAAGAATCCTCTTTACAGCTTCCCAATGTGTTAGACCGGGGTTGCTTTGATATCTATTGACTAAGCTTACTGGATAAGCTAAATCAGGTCGAGTACATATCATTGTATACGTTAGACTTCCTACCGCTTGTGCATATGGTATATCTACTGACTCTTACTGAGTCTTTTTCCCATCACAAGTGTTGTTGGAGCTGGAGTGTTGTTCTGCATTCCAAATCTCCTTAATACAGTATGCAAATATCTTTCTTGACTGAAGCTCAATGTCCTTGAGTCACTGTCTCTTGTTATTTGAATTCCAAGAACATAGGATGCTTCGCCCATGTCCTTCATCTCAAATTCATTCCTCAATTTCTGTTTAATTTCATTGAGCATTTGTATGTCATTACCTGCAAGCAGAATGTCATCCACGTACAATGTCATGATTGAAAAACTGCTCCCACTCTTCATGACATACACACAGTTATCCAATTTATTTGAAACAAATCCAAATTGGATAACTTTCTCATGAAATTTGAGATACCATTGTCGTGAAGACTGCTTCAAGCCATATAATGACTTTCTTAACCTGTAAACCTTTTTCTCCTTACCTTCAACCTGAGATCCATCAGGTTGTCGCATGTAAATCTCCTCCCTTAATTCTCCATTAAGGAAGGTCGTCTTCACATCCATTTGGAATAATTCCAAATCCATATATGCGACTATGCCTAAGATCATCCGAATGGATGCAAACTTAGCCATTGGAGAGTAGGTTTCCTGAAAATCTATTCCAGATTGCTGAGTATAACCTTTGACAACTAATCTGGCTTTGTATTTGTCAACAGTACCGTTAGCTCGGTACTTTTTCTTGAATACCCACTTACATCCTATGGATTGCCTACCTTCTGGCAAATCACATAACTCACATACACTGTTTCGTTCGATTGAGTCCAATTCGTCCCTAATCGCGGCCGACTATGATTCCGACTCAGATGAAGCCATAGCTTCATCAAAGGATATGGGATCTGTACAATCCGAGACATCCTCATCCACAGTGTAACACGACGCCTCGTAGCCACAGAAATGATAATCTTCCATCCACGCGGGCCGTGTTCTGGGTCTTTTGTTGCCGATTATACTCGTGGGTTGTATGGGTCCACTCACTTTCTCTAAAGGATCATCATGTTCCATAGGTTCATTCTCTACATTTGGATGATTGATATCATCCTCAAGTTCTTGTCTAATGCTCAGGTCGTCTTCATTGTCATGTAGGACAATCAAAGGATCTGATTCCTCTACTTCATGCTCTTTTTCTTGATGAATCTCAAGAAAAGTTGCATCACGACTTTTGATTAGACCTTTAGTTTCATGAAAGAACCTATATCCTTTAGAATGTTCACTATATCTAATAAACTTGCACTTTAATGTCCTGAAGTCTATCTTGTCTCTAAGCTGACTCGGTACCCGAACATGTACTACACATACCCATTTTCGGAGATGGCCCGACTCGAGCTTTCTGCCATTCCATATTTCATATGGCGTTGATTCTACGGACTTGGTGGGAATCTTGTTCTGTATATAGTTCACGGTCAACACTGCCTCTCCCCAAAATTTCGTAGAGAGTCCTGAGTGTGAAAGCATACACCTTACCGCATTCATCAGAGTTCAATTCTTTCTTTCTGCTACACCATTCTGCTGTGGTGTATAGGGTATTGTAGTCTGCCTACGAATGCATGTCTGAATACAGTAATTCTCAAACTCCTTTGAGGTATATTCTCCACCTCTATCTGTTCTAAGAGTCTTGATTGGTTTTCCCAATATTGTCTCCACTTCCGTCTTATATCTCTTAAATGTTTCAAGTGCTTCCGACTTTCTTCCTAAGAGATAGACATAGGAGAAATTCGAGTAGTCATCAATGAATGTTATAAAGCATTCCTTATTTCTATGTATGTTGGCACTCAGTGGTCCACATATGTCTGAATGGATCAAACCTAGTAACTTTGTTGACCGAGTTCCGGTTGAGAAGGGTCTTTTGTCATTTTACCGGTCAGACAGTGTTCGCAGGGCAATGTCCTTGCGCCCGTGATCTTAGGCAACAGATTTGTCTTCATCTTTTGATCCATCTTAGAATTTCCTGGATGACCCAGTCTCATGTGCCACGAGTCATAATCAGACAAACAACACAAGGAATAATCAGAAGCGACATTCATTAATTCACTAGAATTTATTACAGTAAGACAAAATAGGTCATGCTCAGGCACAAACTTCCCATCACATAAACCTTCTTATTTTTGCCAATAGAAACACGCTTATTATAAAAGCGGACTTCGAAATCCTTCTTGAGCAGCACTAGGATAGAGATCAGGTTCCGGCGTATCCCTGGGGCATACAGTACATCATTCAGTACCATAATGTTATCCCCCAGGTCAAGTCTATATGTTCCAACACCTTCCACGTCCAGGTAGGTGTTGTTCCCCATGAAGATCCTCTGTTCGCATTTGCTAAGTTCCATGAAGTCCACCAGACCTTCCTTCGTCTTGACGATGTGTCTGGTTACTCCAGAGTCGATCCATCATCCATCACTGTCCGTGATGACGAAGTTGCATTCTACGACAGCCGCGAATTCCATTTTCTTTTTGCTATTGTTTTCAGGCATTTTAGAATTTCCTGACTTCTTCTTGTTGGGACAATTGAACTTGAAATGGTCATATTTACCGCAACCATAACAAGAGCCACGTGGATATTTCCCACTCTTTCCCTTGAAATTCACTTTGGAGGGGCCCAACATTTACTTTGCGTCCATGGTATTTGCTTCTTCTTCTTCCTTGACCTCAAAGATCTCAGTTTTCGATCTTTGTTTTGAGAGGTCTTGCTCGATTGTCAGCTGTGCAGGTAGGTCCATCATGGACTAAATGTTGTCATTCATCCGCAGAGATGTGGCAACCATGTTGAATGACGGTGGGAGACTTCCTAATATGGCTGCGATATGTATCCTCTCCGGAATTGCACAATCAACAGCCGCATGATCCTTGGCCATTACGATCATCTTGTTCACGTGCTCGAGGATGCTTTCAGATTCCTTCATTATACACAAGTTGTACTTGTGTAGAAGAAGCTGGACACACACTTCCGACGGAGTGATATTTCTCCTTGACCGCGGTCCAGAGCTCGTAAGTTGATTCGCAGGTCTCAAAGACCCGAATCAGGTTCAGATCCATGTGGGTCAGCATAAAGCTCCTAACCCTATTATCCGTTTTCTTCCATTGTTCGCAGGACCTAATTTCTTCCATAGTTGGATTCTCAGATAAGGTTGGGCCAGGTTTATCTATGATGGAGTGTATACTATCGTGCAACAAGCCACAATAGATCTTTCTACTCCATAATTCGTAATTAGTACCGTTAATGTACTCTATTTTCCCCACCTCTGTGGAAATTGTTTTGCTTGTCATTTTGATTGATCTAATGAAATAATTTTTTTAATGAGATTATACTATTCAATAAGAGTAAATAGAGAGAAAAGGATTGATGCAAAAAAATTAGAGGACTAATTTGCAATACGATGGATAATTTTATTTAAACAAAGAGAGGTTTAAACTATATATGAAACTAATATAATAAAAAAACAACTGAGACGATAACTTGATTATCTCTAATGTTTATTACCCTTCAATTAGATACCAAAAAAAACTTTCCAAAAAAAACACACACGTGAATTGATGAAAGCTAATTTTAAAAAAACTTTAATGAGAAATTATAGGACTAAACTAATTCAATTTTAATATGAGCAAGTTAGGAGTTTTGAATATCAGCTAGTTAATTCTATTTAACTTTTCAAAGAATTAATTAAAAAAATAAAAGCAAAGCAAATGTCGTGATAAAAATAACGTTGTTGCAAAAAAACTGTAAGAGGGATTCACGAGATTGAATGGTCAAAGGGGCGGAGAGGTGTTTTTTGAGTTTCTAAAAAAAGTCACGTGAAAGTTGTAGGGTTTCATGTGATCTGTTGTACTGTATGCAAAACAAAGTCTTGTCAAAACAACGACAAGTGACTAAAATAAGTAAAAAAAAGGTCGGCTATAGGAATAAAGGAGGGTGCGTGACAACAAAAAAAAGTATATAAAAAACAACCTTTTCGAGTATATTATTGGCTGGGCCTTAAAAAATACCTCCGTACTAGGGTTTCGTCCCGAGTAGTTTTCCAGAGCTAAAACAACGAAACAGCAGCGGTGGCGCACTTTGAGCAACAGGCAGACTGCAATAGCTTCGGCGAAGGATCGTAGGAGAACTGTAGTGGAGGCGATGACGATACGAGCTCTGATACCAGTGTGAGTTCTTGAAGGTATGTCGCCTCTATCTTCTTCTTCAGGAGAGAACGAGAGAGAGAGAGATAGGATAGATAATGGGAGATGACTCCCTATGACGAGGTAGATCTACCCTCGCCAAGTCCGCCCTCTCCCCACATCCACGATTTGGGTCCTCCCTCCGCGAGACCCGGTCTCCGCAACCGTCGGCCGCACAATCGCCGCCGACGGTTCTTGACCATGCGGTCATTGAACCCGTTCTTCATATTCTGCCTTCAGATCTTTGGTTCGTTCTTTGGGAGATGAAATATACTTAGGTTCCTTGCGACATGGTTCTAATCATAGTATCTATTGAATGAGCAATGTGAACTGTAGTGCCATACTCTTCCTTAACCACCTTGGGTATGCCTTAGATCAAAGGTTTACGGAATGGTTTGTGACCCGAGGGTCTTAAATAACATTGTTTCGGTAAATGATTATGAAAATCATTAGCATATTCAATGTTTTCCTTTTGTGTAAAATATGAAATACATGCGATGATGAAAAGATAAATACTACAGGGTAGTTGCACACCCTTAGGGTCCGTTTGGTTGCAGGGTTGGACAGGGTTTGGTTGGGCAGGGGTACCCCTGTGAACAGTAAACTGTGAGGAGGAGAACCCTGTTTGGTTGCAGGGCCAACCCGGGGTGGACCAAGCCAACCCTGCCCAACCCTGCAACCAAACGAGCCCTTATAGTCCGACTGAGCTGGCAGTGAGTCACCCTCACTCGAGGGGCATCAAAGAGTGGGGTGGTGATAGGTACTCTGGAGAGTTTGGGTGGATGCACACGTGCTTTGTACCGTTTTGATATGTATTTGTGACCCTTTATCTAGGATGAGCAAGACTCCCCTGACAAACTCGGTTGGCGAAACCGTAGTTTGTTGGGCTAAATGTCCCTTGTTCTGAGAGTTAGAGTACTACCACTCAAACTAGCTGTAGGATCGTGCTTGCGCAAAGGTTTTAATCTACACTCTGAATGGAGCGATGCAGGTTTCATTTCTAGTGTAGACTTTCTCTTTTGACATGCGAGTTCAGAGTTAATTAAATAAATGAATAAAGTTGTGGCTAAAAGAATCGAAAAAGGTGGATTAATTATATAAAGTGTTGAAATTCTACTCAATGCCTGTAGCTTAATTAGAGGCTTTCTACTTGAGTTCCTTAGAATTTTTTTCATTATACCTCTATAGCTACTGCACCTGCATTGCTTGTCTAATTTTTTTCATTTATAAATTACTTTTATATCCATACTGAGACATTTGACTCACAAGTTACCCCTCTTGGAAATCCAACAGGAAATCTTGAGCAGGAGACTGAGGCGATAGTTTTTGGCAACGCATGTGAGAACCATTTCAGAGGTTGATATCTAATGGAACTTATTACTTTCTTTGCCTTTCATTTCCTTTATTGGTGATGTAATAATAAGATGTTGGATTATTCTTGTCGTCTTAAGTTGTGGATATTTTATATATGAATGGAAATTTCCTTTTACCTTTTTTGTATGAATGTTTTATCATGCAGGCTGTATATAATTGTTGTTAGGTAACATTTGTGAATGGACGTTGAGATGCGCTCCCGTCGAAGCGGGGCATTAACCTAGTCCTGATACAACCCTAATCCTAACACTCTCCTCTTGAGTTGAATTCCTTCACGATCTCTTCATCGTCTTGAGTATGTATTAGGTCATCCTCATCATATGCAGGTCTCGTTAGTAAGAACTCACCGCCTCTGGGTGACACACCCGTCACTGGGTGTCCTCAACGTGCCAGCTTGTACGATCTCTTGCCAGTCACCGCTAATAATATTCTTCGATACCTCAGGTTGATTTATCCAAGAGATCACTATATCACGGCTTCAGAGGATTATGCATTTGTTGCATCACATCATCTCGTCGATATCGAATGTCGCTCTGATATGACGCATCATGTATCATCTCCTTTCAGATACCTATTGTTAGGGATATATAAGGGCAACCAACACTCCTCTGATACCAGTTGTTTGGACATGACCCGTCGGTATCGCCTCTGCTCGGATACTGGATGAACCCTCAAATACGGACCACCTTATATGGATACAGATGCACAATTGACCTCACCACGACAACATGTGAAAGAAAGAACAACTAGATATAACGGTGGTCAGTCACCTCTCGCGACCACCGGAGAAGAAAGATCACTCTAAAGTAGAACGAGTACAACTCTCTCCGTTCCCTCTCTCTCATCTCTTTCTTCCCTCTTTTTCTCACATTTTTCTCTAGGGGTTACATTGTTCTTGTGGTTGTATGGAGGCAATGCCCACATCTTCTCTATATATAGCACAATTACATCTCTATAATCCTATTTCTATTAAGATTATAAATAGAATACAACTCAACTATTCTTTGGATTAGGAGTCTCGTCCTATAAGGATACGACCCTGATCCTAACACCATGAGTATGGTTTCACTTGGTAATATGATAAAAATTATAAAAGTACTCTAAATTTATTGCATTAAAAATGTTGTGATAGTTTAATTGGGAGTTTAAATTTTAATATAAAAATCCTCATTAATAGTTATATATAAATAGATTATATGCTAGCAACAAAGCGTAGGTTGTTTTTTCCTAGATAAAAATAAAAATTCAAACAAATGTAAAGGCTATCAATGACAAACATCCATCTCTCTATCTTTTATATTCTACAAAGAGAGAAGATTTATTTCAAAAGGACGATGATTAGAATCTCAAGGGGCGTTTGGTTTGAGAAAAGAATAAGGAGAATAAGGTTCTATTCTCTGTTCGGTTGGAAAGATAGGAATAAGGAAAATAAGGTAAAACAAAGATAGGAATAACAATGGAATAAGGTAAAATAATAGGATGTGGATGGGAATAGTCGTACTCTTGGGAACTGCACCGAACGGAGAATTGACTCCCTTATTCAAATGTATATTATCCAAACAAACGTGTCCTAAACGGGTATAATATAATGTTTTATTAGAGTCAACTCATCCCAAATATTTGAGAACTTCAGTTCCCTTGTAATTCATATGAGAGACCAAACTTTATGATACCATGAGGTTCGTAGGTTTCTAAAGATCACATTGAATTTTACGTGAATGGTTTTTTCAGACATTCATTTCAAAAATGTTGAACCTCGTAAAACTTATTGCATTGTTTTCTGCGTACGGACTCCTGTATCAACATTATATGGATTCTTCACGCTCACCATGGTCAAATTTTTAACAAATTGACAGTCTTTGCAAAATAAATATGTACCAAAAATGTACCAATATATTCTTAGACTAAATTTTTATATGCACTTATGCTTCTAATTATTTACAAAATTTACAAGATCATCCTTCGTTGTTATACATGTGTCTCATGATACACCAGCAAAAAGGTAGTACCACGGATTTTACAAGGATGTAAAGGTGCATGTGTAAATGGAAAAACTTGGAAGAGTTCAAGTGGAGAATTCTCTACGGTTAAAAAGCTCATGTTCCAGATGATCATCATTAGCCATAAAAAACATCATTAACTAGAAAGAGTATGAAAGGAACCCACCTTTTGATCTAATGGTAAAAGCAATGAGTTGCCACTCTAAAGACTTAACGTGGTTCAACATCATAGAGAGGATCGTCTATTGCAGACGAAAATACAACCGATTCTGTAGTAGTCGTGTACACCGCTCGATCACGATCGAGTAGTTTGCACGATTTTACACTTTTTATGGGCATGTATCTTGCAAAATCGTGTCAACCGCTGTATCTCATGTCCCTAAAAAGATAAAAACCATTAGACAATCATCCAATAGTCGCTCGACACGTGTACAAGATCCTTGGTGCTTACAGAGAGCAACAAAAAAATCGTCCCAAATCCTCCCGTCAGCTCCGTCGTCGTGTTCCTCTCCAGTCAATGAGAGAGATCGTCGACGAGCTCCGTCCCGCCCTCCGGCCGCCACCGCACCTCACCGCGAAGATCTTCTCGCAGCTCGATTGCGTCGATCTCCTTCGCTGCTCCCTCGTCTGCAAGTGAGACCCCCCTCTCCTCGCCTCTCGTCTTCGATTCTCAGGGTTTCCGTAGCGAATCTTACTTGCCGGTCAGCAACATGACGAAATATTTTAGGCGTCAGGAAATGATTCAGCTTGAAGACTGCATCAATCAAAGCCTATATTCCGTTTGTATGAGGAATATTTTAGTTCTGTTCGTTAACAGTTAATGATTTAACTTGAATTGGACTCCGAAGTGGATGTTCGATATTTAAGTTAGTCTAAAAAGGAGCTTTTTGAGGATGCTATTGAACGTAAAACTTAAGACACCGAACATAGAATTGAGGGTTTTGTACTTAGTTCGTTTTTGGAAATGAATGAGCTTTTTCCAAACTATTATTGGGCGAATTTGGATCAAATATATATCAAAAGTAAAACTTAAGCTCCTTGTAGGGTCCCATAAGATAACGATAGTATTCCACCAAGGTAGATTCTCCATGTGAGAAAGACCAAATCCTCATGTAGATGTCTGCCAGTCATGACTTCATGGTTTGTTGGTGGTATGTCTTCTCCAACTCATCCCACATCTCTTCGATCGTCTCCTAGAAGATTCACAGCAATATAAGGTTACACACTATTTGTCATCCAATTCATTACTTGGTAGTTGTCTGTAAGGCATGACTTATAGTCCTCGTCTTCCTCTCTTAGTGGCTCCTTCGTCAGTACAGAAATCTTCCTCTGACCTCTGATGAATACCTTCAATGCTCGAGACCATAGCACATGACAGTGCCTTTCAGTTTGTTCTTGCTAGATGTTCTAGCCATCGTGGTCAGAGACAGAAGTACTCAAATATAATCTGAAATTTCTTTAACCAAACATCATAGACGATGTAATGGGTCTGATCTCAGTGACAAAACACATGCAAAAAGGATCAGGCAGAACCCTGGGAGGTTGTGGGCCTTGGAGAGGTCCTGGAGGGACCCTGGGTAGTCAGTGATGTTATGTGAAGAAGAATGAGAGGTTTGTTTATTCCATTGGGTGTAATATTTCTTATATAACATAAAACTCTAGTTACCAGAAGTGCAAATTACATGAACACCTTCAGGAGGCTACAGTGTTCAGAGAAAATAAAAAAAAGACAATTCTAAGAATAATTCTAACATCTTTGTTTCTAGGAAATAGTGCTTTGCTGTCTTTAACTGTTTGGATATGCCTTTTGTAGTCCATGTGATTACGGTCGGTATTATGCAATTTGTATTCCATGTTGAGATAATATCCTGGGATTTCCTGTCGTGCACAGGGTTCTTGTGGTCATGGCAATATTAATTGTATTCTCTTGGCATTGACGTATTTTTTTCCTAGCAGGCAGTGGTACAGAGATTCTGCTGAATTGAGAGAAGGATGGAAGAACGAGTATTTG
Source organism: Ottelia alismoides (assembly GCA_037367405.1). Lineage (NCBI taxonomy): Eukaryota > Viridiplantae > Streptophyta > Magnoliopsida > Alismatales > Hydrocharitaceae > Ottelia > Ottelia alismoides. The sequence continues at coordinate 464,755 of JAZKJV010003645.1, read as the reverse complement.
GAGTCATGGAAATTATATGGTTGGTGTATTCAAAGGGAAACCCATCCACCATCCTCAACCTTGCATAGTTGGTGCCCTTGATCACATGTACAGTCGATTTCTAGCCAGTTCTGTATAGCTTTTGCCATTGATAGATCCGATATCTTTGAAAAGTGAAACCATTCTTATCAGCAGCAGGGGAGGCATTTTTTTGGGTTTTGATGGTGTCAATAGATTGAAGATTCGATTTAAGGGATGATCTTTCAATGGTCTCATTTAGATGATGTTACCTTCCCCTTCAAAAAACATTGTTGATACTTCTGTATATACGGATCAAAGTTTATCTTGAAATACAGATCAAAGTTTATCTTGAATCTGCTACGTTTTAGTGGATTAATATTTTTTTTACAACAGAGTTTGCTAATCTAGTTACAAATGCAGCTTTATCAAAGTTGTAGTTGACGAAGCCTTCTCCCACTTTAAGTAGGATCGGCTACATGGATTATTGCTCAAATCCACGTTGAAAGATTCGACTATTTTTTATGATGGCTATGGACTACATAATGCAACCCCGCAACGGGAGATTTGAACCCTGGTCTTTTGGGTGGTAGGTGCACTGCATTACCACCATACCAACGGGGGATTCGACACATGCAGCTTTATCAAGTTGAAGAGAAAACTACAATGTTAATCAAGATATTATATAACTCTTCAGGTAGTCTCAGTCATTTGGGAACCCTTTTGACATGCACTTTTACAGAACATCAAGCTTCTGTGTAGTCATTGCCATCTTAAGGAGGAGTCTAAACATGGGATTTCTACCCGTAACACACGAGATTGGGTGGCTAAAATAGAGGAAATAAGTATCCATGTAATTTAGATCGTCCCAGTACTGGCAACTGTTATGAAAGGGAAGTCGATGAAACCAAGAGATTGATTGCTCAAGAAGATAAGGAGTCTATATAGCCTATGCTGAATAGGATGCCAAAGGGTCTGGTTGGATCCAGGGTTACCTTAAGGTTAAATATTTCCTAGATATCTTGAGGGTATAAGGATATCTCTCCTTGTGGGGGTTGCGTTAGGTAGCCAACAGCTGACGTAAAAAAATAGTCGGATTTTTCAATGTGGATTTGAGCAAGAATCCATGTAATCCACCATACTTAAAGTGCTGGAGGGTATAAGTTGGCCATCTCTTCAGGGGCTGATCATTTGAAACATTGAGTCAATGTGCTGCCGCTGAACTAAAGTTAGCACATATACAAGTTTCAGGTAACTAACTAAGCATGTTTTTTTATCTATCTTGAGAAAATGCACAGGCATCACATAAAATTATAAAAAAGATCTTTTTTTCCAGCGCATTTAAATGGGATAGTTATTGGAAAGAGTTGACTTTAGTTATACCTGTAATGGATTGAAACTATATCCAAAGTAATAAACTGCTGCCTGAGGTAGAAAATGTACGCGAATACATGCATCCTCGCACATGCACATTCACAGCTCGTGTCTGACACTCCCAAGTGCCACCAGGATCTGCACGTGAGATCGAACTTGATTCAAGATGCAGTGATTCCTGACCTACCTTTTGTCTTCAATATACCCTTTCATTCGGGTTTGAAATCCTCGCATAAACTGACAATAAGTGTCCTTTCTCTTTTAAAAAATCAACTGTTCTTTTTTGTTGTGAAAAAAAGGTATGACTCGTCGAAAAAGGACAAGAATACTTATATTGCTTAAGGACGAGGAAGGTCATGTGCTTGTTACTCAGAAAGATATAAAGACAAGATGGAAACAATACTTTCATAAACTTTTCATTGGGGATGGAAATAGAGATATCACTTTGGTTGATCTAGCTTGTAGTGAAAGTTACTTGAATCGTGCATGCTATAGACAGATACAAAGAAAGGAAGTAGAGGAGGCTTTGAAGGTTACATGGAAAAGGTGTAGGACCGGATGACATCCCTGTAGAAGTATGGAGAGTTTTAGGTGAGCATGGTTTGACTTGGTTTATAAATCTATTCAATGTTATTTGGCGAAGCAAGAAAATGCTTGAAGATTGGAGGAGTATCGTGGTGCCTCTTTATAAGAATAAAGGAGATATTCAAAATTGTTCAAATTATAGAGGTATCAAGCTGATGTGTCACACTATGAAAATTTGGGAACATGTGATCGAAGGAAGGTTGAGGTAAATTTTCAATGTAAAAGAAAATCAATTCGGATTCATGCCAGGTCGCTCAACGACTGAAGCCATCCATTTGCTGAGGAGAACAATGGAGATTTATAGAGCTAAAAGGAAGAACCTCCACATGATCTTTATTGATTTGGAGAAGGCTTATGATTCTATCCCACGAGAGATATTGTTGAGAGTGTTGGAGAAGAGACAAATACTTGTCCTATACATTAACCTCATAAAGGACATGTATGATAGGGTTTTATCTTGTGTAAGGACTTCGTCTGGGAAGACTGGATATTTTGACATCAACATTGGTCTACATCAAGGTTCTGCTTTGAGTCCATTTCTTTTTACTTTGATTATGGACGAGTTGTTCGGTCACATTCAGGATGAGTTACCTTGGTGTATGTTATTTGCTGATGATATTGTGTTAATTGATGAGACTAGAGATGGGTAGATGAGAAGCTTTAGGTCTGGAGACATGAGTTGGAGACGGAATATATGGAGTGCACCTTTGATGGAAGCAATGGTGAAGGAATCGGGGTAAAGATTGGTGACGATAACATTCAGAAGAGAGATTCCTTTAGATATCTGGGATCTATTCTGCAACATGATGGGGAAATCGATGGAGATGTTACTAATAGAATAAATGCAGGTTGGCTAAAGTGGAGAGGTGCCTCTGTTGTTCTCTGTGATAAGAAAATTCCTTTAAAGATTAAAGGAAAGTTTTTCAAAGCAGCCGTGAGACCTGCTATGCTTTATGGATCTTAATATTGGCCTGTGAACCATAGACATGCGCAGAGAATGAATGTAGCAGAAATGAAAATACTAAGATGGATGCGGACACACACGTAAAGATCGGATTCGGAATGATGCAATTAGAAAGAAAGTTGGTGTAGCTCCGATCGAGGATAAGATGTGAGAAAACCGCTTAAGATGGTTTGGACATTTGCAAAGAAGATCAGTTGATGCACCAGTTAGGAGATGTGATTGTTGGGATGTTGAGCCGGGTAGGAGAGGGCGAGGACGGCCCAAGAAGTGTTGGAAAGATACCATACGAAGGGATCTTAGTTTTGTGGATATAAGCCCGGGATTGGTCCAAGATAGATCTGAATGGAGGCGAAGAATCCATGTAGCCGACCCTGCTTAATTGTGGGAAAAGGTTTTGTTGTTGTTGTTATGGTAATATCGACGAAGCCTGTTCTTTCTTTTTCTCCGAGAAGGTAAAGATCTAAATCCATGTACGTGTCTTGTTTTGTGGATGAAAACTTGTTTCAGTTGGTTGTGTTGATTGAGATTGGAAGTATCGATCAGAAAAACAAATCCAAATCAGAGAGCAAGGAGAGATTTCTAGGGATCTGTTTAGTTGTTTTTTTTTGCAGGTTAGGATTCATCTTCAGTTGGCCCGGGAACCGCATGTTCCATTACCATAGCTGTTGCAGCAGATAATAAACACCAAAAGAAATCATATGAATGGGGATTTACGAGGTTTATCAGTAACTGGACTACATCCTTCTTCACTATGTGGAAGCAGAAAAGGAAGTAGAGAGGATTAAAAGAAGGTTCTCAGGTATCAAAATTCTAAGTTTAGGGAGTTTATATACACTTGCAATCAAGGTTTTAAAACTGAAATGAACCGACCGGTTCAACCAATAACCGGAGAAAAATGGTGGAATCAACCGGTTTTTACTTGGAAAATGAAAATCAGTCAAAGCTCGGTTGAACGGTGAGACAGACATGGTTAAACCAAACCTCCGATTCAACCATTCTGACAAATAATTTTCAAGTATGATTAAAATGCAATGTTTAAAAGTTATTCATATTCTAGTTCCATCGTGATTCCTAGTGGAACACTCATACCCCCAAATATAGTCCCACATCTAAAACTCATAAAGTGTGAGAGTGGTTTATAAGTGGTAGGGATTATTACTTGACAACTTGAGATTAAGCAATTTGGATGGTTGTCAACGGGTCCATTTAGGTCTGTCCCAACAAGTTGTCAAGATCAGTTTTCCTCGATAATGGACCGAAAATCTTAGCCCGAGACGTTACAAATGGTATTAAAGCCAATTCCACTGATAACGGAAAGGGCTACCCTAGAGGTAGAGCCGCCCCTACAAAGAGATATGAGGAAATGACTAACCGGAATGTGCAACCGTCACTGTCACTAAGAATAAGTGATGGGTCATGTTGCAATGAGAACATTGCGAATATAAGCGGAGGAGATTGTAACACTCATACCCCAAAGATAGTCCCATATCTAAAACTCACGAAGTGTGAGAGTTGGTTATAAGTGGTGGAGATTACTACTTGACAACTTGGACTTAAGAACAGATCCATCTGGGCTCGTACCCAGTAAGTTGTCAAGGCAAGTTTTCCTCGATAACAGACAGGGGACCTAAGCTTGCGACATTACATGTGGTATCAGAGCAGTAGGTCCTCTGGACATGAGATATCCAATCATAGATGGCATAAGACCTTTAGTATAGAAAAAATAGGCATGCTAGTGATAAAAAATTTAGCTTGACCTACACGTCTTTATGAAATAACATTACTATTAGAGGGATGACCAATAGGGAGATAGAATCAATCATAGAGATTATTGATTGTACCAAAGAGAAGAAAGTAATTTTAGTAAACCAAATACACTAAATTTATTATTTGTGGAAATAAAAAAAGAGGACCGTGTGATTATTTCATAATTGGCAACGATCATAAGTGGTATGATTTATTTGGCAAAAAAAAGTTTCTCGTGTAAAACTTGGAGATTTGGAAGTGAAAGATAAAGTTGTTTATGATTTTATGACCATGCACCATAGGAGATATTCATTTCACTATTGAAGTCCTACCATGTACCAAATCCATATTGTTGGATGAGAAGAAAAAGAATTTAGAAGGACAACTAGATAAGGGACGAGTGAGGCTTGGTTTTTCCTTCAAATGACTTAGATAGATTTATCAAATGATTAAACTTTGATAAAAGTTATCTTGAAAGATAAATATTCGTTATATGACAAGCATGTTTCATTGCAACAACAACATTTTTTCTAATATTGACCAATAATCAAGATACCATCAACTCTAGATCAAAGATATAGATACCTCAAAGACCACTAAAAATTCTTAATGATTCCTTTGACCTCACAAGGACACTGGCTACTTTGTGAAGTTGATGAGTAGGGGATTTTGAGGAAGGTTGAGGACACTTTTGGTTATGAAATCTTAGTCCATTCACCAAATACCTTTCTACCCTATTTCTCTATTTATTGTGGTAAGTGAGGTATTAATCAATATGGATGTCACTAAATTACTTTGGAAGACCTAACGGAAAACAAATTTATTGTGATCTTGCATCAATGATTAAGTTTATTCGAGAATATCAAGGTTATTTGTGATGTATAATTATAATGAATAGATCTAATTAATTTTTGTTAGAGAAGATATTAGTGTTGGTTAAGATCATCGTTTATACCAAATATATGTGTGAGTTTAATGTAGATAAAACCTTCGATAGGCTAGTTGCTAGTAATAGATGCAATGCTTGTTAGTATTGCCATACCTCGACTTGAGTCAAAAATGTCTTTCTTCGTATATACCGTAGTTGTGGACCTTGATTTACTATTGTCATATTCTGTGAGTGACAACCCGCAAATTGACCCTAGCATATTCTTATCAATGTTTAGCTGGATTGATTACTCTTGACTCTTAGGTAAAGATTTTTTGTGTATTCGTTTATCTTGTAATCAAAACCTTGAAGGAGACAATTACCATATTGTCAGAAAATTCTTAGATACAGCGGAGGACTCTGAAGTATGATAGCAAGAAAGTTGGTTACATAAAATGTGGAGCAAACAGAAGAACTGGCGAATGATATTTGAGTTAAATACCACGAGCTTTTGGTAAGTCTCTTGACCAATAAATTTTGGGACAAAATTCTTTTTAAGTGTGGTAGATTGTAACGACCCAAACTCTATTGATATAAATTAGAATATGCATAAGATAATATTAATATTAATATATGGAGCGGTTACAACGTTCAACATGGAAGGATTGGGTGTAAAAAAATCGAGGGGTGTGTATGTAAAATGTATGAGATAATTGTTGGGATCTTGGAAAGCCTTCAAGCGGTAGAAACATCTCCACATACTCCCTTTTGATTTGCTAAAAATAGAAATGAGACTCATTAAGTGCTTCCATCACAAGCTACTAAATTGAGAGAGAGAGAGATAACGAGTGAGATAGAGATAGAGAGAGACAAGAGAAAGGAAGATTTGGAAGGAATAAGAGAGAGAAAGAGTTTATGAGTGAGATAGAGAGAGAAGAAGAAGAATAGGAAGAGGGTAGAGAGAGTTAGTGTCGATATTCTTCCGTCAACGCTACTTCCGAATCTAGCAATGGAAGTCTCCCCATCCATGTCGAATTTTATCGATTCCAGTGAAATTAGAGGAATGTCGACGTGGTTACGACAGTTTGGATAGACGGACAGACTTTTCAAGTCATCAAGATATGCGTCGAACCCTTAGGATTTGTATCATGCGATAGTTTTTCACATCATGGTCATTCTTAGGTTTTGTGCTTGAAATCTAAATGCATTACATGTTCTGTTACCCGCTTATATTAAGTATTAGTATATTGAAGGTCTTATTGCAACCTTGGCCAAGTTATATTAGTATCATACTCACGCACGTATATGGAATTTATGACAATAGGTTGAACATGAAACATGATAGAGATCAATGATCTTCTTTGTCGGTGATGATACTTTGACAAAACAATATAGCAAATCCATTCAATCCATATAGGTCTTCCTCAAGCTTTTATTTGATTTAATGATGACATCGGTTGTAGATCTTACCAATTACATTTATATTCATACAATGAATGGTTGCATATATACTTTGGTTTGTAATTGGTTAACTGTATGCTACATATTAATTAAGAGGAGTTTAGTCATGTACATAGTAAATTACATATGCACTTGTAGAGAACTTCGTACATGTGAGTATGTGCAATGGTTTGGTTTTCTGGATGTATAATGTAAGCTAAATACATTGATAAAAATAGTATCTTCAAATGAAACCTCTTTGAAATAATTAGAGCTACATGTCGAGGATAAAGAAAGCAATGAAACCATGATTCTAAGATTGACTCATGGGTGGTTATATAAGAATCATCATGATGTTTCTTTTGTTAGTAACAATTAATTCACTTATTTTATGGTCTGGAATATGCATGAATATTTAGTTGTGATTTATTGCCGGGTGATTAATTTCATGATTTTGTAAACAGATGATTCTACATATTGTGGTAGCATTGACTTGACAAATTTACCCGAAAGTACTAGAAACTACCATCATGATTATCGATTGATATCCAACAAATTTTGTTCCTTAGTATTGGAATAATAATAATAATAATAATAATTGATGATGAGACAAGAGACATATGCCCCGGAATTTAATTGAGTAATTCCGTAAAAGTTAGATTGATAGAAATTAACGTATCTTACTAATGGGTTTAGAAGACATCATTAAAATATTCCATATGAGGATGTTAAGTATGTATCTCATATTAATACTCGTATTTATGCCATAACTTACCTATACGATTATATATTGTTTACTGCAGTCCCTTATTACCCTGTAACAAGCATCTAATTTGTGATTTCAATGATATGCCATATTATTTTACATCCGACAATTCTATTGCATAACCTGTCTTCTTTATAATAAACTACCTAAGTATTGCTCCACAATAATGGTTAAAGATGTCAAGTCATGAAAGTTGACATTGATGTATTGGAATTAAATTGTTTTAATGGACCACTATTGTATGAAAAGTAAATGATATTTAAAGGAATAAAAATTTCCTTAAGATGAATAATGACACTTAAACTGTAAGCGGAGTTAAGTGTTACACTTATGATGGGAGCCACCTCTAGAGTTGATTTATCGATGGCCTAAAGGACAACACCTTCCAGAGATGTCAGGTTCAATGGAACCCTGTGGAAAGTCCACCATTGACTCAGCATTGATGTCATCGCGTTCCATGTAGCGATTGAGTGACTGCTTGTGCTGACGGTGAAAGCCACCAAAGCTGCCTAACAACTTATGAAATGAGACAATATAGTATAATGAATAAACTAAGTGCTTGTGAGGAAGCCTATGATTATTTGAAATTTAAGCGTATATGTGCATTTATGTGAAATGTTAAGTGTATATGTGCAATAACGTGAAATGCTAAGCTTATACGTGCAATTATTTGACAGCTAAGTGTATATATGCAATTATGTTGTTGTTATGGGTACGTGTACAATTATATTAATATTAAGAGCGCATGTGCAAATATGAAAAATCTTAAGGCCATATATGAAAGTACGGTATGCGATGCATGGATATAAAAAGAACACCCTTTGTATGCATAATTATGTTTATGAGTGACCTATATGATGTTATTGTATGAGAACTGTCAAATATTATATTCTATAACATAAGGGTGTTTTGTAAATGAATATGACGTCACACTACTTTTATGTATGATATGTTCTGTGAAAAGGTAGATGATTATGATGATGGAAATGAGAACAAGCAAACCTCATTGTCAAGATAAGATAAGGGTTTATATGTGAAAATTTCTATTGATAGGTGTATGGGTACAACATATAATTTCATCTACTTAACCATCTTTATGTAATAATGCTATTGTAAATTTTACAAGAGAAAAATAATGAAATACATGCATATTTATTATGATTAAGATCATATTTAAGGAATGTATCCATGGATAATGCATGTTGTGAACATTATTCCAGGTTAGAGAATCTACAAAATTTAAAAGGATCCATTGTGGAAAATATTTAACCAGACTAATTATCTTATAAATGGAGTTGTTTGAAATAGCATAAGGAGACTTGATTTTTTTCGCTAGTTGGTTTGATCTTATCTCGACACGTACTGAACATTAAGCTCATGCCATATATTCTTGTGTTTTACCGCATGTCAATGTGAGGACAAATCTAGTTGCAGTACGAGAGTTGTTGCGGCTTCTGATGGAAGGATACCATTGTGCCAACTGGAACGAAGGATCTTGATGTTGTATTTAGATATGTATTTTTTATAGAAAATAATACTAGAATCATCTGTTTACAAAATCATGAAATAGATCACCCGAGAATAAATCACAACTAAATATTCATGCATATTCCAGACCACAAAATTAGTGAATTAATTGTTACTAACAAAAGAAACATCATGATGATTCTTATGCAACCCTCCACGAGTCAATCTCAGAATCATGGTGTCATTCCTTTATTTATCCTCCACACGTAGCTCTAATTATTTCAAAGGGGTTTCATTTGAAGTTACTATTTTATCAATGTATTTAGCTTCCATTATACATCCAGAAAACCCAACCATTGCACATACTCACAGTACGAAGTTCTCTACAAGTACCTATGTAATTTACTATGTACATGACTAAAATCCTCTTAATTAATAGATAGCACATGGTTAACCAATTACAAACCAAAATATTTGTGCAATCGTTCATTGTATGAACCATAAATGTAATTGGTAAGATCTACAACAGATGCCATCATTAAATCAAATAAAAACTTGAGGAAGACCTATACGGATTGAATGGATTTGCTATATTGTTTTGTCAAGGTACCATCACAGGCAAAGAAGATAATTAATCTCTATCATGTTTCATGTTCAACCAATTGTCATAAATTGAATATACTTGTGTGAGCATGATACCTATATAACTTGGTCAAGGATCCAATAAGACCTTCGATATACTAGTACATTAGTAAAAGCGGGTAACAGAACATGTAATGTATTTAGATTTCAAGCACAAAACCTAAGATATGACCATGATGTGAAAAACTATCACATGATGTTAATTCTAAGGGTTCGACGCATACCTTGATGACTTGAAAAGTTCGTCCGTCTATCCAAACTGTCGTAACCATGTCGACGCTCCTCTAATTTCATCGGAATCGATAAAACTCGACATCGAAAGGGAGGGCTTCCATTACTGGATTCGAAACCAATGTTGACGGAAGAATATCGACACTCACTCTCTCTCTCTCTCTCTCCACCCTCTTCATATTCTCCTTCTTCTCTCTCTATCTCACTCGCTAACTCTTTCTCTCTCTCTCTCTTATTCCTCCCCAATCTTCCTTTCTCTTATCTCTCTTTCTTTATCTCACTCATTAACTCTCTATCTCTCTCAATTGAGTAGGTTGTGATGGAAGCTCTTAACAAGTCTTATTTCTATTTTTAGCAAATCAAAAGGGAGTACATGTTTCTGAAGGCTTCCCAAGATCCCAACAATTATCTCATACATTTTACATACACACTCCTGAATTTTTTTTACACCCAATCCTTCCATGTTGAATGTTGTAACCTCTCCATTTATTAATATTATTATTATTATCTTATGCATATTCTAGTTTATATCAATAGAGTATGGGTCGTTATAAGTACTTCTTTGACCTCTTTCCCTTCCATATTTCCTCCAATGCACGTCTCCTTCCATCTTTAAGTTTTCATAAAAAAAATTTGATGGTTTAGTTTCCCCTTTGAGAGGTGTGTCGAATGACCTAACGTTACCTCTCCATCTCTTTCTCATCAGCATCGCTTCTCATTTTTTATCCTGTGCATGTTGTCTTTTTTACAACAACAAATGATGTCTTCACACCAAGAAGTTGGCATTGTCACAGTACAATGAGAAGCATCGAGTTAGCGACTTTTGTCGTTTATTATTGTTTTAACATTTATTTTTAAATTTGTTAATTTTAATTGGCGCATATATGCATTCAATCCTATAAAATTATCTAACTATTAAGATGTAACATAATGCATATTTATTTGTATGAAATTTTTGGTCAAAACTGATTCAGTCCGATTAGACCATACCAGCCAAATCGATAATACCACGGTTCGTTCCTTTTTTCAATTTTTATGACTAGTTCCAGCAGTCGGCCTCACTGGTCCAACAGTGATAATACAAAATGGATACCTGATCTGGTTCAATTTTGAAAACCTTGCTTCCACAAATGAATACGGTTATGTCCGATCAGAATAAACAGTCTGATTTCGACCTGCATAAATAATCAGATTTCCGATTTTGTTTATGTGAATTAGACCGTGTCGTTTGCATTTTACCTGAGAATATGGAGTTGGAGGAGGCCCTGATATCCTTTGGAGTATCTAGTGTAACACCTCAACCTCAAACATAGTGCCATACCTAAAACTCACGAAGTGTGGGTGTGGTTTATAAGTGGTGGGGGCTACTACTTGACAACTTAAGCTTAAGCATTTTGGGTGGTTGTCAACGGGTCCAATTGGGTCCGAACCCAACAAGTTGTCATGGCCAGTTTTCCTCGATAACGGACCGGAGACCTAAGCATGGGACATTACAAATGGTATCAGACCTCTGATAGTGAAAAGGGCTTCCCGAGAGGTGAAGCCGCCCTTACAAAGGGGTTGGAAGAAAAAGCTACCCGGAGCGTGCAGTGGTTTATAAGCGGTGGGGACTACTACTTGACAACTTAGGTTTAAGCATTTTGGGTGGTTGTCAACGGGTCCAATTGGACCCGAACCCAACAAGTTGTCAGGGTCAATTTTCCTCGATAACGGACTGCAGACCTAAGCCCGGGACGTTACATCAAGTCTATGGTTAGATGCCATGGTCATGTTATTTTCGCAGCCACCCTGAACCTCACATCTGACAAAAAAATATGTCAACAGAGTGAATGTTAATGATCTAATGTATCCCGTAATCAAGCTCGGTTTGCCTCGATAGCGGACTCGGTTATCATGAATCACCACACGATGTGGTCAGATAACAGAAAGTAAAAATGTCTTGAGCACAAAGAGCTCGATTAAGATACCTTAGCTGCATTTATCTCGCTCATCGCCTTCTTAACTCGCTCAAGCCATCGCGCGAATACAATGTGATGTATCTGTTGCCTGATGTTGCTTACCATGTAAAAGGTGTCGTCGACTGTGACAAACACGTTGTCTAGCTCAGGAGCAAGTGCTGAATGTACATTGTGCATATCATAGTGAAAACGAATGATCCGGTCACCCAGAGATTGATGAACAGATAAGAAGCAGACCTTGGTCTCTATCTCGCAGCGAACATCGAGCTGGTGTGAGGGCAGGGAAAGATAACTGTGGGTCTTCTGAATGCAACACCGCGGCAAACAGCAGCATTCTGGGTCCAGAACAGCGTCATACCTGCCGAAGATTTCTTGAATGGCCACTGTTGATCAGATGACTTGAATGCAACACAGTAGCTGACCCATCTGTTCTTATAAATGCAATTTCAAGATCTAAATAGATTCATGTGGAATATACGACATCTTGAACAGCAGCATTGTCTCACGAGTTGCCAGAAAATCGAGTGTTTCTTGAGATCATGCTTACATTTTCCCACTGCAATTTACTTGCCGATTCATGGCAGGAAAAGGTAAATAAAAAAGGGATATTTACACCTATAATCCTGAGTAATTTTGTAATAATCCCGAAAGGCCTTCATAACCACGAATTACACGCATAACCCTGAGTAAATGCTCCGCTTTACGTACATAATTTTCCGTTAATTTTGTCCATTAACTCAACCATATGGGTGAGTTAATCTAGCCGATATTTGATCTAATGGCTACAATAATAAAAAAAGACATGCAGGAGGCATTGCGGGACTTCAGGCTTCCAGGCAGGGGGCTTGCAGGTGGAGGGGCATTGGGTGGTAACGGGCGGAAGGGACGGGGCGAGACGACCAGCGGGGGTTGTAGGTGGAGGTGGATCGGCGGGGCATGCTAGATGGGGTTGCAGGTGCAAGCGCACACGTGTGTGTGTGTGTGTGGGGGGGGGGGGGGGGGGGGATGTCGCAGGTGCAGGCGCGCGTTGGCGCGGAGGAGGGGGCATGTGGGGGAGCTGGAGCTTACGGGAGCCAGGACGTAGGCGCGAGGCGGGGGAGGGGCAGGCGCAGGGGGATGCTGGAGCTCGCATGGGGGGGGGGGATTGGGGTTGCAGCTGGAGCTTGCGGGAGCTAGGGCCGGGCGCGGATGAGCTCCCATGCATGCGGGGGAGCGGGAGCCAGAGGGGTGGGAGAGGGTTGGAGCTGGCATGTGGGGGGCAGAGGCGGAGGTGCGCGTAGGGGGAGGCCATCGGGGGGAAGGGGGTGATGGGTGCTTGCCGGGGAGGAGGGACATCATTTTGTTGGATCTACAAAATGACATCATGTTATAAATATGATGTATTTCGAAGGTCAAAATGGTCAACATATGACATTTTCCGTCAGAGTTAACGGAGAATTAAGACGGAACTTGACAGAGGGTTATGTCATGTAAAGGTTAAGCATTATTCGAAGTTCTGGATGTAATTCGTTATTATCGAAGGTTCCTGAGGTAATTACGAAAATACTCAAAGTTACGAGTGCAAATATCCCATAAAAAACCCAACAAGTGATTTTACTGTGGCTTATAAGCCAGCATCAGTTTTGCGTTTTTCAAATTTAAAAATTAAATAAAGATTCAATTTCATTACATATGCTGACACAAGTGTAACGTGCAATATCACAGTGCTAGAGAGAGAAAAAAAATCCAAAAATGGTGATCTTACACCAGAGCATTGGAGTTTTCAAGTGATACTTTTGCAACTATTTTTTTTTGCAATTACGCTTATTTAATCCTTTCTCTAGTATAACTATGAATTCTGACATAATTTATTATTTAATCCTTCCGCTAGTATAATTAGGAGCACGAGTGTAATAACGAAAGAGTATCATTGAAAATTTTGTACAAACAAATGGACGCAAGTGTAATTGCAAAAAAGTCGGGAAACATATCTTAATCGAAAAAAGGAGCAACATGTAGTATAATAAGGTCTTCCCTATGCAAATGATTGGTTTGGACTTGGTCTGGTGAGTAGGGGTGTAAACGGACCGAACCTGAGCGAACCTATGTTTTTTAGGTTCGGTTCGTTTATTTAATCGAGCCTAAACTTGTGTTCAGGTTCGGTTCGTTTATTTTCGAACCGAACCCGAATCGAACCTCTTTTTAAACGAATCGAACCTTAACGAATATCGAACATAAGAATTCTCTAATAAGAGGGAGTGAAAATAAGAGAAATGGAAATATATATGTGTATTTACAGTTAGAATAAATATTCATTTAGTTTTTTCTTTATCTAACCCATCTTCATCTTTTGAAAAAATTAGATTAATAAGGATTCGTCTCTTTGAAAAAAGTATAATTATAATATATTTTATATCTATTCAGATGGAGATAAGGAATAAGAATAATGCGGAGATATTCGATAAGTAATGTTTGTACTTGTTCTGTTGATTTGAAGATGAAGAAGGGAAAAGTACTAGACCATATATGATAGATGTCGTAAACATGATGTGACTACTTATTTTTGGATAGTTTATACCGAGATAAAACCTAGTTATTCCGTAAATATCTAGTTATCTCTAGACAAATTCACTTACCCTAGGATAAAAACCACTTATCTCAAAATAAGTCCACTTCTACGGATAAGGATTTGTAAATATGTACATGTGTATGTTTATCGAGCTTTTAACGAATCGAACCTGAGCGAACCTATGAATTTTAGGTTCGGTTCGTTTATTTAATCGAGCCTAAACTTGTGTTCAGGTTCAGTTCGTTTATTTCCGAACCGAATCTGAATCGGACTTTTAGCGAGCCGAACCTGAGCGAATATCGGACTTGAGAATTTTCTTACACCCCTACTGGTGAGTATAGGTCAAGTGCTTTGTTTTTAAGATGAAAGATCCATTACCAATTTTCCATTATGATGGCACCTACCACTTGATTGGTCCTAGTTTTTTTTGAAGGTCCTAATTATTTTTACCTCAAATGACGATTTCACGTGTGGACCCCGCCTCTCTAATTTTTAGCTTGGCTGCTCTAACCGCGTCTTCTATTGGGACCTTTTCTCCAGCGATTAGGCTTGATCGCTCAAAAGGAAAATCGTTGCATAATGCTTAGTGTAACACCCTCAAGTCCTGAGGTACGGGAATAGCGTGCAATATCAGTTATCGCATACATGTGCGGTTCGTTGGCCACACAATGAAGTTCCAGAGGACTTCATCGAACGAAGGTTCATCGGAGGACTTAGCGTATGGAGAGCTAAATAAGGAGTTTACCGAACGAAGGTTTAGAGACCACGGCTTCCCCTTTGTACAAAACAAGTGTTTAACGACACTTGACAGAGCAGAGCCGCAACATCTTACGTAGGAGCATTGGGGCCCACTGATGATGTGGTGTGATGACGTGGCAGACGACATGGTGACAGAGCAAGCGACGTGGCATTGCAGAAGACGAAAAGATTGCATGGAAGATGAAAAGACAATGCATGTAAAGAGTCACCTCGGAAGACGAAGGGTCTCCACATAAGGTAAAGAGTCATTGCATTCATTTTACATGTAATAATTGGTGTCCATTCATATACCCCAAGCTTGCGTACAAAAAGAGGGGTATGCTCATTTGTAAACAACACACTTAGAGTAAGTCTCTAGCTAATAACAACGAGGGGTTAGTGACATTGATCTTGTGTCCTTGTACTTGAGTGCTTGTATTCGAGCAGCATGGTTATTCAGCGTGTTGGTGTACGTCTACACGCATAGGGGAAGGCTAGTTAGCTTGCGAGAAGCTAATGCCGCATGGGTTAGTCTCAAAAATCGGAGTTGAGATTATACCCATGTGAAGCATCCCACCTAGGCACTACTACGTATGTCTACACGCCCAATCACCTAGTGGTTAAAAAAGGGTTGAGACACTGACGCGGAGGGCCCAGTGATCCATTGTCTTCCCAAGATTAGGGTGTAGTTGACTGGAGTCTCAAGTACATCACTGTCATGATCCCGGTCCCAATCTAATATGAAGACATTACTGTTCTGTGGGCGAGCCTCTTATAGCCTACTGAGGGATTGATGGTTGTTCCCTGTTTGGTTGCAGGGTTGGGAAGGGTTGGCCCAACCCTGGTTACTATTCACAAGGTTACTTTCTCCTCACAGATTACTATTCACCCATCCCAACCCAGCCCAACCCAACCCAGTCCAACCCAGCAACCAAACAGGCCCTAAAGGGCAGACCATGATGCGGATGGCATTCGATGAAGATTAATGGAGGCATGAATGTTAAGTGAGAGGGAATTGAGAAGTTTAACCACAGTGTGAAGGAGCAAGTGTAGTAGTTAAAAAAGCCTCAGAGTTACTTTTCAATGCTATTTTAGTTATTTTGATGACAACTTCATTTAATAAGTTGTTATTTGAAGAGAGAAGCAGGAGGTTTGACTCCTAAAGTGTTGGATGGGTTCCCTTCCTTGTGGAACATATTCCATATATAGAGGACATTGGTTGTCCTATTTGGAAAAGGAAAAATCAATTATTGATTGGAGAAGAATATCAGTTACCTTTTTACTAATAGGAATTATCTTTTCCTAATCTTATTGGAAGTAGAAGTCCAGGTTTCATTATTTGCTCATCTCCATGGAGTATAAATAGGAGGTATGAGATGCATATCAGGATCATCCCAACATAAGCTCTTCTAGCACAAGAAAGAAAAGAGAGAGAGAGAGAGAGAAAGGGAGAAAAAGAAGGTTTGTGGTTGCCACAAAGTTTGGAGGGAGTAACCTTTGGAGCAGTTTTTCCCCAGCATTCTTCCTTACAGTTTCATGACGGATTTATCCATTTGGAGATATTTCCCCTCTCTACTATTCTCCATTATTTGGTGATTTATAGTACCGTATTGAGGGTCAACCTTTTGTAAGCCCCTCACAGGAGATTACTTCGATTATATTGTTTGATTTTGGGTTGCAATCAACCACGTGGTTTATCCCCTCACCTTGAGGGTTTTCACGTTTAAAAAAATCTATGTGCATATGTGGTGGCTTTTTTGTGGTTGAGATACCTTCTCATAGTTAATATATTGTGCAGGATCCTCCTATCAACTTCGATTATTTTTATTCCGCAATTCAATATATACGGGGAATCTGTTCCCAAAAGTGGTATCAGAGCAAGGTTCAATGGTGGATTACAAGATGGAATTTGGTTCGAGTAGGATGATTACTCTTAGTGGGACTAGTTACAATTTGTGGAAGAACAAGAGGAAGGATATTTTATATGTAAATGTTATGCATCTTTCGGTGTTCTCCACGTAGAAACCCGAAGCCAAAACAGACGAGGAATGGGAATTTGAACACGAGCAGGTTTGTGGCTTTATTAAACAGTTTGTTGATGAGAATGTCTACAACCATATCCAAGATGAAAGTCACGCTAGAAACTTGTGGTTGAAGTTGGAAAATCTTTACGCCTCCAAGACGGGAAGTGACAAACCATTTCTTCTCAAAGGACTAGTGAACTTGAGGTTCAAAGAAGGCAGCTCTGTACTAGATTTTTTGAATAAGTTCGAAGGAATTACTAGCCAGTTGATGAGCATGAGGATAAAATTTGAAGATGAAATGTTGAGACTGTTACTACTTGCTACTCTACCAGATTCATGGGAGACTTTCAGAGGCTCACTTATGAATTCTGAGTCAGTGGGGTCATTTCTTTGGAGACAGTCAAGTCTGACATTCTCAATGAGGAGATGCGAAGAAAAACTCAAGGAAACTCTTCACATTTAGAGGTTCTTGTTACAGAGAACAGAGGGAGGAGCCGGACCAAGACTAATAAAGGTAGAGATAATGCCCAAAGCAAGTCCATATCCAGATATCAGAATATGGAGTGTCACTATTGTAAGAAGAAAGGACACATCAAGGAGTATTGCTTCCAATTTAAGAGAGAAATAAGAATGATGGAGACAAACAAGAGAAAAAGAATGAAAAAGTTGTTGCAGCAGCATGAGCTCCTCATTGTTTGTGATGAGGAGATGATAAATGTCGCACTGGGATGGTACTTCTTGGCTTGTTAATAGCAGATTTGCTCTACATGTCACATCTCAGAGAAAGTTTTTCTCTTCATATACAACTGGTTACTTTGGCACATTGAAGATGGCATCAACAACGGCTTTCCAGTGAAGGACTCGAGGGAGGTGCTACAAGATAAGGGAAGTCTGTCTGGGCCCTTGCTTTTCGCCTTCAAGTATAGGATCTCCGAGGCCATATGGTCAAAGGCCAAATCAAGCAAGATGCTATATAATCGGAATTGAAGACCTGAAGGAGAAGTTATGAACGTCCTTCAACTCTCTCCACTAAGTGCTCTGCTTTCAGCTTTCTCTCTCCTTAGGGCTAGCCTGTTTGATTCTAGAGAGTGGTCTTCTCTCTAGGTTATTCCTGATGTCGGATGTCTTTATCCCAATGACTCCTTAAGTCTTTATCCCAGTCAAATGATTCTTTGTCCCCTATTGTTGGTATTGGCAATATTGCATTAAAGAATGCCAATGAAGTTGTGTTGACGCTCAAAGATGTGAGGTTTGCACCAGGCATGCACTTAAATCTTATTTCTGCAGGCAAACTTGATGATGAAGGATATATTAACACTTATGGTAGTGGCCAATGGAAGATTACCCGAGGATCCTTGGTTGTTTCTCGTGGCAAGAGTTATATCGACAATCTTTACATCATGAATGCATCCATCTCCCATGATGTTGCACATGTGACTGGAGATGCAAAATCCATTAAGTTGTGGCATCAACAATTGGGTCACATAAGCTAGAAGGCGATGCAGTGTTTGGTGAGGAAGAATATGCCTACAGATGTCAAGAAAGAGAAACTTGAAAGATGCACATACTGCATGGCTAGGAAGCAGACGAGAGTCTCCTTTAAGAGCCATCTATCTTCTAGGAAGATGTAGCCATTGGAGCTTGTTCACACAGTTGTTTGTGATCCGTTGAAAGTAAGTTCTCTTAGAAGTGCACTTTATTTTGTTACATCCACTGATGATTTGTCCAGAAAAGTTTGGGTCTACACTTAAAGAGGACGGACCAAGTCCTTGGTATTTTCAAAGACTTCCATGTGCTAGTGGAGCGACAATCTGGGAAGAAACTTAAGTGCATCCGTGACAATTGTGGTGAGTATATTGGGCCTTTTGATGAGTATTACAGGTCTCATGGTATTAGGCATCATAAGACTCCACCCAAGATGCAACAGTTGAATGGCGTCGCAGAGAAAATGAACAGGACCTTGATGGAGAGAGTCAGGTGTATCATTTCTGAAGCTAAGTTGCCTAACTCTTTTTGGTCGGAAGCACTTTATACTAGTGTTCATGTTATTAATCTATCTACACGTATACCCTTAGATGGTGATGTTCCTGACAGGGTTTGGCATAGAAAGAATGTCTCATACAACCATTTGCGGGTCTTTGGATGTTGCGTATTTGTGCATGTTCCCAAAGATGAAAGGTCCAAGTTGGAAGCAAAGATAAAGCAGTGCATCTTCTTGGGATATAGACTAGATGAGATTGGCTACAGGTTGTATGATCCAGTTGATAAGAAGCTGGTGAGGAGCAGGGATGTGATCTTCTCTGAAGATCAAACCATTGAAAACATCAAGAAGGCTACTAAGGGCTCTCCTTTGAGCAACTATCAGCCAAATGATATGCAGCCAATCCCTTTGTAGAGGGCTCCACATGTGGTGCTAGATGATGCATATGAGCAGGTGCCAGATGCAGGACATGAGGAGGATGTACCATAGATCACAACTCTTGATGATGATGATGCAGATGACAGTAGTGATCATGGTGTGCTGGATGATGAGAGCTCTTTTTCTTCCGAGGCTCTCCCACCACAGAGACCCGTGAGGGAGAGGCGACCCTCCACCAAACCTTGGCAAGAGCCCTACATTCCATGCAAGATCGAAGCACATCGATGCCAGATATCATTGGATACGTGATGTGTTAGAATCTAAGCAACTTGTACTTGATAAGATCCACACATGATAACGGTGTTGATATGATGACTAAGATTTTTCCGCTTGGAAAGTTCGAGAGATGTCGCTCCCTCGTAGGTTTGGAGCAGTTCCCACATCGTTGGTGAGAGGGAGGTTTGTTGGATGGGTTCCTCTCCTTGTGGGAACCTATTCCATATATATAGGACATTGGTAATCCTATTTGGAATAGGAAAAATCAATTATTGATTGGAGAAGGAGATCAATTACCTTTTTAGTATTAGGAGTTATAGATCAAATTACCTTTTTAGGATTAGGAGTTATCTTGTCCTAATCCTATTGGAAGTAGGGGTCCTGGTTTCCTCATTTTCTCATCTCCATGGAGTATAAATAAGAGGTGGGGTGCATACCAGGATCATGCCAACACAAGCTCTTCTAGCACAAGAAAGAAATAAGAGAGAGATGGAGAAAAAGGTCCGTGATTGCCGCGAAGTTTGGAGGGAGTAACCTTTGGAGCAGGTCTTCTCCAACATTCTTCCCTACAGTTGGTCAACGAATTTATCCGTTTGATGATATCTCTCCTCTCTACTATTCTCCTTTGTTTGGTGATTTATAGCACCTATTGAGGGCCGACCTTTTGTAAGCCCCTCACAGGAGATTACTTCGATTATAGTATTTGGTTTTGGGTTGCGATCAACTCCGTAATTTTTTCCCTCACATTAAGGCTTTTCCACGTTAAAAAAATTCTCTGTGCATCTGTGGTTGATTTTTTTGTGGTTGAAATACCTTCTCGTAGTTAATATATCATGCAGGATCCGTCTATAGACTTTGATTACTTTTATTCCGCAATTCAATTTATACGGGAAATCTGTTCGCAACATAAAGCACCCTTTTTTGAGTGATTCACTTAGGAAAAGCCCAAGGGATCAATCCCATACCTGGTAAGTAAGATCGAGAAGATGTCGTGTTTGACAAGAGGTGACCATTGATGGAAGGAGATGAAACACGAATGCTCATAGATATAGAATTGGTGTGGTAAGATCAATTCCTTGCCCACAATTTAGTAATTAGGAGTTGCGATGGAATGCGACCGATTCCCTATAGTGTCATGTGCATGAAAGAAAGATTGGTGGATCCACAAAGCATGCATGTCTAATCACGAGTTCGTGCTTCAGACCTTGACGGTTTTTCTCTCAAAGTCTCAATGTCTGGTAAAGAAGGATATGATTCATCCACCAAGCATATAGGGAAGGACAGAATGACCAAAGGTCGGTCAACTGACCGTCTTAAGGGAATGGAAGCATAGTCGGAGTGCCCGATGCAAGAAGGTTTTGGGTGCAAGAAAAGACTACAAACTCAGGCTCCATCAATTAGTCGAGAGTAGTCGAGAAGCACAAAGTAATAGTTAGATAGCATGGAGTCATCAATCGACTCTATGTACAGAGAGAGAGAGAGCAGTCACTGACCTTTTCTCACAGCATCTAGAAGTAGGTGATGGTAGACAGTGATACCATAGTGCCGAAGAATTTAGCAAGAATTGATACCATGGTTCTCAATTTTCTCTTTTGTCTACACAATGCAAAAGGAAAGAAAGAGTTTAGACCCAAACCACATGAGATAGCAGAAAGAGCATGACAACAATGGCAACGAAGGGACGGATCCCTTGTAGGCCCAATGTTTCACAGGAGATAATTTCCGCAGCCCGAACTCGTGACCTGCAGTTGCCATCAGCGAGTATTTGCCATTACTCGAAGAGCGTGAATGCCTTTTTTTTTTAGAGAAAAGTGACGACAATTGCATGACGGCCCTTCCAAGCATCCTGCTCACAGCCTGCCTCGGCCAATATCCACAAACCAATCATCAAAATAACCACCTAAGATGTAACTATATGCTTATCTATATTTGAAAGTAAATAACTTGTTTTCTCAAGAAAAAAGGTGCAAATCCATCTCCTGTACCATAATTTACCTATATATACTATGGAAGGAATGAAAAGGATTGGAGGCAAAGTCATATTTTGATGGCGCTACAGAACAATGATTTCAATGACGACGAGAACCGCAGCGGTCCGTTTTACCTTCCACCATATAAACACAGCAACCGCCAGCTTACCACTACGAACCGACGTCCTCTGGCCCGCCAAACAGCCGTTCTCAAGACATTAGAGCAAGACAGGAAACAACTAAGCCGATCTCACACTGGATGCTTCATGTTGGGCCTAGGAGATTGACGGTATGGAGAGGCATGCGACGTGCCAGTAGAGAGACTTCGCACTGGCGTCTGAGCATTTCTTGAGATCGATGCATGTGCCCTCATACCGATCCGGGAGTTTAAACTGTTGGACCGTGCGGCGGCATGTTCTGCCTGCATTGTCTGGTAGAGATAAGAAGAGCTGGCCATGTCTCGGAGACCGATCAATGGTTTCAGGATTTCGACCACTTCGCTCATCAGTGGCCTGGCCTTCGGATCACGGGTCAAGCAGTGCTGTGCCAACTGAACTGTCTTTTGGGCACCTCTGATGGAGAATTGCCCCTCGAGGCGAGGGTCGATCAGCCGATAAAACCTCCGCCTTTCTCCCAGGTAAGGTCGAGCCCATTCCACCAAGTTGTGCTCCCCATTCGGTCGGTTTTTGTCCATGGACCTGCGCCCTGTGAGCAACTCGAGGAGAACGACCCCGAAACTATAGACATCGCTCCTTGATGTCAAATGACCTGGAAAAAAAGGAAACCATGAAACATTTTGCAGTTCAAGCACTAATTAGATTTGCGTTCATCGAAGACAAAAATTAATCAGAAGTAACTCTCTCTAATCTAGATTGAGCGTAGATACCAAGGTATGCTGTCGAAGGATTTGATCAACAACACAAGAAGAAAAACGATCAGACAAGAAAACACACGCAATCGGCGAAGTGCCTATGCCCACTGCTCACACCATGATCTCTTCTCTCTTTCACAAAATTGTTTTTGAAGTACAATGAGACGCCATCCCCAAGTTCTATACTGCAATGCTAGGGTTAAGGTTAAAGAGCAGGTTACATGAGTTTACCGATTTCCGTCTGGTACATTAAAAGATTCACCGAGGTTGACTAACACACATATATATAGGAGAAACTTCAAATGAGACGGGGTCTCACCATATATACGATGAGCCACCCTCAATTTAGGCATCTTTTCAATATATTTTACAATTTCTTGTTTCATATATATAATAATAAATATTAACACAACATGCACAGCGAAATAAAATTATGAAAATATTATTATATTGGATGGAAATGTTAATTTAAATTTAGATGCTATATTTTACAAAATTCATTTTTTTGCAATGTGGCGTTTATACTTTTACAAAACTATTACAGAATTTTTACTAAATTCACAGTGGCCTTTACAATTTCAGAAAAGCCTCCACCTCATTTGAAAGATCCCCATATATATCAGACTTCACAGCAAAATGTTTTAAGTTTCGCACACATCACGCATCTCCAATCATTGGAATTTTAAGTAGTGTATTGGATTATGTTCACAAACACGTCAATATATACAGACAAGGAAAGTGTTAGCTGACCTGTCATGACATATTCAGGAGCTGCATATCCATATGTCCCCATCACTCTAGTGGAAACGTGGGTCTTATCGCCCTCGGGTCCATCTTTTGCGAGCCCAAAATCAGAAAGTTTAGCATTATATTCCTGGATTAAAGAATAAACCATTCAGGCATCACAAAGAAGCAAAGAGAAAATTTGGAGGAGGCATGACATTAATAGTTACCGCGTCTAATAGAATGTTAGATGTTTTAAAATCACGATAAATGACAGGCCTTCCGGCTTCCTCGTGTAGAAAGGCAAGGCCCTTCGCTGCACCAAGTGCAATTTTCATTCGCAAAGACCATGACAGAGGCAGAGATCCTGTACAGAAATAGACTTCAATGATGAACAGCTCGGTGTAGGAAGATAAATATGAAAAACAGGTAACTCCATAAATTATAGAGGAAATATTGATGATGAACGGTTCGCTGTAGCCAGTTTGCTGCGACGATGTTGGATCCAGATATCTCTTGCGCAGAAGAGTTATTTAGAGTACAAAACTCCAGGTATTCCATTTCTACAGAATAGGGATAAGTTCTAAATTTCATGCATTATGCACAACATATTCACCAAGAATATGTGAAGTCCTCCAACAATAAATAACAACTGATATTACAATTTTCTGCCAGCGGCATGAAATCAATGGCATTTATTCATTCTCGCTCCTAAATGAAGGATACCGAATAATGAAAGGATTTTTTGTCAAGCCAGATAAGAGAAACATATCCTTCCATGTAAAGAACTAAATCGATAGGGAACATATTATATTATTAATCATGTTGCAATATCGAACCCAACCATGCGCCATCTAGTAAAAGGTACGAACAACAAACCGAAATCATTGATAGCCATAGAAATTAGATATAGAATTATCAAACGAGTACTACGTACTCCTGAAAAGATGGTTTTCCAAGCTTCCTCGGGGCATGAATTCATATACCAACAGTCTCTGGTCATCTTCGATGCAATACCCCACCAGTTTGACTAAGTTTGGATGAAGAAGTTCGCCCAAAAAGTTTATTTCTGCCTGCATTGACACGGATCTTTAACATCCAACGGGGAATAAAGGTGGTTTCCAAGGAATTACAAGCACGTGAAATAGGGAATGGAAAATCTACAATACCAGCCACTCTTTGTGTCCTTGCAGTCCATCATGGTTAAGTGTCTTGACGGCAACCGTGAGCCCGGTGCCAGGCTTCACCGGTGCAGTTCCATTCTCCTCAACCCAACCCTTGAATACGCAACCAAAGCCTCCCTCTCCAAGAAGGCTCTCAGGTTTGAAATTTCTAGTGGCACATTTGAGTTCATTGAAAGCAAACCGTCGCAGCTGAGAAGATATTCTTAACTCCTCGCTTATTTTGGAGGTTGGAGAACTACTTGCGGCATAGCTAGCCGCGGATCCAGATGCAATTGGGACAACCACCTGGCTGCTACCATCATTTGTAGACTTACTTTCCGCTGATAGCATATAGATAGAAAGCATGGTCAGACTACAATTAGAATTAAAAAATGCATCAATCCCCAGAATAATGTACCATGAAACAGGAAAGAAATTCAACTTCTAAAAGCTGATGAAAAAAGAAATGACCAGGAATCGCAATCAACAGTAGAGAAAAAACAGAATTTTCATGACAAGTATTAAAAAACCGAATCCATTTTCTTCATTTGGCAATTGCTCTAAGTGGGTACATTCAAGTATCGGTCCCATCTACATTTTGATGAAAAGGTGTTTTACAATAAACCTCCATTTGTCCAACCCGGTTGCATCTGTTTTCCTGCCATGTTTATGGCATCAATGTTGCAAATGGAGTAAAGATTGTTTGATTCTTCATCAACGCACTTCAAATGATGTTGAGGAGCCACTTCAACATTGCCACCAGTGCCTGACATCATAAAACA
The DNA here is from genome assembly GCA_037367405.1 of Ottelia alismoides. NCBI lineage: Eukaryota > Viridiplantae > Streptophyta > Magnoliopsida > Alismatales > Hydrocharitaceae > Ottelia > Ottelia alismoides. The sequence goes on along the minus strand of JAZKJV010003645.1, from coordinate 439,263 downwards.
TTGATATCTATATTTGATATCATAAACCAGAGATTTCTGTGTTTTCGTCGAGCCCTTTATTGGGCTGTTTTAAGATGATTTAGGTTTCGTTGCCATTAAGGTTGTGTGGTGTGACTGTGTGGGTGGATGCAAGGTTTTAAGTGTCAATGACATTGTTTCACCAAGGTTGAAAAACGATATGTCGAGGGCATGCAACCGAAATCCATGAATGGCATCAAAAATAAGCGAAATCAATTCACTTCTAAAATATAAATTTTCTGCTAGTTCTTCAATGTATGAATATGTAATTTTAATACGAGCTTACATTTGATGTTAAAGGAAAGTAGAGACGTAAAATTGTATGCATTTACTATATCGGAAGTCTGTATATCGGCACATTTTATACATACATTATTTAACAAGAAATATATTGAAATAAATAAAAAAGATATTTTAAAGTAAGCACCAAACCTAATATTCATTTGAAAGTTGACTAAATATAGAGAACAAAAAAATCATGCGTTAACTTAGGACAACTTACATATTTATAAATTACTATTTAACAAATAATAATGTACTAAAATTGATTAATTTAACTTATACTATTGAAATATTGTTTATGAGAAAAACACATAAAGTGATAAAAAAACTCGAATAACACGTAAAAGATTAACAAGAAAACCTAACATGTAGTGAAATATGATACCAAATTCATAACCAAATCAAGCCTCAAGTCAAGAAAGGTAAAAATAGTGAAAAAAAACAAAAGGCAAACAAGAGAGGAGCATTAGAGTAATGACAAAGGTAGAAAAGAAGCAAGGAAGAAACGAGATCAATGGGGGAAAATCACCCTTGCAATGTTGCAACATCTCTGGAAGTTTTTAAGCCAAACCTACCAACAGTAGTAGCAGTCCCCGCCTTCCCCGAAACCGGTATAGCATATTTCAAACTATCTATGCAGATGCCTCCTAATTTTCCCCTTTTTTGACAAATTTATTTGCATGTCCATAGAAATGTCACATGCATCTGGGAATTGGGGCACTCCAGCCACATCAATACGAGAAATGCTGGGAGACGGCACATGCTGTGGCATCTAAATCCAGGGGTGGGTAGGGTTGGGTGGATCAAGAGAGACCCCATTGCCCACATTTATGTGCTTTAAATAATAACCAAGTTTTCCACCTTTTCAAGATGTATGAGCTCACAAACTTGAATGACTATAACATAGACAACCTGACTAAGTGCATGCAACTCTAAACAAATTATAGAAAGACGAAACTCTCTATTCTAAAACCATCTTCATAAGTAGCTAGTCAATTTAAGTGGACAGTGCCATCATTAATGTCCTATACATTAACCTTAGAAAGGATATGTACGACGGGGCTTCATCTTCTGTAAGGATCCAGCTTGGAAAAATCGGCTATTTTGAGATCAGCATCGGTTTGCATCAAGGTTCAGCTTTGAATACATTCTTTTTTACTTTGAATATGGACGCATTGAGTAGTCGCATTCAGGATGAGATACCTTGGTATATGTTGTTCATCGACGATATTGTGTTGATTGATAAGACTGGAGATGGAGTAAGCTTGAGGTTTGGAAACATACCTTAGGGACTAAAGGATTTCGTGTAAGTATGGTTAAGACTGAATATATGGAATACACATTTGATGGAAGTTGTGGTGAAGGAATTGACGTAAAGATCGGAGACGATAACATTCAGAAGAAAGATTCTTTTAATTACGTGGGATCTATTTTACAACATGGTGGGGAAATCAATGAAGATGTTATTCATAATAAATGCAGCTTAGTAAAAGTGGAAAGGAGTCATATTATTTTATGTAATAAGAAAAATCCTTTGAAAATCAAAATTTATATATTACAAAGCACTTGTTAGACATGTTATGCTCTATTGATTTGAATGTTGTCATGTGAACCATTGACATGTGCAGAGAATGACAATAGTAGAAATGAAAATACTAAGGTGGATGTGTGACTATACACGAAAAGATCGGATTTAGAATGATACAATCAAAATGAAAGTTGGTGTAGCTTTGATAGATGATAGGATGAGAGAAAACCATTTAAAGTGGTTTGGTCATTTGCAAAGGATGTCAGTTGATGCACCAGTTAGAAGATACAAGATTTGGGATGTTGAGACGGCTAAGAGAGGGTGAGAAAGGCCCAAGATATGTTGGAATGAGACCATCCGAAGGGATTTTAGTAACTTGGATCTAAGCCCAAGAATGACTCAAGATAGATCTGAATGGAGGCAGAGAATCCATGTAGTCGACCCTACTTAATGTGGGAAAGTGCTTTGCTGCTACTGTTGTTATATTTCCATCGTCTGCGCCACCATGTGTTAACTTTTTTCTTATTTCTCAAGTTGGTAATTTTGGCATCTCATTAAAGAAGAAAGGAATGCAAAATATAGAAGTATTTCTATATCTATGTATGACAAAGCCATTAATTATTTTAGAAGGCATGTTATATCCAAATCCAATAAAAGCTCAATTGAAAACCTTTTCATACATTGGCATTCCATGCTTCCTATTGTACATGAATCATATTGCGACAGAACTATTCAACTCAATGTTTACAAGGCTTGATATCAAGTAGCTCATAAGACAGTTTCTTATATCGATGTGAATATTCAAGCCCATGCCTAACCTCAACCTTGTCTCCGTGGATTCAAATTTCATGGGTTCAAATACAAGTAGCTCCATACACACATTAAATATAAATAGGAAGGGTTTTCCATATATAAATGAACGTTAGGCTTTGGAAGGGTTAGTTGCTCGTTTAGGAGAGTTGGTAAACAAGTGTGCATGTAAAGCGAAGTAGGGAAGAACAAACTGCAAATTATAACTAGGCGAGATCCACAATCACCAACGCAAAATATCTCTATGAATTTCCGTAGATCGGTGTATTGTATGAGAGAGAGATCTAATCCCAAGTTTTGAAGGTGCAATGATAGAAAAAAACTCTTATATCAAGCTTATGCTCGTCGGCAGCTTCCTCTTTAGAATTTGTAGCTCGCTTCATTAATTATTCTTTTCTTGTAGTAGGGAACCTAATATGGTGAGATTCACACACTTTGTATCTAACCACAAATTCCAACCTTTTGAAAAGTAGAGTTGAGTAGGCAAGACGAAAGGAGGAAAACTTGGGTGATTAACTTTGATGACCTTCTAAAGACCTGGGATATTATAGTTGAATAGATTTTTAAGTCAGGTACCACAAATTGTATATAATAAAAACAAGCATACAACATGAGATAAGTGAAGGGTAGTAGAAATCGGAAGAGAGGTCGGCAAACCCATAGTAACTCATGATTGCTCTTTCCATTGGCAACTAAAGGATCATTTTCTATCGCTACTTACAACTACTCTCTTTTCTTTCTCTTCCCCTTTGTTAGGTGGCTCGCATTGTGCGAAGTAGATCCACGCAAGGAAAGAATTACCTGGTCTCAAGAAAGATACAATGTCAATATCTCATCTTCACCATTGGACTATAGAGACCAATGATTCAACTATCTCATATGTAATTAGGCAATATGACATGTGATTTGTGTAGACAAACTAAGAAATCCATTTAAGGTTTCATTATATTGGAAATTGTTGCATAACATCATCACAAGGTGTGAACAAAGTTGGCATGTCTTAAAAGAAAAAGTATATATTTGTTATGAATATTAAAATTCTTTTCTCTTTTGAGGTCTTTCGGAGAGTTTTTATCAGGAGTATTAATGCAGATTATAGGAACATAAGGGCTAACATTTTCATAAGCATGTAGTACTAAACTAAAAAATAATGTAACCATGAATTGAGACTTAGGCATGACAGATGCATAGATGACGAACTTTCTTTAACATAAATGGAAAATTATTGAAATCCACTCACTAAAACAAATAACAATGAGAATATAGATTCACTGACCATTAAATCGGATTAACTGAATTTGTGATAACCCCAATTATGCCATGAAGAGTGTCTGTCATCATGTTTTTTGAAGAAGACACTGTCCCAAATAATGGAAACGTCAATCAAGCCCCACCGAAACTCGGGGGATATAATCCCAATCAATTACACACAAGTTACTTGCCATGTATGTCAAATAACGAGTCCCCAACTTTGCTTGAACTTAACTGCATGTTCGGATACATATCAGATCCAATCACAGAATCTGATTAGTTTTTTCTCTGGTTGGAGCGGGTCCAGGGCATAATCAGATTATATTTCAAGGCATAATCAACAAAGTGCATGACTTGAAGGCATTTCGGTGCTCCATAGAAATGCCCTCTTGGTTGCTATAAGGAATAGACTACCAACCTATTATTTAATCTTGTTATAGATTGACTGCAATTTAATGATCTTAATTACTTATGCTAGGAAACTGAGAATACTGACAACCTTCTTAGATGTGGCAACAATGTACAGGTCAGGAATGTGATGGCAATCATTTTTTTATTGTTAAAGGAACAAGGCAATTTTCAAAAAAGAGAAGGATGTGGCAGCAGCCAAAAAAGTTGCTTTGAGGCCCTATCTAACTGATACAGAAATGATAAATACCAGCCATTTTAATGAAGGCATTGGTAATGTCCAACTGGAATGAAACTTGATTGGTCATTATCCCTGCTTCATGCTTTTATTCTCCCAAAACTTGCACCAAAATGAAGAAGATTGGCAGCCTTCTTGACTGCTGCCACACAGCAATCTCATCTTATGGCCTATCATAAAGAGAGAGGCCAATATAAGCTTTTACTTGCATTTCAACATTCAGCTTCCAAAAATAGTATCTCCTGTTAGGAGAAGATTCTATCATTCCTCTACCACATAACTTGTGGCGAGACCGTTGGGCCCCTTCTAATTTTAAAGAAGTATGATATCATTGCATCCCCATGCATGGAACCCCAAGGGGGACATGTCCTATTTCAACATGAACAGATGAGTGTCTGCGGAGCTTCCCCTCAATTGGCATAGATGGAATATAGTAAATAGGTGGTTGATTTTACCGTACATGCAAAATATGTGTCCAGCTATTCCTCAAGGAAGACACTTTTAGTGACACATCACCTTCATTCTTGATCTTGGTGCATAAAAAAGCATCGTATTGCTTACACCTCTAAAAAGCTCCTATGGAGATGGAGAATAAACAAAATACATTGCTAGTACAAAATACATTGCTAGTCCATCTATTCATAGCCCCTATATCTGTGAGAGATTCCAAGTATAATGTTATATGAGTTGTAAGTATACAAAAGAGTCTACCATGGTTGCAAAGCGCAAGATGAGTCACTTCACTAGCCACTCGTGATTGCAAGTGTCCAATGCATCACAACAAACACATTATATGGATGCAATGCAAAACAAGGAGCATCGAGATCACCAAGCTTGGCAAAGATCACTGAAGGAATAAATGTGTTCTTTTTTATTATTTCGAACTTTTAGAGGAACTTATTATTTCAAACGTAAAATCTTTTTTAATATATATTTTTATGTAGATTTCGAAATTACTTGACAGGATTAAATTATAATGAATTTTCATCAAAACATTGTTATTCGAAATCATGTTGTATTAGTCAGACTGACTACTCCTTCGAGCTAGTGAGCGGCCGAATAGAATTATTCTTGAAAATTGAAACAAAGATAAAAAAATGCAGCAATACAATATATATGTCAAAGCCTTCTCCCAGTTTAAGAAGGATCGGTTACATGGATTCTTGTCAAATCCATGTTGAAAGATCTGATTATTTTTTACGCTAGTTGTCGATTACCTAACACAACCCTCCTCATGGGGGGATTTGAACCCTGATTTTTTGGGTGGTAAGCACACCGCTCTGCCACCCGACCATTGAAGTTGAAATGCAGCAAACTAAAACACGAGAATAATGTAATTACATATTGGAGATATCCAATTACTCAACTGACTCAACCTTCGTTATTCTCACCACTCCTAAAGTTGAAGCACACAATACTCCGTGCGAACAGATAAAAAAATAAGTCAATCATACTTGACGACCAAACTATCTCGTACCAATGTAATTGCACGCTCGTTGGTGCTTGAGCTCTCATCGTATTAATGAGTTTTTCCTCATATGAACCCGAATCATCCATGAGAGATGTTGATAACAACATTGTTATGAGAAACCATCATATGAAAATTATGTTGTCACACAATGCCCATAGCCAACATCAGTTGCCTATAACAAGAAGCATCAGTGATGGCATCAACATTAGTTCCTCCTTCACGTTCACCTTTTGTGCACATCCTATGCGCATTGTCACAAGCCACACCTCTTTCTTTGATGATGTTCTTAATATAAGTGCCATTTCCACCCCTTTGTGTGATAAGCTTAATATCATCATATTATATGGCTAAAGTTGATCCTTGGGGGTTGACCTTTAAGTTTTTCCTCTCCTTCGAGTCAATCAACCTCGTCAAGCCACAACTTTGTCTTCCATCTAGCACTCTAGGTGTTTTGATCACCGTCACACCATCTTTGCATTTTAGGATCCGAACCCTACCAATTATGGCAAGGAGCACACATATCTATGATTGTCACTCTCATGCATGCATACGTCGCTCGATTTGCATTGTAGTCAGGATGTGTTGTTGCAACATGATCGCAATAGATGAAATGCATGAATTTGAGAACACGAATAACAAGAAATTGAAACAAAACCAGACCATGAGAAAAATGATCCATGAAACAACTTGCTCTGAAACCACGTTGAAAATTGAGTAAAGATAATAAACACAACAACACAAGCAGCAATATAATTATTTACATGGTTCGAGATAGACTCGAAGGAATGTTCTACTATAGTAGAGAAGGGACTTAATAAGGTCAGATCTTTATATGAAATTCTCAAGGACTACGTCCATGTGCTATAGTTCATGAGCGCACTCTAGATCTTAAACCATGTTATTTTTGCTCGGTACACCATATCTACATCTTATTATGCCTTTCTATAGATAACAAGGAAATGATTAGAATTGTTGTGTAGATTAGAGCCCATATGCAATCCATAATAGACAACAATTAATCCATAAAGCCAGCCCTACTTACAAGGGCTTGAAATTTCATTTTTGCATGCATATCTTTCAATTTATAGAACTCGTAAAAGGAGTACTTGCATATATGCTTATTACTCGGTCCAACGATGATATAAAGGCTCCTTTCAGCATGAGCAATCCCTACCACTTGCTCTGCTCTTGTTCTTATATACATTGATCAAGGTCCCCAGAAGCATGGCGAATGCCAGTCTATAGTGTCCATAATATCATAAACAACCATCAAAAACTTAAAATTTAAAACAGTAGATGTTTTACTAGGCAGCATGTGACAAGCAAGAAACATTTTTTCGGCATGACTTTTTTGGGAAATTATGTTTAGGATAAGAGAAGCACATTTTCATCAGAAGACCATCAGCTCAATACCGGAGTGTCACTTAAAGGAAACTAGAAGATGTCAAATAACACGGATGGTAAGGTAGAAGTAATGCAGCAAAACAGATGAGCATTGGAGCCTTCATGTTTCTATAATTATTTTAATATTAAAAACATGGTTGTACCTTGTGGTAAAAAGTTGACGAAGTGTCCATAAACAAACTAATGACTATAGGGAAGAAAGAAAAGCAAAAGAAAAATGTTCAAGGAAATGTCTTATAAGATACTGTGCTTGTATTGAAAAAGATTATTCACAGTGTAACCTTAATATTTTTGAAATTATTTAAAAAGACTATAAAAATCATAATCATTATTATACCCTTGAAAATTAGCCAACTCCTATAGCAGATGCATTAAGGAAATTTACCAAAATACAGTTATGCTCCTATTTTCTATCCATTATAGAAACTGAGCAATTCTGTCTCACAATCTATACTCCTCCACCCCTTTTAATCACCTGGACTATGTGGAAATTGGTATTGCTTCCTCCAGATTTAAAGATCTCCTTCCCTACAGCTTTTGTTGCAATTTGGAAATCCCACCATATTCAATTCTCAATTATTTCAACACAACGTACCATATGATCATAAAACCTGCAGTTCTTGTTACAATTTTGAGGGGACACCTGCGCATGTTTCCCATTTTTGCCTCAAAAAAATCTCAACACAACGTACTATGTTAGAATAACATTAGGTTGTAGTATTTATTTGTCCTCTTTATGTAAATTACTCATAGAGCTTTTCTCCTATATAAGAGAGCTCTAGGGTTAATGGTAAAAGCATCTCATTTGTTCCCTTCAACATGGTATCAGAGCGACGGTCCTAGACCGGAGTTCTTGAACCCTAACCGTACCCTACCCCACCCGCCGCCCTTCTCTCTCTCCATCTCGAAATCAGCGCCTCCCCTCCGATCGGCGCCTCGTGCCTGGCGCTCTCGCGCCCTGTGCGCCTGCGCCATCGCGCGCCTGAAGCCTGCATCGGCATCGCCATCGCGCGCCTGAAGCCTGAAGCCTGCATCGGCATCGGCATCGCCTGAAGTCGCGCGAGCCCTAAGTCTGTAGCCCTAAGTCGCGCGCGATCAACGCCCATCGTTCTCGCGCCTGCAATCGGCCTGTCTGTAGCGCTATCTCATAGCGCCATCGCATGAAGCCTATGCCTTTCGCATGAAGCCTGTAGCGCTGTTCGTGCCTGTGCTTGAATGCCCTGTGCGTGTGCGTGTGCAGCCCTTGCGCGCAGCCCTGATAAGCCCTGTGCGATCGTGCCGTGTGTCCTGAGAAGCCCTTGCGCAGCAGCCCTGTAGCCCCACCATCCTACAGGAGAAGACCTTGCGACTGGTGCAGGTCTATATAAGAGGCGCATATCCAGAATCCACATAACATCAAGTACAATGGTACAGTCTAAGGATTAAAATATATCTGGAGAACTGAAAGTTTTTTTTCTTTCTCGAGGTCTTTTCAAGGGCAATGGCACTAATTGTGCCCGTATAGTTTCAAATTCTGCTGTTACGTTCTATAGCTACGAGCAGGCTGCAAGAGGGATTCTCTGGTTTTATCGTCAGCAGACTTTGTTGCCAGCGGAATTGCCGGGGAGTGTCACGTACTGCTGGTGCCCTCACGCAGTCCTGTGGCGCGTAGTGCTACTTCTTAGCGTGCTTGGAGCAGCGTATCGAAGACTCCTATAACGTGCTTTCCTGTGCACGCAAGGTTATTGTTGTCGTCATGTCAGACAACAAGGTATATTCTCCATCTGTGGGTGCCTTCATAGGTTCCGCACCCATTGCCTTTAGTAAATGTTACAAGGCGGATCTATCAGAATGGATCATGGATTCAGGTGCATCACACCATCTCTGTGGTGACAGAGGTCAGTTTAGTGTCTTTCATCCTGTTCAATCTGAACGATCGGTGGTGATAGCTGATGGTACATATTCCCCTATTACTGGTCAGGGGGAGGTACAGTTGACTCCTACCTTGAGACTGTCCAATGTTCTCTATGCACCGAAGTTCTCGATGAATTTGCTGTCTATTAGTCAACTCACCAAAGATTTACATTGCCGTGCTATATTTGATCCATCTACTCTTGTGTTTCAGGACATATTAACGGGCAGAGTGATTGGGACTGGCCATGAGCAAGGGGGTCTTTATAGACTGGTGCAATCTCCTTATGCTGGTATCTCATCTATGAGGGCTGGATCTGTGTCACCCTACACTTGGCATCTTCGATTTGGCCATCTTCCGTTGCAAAAGATGGTCCATATTCTTCCACAGATTTCTCCCAAGTCTAATTTTCAGTGTGAGGCATGCCAACTTGGCAAACATCACAGGTCGTCTTTTCCAAGTCGTATAGGTCCAAGTCATCATGGTCTATTTGAGCTGCTACATTTTGATATTTGGGATCCCAGTCGTGTCCCTGATCTTCAAGGGCACAGGTTTTATCTTGTTGCTGTCGATGATTTCTCTAGACTTTCTTGGGTCTTTCTTCTTAAAAATAAATCTGATGCTGGTCATTTTATTCAGTCTTTTCTTATTGAAATAAAAAACATTTTCTCCGCTAAAGTGAAGTACATACGGTCTGACAATGCTCTAGAGTTGTGCAGTACCCAATTGTCCAAATTTCTTATGTCTCATGGGATTGTGCATCAGACGTCGTGTGCTTATACCTCCCAACAAAATGGGGTGGCTGAACGAAAGCATCGTCATTTGTTGGATATGACCAGAACCCTTTTGATTCAGAGTCGTGCCCCTCACTCTTATTGGGGGGATGCGGTTCTCACTGCCTGTTATCTTCTTAATCGTATGCCTTCGACTGTGTTAGGGGAGAAGATTCCGTTCTTGACTGCGTTTCCCGAGAAAGATCTTTTCTCCCTAACACCGCGTGTGTTTGGGTCTGTTGCATTTGTTCATTGTTTTTCTCCTGGTCTTGACAAGCTCTCTCCCAGAGCTGTCAAATGTGTTTTTGTAGGTTATTCCAAAACCCAGAAGGGATATCGGTGTTTTGATACAGTTAAACGAAGGTACTACGTCAGTGCAGATGTCACCTTTTTTGAGTCCATTATGTACTTTTCTCCTACAGGTGACAGACTCACTCACTCAGAGGAAGGAGATGACATCTATGTGCCGCCTCCACCTCCTTCTGTTCCATGCTATAATTTACCACCACCGCCTCCACCACCACCACAGTTTACACCACCACCACCACCACCACCACCACAGTTTACACCACCACCACCACCGCCACCACCACCAGCTACTGTTCATTATCCTCAGGTCTATCAGCGACGGCCCACTGCTCATGTGCCTCCTCCATCATCCAGCACGCCCGAGGTATGTACTGATCATTTGAGTTCTACTGATGGCACATGTGATTTGAATGCACAGATGGATGTACAGGGTACTGATGTACAGGGTACTGATGGTACTGTCACTCCTCCAGTCGATGACCTACATATACCTATTGCTCATAGACGGCAGAAGCGTGCTCGGACGATGAATCCCAAATATGGGATGGATTTTTGCTCTCAGGCGTCGTTGGAGCGTTTGTCCCCGGACTTTCGCAAGTTTGTTGTTGGGTTATCGGCAATACACATCCCACGGTCTTATCAGGAGGCCCTACAGAGCAGCCCGTGGCGTTTAGCTATGGAAGAGGAAATGGCGGCGTTGCAGTCACGTGGTACATGGAGTGTTGTGCATCCTCCACCAGGTGCGTCCATTGTCGGAAGCAAATGGGTTTTTACTATTAAGCATCGGGCAGATGGTACGGTTGATAGATACAAAGCCAGGTTGGTTGCTCGTGGGTTCACCCAAACATATGGGGTGGACTATCAGGAGACGTTTTCTCCAGTAGCCCGTCATACTACCTTACGGATTCTCATTGCAGTTGCTGTTGTCCGAGACTGGCCCCTATTTCAGCTTGATGTCACGAACGCCTTCTTGTATGGCGACTTGCAGGAAGAGGTCTATATGCAGCAGCCGCCGGGGTTTGCGGCTGAGGGGGAGTCTAGTATGGTGTGTCGTCTCCATAAGGCCATATATGGCCTGAAGCAGAGTCCACGGGCTTGATTTCAGAAGCTCTCGGAGTTGATTGAACAGAAGGGCTTCGTCAGATCCACAGCAGATCATACTCTCTTTGTAAAGAGAGATCAGCGAGGCACTGTGATCATCTTAGTATATGTTGATGATATTGTTATTACAGGCAGTAATGAGCAGGGCATTCAAGCAGCCAAGAAGTTTCTTGGCGAGCAGTTTGTTATGAAGGATTTGGGTACACTTCGTTATTTTTTGGGGCTGGAGTTTGTACGGAACAAGCAAGGAATGGTAATAACACAAAAGAAATATGTTACGGATCTCTTATCTGAGACAGGTATGGCAGGGTGTAGACCAGCTGCTACACCTATGGATTCTAATGTCAAACTTTATGATGATGACTCTGAGGAGGTAGACAAGAGACGATATAGAGAGCTAGTGGGAAAACTCTTGTATGTCACTATTACCCGACCGGATATAGCCTTTGCGGTTAATAGGGTAAGTCAATTCATGGAGCAACCCAGGCAGGCTCACATGAATGCTGTTTTTATGATCTTGAGATATCTGAAGTCGTCTCCAGGTACTGGTCTTCTGTATAGAAGAGATACCTCTATATCCATCACAGGTTATGCTGATGCAGACTATGCTGGGTGTCCTAATGATAGAAAGTCAACTTCAGGCTTTATTGTATTTGTTGGCACCTCTCCAGTAGCTTGGAAAAGTAAGAAGCAAAATGTGGTGGCTCGATCAAGTGCAGAGTCAGAATATAGGGCAATGGCCCAAGGTAGTGCAGAGATGATGTGGGTTAAGTCCGTTTTGACTGATTTAACCACTGATGTTCCTCTTCCCATGCATCTAAAATGTGACAATCAAGCAGCCCTGTTCATAGCCAATAATCCAGCCTTCCATGAGAGGACGAAGCACATTGAAGTGGATTGCCATTTTACACGAGACTTAATTAAAAAAGGACTTATTTCAACTTCTCATGTATCATCAGGAGAACAGGTTGCAGACATGTTCACCAAGGCCCTTGCTAGGGGTCCATTTCATCTTTGTTGTTCCAAGCTGAGCATGTTGGATATATATGCTCCAGCTTGAGGGGGAGTGTTAGAATAACATTAGTTTGTAGTATTTATTTGTCCTCTTTATGTAAATTACCCATAGAGCTTTTCTCCTATATAAGAGAGCTCTAGGGTTAATGGTAAAAGCATCTCATTTGTTCCCTTCAACATACTATATGATCATAAAACCTTAGGCTTGCATTTTTAGTCTGAATTCTGTAAATCATCATCTAGATATGTAACCACAGAACATCTGACTTCTATAAATCAGCATCTAGATATGTAACCACAGAACATACCCCCCTACGATAATATTAAGATATAAAGGCTCCGGCCATTAGAAGTTCCAATCTTAGGATCTTAGCAGCATCTACAATTCAAATGTTCATGGATCTGATTGTGAGAGATGCCTAAAGTAACTTCTTTCAGCAATGCATGGCCAATCCCAACAAAATGATGTCTATAGCTATATAATTGACAGTTATGATGTCAGCAAAAGCTTATAATTACTCTCTGCGAATCGAAGTCAGGGCAGCAGTGACTGGAGGAAGCATATGCAAGCAGAGCGGCAGAGGACAAGAGAGAGCATAGAGAAGACGCCTTTAAAGAGCAAGAGGAGGTAATTTTGATACTGAGTACATGTCAACTTATGTTATGCATGATCCTTAGATGGCTTTAAAATGTAAACTAACCCAATATTGATTAAGGGTAACCATGTTTTGTTAAGTAATGAGCTCTTGCTCGATGAGAAAGAAAGAAAGCAAAATAAAACAACTTTATAAGAGGTCAGGGGAAAGTTGAATTTTATTGATGAAGCTAATCATGTAATTCCAAAGTTTCACCAGGCACGTGAGAAAATCATATTAAATAAGAATTTTGTCATTAGAAATATTCAAAAACCAACTATTTCTAAGTTAACATAGTTTATGCATGGCCAGTCATTTGAAGGTTTCAATAATTCTCAAGCTCGATAAATTACCAAAAATCTTGCTCTCATCATAGATTCGCATGCTTTTTAACTCCAAAATCTTATATCTGTATCTGGAAAGTCAACATAGTAATGACTTTATAAGAAATTTAGTCGTCCACGAATGTCATCTCTTCTTAAGTGATCTCCTATTTCATCTCATCCTTGACATATGATCATGGATGACATAACGATCTACAATTCTTTGCAGCCATTTACAGAGTGTAATGTTCTATTACTGATGCATCATTACTGTCAGTTGACCATATAGCTCGTAATGTATCTTGAGTCATTGTTCAACTTCTGTAGAACTGTTTCCAGGGCACCCGGACAGCAACATGAGCAAAAATTAGAACATCACGATTCACAACAGCGTAAAATTAGTAAGCGGAAAACAGAAACGTCTAATCTTTAAAGCACTAGATCTGTTGCACCTAACCACGCCATGTAACTATTGCACATTCCTTCCAAAATTAGATGCATTAATGGGAATTAAACAATCAAGCTGTCAACAGCTAGTGCAATGCACATACAGGATAACATGAAAAAAAATAATCTAAATCTATAGCTTAGTCAAAAGGCCCAGAGTATGCCATGATGAAGCCACCTCATGACTCAGATACCATATATGAAGCAACATAGCAGAAGACAAATTGAGACCAATAATGGAAAACTGTGATTCTGTAGCATATATGCTATGGTTCTAGAAACAACTATCATCTAAACATTTCATAAACATGTCCACATCTACTGACAAGAAAAACATGACAAGCAGAAAGAGTAAATTAAAAAAGGATTTTAGTTCATAGAAACTGGATAAAAATACAGAGGGTGCCTTATACAACTCCAGAGTGAGCTGTAAAACAAGCATATTACCGTAAGGAGTGCTGATGCTACTTAAGGTAGTGTCCACTTTAGACCCAGGAGAACGGCAATTCCCTATAAAACAGGACATAAACCCACATCCAGTTTTACCAGAAGCATTCGCCATCTTCTTCTTCTTCTTATCGTCACTCGCCGTGCTCCCTCGCCACGCATCCATCTCAACAGCACCACCTGCAAATCCTCACCCCTCAATCACCTGTCGATTTAATACCCATTTGACAGAAACGTCATAGGATTCCACGTTCACCATCAAAATCAAAACCTGGACAGAAATTTCAAATCAGTAATTAAAGGGGCGAGCTTCCCTACCTGAATGTGCTACCCAGGAAACAAAAGAACAGCTCCCCTATCCAACCAAACCCTGAGCTGCAAGCAACAAAGCCCACAGATTCCCAACAATAAACGCTGAAAACACAAATCCCACAAATCACAAATCTCGCAGGAACACTAAGCAGCAAAAAAAAAAAGATCACATCTTTCCCAAGAACCCTAAATGGGTTCCCCTCAAATGCCCGCAAGAGGCCCAAAGGAGTCACCTTTCGGGGCAGAAACGACCGGAGGACTCCTTCCCACACCTCCCAGCTCGAAACCACGGGCACGGGGACCGAGGAGGTGATCTGGGCATGTAGTGAGAGCCGCCCACACCAGCAGTGTGAGGAGATGGGGATCAGAGGGGATGGGATTGAGGTGGGGGGAGAAACATCGGTATGGGAGGTTGGAATTTGGCAAAGAACGAGGGAGGGAGGAAGTGAAGAGGATGAGAGTTAATGCAGAGAGAGAGAGGGAGAGGAGGGAGAGAGTGGGGGTTACTAATAGTGTAATTATGCTGTGGGGGGTGTCATTAACCTCCTTCCTCTTATTCTTTTTTCTTGTTGGTTTTCGGTGTTTGGTGCTTTATTTGCATACCCACCCCTCTAGATTCGTAATATCTTCATGTGTTTTTTGCAGTTTTGCCCTCCCAATGTATACTATCAATTCTTAAACATATAATGATTAATGAGTCGTTATTCTGGTACTCTAAACCCACTTATTCTCTCTCTAATGTGGGCCCATATTTTCTCTTTTTAAAATATTAGATAAATTAAGTTTCATCCATCTATTCAATAAAAAAATAATATATTATACCATCATATCATATAAAAATTATAAACTACTCCACTTCTACTCACTTTTCCAAACTTCAATACAATCACATCACAATAACTGCTCACTTTTTCAAACTTTAATACAATTATATCACAACAAATCCACTTCAAATTCACCCTCGGTTTAACCCTTTATCCAAACACCAAAACAAAAAACGGGTTATCATCTACCGGTTTAACTCGTCCTAACCCGCGTACCAAACGCACCCTCAGAGATCATAGTTCCATTCTATTCTTTTGCTAGCATGGAGATTTAGAGTTTTCCCCTCTCCTTTCTTTGATTTTCACATTTGTCCACCTTCGACGATAAATGGCAAGTCGCTGCTTGTTTATTCATAATATGAACATGCGTTACTTGTATGGGTTGACTTGAAGAGAGATATTCTATCACGCTAAGATTGCATGGAAGGACTAACATATCATGGTCTCGATAATTTTTCTTTTATTATTTGTTATGTTGTGAATTTTTTGCAAGTCATATGAGAATTTTTTATTTGTATTGTGATTAGTGCATTTTGTTTTTTATATGAGTTGAGTAATATGAATAAACCTTCGCATAATCTTTTGAATGATTATCCTCGTGTATCTCGTTCTCTTTGTACACGGTTACTAATGCATTTAATATATGACCATTCATTACTCTTACTCACAACGACATCTCAACGCTTGTGTGAACCATGTCAAAAAGAGTTTTTTGTTAAGGGTATAGATTTTTCTATGTTACATGGTCTTTTCTCTTAATTTTCTTTCTATACGTTGTGTTGTAGATTTTGGTATGAGGATCCTTATTATATGATCATTCCAATTCTGTTGTGCTTTTTTTTGCATTTTGGTTCTTGCATGTGTTGATTGCATATGTGGTGTGTTTTTGCATTTTGACTCTTGTTTTTGTTGATTATCATGGATAAGTGTGTAGATGATGCTTTGCATGGCCATTATCTGAAACTTGCCTTAGTTGCAAGTTGTTAATGCATTAATAGGCGCATTCATTCCTTTTACATTAAATTCTAGCTATTTGTTCGAATTTGAGCAAAAGAGAATTATTGTTAATAATTTTGAAAATGCTTTGGTTTCTTCCATTAATTGTTTGTGTGTTTTAATATTATGTATTTTGCATGTCCATCCACGTGCCTCAAAGTATTTTCATTTTTGTTGTGATTTTTTGTTATTCTCTTGCTTGAGATGGATGTTACATATTAATCTTTCATGTATTTTGCATGTTCATCTTTGTAGACAATTATTTCCATTAGTAGACATATTCTTTCTTTCAATGCCACAACATGTGTCTAACCATGAAAACTAATGGAAATACAAAAAAAATGAAAGTTAGTTCTTCTATCTTTTTGAGTTTTTTTTGCATTAACTCTTATTTTTTGAAAGAAAAAAAGGTATATTGACTCTTATTATAGCACCTATTTCATTTGTGCCTTCACAATAATCGGCGATTATGAGTTGCTCCATAAAATAAAAACGCGTATCCTTACCTTCTTTGAAAAGTCAATATTACATATTTTTTTCAAAAATGTATCTTCCATGTTTTAAAAGGTAATGGTGAAGCCACATGTCAACCATTTTCTTTTAACAAGCATTGCCATGAACAATGACGAGGAGTGATATACATCCAATAAATAAATACATTTCTAAAATCTAAATGACATCTCCCTAAGAATTTGTTGTAAGGCTCAAAATAAGGGGCGGAGCTATTGGATAAAGATAGAAGCTTGGATATGCAAATTTACAATGTTAATCCGTCAAACACCAAGCAAGCATACTGCAATTACGCATCTAGTCCTTAGCATGATAATGGATATGTAATTCATTTACAATATACTAACATTTTAATCTAATTACTGAGAAAATACACTCACATATAACATAAAATAACAAGACATTCCAAAACACTTGTCAAATAAAAATGGGCTAAATATGTGGTAGATATAAACTCCATCAAAATCTCTCTTTTGTCATAATTTTCAATCAGCATTTTTATGGTTATTTTCTCATTTTTCCCTTTCCAATGACCTTTTTAATTCTATAAACTATGGCATTGAAGCTGAAGACTAGGATTTAAGCCTTAGCGCATCATGGAAACATCAAGATCGCATCACATGCGATCAAGAACAACTAGTCATACTAGTTGCAAATGGCAGTGGAAATTAAAAAAATTAACAAAGATGAAACTACATGACATGAGAACATTTCTCGTGTCGTTATCAAGATCACAAATGAGTAAAATAATTATCTCTTGAAGCATGTTTCTTATTATGTGTCTCTAAAGGAAGAGACGTCTTGTCTCAAGTCTGGTCCAATGAAGGATTCACTTGCAGGCACGCGGATGAGAGCATGCTTCAAGCAATCGGAGTTGATGATCCAAGTGTGGAACCTCCTGATTTTGTCTCACAAAATCGGTAGCCTTCCTCATGATCACAGAGCACCGAAGAAGGTGAAGATCCATGAACAATTGATCCGGCAGTGCGACGACAGCGATGCTCTCAAGAACAACCAAGTGAACGACCACTAGGGTTGAGAGAGAGACTCTTGGATATGTATGAGGAGAGAGACAGAGAGAGATTTTGCTTTCAACTTATGTGTAAAAGAAAGATATATGCCTACCCTTTCTTTTATAACAATTTGGTTGATCGAAATGCACTCTTAATTGAAATCAATGATGATGATTTTGTTGCACAAAATTTGCAATAATAATTTATTATTTTAAAGTAAAATAAATATGTTGAATAATATTCAACAAAAAATTCAATCAAATCGATTCATATGTAATAATATGGAAAGGAGGAGAGCCTCAGTCCATAATAAGGGGGGACGACAACCATGGAGAGAGACTCCATGTAATCATCCACTCTTATTATGGAATGGAGCTCTCTCCTTTCCAATATTTATGTGATATTATATCTCATCAATTATTCCACATTTACAACAACTGCTATTGCTTAAATTTCTATCAAAATAGTTCCAAATTATTTTGTAATAATTTCAATCATGTCATCAATAATTATGAATCTTATTCAACCACCCAATATAAAATGTAAATTACATTTATAATTAATTGTATAATATAAATAAAAAATCAAATTAAAATTTAATTTGTAACTACTATTTACAATTAAACTTCTCCGGCAAAATTGCGATTATGTTAAAGGATCTCTAGCAAGCGAGATCTTGTTCTCCTGTCAAGCATTGATGATGAGTGGAAACTTCTGTGGTAGACCTACAAGGAAGGCATACTTCAAGGTGGGGTTAGAGGTTTGAGCTCGGGAATGGTATGATCATCGGGTAGATCTGGCTCAACTGCCTCTGAATCTGGCTCTGTGGTGGATGTGATTGGATTTACAGTGATAGTAGCCACCAACTGGTTCTGCTCAGGAGTCGGATCGCCAAAGGTATCCAAACAATCGATAAAAGTTGCATCCAACTCGTCATCCTCGTCCACTGATTGAATTGAAGGGAACATGTCTGACAAGCATAAGCCAGCTTCTGAGTCATCGATGATGTAGGGAGATGCATCAGAAAACTCTCCCGTAGGTAAAGTTTGATTTTGCAGGATATATGGAACTTCCTCCTCTATACTATCCTCTATTAGTGAGAGGGACTCATCAATCCAAGTTGATTGTTGCTTATAGTGATCAGACGTGTCAACTCTGTAGCATTCGACCTCCAACGAGAGATACTTTGTATTGCTCTCCGAATCAGGTCTCTGCCATTTCGTTTGTTGCATCTCTAACTCTACACATTCATCGTGTGCATGAAAGTGTATCTTTCCCATAGTATAATAAAATATGACTCCAGACATCCTCAGAAAAGGGCAGTCAAGGATACTATGGTAATCTTGTCATTTTCTAGGACAATCCATATCTAGGATCGTGAATTACATCTTTGTATTGCTTCCCCTCGATGTCAGGGATAACATCCCTCAGAATTCCCTTAGGCCTCTTAATAGATCGGTCTGCAAACTGGAGGAGTGCTCTCAATCTCCTGACCTAAGCCTAGATGATCTAGGAGGGAATACATCAATATATTGATTGAGGATCTGTTATCAAGTACAATACAAGCAAACGATACATCAGTTATCTGACTGATGATGGAGTGTGTTTCTAGATCTCTCTTCTTCGTTGGAATGTCATTGTGAATCGCACAGGTAGTGACTATCGATAGCACGTGTTTCACTATTCAATTGTTCTTTTTCCTACTAGCCGTAACAAGTGTGCATCTCACCTTTAGGTACTTCTTGAATGCAGGAACCATATCCACTAATTGGAGGAAAGGGGATCTTAACTTTCACATTCTCACTGCACATCCTTTCCATCTCCAAAACATCAAGATCATTTTTTTGAGAATTTTTCTTCTTTCCCTTAGACAAGGCATGAGGGAAAGGGAATATTGAAGGCTAACAATGTGAAATAGAAGCATCATCATTTGAGTACTTATCGGAATCAAAATTCAGTTGTACATGACTTTGACTCGAACTTGGACTCTATACAGGACTAAACTGACATGCATGAAATGGAACTGAAACTGAAACTGACAGAAAAACTGTTGGCATTGCATCTAGGGTGGTCCTCTCATCTCCTGAAGATTCATTGCTCACTGCCATGCTCGATGTCGCTTTATTCTTCTTTTCGGATTTTCTTAGTTCTTTTTTGGATTTTCGGGGATTCAAATCCACCTGGTGGTCCTGAAGGTGGTGTTGTTAGTGATCCTCCTCTTATGAGTTATCCATTGTAGTTGTCTCATCGATGTCCTCCACTACACTCCGCCATGCCATATCATGGGTTGCATGGTCCTACCGCTCCTAAGACTAAGATGGTGAACATCATGCTGTAGAATCTCATGAATTGATTCAAAGGAATCGGAATAGTACCTTATCCTTATGGAGACTCTATCCTTGGTTCAGGTTGTTGGGGGTAACCTGAACCTGTGTTGGGATGGAGGTCTTGGGGGTAGTAAACTCATCCCCCAACGTGAAAGCTGATTGATATCGGCTCTTTGATCATGTTGCTCTTTGCATATGATTTTGAGCTCATCGAGGATCCTCTAAAGGTCAGAGGTACCTGATGAACCTCTATTTCATCATCTTTATTCTATCATTTTGACCTCAAAAACCCTGGTAAATACATGAAAATACTCTTAACTCATGCATTTCAGCATTCATGCATGTGTGTGTAAATATTGTATAAAATATGGTTTTTAAAGCCAAAATTATATAATAAAGAAAAGAAAAGGAATAAAATATTGCAAATATTTTATGACCCGAAACTCCGAGACCTAGGCATCTCGATGACTAGGTCGACAAGGAATAAAGTAGGGGGAGATAAAAGCCAGAATCCAATAAAAATCCATTTTATTCAATTCATTGTTTATTCATTTTGGGACCTATTTTTGCTTCTACTTTTTATACTTCAAATAAAGAAACTTTGAACATGAAGTTTTAGATAATTAAATATAGAAAATACAAAATTAATTTCATACAAAAATAATGTAGAGATAAAGAGTTATGATCTGAATAAGTTTCTAGAATCCAAACTTCTCAGACCTATATCTCTCAAATAAAAACTCGAAATATATCAAAGTCAACTTTAATTGTATATAACTTTTAATAAGTTATCTAATGAAGGTAGTTTCGTATTTTTTGGAGCTACGGTTTGAAAGTTGAGTTTTGGACCCCTACTATATAGCTATACTGATTAAAATATTCATTTTATTTATCATTCATTATTTTTATACTTTTATATTTTTAAAGGAGCGGGGGGTATAGAAGGGGCATGGATCTTAATCTTAGACACTCTATCAACTAGCTCCACCACCAGTCTCGGAAGCATGGCGAGGTTCTCCCAACGGCGAGCTTGTGTATCTCGCTCACTTTCTTCTCGATCTAATCAACCTTTGTTAATTTGTCACTAATAATCCCCATGTTGGGGAGTATGTCATTCATCAGATCAGTGACAGTTGATCTCCCCACCTCCTGATGTACACGGAAGGGGGTGGCTTGTCATAAGCCGCTAGAGGATCCGGTGTGGCTGGTCTCTACCATCTGCTCTAAGATCGTCGAAACAGTGTCGACTCCTCTATTCAGATGGCTGCCTCCATAGGCAGCATTCAATAATCATTGAACATTAAGAATCAAACCATTGTACAAGTTCTGGACCAGAATAAATCTGTCGATATCGTGATCGGGACACTTCTAAATCAGGTCCTTGAATCTCTCCCAAGCCTCGTGGAAAGGCTCATGGGACATCTGTGTAAAACTCTATCTCGAAGACCTCACATGATTAGTCCTACTCAACATGTATAACTTCTTGAGGAACATGTCCTTCAATGCAACCCACATCGTGATTACCCTCTGATGAATCCACATTTCATCATCTTTATTCTATCATTTTGGCACCAAAAACCCTAGCAAATGCCTGTAAATACCCTTAAATTCATCATCTTAGCATCCATGCATGTGCATCATATTAGTGTGTAAAATGCTGTAATTAAAGCCAAAATAATAGAATAAATAAAGAAAAGAAAAAGAATAAAATATTGTAAATATTTTATGACCCAAAACCCCCGAGACCTAGGCATCTCGATGAATAGGTCGACAAGGAATAAAGTAGGGGGAGATAAGGGCCAAAATACAGATAAAATACCTATACTTTTTATTCATTCTTTATTCATTTTGGGACCTATTTTTGGTTCCACTTTTTGTACCTCAAATAAAGAAACTTTATACATGAAAGTTGTAGATAATTAAATAAAGAAAAATACAAAATTGATTTCACAGAAAAATAATGTACAGATAAAAAGTTATGGTCTGAATAAAAATCCAGAATGCCAACTTCCCAGACCCGTATCTCACCAATAAAAACTCCAAATGCAGCGTACTCACCTTTAATTGTATATAGAATAAAATAATCTATTTAATGGTGGTGGTTTCGCATTTGGCGGAGCTACGGTTTGAAAGTTTAGTTTTGGACCCCTATTGTATACTTGTACATATTAAAATATTCAATTTATTATTTATTCATTATTTTTTATATTTTTTATATTCTTATAATGTTGTAAATATTACTCATAATAATTATGTGCATTAAAATCAGAATAAAAATGCAAAGAAAAATTAAAATAAATATGAACATATATTCAATACATAGATACATTACTGATACACATACCTATACATTATACCTTTATATTTTATTTAATATACAAAACACCTCATAAAAATAAAATAAAAATGTATTTGTGTATATAAAAGTATTTTATAATTTTATAAAATAATAATCAAAAATAAATAAATCAAATATATACAATTAAAAATAAAAGACTCCAATACATAGATATAGATACCTATAGGGGTATAAATGCAAACTTGTAAAAATATACTTCATAAAAATAAATAAAAATCACCATAAAATAATTTATAAAAAAATAAACATTTTTTATTTTATAACCAAAATTTAAATAAATCATTTTCCATTTTTTATTGCATTTCTAAGCATTTTTGCCAAGGTTTTTTCTTGTTGGTCCACGTGGACCAACCAGAGCTCTTCCTTGGTTGACCTCGGTCAACTCTCTGACCGAGGTCTGGCTATTGTCAGACTGCATTTTTCTTGGACTTTGCGGATTTTTCCAGGCCAAACCTTTCACCGATTGGCCTCGGTTCCTTTTGTAAAGTTGTTGATCTCTGATCCACCTAGCTCGCCAGCCTATCAGATCTCCTTAGATCTTCGCCTAGCACCCGTGACTCCCCCTCGAAAGTCGCCCCTCAACCATTCTTCAAAACCGAACCCCTCTTCTTCCTTTTCCCTTTTGAACCGGCTTGGGCGCCAAAAACCTCCGGGTGAGGGTCGAGGGTTGATCTCCAGTGACAGGGGAGTCCTCCCCCATCTCAGGCGAGGTGCGGCGGAGCACCTAGCGCCGAGTTCCACCACCTCTGGCCGTACGGCCGTCGAGGTTCTTTCCTCGGATCTATAGCCTTCGAGGTTGTGTTTATCCCATCTTATTCTAGTCATTTAGTTTGCTGTTACGTGCAGATTTCATTTCGCGCCCTTGATCAACCATTTCATCGATTGAATCGCCACCATCTCCTACCTCGCCGGAGCTTGCTCCGGCGAGCTCCATTTTCGCACCATACGCTACACGCCATTCCACTCCACCTATTTTGCACTTTTCAGTGCTGGATTTTGCGCCTCCCTTTGCTGTTGTTCTTTACTTGTCTTTGCAGGACCCAAGGGAAGCTCCAGCACTTCGTGGTCTGCCCAAGTCGCTGCTCCAGGTTCCACGCCACCGCCACGACTTCTTGATGGACCTGGAGTATTTTTGAGGATTCCTCCGTGTACGGAGGAGCCCCAGGGACTTTTTGCACCTTCCATTTTCCCCTGGGGACGACGCAAGAGAGGAGGAGGGCAGATCGAAGTCCGCCCCGGCGGAGTTCATCTGTTGTTCTTCCAAACCCCCTCCGTGCCGTCGATCTGGGGGGTGTTCTTCACGAGCTACAGGCGCCGTTGGATATTGCAGCCCTCCAGCCGTCGATCTCCAGCCAGCCTTCTAATCTCCGCCGTTGGGTGCGAAGGGGTACGGGCCGTCGCGATAGCGACACGTGTCTTTAAGTAAGCTTCATCAGCCGCCCGATCGCCCTTTTATTGGGCATTTTGCGTAGTTAGCCCAGTAGCTTTTGTATTTATTATCTAAGTCTAAAACTTTCCTCTGCAGCTTTTAACTTTTAGGGGAATTTGCATATAGCCCCAAGTACTTTGTCATATTGCAGTCTGGTCCTTGCCAGGTCACGTGCACAGTGCGCGTGACCTTGGCAATTTTGCAGGTCCACCCGTGCGGGTTTTGGTTATTTGCGTTTGGTCTAAAAGTATTTAGTTCAGTGTATAATTTTGTGGCAAAATTGCAGCCGTGCCCCCATCTTTTCAGATATTTGCATAAAGGTCCCTGCCAGGACTGTTTAATGCTTGGATGTTTGTTCTAATTATTTGACCTATCACTTTAACTCCAAAATTTCTCGAATTTTGAACTTAAGCTCCTGGACATGTGTACTTTCACGCCACATATTTAGTTTTTGATTTTATATTATTTTCATATTTATTAAAAATCAAAAACTTGCTTTCTGTGCACTGTCTAGCGTCGAAAATACCAAAAAAATAGTAAAACACCTCCAAAAATTCCAAAAATACTACCTAGTGTCTATTTCATCATCTTTTAGTGTCAGTCCAAAAACCACTAAAAATCTCAAAAGAAAAACCAAAAAAAATTCGAAAAGACTCAAAAACTCCAAAAAAAATATATAAAATCAAGGAAAACTCTAAAAAATACAAACTCAGGTTCTGTTTGTTCCTCATTTTGTTCTCATTATTTGAAAAATAGTGTGAAAAATTTTGATGGCTATTTGATATTTTTAACTTCCATTTTACTCACAGCCAGCATATTTTGCACTGTTTTGCTTAATTTTAGTATTTAAAAATACCAAAAACACCTTGAAAATTTTCCAAAAATCACAAAAACAGTAAAAAACCCTAAAAAGACTAAAAACAATTTGTTTCTGAATTTTTGGTAATTTTTACTTAGTTTTATAAATATTCTATCTTGTCTTTTATTCCATTGTCTTTGAATTCCAATATTAAAAAAAAAAGAAAAAGAAAAATATAAAATATAAAATATAAAAAGCAGAAAATTAAAAACCAAAATATAAAATAAAAAAATAAAAATTAAAAACCCACAAAAATTGTAGTTGCTTGCTTGCTTAGTGTAGACACTTTACACACGCACACTTGTGCTTACATCTGCTTGAATTACCCTGCTTGCTCCCTGTGTTCGAACTCTCTACGTACTTGCATCTATACATCTTTTATGTAGAGTTAAAAATAAATTTTGACTCCACATTATTTCTAATTTATTGATCTTAGTGTGGGTTAATTGTTGATTAATTTCGGATTTCATTGAGAGCCGCCACAGCGACGGTTGTCTCCGCCTTGTGTGAGACACCAATTTAGACTCTCTTGATTTTCGAGATTATCAAATGGCGCCGTTGCCGGGGAGCAACAGCGAGTAGTTCACATTTTGTTTGATTGTGTTGATTGTCTACCATAGCCTTACTTTCTATCTCTTGCAGTTTTGATATATCTTGTTGAGCTATCTGACCATTTCTTTTCTTGTCTTCTTGCGAGGGACCGCGGAGCAAGGCGGATTGCTTAGGTGATCCGGAGCATCCTTGGGAAGCGGAGCCGGCCTTCTTGGGCCAAGCTGGCAGGAGAGAGCAGGAGGATTGAGAGAGAGTGATTAGTTAGCTTGCATTTTATTTCTGTGAGAGAGAGACTATTAATTTGTAATAATACATGTACTTTGGACTTGGACACTACCGGGCCCAATTTCCAAGTGTTTGTTCACTTGGGGGCTCACCGCGGTTTTTGACGAGTTTTTCTCGCTTGTCATTTTCCGGTTTTGTTTTCATTTTTCACTTTCTTTTGTGGATTGAGCTCTTAGTTTTAGGTCCTGCTTGACTCGATTAGAATAGGTCCAAACACCTAATTTATCTTGCATGTACCTATAGCCGCGTTTGGACTTAGTCAAAGTTTAAACAGTCTGTTCATTTATCTCTTAACCCGTGTGCCGTGAGCGAGCCCCATCAAGCGCTACTCCTGAACTCGAGTGTGTCGAGAAGAGGAGGGGTAAGCCAAGACCGGACTCTTAGGTTAAAGATAAGTGGCCGACTTGTGGTTCTTCACGATAATAGCAATTTCTGAAACTTAGGGCGATTTCATCGGCTTGCATTTGCATATAGATAGGTTTCAATTCTGCTGAGCATCCTTGCATGTAGAGTGCTGGAGGCAAGGTGAGCATTTACGCTTTAGCATCCATCATTATTTGCCGCTTGCATTTCTTTTCCGACTCTCCCTCAGATTTTGCCAACCTAGGAGCTCAAAGGAATTGAATCCCCGTTAGGATCGTGCATTTTTATTAAAAATCCAAAAAAAAGTGATAATCAATAAAATTGGGACTGCTAATATTACTCGACCCTAAAATCAACCAAAAAGAAAAATCTTGTATTGGGGCGAGTAATCCCCTCATTGTCTTCGTTTTACATTGCTCGCGCACACACTAAGGTTAGTGCCCAAATCCCATTTTCAGCCCCTAAGTGTTTGTGCAACTTCTTGACCTTTTCACCTAAACTCTAAAACAGACAAGATAAAAAGACCGATTTTTCGGTCTCTACCGAGTTGAGTAGGTGAATTGAGGGTTTGGTTGTTTCATATTTGCTTGTGATTGTTTTGTGTGTATAATCGATCACTCTGCGCATTTGCGCCTTTTTCTCACATCTCTTGACTTGACCTTTGTGCTCCCCCGAATCACTTCCTCTTGTTTTCGAGATGGACCCCTGGAGTGCATTTTATCCGGATTTTGCGGACCCCTCGCTCGCTCCAGCCGATCCACCTCCCTTTTATCAGGAGGATCATCCTCCTATTTTTTCTGATTTTTGTACATACCCGCCTCATCCACAGTATCAGACTTCGGATTTCTTCCCACCTCCATCCCCACCTGTGTATTATCCACCTCCACCTTCACATCCACCCGAGTTTGACCTGATGGAGTCACCTCCTTCGATCTCTATGAGTGATATCTTGAATCGGATGACAAAGCGCATTGATTTGATGAATGATGATATTGCTTTCTTGAGGAAGAATCAGATTAATGCTCCTTTTGTTGGGAATACGGCTTCACTTGTAGGTGATCATGGGAGCTTGCAATCGCCAAAAATACAAAAAAAATGAGAAAAATCTAAAAATCCAAAAAGATTTCGGGAGACACTTGGTTGATCAAGATTTTGAGGAGAGAGTCCACTTGCCAGAACCCTGGACCACACACCCAGTCACATCCAGTCCCACCTTTGACCCTGAGGATGCCGCTGTACAGACTGCTCTTGGCATGCCTCGTGTATATGCTGATTCCGACTTCCTCCCTTGTATGGAGGAAGTCCAAAAATTCAAAAAAATGTTATCTGAACCCGAAGTGGTGGCTACTATTCATGAAATCATCCGTGCCCCACTTCAGCAGGCCATGACCCAAGTATCTGCTCCTCTTCCCAAGAAGAGAAAGCGGAGGAGCAGATCTGAGCGTCACATTTTGACCATGGCCACTGCCCTCGCCATCACACACCGTCCCATTCCCAAGAAGAAGAACACAGCTACACCTTTCATCACTTGCACCATCTCTGACCATACTTGTGATCGCACTCTCCTAGACGGCGGTGCTTCGATTAGCATACTACCCTTCTCGCTGGTACAGTCTCTTCACTTAGGGCCTCTCAAGAAGACCAGGATGATCGTTCAGTTTGCTGATGGATCTATCAAGAGGCCGAAGGGTATCCTTGAAAACGCCGTTATTTCTATTCAGGGCACGAGCCACAATGTTGATTTTGTCGTGTTGCCCATGGAGAACTCCACAGGGGAGCCATCTCCAATCATCCTGGGACGACCATTCCTCGCCTCTGCGAGGGTCGTTATTGACTATGGATCAGGAGAGATTCGCTTCCGTCCTGTTGACGAGAGCGAAGTGTTGATCACCACACCCACAGTTGACCAGAGACCTGCACCTGATGCACCTTCACCGATTGTAGCTGACTCTGAGGCCTGTGACCTACCTGATGCTACTAGAGATGCTTCCTTAGTGATCCCTGATGAGACCCGACGGATCCCCCGAAAGGGGAGGAAGTCGGAAAGCATGGACCTCACTGATCCTCCTCCTGGTGTGTGGCGATGTGTTGATGAAATCCAGAGTATTTATGTGATTGAGCCATTTGATCAGGGGGAAGATATCAAGATAATTGAGGATGTTTATGATGTTGCCCATTACTTTGAGAGACCTTATAAGGCAACAAATGACTTGAGTAAGACTAGACAGGACGGACCTAGTTTGACTACTTCCACTGATAAATCCGTTCCTGTCCCTTCACAGGTCAAGATGATTGAGGTCGGTTATGATGCTGCTATTTATTTTGATAAATTCAGACCTCTTGTTGAAGACAAGGATTCAGGTGAGAGTCTTGAGGACGATATGAGTTCGTATACTTCCACTGATGATTTCGTTCCTTTTGATTTTGACCTGGACGAGGACTCGCAGGACGACTCCGATTACACTTCTTCCGAGGATGATGAGTTTGTCCCATTTCACTTCGATATCGGCGAGACTTCCAAGGCCGGACCTAGTCGTACTTCTTCCACTCACCCGTCTGTGCCTTCACATCATAGGACCACCAAGGGAGAACCCAGCCATACTGCTTCCATTGATCAGTTCGTCCCTTTCCGTTTTGATTCCACTGAGGGTCTTCACCGTGTCGACCCTGATCGGCCTCCGTCCACTGTGGACCCCGATGTCGACATACACCATATCAGATCTATCCCTCAGCGGACCCGCAAGAAGGTTTGCTTTCCACCTTCTGATGATCACCCATTTATGTTGTAGATTCTATCCCGTAACTCTCTTTCCATCTCCTGTTTTTGCTTGTCTACCCATTTCTCGTGTTTGCCTTGCTTAGGACGTACTTTGTCCTACGTATAGGAGGGGTAGATAAGTTGAGTGTTCTTTCTTCGTTCCGTGTCATCACTCCTGTTGTTGCCTATACTTAGGGCTTCTTTTACCCTAAGTATAGGGGGAGTGACGTGTATATCCTTCTCTATCTTCTGCCATCTTCCGATTTATTTTCTTCTTTTCTTCTTTTCTTCTTTTCCTCTTATATCTTCTTCATCTACCGAAAAGGTGCCGCCCTTGTAGACAGTTTTCCATACTTAGGACGTACTTTGTCCTAAGTATAAGGGGGCGTGCACCCCGAGTTTCTCTATTTTTCGATCCTCTCCATTGTCTCCTCCTCTTGTCTATACTTAGGGATATCTTACCCTAAGTATAGGGGGAGACAATCTGAGTACGATCTGTTCATTCCCACCCTTGACCCTCCCTACTTTGTGTACAGTCTGCTATACTTCGGATTATTTGATCCCAAGTATAGGGGGGATGGTCAACTTCTCATTCATTGATTCATTCATTCTTTAGACTTTCCTATACTTAGTACGAGTTATGTCTTCTCTTTTCTCTCCGATCTATGAGGACATAGCTCAAGCTAAGTATAGGGGGGTCGTATATACTACGTATATACTTTAGCCATAACTCGTACTTTCGTATTTTCCTAATATGGCTAATAATTCATTAAAATTCATTAAAAATCCCTAATAAAAAGATGTGGTTATTCCTCAAATTCTTTTTTTATATACTGATTAATAAATCAGGTGAAAATGTTTTTTGCAAAATGTTTGAAAAATAGTTTGAAAATCTTTGTGAACATCTATTGAAAACTATTTTGAAAATGTTTTGTTACATGTTTTCAACCTGTGTAAAAATGTGTGGTTTGTAAAATTTATTTTCTTTGTGTGAAATAAAATGTTTGAAAAATGCTTTGCTAAAGGTTCGAAAAATGGTTGCAAAAATATTTGAAAAACCTATATATACTGTTTTGAAAACCGATTGCAAAATGATTTTCAAATGAGTGTAAAAATTATTTTGGACTATAGTTTTCAAAAATTGTTTGAAAAACCTTGTGTCAAATAAGTTTGAGGAATACTAACATCACACCAAAATCCACTACCTATATATGTGTATAAAACTGACCACTTACCCTGTAAATTCTCAAAATCCATTTCTTGTAAATATAAGAAGCACTCCCATGTACATATTTTTAACCTAGATTTTAGCCAAAATCTTTTTGTTTTCAAAAATCCCAAAAACATTTGCAAAACTAAAATCCAAAAACATCTGAAAAAAAAAACCTTTTTGAAAAATACAAAAAATGCATGCATCATATTTTTAAAATCCATAAAAAGTTCAAAATCTTTGAAAATTGCATCACAAAAATATTTTCTGCATAGCATTGCATAGCATTCGCATTTTTCGGATTGAGTTTGATAGTTGAACAAGTCTAAGTAAAATCCGGAGATTGGAGCTTGATTGGACCTTAAAATCTACCTAATAACAGGAACCTTATAGGAACTAAGTTTGAGGTACTTCAGGTCTAGTTGACTTAATTCTTTGAGGATCACGGGACTTCGTTCAATGGATTCTTGACTGCCTAAGTAGAATATTTCGGAGCACACGCACGACTCTTGTTGATAATGACCTAACTTGGACACCTGCACCTTTCACATAGCTCTCCACGGATGAGGTGGTGAGGAGGCAGTCTCCTTTGGCTTGGGGTAGCATATGAGGGTAGTACTTCTAGGCGGAACCTCTCTTCTTCTTATAGTGAAGGAAGTGCACCTCAACTTGGTCTAGTGGTGATGAAGGCTAAAGACAGGAGCCGCGGGTTGCAATAAAGCTTCAAAAGAGGGATAGTCTACTGGCTCAAGAGGAAAATTTCTTGTATATATGCTGCACCATGTAGATATGTTGTACAGATGCAATTGAAAAAAAAAAGAAAGAAAAAAAAAGAACTCCAAAAAAAAAGTGGTGGGTCGGATTGAAAATTTAATAACCCCACCGGAGTGTATATAGTCCAATAAAGCAAAAGCTTATGGTATCCATGTTACATCTCATGAAGCTTGCAGCGGGAGACTTAGCTACACTGGTTGAGCTCCCAAAAGTCTATACCTCTTCCCTCTCTTCTTGAGTCGGTTGCACTTGAACTTAGAAGGGAATACCCCGCTTCTCGAGGAAAGAGTTGCTAGACCGAGGCATTAGAGTTACCAGGTTGAGGGAGGTTGTTTCTTTGTTACTTCTGAGGTGGGGAGCTACATATCACTTACACTGTATGAGTCAGATTCATAGTCATAAGAGTTTGCGTATGAGTTGAAGTATTTCTGACCTGGCTATTGAGGAGACTTGGACAGAGTTTTGGGATTCTCAAGGACTGTTGGATTTCAAACTTGGTTCTCATTAAGGTTCCGACCGCACTAAAATTCCCAAGGTCCGACTTAAGCTCCAAACTTTGATTTTGTGAAGACAAGTTTGATAATTAAACTTAATCCACATTTCTTCTTTTTTCTTTTCTTTCTTTTTGCACTTATTGCATAAGTGTTTGCTAGGGACTAGCAAAGGTAAAGTATAGGGGGATGATGAATCCACATTTCATAATCTTTATTCTATCATTTTGGCACCAAAAACCCTAGCAAATGCCTGTAAATACCCTTAAATTCATCATCTTAGCATCCATGCATGTGCATCATATTAGTGTGTAAAATGCTGTAATTAAAGCCAAAATAATAGAATAAATAAAGAAAAGAAAAAGAATAAAATATTGTAAATATTTTATGACCCAAAACCCCCGAGACCTAGGCATCTCGATGAATAGGTCGACAAGGAATAAAGTAGGGGGAGATAAGGGCCAAAATACAGATAAAATACCTATACTTTTTATTCATTCTTTATTCATTTTGGGACCTATTTTTGGTTCCACTTTTTGTACCTCAAATAAAGAAACTTTATACATGAAAGTTGTAGATAATTAAATAAATAAAAATACAAAATTGATTTCACAGAAAAATAATGTACAGATAAAAAGTTATGGTCTGAATAAAAATCCAGAATGCCAACTTCCCAGACCCGTATCTCACCAATAAAAACTCCAAATGCAGCGTACTCACCTTTAATTGTATATAGAATAAAATAATCTATTTAATGGTGGTGGTTTCGCATTTGGCGGAGCTACGGTTTGAAAGTTTAGTTTTGGACCCCTATTGTATACTTGTACATATTAAAATATTCAATTTATTATTTATTCATTATTTTTTATATTTTTTATATTCTTATAATGTTGTAAATATTACTCATAATAATTATGTGCATTAAAATCAGAATAAAAATGCAAAGAAAAATTAAAATAAATATGAACATATATTCAATACATAGATACATTACTGATACACATACCTATACATTATACCTTTATATTTTATTTAATATACAAAACACCTCATAAAAATAAAATAAAAATGTATTTGTGTATATAAAAGTATTTTATAATTTTATAAAATAATAATCAAAAATAAATAAATCAAATATATACAATTAAAAATAAAAGACTCCAATACATAGATATAGATACCTATAGGGGTATAAATGCAAACTTGTAAAAATATACTTCATAAAAATAAATAAAAATCACCATAAAATAATTTATAAAAAAATAAACATTTTTTATTTTATAACCAAAATTTAAATAAATCATTTTCCATTTTTTATTGCATTTCTAAGCATTTTTGCCAAGGTTTTTTCTGGTTGGTCCACGTGGACCAACCAGAGCTCTTCCTTGGTTGACCTCGGTCAACTCTCTGACCGAGGTCTGGCTATTGTCAGACTGCATTTTTCTTGGACTTTGCGGATTTTTCCAGGCCAAACCTTTCACCGATTGGCCTCGGTTCCTTTTGTAAAGTTGTTGATCTCTGATCCACCTAGCTCGCCAGCCTATCAGATCTCCTTAGATCTTCGCCTAGCACCCGTGACTCCCCCTCGAAAGTCGCCCCTCAACCATTCTTCAAAACCGAACCCCTCTTCTTCCTTTTCCCTTTTGAACCGGCTTGGGCGCCAAAAACCTCCGGGTGAGGGTCGAGGGTTGATCTCCAGTGACAGGGGAGTCCTCCCCCATCTCAGGCGAGGTGCGGCGGAGCACCTAGCGCCGAGTTCCACCACCTCCGGCCGTACGGCCGTCGAGGTTCTTTCCTCGGGTTCTATAGCCTTCGAGGTTGTGTTTATCCCATCTTATTCTAGTCATTTAGTTTGCTGTTACGTGCAGATTTCATTTCGCGCCCTTGATCAACCATTTCATCGATTGAATCGCCACCATCTCCCACCTCGCCGGAGCTTGCTCCGGCGAGCTCCATTTTCGCACCATACGCTACACACCATTCCACTCCACCTATTTTGCACTTTTCAGTGCTGGATTTTGCGCCTCCCTTTGCTGTTGTTCTTTACTTGTCTTTGCAGGACCCAAGGGAAGCTCCAGCACTTCGTGGTCTGCCCAAGTCGCTGCTCCAGGTTCCACGCCACCGCCACGACTTCTTGATGGACCTGGAGTATTTTTGAGGATTCCGCCGTGTACGGAGGAGCCCCAGGGACTTTTTGCACCTTCCATTTTCCCCTGGGGACGACGCAAGAGAGGAGGAGGGCAGATCGAAGTCCGCCCCGGCGGAGTTCATCTGTTGTTCTTCCAAACCCCCTCCGTGCCGTCGATCTGGGGGTGTTCTTCACGAGCTACAGGCGCCGTTGGATATTGCAGCCCTCCAGCCGTCGATCTCCAGCCAGCCTTCTAATCTCCGCCGTTGGGTGCGAAGGGGTACGGGCCGTCGCGATAGCGACACGTGTCTTTAAGTAAGCTTCATCAGCCGCCCGATCGCCCTTTTATTGGGCATTTTGCGTAGTTAGCCCAGTAGCTTTTGTATTTATTATCTAAGTCTAAAACTTTCCTCTGCAGCTTTTAACTTTTAGGGGAATTTGCATATAGCCCCAAGTACTTTGTCATATTGCAGTCTGGTCCTTGCCAGGTCACGTGCACAGTGCGCGTGACCTTGGCAATTTTGCAGGTCCACCCGTGCGGGTTTTGGTTATTTGCATTTGGTCTAAAAGTATTTAGTTCAGTGTATAATTTTGTGGCAAAATTGCAGCCGTGCCCCCATCTTTTCAGATATTTGCATAAAGGTCCCTGCCAGGACTGTTTAATGCTTGGATGTTTGTTCTAATTATTTGACCTATCATTTTAACTCCAAAATTTCTCGAATTTTGAACTTAAGCTCCTGGACATGTGTACTTTCACGCCACATATTTAGTTTTTGATTTTATATTATTTTCATATTTATTAAAAATCAAAAACTTGCTTTCTGTGCACTGTCTAGCGTCGAAAATACCAAAAAAATAGTAAAACACCTCCAAAAATTCCAAAAAATACTACCTAGTGTCTATTTCATCATCTTTTAGTGTCAGTCCAAAAACCACTAAAAATCTCAAAAGAAAAACCAAAAAAAATTCGAAAAGACTCAAAAACTCCAAAAAAATATATAAAATCAAGGAAAACTCTAAAAAATACAAACTCAGGTTCTGTTTGTTCCTCATTTTGTTCTCATTATTTGAAAAATAGTGTGAAAAATTTTGATGGCTATTTGATATTTTTAACTTCCATTTTACTCACAGCCAGCATATTTTGCACTGTTTTGCTTAATTTCAGTATTTAAAAATACCAAAAACACCTTGAAAATTTTCCAAAAATCACAAAAATAGTAAAAAACCCTAAAAAGACTAAAAACAATTTGTTTCTGAATTTTTGGTAATTTTTACTTAGTTTTATAAATATTCTATCTTGTCTTTTATTCCATTGTCTTTGAATTCCAATATTAAAAAAAAAGAAAAAGAAAAATATAAAATATAAAATATAAAAAGCAGAAAATTAAAAACCAAAATATAAAATAAAAAAAACTAAAAATTAAAAACCCACAAAAATTGTAGTTGCTTGCTTGCTTAGTGTAGACACTTTACACACACACACTTGTGCTTACATCTGCTTGAATTACCCTGCTTGCTCCCTGTGTTCGAACTCTCTACGTACTTGCATCTATACATCTTTTATGTAGAGTTAAAAATAAATTTTGACTCCACATTATTTCTAATTTATTGATCTTAGTGTGGGTTAATTGTTGATTAATTTCGGATTTCATTGAGAGCCGCCACAGCGACGGTTGTCTCCGCCTTGTGTGAGACACCAATTTAGACTCTCTTGATTTTCAAGATTATCACCCTCCCCAAGATATTTAGCCAATAGACGACCTTGTCTGCTACGTCGATGGGGAAGGCTCTAAGACGTATGTAGTCCTAAGAAACACCAGGTCATCCTAGATTATCACATACCATTTCAAACTCCTACAAGAATATGTATGGTTCCTCTATTGCATTGCCATAAAATTTTGACAGGAGCATCAAAAGTTGATGCTTTAGTTCTCCAGCATTTGGTGGTACAACTGACCTAAGCCAGTTCTCGTTCTGCATGACATTGGGATTGTAGGCATCTCTTACAGATTCCCCCTCATTCCTCGACTGACCAAGCTCCTGTATGAATAGTTCATTTCTCTGCTCAGCTTGTGCAAGTCTGGCTAGGATGTCCTCCAGTGGGTCATTATCTCCCTCATCATCTGGATTCTTCCTGGGAGGCATCTTGTTATCTTGGTTTTTTTCACTTTTTGAATATAGATGAACTAAGTTAATAGAGGTGTAAGAATGCAAACTAGAAGCATCGAGGTAAGAGTATTTCTCGATGTGGTGAGAGAAGAGAGGGATGTTCTGGGTCTGACCACCCTCGAGAATGAAAAGAGACTTATTGGCCTTATTCTCATGGAAGAGTTTCCCTGAAATCGAGGGGGTTCAGAGGAAGGGGGTCCCTGAATCCATGAGGATGGTCGATTTGGAGTGATCAGCTTGTAGCTCGCGAAGTCCAAGCAAAAGGTACCCCAATTCTCCAATATCTATGTCAAGAGGTTCAAATCAAGAGCACGATGTGAAACAAGGAGTGATAGGAAAGGCATTAAGAGTGTGGTCTTTGAACACACAACTTTGAATACAAACACAAAGTAAACCCAAAGTTTACCAACTGCACACGGTGAAGGTCGTAAAGGTTTGATTGAATTATCTTGTAAATTT
Source organism: Ottelia alismoides (assembly GCA_037367405.1). NCBI lineage: Eukaryota > Viridiplantae > Streptophyta > Magnoliopsida > Alismatales > Hydrocharitaceae > Ottelia > Ottelia alismoides. The sequence continues at coordinate 403,095 of JAZKJV010003645.1, read as the reverse complement.
TAATTGGTGACAAAACAATATTATAATCCGTTACACACATGGTACTCTGTATGCTCCCAATCAATAAGGTGATCTTCCTTGACTATCAGGTTCAATATCACACCCCAAAGGAGACACACAGGATTATACAACTGAAACGTACACTAAGGTTGAAGGCAAGCCGTTGCAGCTCCCAAATATGCAAGAGTCAGAAATGGAGACTTAGGAGGCAAGTCCAGATGGGATCGCTCTCCTGAATATAATTCCAATTTAAGTTCATTTTTTTATCAAAACTATGTTAGCAATCCTGATTTTTAGTTTGATTGCCAGTGACTTAATCCACCACACAAAGCATGCCTAACGAGCAGTTCCGATTTCCTCTTATCCTAAGTTGTAAAACCAAGGGAAGGGAGCCGATAAAAGTCGATGCAATGATGAAATTAATGATGCATGCCCATTTCAAAAGGCTTACAGTGATCCTAATGCTCTACATGTGGGATGCAATACAAAATTGAAAATTTTTGTGTTATATGGATGCATATGATGAAACCACACCTAGCAAGAACTTCTATTAGTCGAGAAGATTGAGAAATTAATTTGAATAAGTAGAATGTTCTAAGTGTGTCTTATTAAATGTGAAAATTTGTGGTCCTAGATTTTACGAGCACAAGCAATGGATATTTGACATATGAAAAGAATTAAGAGTCACAAGTGCAGATCTAACCTACAAGCCACTCAAGTCGAGCCCCATCCTCATCAGAGAGTGAAAATATCTCAACACACCATAAAAAAATAAACGTCCACTGTCCGTGTACACGTGAGAAATCCCAAACAAAGTTCGTTGGAAATATGCAGTTACCTAAATTATTACAAATAATTATAAAAATCAAAATAAAATGCAGAAATAAAATCATAGACTCTACGTTCTCTCATGACTCAAATCGATCTTAAATTTTATGTGTTCTTTCAGTTGACTTAATTCCTAGAGAAACCGATCTCCGATTCTCCTGAGATGCTCGGCCACCTAAGTAGTTGCTCCATCCTGTCGGGTCCCTCACATAAAATAAGATGGTGGTCAGAGAGATACACAAAATAAAATAAATAGATGAAACAAATAAAATAAAAATGCAGAAAATAAACAAAAGTGATAAATACAAAAAGAAGGATGGCGGATAGAGTACCTGTGGGATGGAAAATCTAATGTCTAAATTTTCTAAAAATCGATCTAAGTTGTGCATCCTCGGTAATGATGTAATTTAAAAACTACTTAAATAACCTCTCTAATCTTGTGAAATTAACGTTAAATATGTTTATTGTAGGCAGGCAATTTAGATTCAATCAAGAAAGATCGCTTAATTAATTCAGCAATTAAAGCGAGCGATTATATTTTTATTTTACTTGGGAAAGCCCCATGATCGAACTCATGGAAGCTACTGTCTCCTTAGGTCGGTTAATAGTCGATTTAAAAGCTAGATTTTCAAAGAAGCGTTTTTTGTTTTTTATGCAATTAATGATTAAATACAATTTTAAGAAAGTTTATAGTTAAATGATACCCAAAAATCTTAAAACTTGGCCAAAATGTGAAATGTGATGAAATTAATGTACTGTATTTTTTTGTTTCCGATATAAAAATGAATTTTTATGAATTAATAATGCAAACATGGAGATTTTCATAATTTAATTATAATAAATAGCAAATCTAATTATTTATTGTAAAATTATCCTAGATAAGTCTACTTGAGAGGTATCCTGGATAAATGTTAAATTCTAAAAATAATGGGTCCAAGGCCTATTAAAAATCAATTACTCAAATCATAATTTAATTTATTATATCCCCGATATGCATGTTAATGCCATGAATTTTGGGCACAAAATAGAGCACACTTAATTCTACCTACTTTGAATTTTTAGAAATGTTTGGAGCAATAATCAATTTAATATCAAATTCAGATCACACAGTAGGTGAATTATGCAATTTTCCACTAGAATAATTATATTAAACCAAAATCATTTCACAAAAATACCATCAAATATCCACGTGATAGAGCATAAATGTTCTTCAAGATGCCATTTTTCAGAAAAAATGTTGTAAAATGATTGTTCAAAATGGGACTCAAATGTAGGGATCTGAATGCAATTACAAATAATAAAATTAAACTAAATGCAAGATAACAGGTACTAAGATGAAATTACCAAGACGAGGGGGTCATTGTGCAATTTGTCTAATGAGGCACGTGTAGAGATGCAAACGGTTGGATACGGATACGGATATGGGTATTACGATATCCTTATCCGTTTTTAATACGATTACGGATGCGGATACAGATATTGACAGATATTAAAACTATCTCACCATATCCTTACAAAACGGATACGGATGTAAAACGGATACTTATCGCACACGGGTAATGTTAGAATACTCAATAGAATCAACTTAAATATATAAGAATTGGATGGAAAATACATGATATTAATTTACTAAATGTATTTGTACCATAAAAATTATATAAATATCGTAAAAGGAGGTAGAGAATTATGTTATATATGGTTAAAAATAAATCTATGGATATATTTAGATACCAAAACGGATATACGAATACGGATGTTTGCGGATATCAAAATGATATCCATATCCGTATCCCTTTTAAAATGGATACGGATACGGATGTTAAAATCTGTATAAAACGGATACAGTGACGGATCGGATACGGATATATCCGTATCCGTTTGCATCCCTAGGCACGTGCCTTGCACGCACTCCTCGGGCATAGGGACTTAGGTGCGAATTTTAAAGAGGGTGAGGGTTGCTGGTGCAATTTCCCATGTCTCACGTACCTCGGTGTCGACCCGCGACTGTATCTTGATCATTGCTACCGTCCACCATCATCACTCCCTTCTCCACAACCTTGATCACCCTCCGCCAACTCCTCCTCTGTTGTGTCGGAGGAAGAGCCCAGGGCCACCGCTCTTGTCGCCTCCTTGGCCCCCACTCGCCTCGCTTCACTCCACTCTAATTCACATTCACTTGCGTATGCCTTGACTATGCTTAACATCTGTAGGTACTTCATTGGATGGAGCTTGTGCCGCCTTGCCGGTCTCGAGCTTCCTCTCTGACAACGCTCCTCCAGCGGTGGCCCTAGGCTCTTCGTCCGGTGGAGTAGAGGAGGAGTTGGCAGAGGGTGATCAAGGTTGTGGAGAAGGGAGTGGTGATGGCGGAGGGTAGCGTGAAGATGCGGGTGGTGTAGCGAAGCTTGTAAGGTGGTTAGATGACGGAGGCGATGAGTGAGGAGGTCGGGAAAATTAAAAGAAAAATAAGGTAGCAGGTACCTGGTTGGAGCCAGGCAATTGTGGAGGATGCGGTCTATGTTGAGGGTCGATTCGACCCTCCGATCATCGCATGAAAAGTTCGACCTTGCCTCGATGCTCAGCGGACGCCAGAGGCGCCGCAACACGACGGAGCAGCCGTGGGTCGACACTAGGGTAGAAGTCATCGTAGCCTCATCGTTCCGCACCTCTGCTATCATCGGAGGGGCGGGTGAAGTTGGGCTGGTACCGGGAATGGTGGACGAGTGTAGACGGGGACGGAGGGGGTGCTTAAATAGAGGTCTTAGTGCGTTACTAGAGATGGCCAGCGGAGATGTAACATACGAAATAATGGTGAGGAGTGAAGGAGGCGCAGTGAAGATGGTCACACGAGGAAGGTGAAGAATGGGGCTACGTGGAGGAGACGTTATGGAGCAGAGAGGTGACTGGAGGTACCTTCCAAAATAGGAAGGGGATGGACTGGTTGCAAGGTGAAACGGCATGGCTGGAGGTAGGGGAGGACGCACTAGCCGTTCGATCTTGTGATCCAACGGCTAGGATGGGAGTGCGGGCGGACAAATGAGATCAGATCAAAGATCTGATCGAACGGTTCGGATCTGGAAGGAGATGAGTGGTCATATGGGATTTAGGCTTTAATCCAACGACGAGGAATGGATGGTTGACGTGGCACGAGGAGGAGCGTGGGATGGAATAAAGATCTTGTGGGTGACGATGAGACGTGAAGGAGCGACGGTGATCTGATCTATGGAGTGATCTGACGGCTGGAGATGGAGCGGGATTGTGCGTCTAGGATGGAAGGGACTGTAGGAGGATCAGACAGCCTAGGAGGGGTCGGGTGGCGAAAGAAGGTGCGGCCGCGTGGCAGCTCCAGAGAGCGCCACGTGGCCACACCGGAAAATTCAAAAATATAAAATCAAAGAAAAATAAAAAAGAATTAGTTAGAGGCAAAAAGGAAAAAGTCAAAACATGAAAGTTGTTCGTCTCGATGAGATACACAAGTTTCATGTTGGATGAAAAGTCAAAAGATGTCATTTATACAGAAAGTATTTTTGGGGGTATTTTTAAGGGGGTAAAACACCTGCTTTTCAGTTTTGAGTTATTTTTGTATTTTTTATTTCTTTTAAGGGTTAGGAAATTATAGACAATTGGTTAACCTAATTTTTAGGGGTTATTTATGAGAAAATAATTACAAAGAAAATAAATTTAATTAAAGGTTAAATATATACAATATAATACAAGATAAAATGAATGAATTAGTAGTGAATTTTATTGGTTTAATTAAGCCAATGGTTTAATTAATGTCTTTTTAGCATGATGAATACGAAATTCATAATTTACCCATCTTTTATTCTCAATTAAATTGCTCAATTGACCCATATATTTTTAAGAATGTATGAAATGTCTATCATAACTGTATAGAAAATTTACTGTTACCAAGTTTGTATAAAAGTATATAAGAAGCAACTACAAAAAGTACAAGCTAGTTTCGTGGATCAAGCAAAATAGTGAGGAGATATCAACATGCATCAAATTTCATGAACGAAGAGGTTGAAGCCTACCAAAATTTCAGACGAACTTGAAAAGAAAAAGAATTAAATAGACAACAGAAAAAAAGGTTAAATGGGGTTACCTCTTGGGGGAGATAACATGACTCCCCCCTATTTTTCTCATTTTTTTTCATTTTTTAGAAATTAAATTGTGAAAATTCATCACTATATCCCTACATTATGTCATTCAAGTTTAGTGTAAAATCGAGACTCCAACAGCCTTCATTTAGACGAGATCGATTTCAACAATTCTTCGACCAATAAATAATGATTGTATGGATGGAGGTTGTAGATTGCATCATTAATAGTCGAAAATTGTTGTATATGAGGCGAAAAATGATTCAACAAAATCACAATCTTTGAATGTTGTGGAGTATTTTTACCCGGCAAGTCTACCAAGGTTGAATGCAGGGACACGAGCCTCTTTAATATACTTATCAAATTTTGTCTATTAATGTGTAATTATATTCTTATTTTTAGGCCTTCATGCATATGCACAACAAAATGCAGATTAAAAAATGCAATTATATGATGCATGTAATTTTTATGGATTTTCATATGTAATGGATAGATATATAATGCATGATGTGATGCATGAAAATACAAGATACAATTAAACCATTCAAACATGAGCACATGTTATGAATTAAAATCAGAGTCAAATTGAGCATTAAGATCAAGATTAAGCAACTATTAATGGCAAACATCTAAAAAGCAAACGACACTATTAATCAATTAAAAATTCATTCCTTTAATTAGGTATCCAATCAGTGATTGAAGTATGCCATAAAATAGATGATGAAACAAGCTTCAAAATGACACTGAAATCATGCAATTTGGATCTACGATGCTCAAGTTATGAAAGAAACAATGCATGGGCATAAATGTGATAAAAATGTGATGAAAATAAAGATAAATATTGCAAAAAGGTCCCTAGAGGGACCTAATTGCAAATAACAAAACTTGAAGGAGTCCCTCTGTAATTTTTCTAGAAGCATGGGGATATATTTGTAAATCTTGCAAACCGACAGGGGCCTCCATGTAATTTTCCCCAAACGCACACGTAAGGCATGTATCTAGGGGCTTATTTGCAATTATTTATAAGGTTGAGGGTATCTGTGCAAATAACTCCTGCCTCTCACGTGAAACGCACGCGAGGTGAGGTAGGCGGATTAGGTTCGGGAATGGCATGGCAAGACCTGGTTCTTCGTGAGCAGTCGGCTTGGTATACGAGCTTGCAGGTCCGAAGATGGTGACATGGTATGACCTGGGTCGTTGGATGGCCGTTAAGAGGTGCCATCCAACGACGCTTGTGCTTCTCCTCCATCGGGGGAGAGGCATCTAAATAAAACTCCGGCAAGCTCTCCAGAGCTTCGTCGAGCTCCCCATGTTCGTCGAAGGTCTGTGAACCTCGGTGATGACCTGGCGGATGTTGGCGGAGGTCGGAGAAACTTCCAGGATAGCTTTATGGGGATGCCATCAGAGCATTGTCGAAGACGAGTCTGGAGATCGACGATGAAGCTTGGACTCTGATCATTGATGGTGCATGTAGTTGTTAGCTTAGACAAAGCATGTGCGAATGTGATGTGAGTGCAATGGAGTCAGGTAGGGTTGGCCAGAGTGAGGGACCTAGGTTCTTTTCCTACGACGAAGCAGAGGAGAAGGTGGCGGAGGGTGGTAGGGGTCATGGAGAAGGGAAGGTGATCGCGGAGGGTGGCATAAAGGCGAGGTTGGTGTGGTGGATCTCGTCGGATGCTCGATTGATGGCGAGGTTGGGTGTATGTGTCGGATTAAATGGAAGAAATTGAAGGATACGTGAGGTAGCAGAGTACCTCGTCGGAAGGGTAGCTTGGTAGAGGAGGTGGCCTGGGTTGGGCCTTGAAGGAATCTCGAGGTCGTCGCACATCGAGGTCGGCCAACCTTGGAGGTCCACGACACACGAAGGCGGTGCTTACATGGTCGGAAGACCATGGATCACACCGAGAGCATGGGACGTCTTTGCCATGGCCTCTGGCCTCCACTGTCACCGGAGAGACGAGGCAAGTTGGTCTTAAGCCCCTTAGATGGTTGATGGTGGTAGCTGAGGACGGAGGAGGTGGTTTTATAGGCAGAGAGGGGGGGGGGGTTTCAGGTGATGGGGGTGTGATTTTGAACGGGTGTATTGAAGGTTGGGAGTGATGGTGGAAGCGTTGCTGAGGTGTGATAGACATAAATTATCGTAGGTCTAAAAGTATGTCTCACACAAGGCGGAGACAACTGAGGTCGCTGCGGTGACCCACAATAAAATGTATTTAATCAACAATTAACCCACACTACAGATCAACAATTAGAAATAAATGTGGAGTTAAAATTTATTTTTAACTCTGCACAAAATGTATAGCAAGCAAGTATGCAGAGAGTTCGAACATAGGGAGCAAACAGGGTAGAAGCACAAAAGTGTGTGAATGAAAGTGTGTGGTGCCTACACTAAGCAAGCAAGCAAAGTTTTTTTGTGGGTTTTTAATTTTAATTAATTAATTTTTTTATTTTTAATTTTTAATTTCGTATTTTGATTTTTAATTTTCTGATTTTTATAATTTTATATATTATATTTTTTCTTTTTATAATATTGGAATTTAAAGACAATGTAATAAAAGACAACATAAAGTATTTATAAAAATGCGCAAAAATAACCAAAAATTCAGAAATAAAATATTTTTTATATTTTTAGTATTTTTTACTATTTTTATGATTTTTGGGTATTTTTCAAACTATTTTTTATATTTTTAAATAGCAAAACAAGTCAAAATAGTGACAAAGCTACTGGCTGGAGGTAAAATGAGAGTTAAAAATAGCAAATAGCACAAAATATTTTCAAACTATTTTTCAAATAAAGCTAATCAAATATGGAGTAAACAGGAACTGAGTTTGTAATTTTTGGAGTTTTCTATGATTTTATATATATTTTTTTGAAGTTTTATGTATTTTTGAATTTTTAAGGTTTTTCTTTTGCAATTTTTAGTGATTTTTGGACTGAGACTAAAAGAGGTTAGAATAGACAGTAGGGAATTTTTTGGAATTTTTAAAGGTCTTTTAATATTTTTTTGCCATTTTCTAAGCTAGACAATGCTGAAATAGAGAGTTTTTGATTTTTAATAAATATGAAAATGAACGAAAATCAAAAACTAAAAATATAGCGTTAAAGAACAAGCACACAATAGCTTAACCCTATTTTTGTGGGATTTTTGGAGGCAAAATGATAATTTAAATAATTACAACAAGCATCCAAACATTAATCAGGCTTGGCAGGGGTATATATGCAATTTCTCAAACATCCAGGGGCTTACAGGCAAAATTTTCACAAAATTTATACTAAATAAAACAGTTCCTGGACTGAACGTTAAATGCTAAAACCCGCGAGGGCCTCGCCGCAAAATACCCACGCGCACGTGCTCACGCACGTGCGCTTGGCTGGCAAGGGCAGAAATATAAATACGAATAAGTGTGAGGGTTTTTAACAAATATTACAAAAAAACTAACGGCAACTGAAAGTTTAAGTCCTAATAATTAATACACAAAAATGGCCGGGGCATCTTGCAAAATTACCCAAGCACAGAGGGCGATCGAACGGCGGATGGGCGTCACTTAAGACACGTGTCAGCACGGGAACGGCCGATACCCCTTCGCAATCCAGCGGCTCAGATTAGAAGATCTTTGCGCGATGAACGGCTCCTGAGCGTCCTGATCGGACGGCTGCTGTAGTGTTGGAAGATCAAGGCCTCATCGGACGGCAGGGAGGCGACGAGGAAGAACGGCCGAAGAACACGACCGGGTTGATTTTTTAGCTCCAAAATCTCGTTGCCTCGAGCGGAAGGGACCTGTCTAACAGCCTCCAGAGCTTCCTGGGAGCTTCCCTGATGGGGCGGTGGCTTCAAAAAGGCAGGAGATCCACCGGAGAGCCAGCGCGACGATGAAGATGAAGGATATCGTGAATCCTTAAGCGCATCACGGAAGCGTGTTGATCGCATCATATGCAATCGGAGCAACTAGTCGTACTAGATGCTAGATGCAGCGGAATTTAAAAATTTTTTAACTTAAAGATGAAACCACATGATCACGAGAACACTTCTCGGATCGTTTCATCAAACCACAAAGTACAAGGAATACCTCTTGAAGCGTGGTTGTGATCGCGAGATCCCAAAGTAGAGACCCTCCTATCTTAAGTCCGATCCACGAAGAACGCGCTTGCGGGCACGATGATGAGTCGCGTCCTTCCCGCAATCCTTTGACGAAGATCCAAGCGTCGAGGCGTAGAAAAATTGATCTCCTTCCTAATACACAAAGTGGACGGCCACTTGAATATTAGGGAGACCCCACGAGAATGAGAGAGAGAGAGAGAGTAGAGTTCTTCAACTCAAGAATGTTGTCACTTGGAAAGGCTACCCTAGCCCTCCTTTTATACTAGTTTAGGATCCAATGGATCTCAATCCATGGGACACATGGATCCAAGGGCTATGCTTGGTCCATGCTAAATCAATGGCTATGATTGTTGTTGGTTAAAACCAACAACATTAATTTAAATTAAAAAATGTTGCAACATTATCAACATAATTTAATTTAACATTAACTAATTAAGAGATAATGTGATAAATAAAATGGAGTCAACCAACCTCCCTAAAATTGTGGTGGTCAATTTTGGCTCCTTTTTATTTATCTTATTATTCCTTAATTAATTTTGTATTCACAAAAATATTCACCAAATTAATTCCCAATTAATTTGTGAATATTTCAATCATGCCATTGAATATTATGTGAATCATATTCACAACCCAAACTAGTTAGTAAATTGCATTTCCAATTAATTAATAAATGTGAATCTAATCCACATTATTAATCAACAAATGCTATTCAAATAAATTCTCTCTCTTATATATGTATATTATAAATCATATTTATAATACACATATATCATGGATAGTGTTATCCACATTCTCTTAATCCTTGATAATTAAATCCCATTTAATTATCTTAGATAATCATTTTCACAATATGAATTATATTCATATCAAGCTTGATAATTAAATCTTATTTAATCATCAAGTCCTTGCTTGGATATTTCATCAAAAGAATTATTCTTGAACCCTTTCATGAATAATGTGCTTTCTCCGCGGATACTTGGAGATAAGGACAGGGCGATTGTATTATTCCACGTATAGTGACTTGGATGTTGAGATCTCATCTCAAATCCAGATCTTACGGACCTCTCACAGATGCTTGATTAAATCAAGGCCGCAAATCCAATCTTCTCATTGAATCTGAATCCCATTCAGATCAATGTCCAATACTTGGACTAAGATCGGATTGCTTCTCTATTGAAAGGAGTCACTAAAATCCAGACCTGTTTCATCACTCCCTCGGAATGGAAGCGTCATGGATATACAATCGTTTATGATCACATCACCCTTCAGGTATTCTCAATACCTGTACATCCTGCATACTGGAAGACCCATGGTCAACCCGAAGATCAAGATCAATTTTACATTGTCTTCTTCAGGGTTTGATCACTAAGTTTCTCATTTGATCATTGGGATTTAGTATCGATCATATACTTTCCAAAAGCATATATCATACCTAGGTCTTGATCATATACTTTCCAAAAGTATATATCAAACCTACAAATTCAGTCAAGCTTCCAAAGCGAGACGACCGTGCACGGAATTTGATTCTTCCCAATATCTCATGAGTGAGCTCATGTCTTCCGGTTCAGTAGTGAACCTGTATGATCCCTTTGAGAGATCGTATTACTCATATGCCCTTATATGCACACCAACGCGCCGGTGTATAGACCTTGGTTAGGTCATCAACCTATTGGTCTGTCAAATGTACATACTCAGACATATAGCAATACATCTGTCTCCGGTCAAAGGATGCGTGCCTATGCTGTGACAGCATTCAACATAGGACTTCGGTTATCTCGATCTCGTTAAGTCAACTCTTTGACCTAACTAATCTGACACCTCCGAATCTCTATTCCTATGCAGAGGACCTGCATCAAGAGGTCGGTCAGATATCAGCCTATGTGAGAAAGGATTGCCATCTCCTACTCAGGCTGGAGATCACATCTTAATAATCATTTGACGGTGCTTGATGAGTCCTCAATCTAACCCTTTAGATATTCATCCAAGCACCAGCCTCTATGATTCAATAAGTGAATCAACAGCTGTATGATCATTAAGATTAACCCTAATTGTACAGAGGGACCTATTATGCAAATTATTTATTCTTTATTTCAGATCAGGGAATGATATTCGCAATAACATTTATTGCATAATGGCTCGCCGTGGGCTCACATGCCCAACAATCTCCCACTAGCCCAAAGAGCCAAATGGGCTAATCATTTAAACCCGCACTCATGTGACAATCATAGGCTATTTAGAAATAGCTAGGTAAGCTGATCAGTCACTCTGTTCCCAAAAGACTATGCCAAGTCCTTTTACGGTACTTGCATATCCCTAGGTAACAGTGCTCGCATCCAATGCGAATGTTGCATCTAATGCAACTAATACTCAATTTAGTCAAAGCAGTTATAGTGTCTTTGACACTATTGCTTAATAACTATTATAACCAGTATTTCCATAATCCTTATCAGAATACCCTTATTCCGGGAGATTACTATCTCTCAAGGTATCCACAGTTAAGACCTTTTAGATCTCTATCTATAAAGTCTTAAGCTTTTGAAGATAAGACTTAGAGATCACTATCTCTATATCCTTGTCATCTTTGAAGATATTGTTATTACTGCAATCAAGTGTTTTTTTTTCTCCATAGTAGGATTAGTAACAATTTACTACTCCCACTGCATGGCAGATATCTGGCTTTTGTACACATCTAGCATACACTTAGCTTCTCGTAACTGATGCACATGTGCAAGCAGTTCTAGCATTCACTTCCTCAACTCTTTGAGGTGCTATCCCTTCAGATAGGTCAGTACCAAATCTCAAGGGAAGGAAGCATTTCTTGGAATTTCCAATAATGGAATATGTCCAAGGTGTACTACAAATGTGACAGTCCCAATACCCTCTTTTCTTTGCTTCTGAACAACTTCAGAACTAAGATCTAAGAGGTATTCTTGAGATCATATCTCAAGGTATGGAACAGCCAGTCTATAAAACACTTATTATCATCCTTATATCATTCCAAATGATTAGGATATTATCTACATTTAGCACGATGAACACAATGGCACTCCCACTAAGCTTCACATGGTACATCAAGATTCTATTTGAAATCATAACATTTATAATTTCATCAAATCTTATGTTCCAACTTCAAGAAGCTTATTTGAGTCCACAGATGGATTTATTTAGCTTTCACACCTTACTTTCCCCAAACATGAAGCTCTGGGGCAACTTCATGTGAATATCCTCAGAGAGGTATTCTTAGAGGAATGCAATCTTGACTTACATCTTGAAGATGCAATAGTCAAGTTGTGTAGCTAAGGTTAGCAACATTCTGATGATTTTAAGTATGGTCACCGAAGAGCAAGTCTCATTGCAAGCAATGTCTTCTCTTCCGATGTGTAGCTCATGGCTACGAACCGTGCTTTGAAGGTCTCTACCTTCTCATCAGGTTCCCTCTTCTCTTGAAGTTCCATTTACACCTTTATGGGTCTTGCCCATATAGGTGGATCCTCGAGGGTCCATATACAACACTTGTATATGAAGTCTACTTTAGACTTTATTGCTAATATCCATCTTTCCATGTCATGATCCTTAGGAGCTTCATCACATGAACTCCGATCATTGTCAGACTTGGCTGACACATGGAATACATCCTCAAACTCATTTGAAGAGGTATTAATGTTTCATCTTTAATTGTCCTTTTAGTTTCCGATTTCAGGAGTCTCATTATCTTCTCAAGATTAAATGAGTTCCTTTACTTCATTTTCATCTTGATTCTCAAGATTATCAATCCTCCAAGAATCACATTCTCAGAGATGAGATCTTTTAAGAATCTCAAGGTCATAAAGTAGGTATCCAATACCATACTTTATTTTTCCTAATGAAGTAGCACTCACAAGTGCTAGATTCCAGCTTACATGCATGGAACCTCATTAAGGATATATATTGTAGTCTCTACTACACATATATACTTGGAAACTAAGGGATAATTATGCTAAAATTCATCATTGATCAAATCATGTCACACATGATCCAATTGTATCTCCCTATAACTCTACTGAGTTCAGGTTTATCAGGATGAGTGAGATAGAAATGATATTCATATCTCCATAAGGTATTCTTTGAATTTTTTTATCTAATAGGTACTTGCTACCTTGTTTAGATAAAATTCATTTAATCTTCCTTCAAACTTTGGTTCTAAACCGAAATTGTGAAATCTTTGAACATTTCAAAGGTTTCTCAGGTGAAAAGAAGAAATCTCATATCATACATAATCATCAATAGATATCACATATCCATAATGTTTACTATGATATAGATGATCTACATACATCAATATGTATGAGACCTTGAATACCTCGGCATCTAACACCATTCTCTGAGAAGGGTGTATTGGACATTCTTACTTTGAATACAATATTCACAAGTATGTAAGATTTGAAATTTTAGACATTCTAAAGTTTCATATCTTACTAGTCTATTGATCAAATCAATAGACAAATATCCAAGGCTTGATGCCAGATCATTGTCAAATGATCTTCATCCTCCTATTGATCTTATAAGGTTTGATTTTCAGTATTAGAAATCTTAATGAACCATTCATTAATATTCTAATTTTGTGGAGTCCACTAGATGTTAGATTACTATCTGAAATATTTCCATCATAACTCTTTATGATAGTTCTATCTCAGAATTCATGTTTATTTCCAACATTTAGAAACAAACAATGAGTGTACTCTACTATCTAGGTCATAGAGACATTCTCCAAGACTAAGGGCTCTCCCACTGAGAATATGAAGTCCATCTATCCAATAGAGATTGTCGCAACAATTGCACCAATATCCATGTAGATGACTATTAAACCTTAAGATCAAATTTCTAATCTTCTAATATATACATGCAACCAATTGCAAATGTTATTAGAAGATTGGGATACAATTGTCAGACTTTATCTTATGAAATAAGAAAGTCAGAGTCAATGATTATATGTAGATTATTCCGATGCTCTATCTGAGTCCTTCACTAAGGATTTTAGACAGATTTGATAGTCATACTATCAACACATCAACATATTGCAGTATTGGCATTCATCCAACTCTTTGGATGTCATATGGAAGTCACAGAAGTAGGTCAACTCTTTGACTTTCCTTCTTACTCGGGTCCGACCCATGCTTCCACTGTGCTCTCTTCATCAATAAACAACCATTGTTCAAGACAAAGAATCTCTTATGTTAAATTCAAAAGAATTCAATGTAAGAGCATTTCAACATTTATACATGCTTCATTAAATTCATACAATATGAATATTATGAAGCTTCATGAATGACTAGAGTATAGATAATAGAATGATGACACTCATCATATCTACATACATCTTAACTCTTAGAGACTTAGGTTCAGGTAGGTATTCAAACATTTTGAATACATCATCTCTTTCGAGCTACCATTCTGCATAATGCAGAGAACCATGTTATTCATGAATAAATGTTTAGAGCACATATGTATGCCAAAATATCTTCTTTTATTTTATAAGGATTATTCGACAATTACGATCACCATCGACATGTCACTTCCAAAGTACACTCGATGAAGGATCAAGACTATAGAGACATACAAACCCTAAGGCGATGTCTTATTGTCTTATTTAATTGTCAGTCCTCATTATCTTGAGGAAACTTGTACATTGTAACCACATACAATATGTGTCCAATTGCAAGTACAATATCTGGATCAAGAGTCAATCCATGATATTTTACTGGTTATTATTGAGTATAACATTGAGTGGGTTTAATGAAGGATTATCTGAAATAAGAAATTTGCATAAGGGTATATATATATTATATATATATGTTTTACTTTGATTTAGGAATTTTTATATCAAAGTTGTCTTGTCTTGTCAACACTGAAAGTTCATTCCCTTAATTACTTTCAATGTAAGAGATATTCTTACCATTATATCTCTAGCAAGATCTGGGATCTCCTTTCCTATCTTTGTCGCATCCCAATAATATGAGAACTTACGACTCCAATAAAAAGAAGCGGGAACTCATTTCGCCTTGCAAGTCCAACTTGCATTCCCAATTCGGTCTTTAACACCCGGGCCCACCACCCCTAAGATGATGTTGACCCGTTGCTAATTGAACCAACCGTCAACAGGATTAGAACTCGCTATGCGCAATCCAATATCGCCCCAATAATATGAGGACTCGATATTGGGGTCACTACGCATACGGCCTTACTCTTTCGAGAAGCAAAGAGCCCGATCCAGATGCGCTTGCATATAGGATCTGTCACTTCGGACAGGCGTCTCCTACATACAATCCCTGGCGACGGAACCCTTCGCCTTGACGGGAGACCATGGATGTCACTTATGTGATCCTCCACCTCATATTCAAATTGTAATTAATTATCGTGAATTATATTCACATAATTAATTCTTCCAAGAGAAATACACATCTATTCATAATAGAGTGTTTATTGGACATAATTAATTTAATCACATTAAATTAATCATCAATCCAAACATTAATCAACAAACATGTCTTTTACTTGAATAGTAGGTATATACTCAAAGTACGTATTATTCGAATTTTAATAATTAGAAAAATAGACATTGTCTGTCTCCGGTATTATACAGTCCCTACCCGCTGTCATGGCCAGTACCGACGAGAGTGGGACGGACCACATACGTTGCAACCCGCTACCCCAATGCTCTCCGACTAGGCACCACATCCGCCTCGGGAAAGGATAATACCAGATAGACCATCATGTACTTTGAGATGTTCATCGGTTTTTCAACCGAAATTATACCATATAATATACATCAAAACATTTTTGATTATAAGGAGATTTGCTAGACAAATCCCCAATCCTATTCAAGCAAAAGGGTTTTTCATGTAAAAGTTGTCCTACAACAATTGTAGGATAAACTATGGTTTTCATGAAAGCAATGTTTGTTGATGAACCAATGATCAAGATCTAATATCTTATCATTGTGGTTTAGGCAAATGTCATTCAATGAAATAATTATTTCTTTAAATATTTCACAAATATTTATCACTAATTATTCCAGAAAATTAACAATTAATTTTCATCATGATAATTGAATGACATATCACTAGGTTCAAGATCAAAATTCTTAATTTCCAGCAGTGACCCCCAATCACTAAAATTAACTTATCTTGATCAATTTAAATCTAAAAAATGCAAACTCAGTTTCCAAAGATTGCCTATTTGATTTATTAAAGAACTCAAGTGATAATTCACGCATTTCAAGGCGAATTAAAACCGTAATCATCTCATTAATTACGTTCAAATCCGCAGTTCCCGCAACAGTGAATATAGTCATATTCAAAAAGCCATATCTTGAGCAAATAAAGTCCAAATTTAGTAAACTCAAGTCCTATGGTTTCCTTTTTTAATGGGGAACAAAATCCAATTGAAAATTTCGTGTTTAAACATTTTAAACAGTACCGAAAAAATTCAATTAGACAGAGGTGCGAAAATTGAAATGCAGTAAAAATTTCGCAACCCTTTCAAGAACCAAATCGTCTAAGGTCTATGGATCATATCCAAACCTTTATTGAACCTGGCTCTGATACCACTTGAAGGATATCGTGAATCCTTAAGCGCATCACGGAAGCGTGTTGATCGCATCATATGCAATCGGAGCAACTAGTCGTACTAGATGCTAGATGCAGCGGAATTTAAAAATTTTTTAACTTAAAGATGAAACCACATGATCACGAGAACATTTCTCGGATCGTTTCATCAAACCACAAAGTACAAGGAATACCTCTTGAAGCGTGGTTGTGATCGCGAGATCCCAAAGTAGAGACCCTCCTATCTTAAGTCCGATCCACGAAGAACGCGCTTGCGGGCACGATGATGAGTCGCGTCCTTCCCGCAATCCTTTGACGAAGATCCAAGCGTCGAGGCGTAGAAAAATTGATCTCCTTCCTAATACACAAAGTGGACGGCCACTTGAATATTAGGGAGACCCCACGAGAATGAGAGAGAGAGAGAGTAGAGTTCTTCAACTCAAGAATGTTGTCACTTGGAAAGGCTACCCTAGCCCTCCTTTTATACTAGTTTAGGATCCAATGGATCTCAATCCATGGGACACATGGATCCAAGGGCTATGCTTGGTCCATGCTAAATCAATGGCTATGATTGTTGTTGGTTAAAACCAACAACATTAATTTAAATTAAAAAATGTTGCAACATTATCAACATAATTTAATTTAACATTAACTAATTAAGAGATAATGTGATAAATAAAATGGAGTCAACCAACCTCCCTAAAATTGTGGTGGTCAATTTTGGCTCCTTTTTATTTATCTTATTATTCCTTAATTAATTTTGTATTCACAAAAATATTCACCAAATTAATTCCCAATTAATTTGTGAATATTTCAATCATGCCATTGAATATTATGTGAATCATATTCACAACCCAAACTAGTTAGTAAATTGCATTTCCAATTAATTAATAAATGTGAATCTAATCCACATTATTAATCAACAAATGCTATTCACATAAATTCTCTCTCTTATATATGTATATTATAAATCATATTTATAATACACATATATCATGGATAGTGTTATCCACATTCTCTTAATCCTTGATAATTAAATCCCATTTAATTATCTTAGATAATCATTTTCACAATATGAATTATATTCATATCAAGCTTGATAATTAAATCTTATTTAATCATCAAGTCCTTGCTTGGATATTTCATCAAAAGAATTATTCTTGAACCCTTTCATGAATAATGTGCTTTCTCCGCGGATACTTGGAGATAAGGACAGGGCGATTGTATTATTCCACGTATAGTGACTTGGATGTTGAGATCTCATCTCAAATCCAGATCTTACGGACCTCTCACAGATGCTTGATTAAATCAAGGCCGCAAATCCAATCTTCTCATTGAATCTGAATCCCATTCAGATCAATGTCCAATACTTGGACTAAGATCGGATTGCTTCTCTATTGAAAGGAGTCACTAAAATCCAGACCTGTTTCATCACTCCCTCGGAATGGAAGCGTCATGGATATACAATCGTTTATGATCACATCACCCTTCAGGTATTCCCAATACCTGTACATCCTGCATACTGGAAGACCCATGGTCAACCCGAAGATCAAGATCAATTTTACATTGTCTTCTTCAGGGTTTGATCACTAAGTTTCTCATTTGATCATTGGGATTTAGTATCGATCATATACTTTCCAAAAGCATATATCATACCTAGGTCTTGATCATATACTTTCCAAAAGTATATATCAAACCTACAAATTCAGTCAAGCTTCCAAAGCGAGACGACCGTGCACGGAATTTGATTCTTCCCAATATCTCATGAGTGAGCTCATGTCTTCCGGTTCAGTAGTGAACCTGTATGATCCCTTTGAGAGATCGTATTACTCATATGCCCTTATATGCACACCAACGCGCCGGTGTATAGACCTTGGTTAGGTCATCAACCTATTGGTCTGTCAAATGTACATACTCAGACATATAGCAATACATCTGTCTCCGGTCAGAGGATGCGTGCCTATGCTGTGACAGCATTCAACATAGGACTTCGGTTATCTCGATCTCGTTAAGTCAACTCTTTGACCTAACTAATCTGACACCTCCGAATCTCTATTCCTATGCAGAGGACCTGCATCAAGAGGTCGGTCAGATATCAGCCTATGTGAGAAAGGATTGCCATCTCCTACTCAGGCTGGAGATCACATCTTAATAATCATTTGACGGTGCTTGATGAGTCCTCAATCTAACCCTTTAGATATTCATCCAAGCACCAGCCTCTATGATTCAATAAGTGAATCAACAGCTGTATAATCATTAAGATAGCCATGGTACATAACCCTAATTGTACAGAGGGACCTATTATGCAAATTATTTATTCTTTATTTCAG
The DNA here is from genome assembly GCA_037367405.1 of Ottelia alismoides. NCBI lineage: Eukaryota > Viridiplantae > Streptophyta > Magnoliopsida > Alismatales > Hydrocharitaceae > Ottelia > Ottelia alismoides. Next base: position 384,154 of record JAZKJV010003645.1, on the reverse strand, counting down.
ATCAGGGAATGATATTCGCAATAACATTTATTGCATAATGGCTCGCCGTGGGCTCACATGTCCAACAGAAGATGGGGACGAACTCCAGGAAGTCTGACGTGCTTCAAAAACGAACCCAGGTGGGGTTCTATCTATCCTGGAACCTGCAAGGGAAGCGCAAACACGACAGTAGAGGGTCCCAGGGTCCTAGCGTGTGAATGCGGGATTGGTGAGGCGAAAAATGGAGCTCGCCGGAGCTTGCTCCGGCGAGGGGGTTGATGGCGGCGTGTTGTCGATCAAATCAATGACGAAAAGCACGAAATTGAACCTAATAATAACAGCTAACTATACTACTAAAAATAAAAGAAAACACGACCTCAAGGGCTGTAGACCCGAGGTTTAAACCTCGACGGCCGAGTGGCCGGAGGTGGCTTGGAACACGCCGCCGGGCTAGTGAATCACCTCGACAAGGTGGAGGATCTTCCCTCTGTCACAGGGGACCCAGCGATGCGCCCTCGGAGGGTTTTGGCTCAGGCAAAAATGGTTCAAGGAGAGGAGGAAGATGAGGGGCCCTTTTGAGATGTGGTGGAGAGGCGATCTTCGAGGCGCGATCACGGGTGCGCCACGAAGATCTGGGTAGATCTATTAGGTCGGCGGGGATCTAGGATGTACAGTGAACAACTTTCATGAAGGAAGCAACTTCCCTCGAGCAACGCAATTGCGGCGAAAAAATCGAGAAACATGGGTCACGGGCACTCTGACATGAGGCACAGGGCTAGGACCAGGGAGTTGACTGGCGGGTCAACTCCCCGAGTCACCTGGTTGGTCCACGTGGACCAACCAGGAAAATCCCTGGAAAAAAATATTTCTAAAATCGATTAAAAATAGTAAACGATGTTATTTTAATTAGGTGATAAAATGAAAAGTGTTTATAATTCTATCTAGTATTTTATTCCGATTTTTAATTATTTTTATGAGTTATATTTTTATAAGTTTACTTTTTAGCCCTATATAGGTATATTACTTATGTATTTTAGTATTTTATTTTTATTTTGTGTATTTTACTTTTATTATTTTTATTTCTTATTTTATAAAATCATAAAATACTTTTGTACACATAAATATATTTTTATTTTATTTTTCTGATGTATTTTGTACATTTAATACAATAAAAGAATATATTATATAGGTATACATATAGGTTTAATACCTGTATGATCTATATATGTTTATTTTTATTTTGAGTTTTCTTTAGGTTTTTATTCCGGTTTTAATGTACATAATTGTTACAAGGAATATTTACATAATTATAAAAATATAAAAATACAAAAATAATGAATAAATAATAAATTGAATATTTTATTCAGTACAAGTATACAATGGGGGTCCAAAACTCAACTTTCAAACCGCAGCTCCGCCAAATGCGAAACCACCACCATTAAATAGCTTATTTTATTCTATATACAATTAAAGGTGAGTATGCTGCATTTGGAGTTATCAGTTGTGAGATACGGGTATGGGAAGTTGGGATTCTGGATTTTTATTCAGACCATAACTTTTTATCTGTACATTATTTTTCAGTGAAATCAATTTTGTATTTTTCTTTATTTAATTATCTACAACTTTTATGTACAAAGTTTTTTATTTGATGTATAAAAAGTGGAACCAAAAATAGGTCCCAAAATGAATAAAGAATGAATTAAATAATATAGGTATTTGACCCTTATCTTTCCCTACTTTATTCCTTGTCGACCTATTCATCAAGATGCCTAGGTCTCGGGGGTTTCGGGTCATAAAATATTTACAATATTTTATTCTTTTTCTTTTCTTTTATTTATTCTATAATTTTGGCTTTAATTACAGTATTTTATACACTATTTAGATGCACATGCATGAATGCTAAGATGATGGAATTAATGCTATTTACAGGCATTTGCTAGGATTTTAGGTGCCAAAATGATAGAATAAAGATGATGAAATGTGGATTCATCATCCCCCTATACTTTACCTTTGCTAGTCCCTAGCAAACACTTATGCAATAAGTGCAAAAGAAAAAGAAAGAAAAGAAAAAGAAGAACTTGGATTTTATTTGATTATCAAACTTGTCTTCACAAAATCAAAGTTTGGAGCTTAAGTCGGACCTTTGGAGTTTTAGTGCGGGCGGAACCTTAGTGAGAACCGTGTTTGAAATTCAACAGTCCTTGAGAATCCCAAAACTCCGTCCAAGTCTCCTCAATAGCCAGGTCAAAAATACTTCAACTCATACGCAAACTCTTACGACTATGAGTCTGACTCGTACAGTGTAAGTGATATGTAGCTCCCCACCTCAGAAGTAACAAAGAAACAACCTCCCCCACCCTGATAACTCTAATGCCTCGGTCTAGCAACTCTTTCCTCGAAAAGCGGGGTATTCCCTTCTAAGTTCAAGTGCAACCGACTCAAGAAGAGGGGGAATAAGAGGTATAGAATTTTGGGAGCTCAACCAGTGTAGCTAAGTCTCCCGCTGCAAGCTTCATGAGATGTAACATGGATACCATAAGCTTTTGCTTTATTGGACTACATACACTCCGGTGGGGTTATTAAATTTTCAATCCGACCCACCACTTTTTTGGGGTTCTTTTTTTAAGTGCCTCTGCCTAACATATCTACATGGTGCAGCATATATACAAGAAATTTTCCTCTTGAGCCAGTAGACTATCCCTCTTTTGAAGCTTTATTGCAACCCACGGCTTCTGTCTTTAGCCTTCATCACCACTAGACCAAGTTGAGGCGCACTTCCTTCACTAGAAGAACAAGAGAGGTTCCGCCTAGAAGTACTACCCTCATATGCTACCCCAAGCCAAAGGAAACTGCCTCCTGATGAATCTCCATTTCATCACCTTTATTCTATCATTTTGGCCTTAAAAACCCCAGCAAATGCATGTAAAGAGCATCAATTTGTACAAAATAGCATCCATTCTTTATTGTATTTATTGTACATAAAATAAGGTTTTTAATGCCAAAATTATAGAATAAAGGGAAGAAAAGGAAAAGGAATAAAATATTGCAAATATTTTATGACCCTAACCCCGAGACCAAGGCCAGCATGGAATTGGTCGACAAGGAATAAAGTAGGGGGAGATAAGGGCCAATAATAAAATAAATACCTCATTTATTTATTCATTTATGTATGCATTTTTTATACCTATTTTTTATAGAATTATTTAGTCATCAAATAAAGAAACTCTGTACATAAAGGTTGTAGATAATAATGTAAATAAAAATACAAAATTGAGTTTGTGAAAAAAGGATACACAATGTACATTGTATACCCAGAATAAAAAGCCAAAATCTCAACTTCACAGACCCATATCTTGTAAATAAAAACTCCAAATCACCCAAACTCACCTTTGATTGTATATAGCTTTCCATAAACTATTTTATAAAATTGGTTTCATAATTTTTTGGAGTTCATCTGTAGAAGTTAGGTTTTTGACCCTCCTTGTACATAATACCTGATTAAAATATTCATTTTATTCAACATTCATTATTTTTATAAATTAATAGTTTTAGAATCTTGTAAATAATATATATAATACATGTGCATATTAAAATTATAAGAAAACTAAAAATAATTGGTAAGATAAAATAAGCATATGTAATACATAGGCAAAATACCTATGCTACCTATATGTACATAAATAAAAGAGATTTTTATTCTTTTATTCTTTATTCATTTATATTTTTATAACAATGTATATATTCTATATAACTTATTAAAAATACAAATCCAAAATAAAAACAAATAAAATTCATTAAATAAATAAAATGTATATAATATATAGGTAAAATACCTATAAGTATACCTACATATACATAAACACATTTATTTAAAAATGTAAATGAACACATAAAAATTAAATAAAAATATATTTATACTCAAAAAAAACTTATGAATTTATAAAATAAACACAATAAGACAATAAAATAAAATAAACAAATTAAAAATAGAATACACAAGAATACATGTAAATACATACATATACTCATTATTAAAATAAATACATAATAAAATAATTCAAAAAAATAAATAAAAATCATATTAAAATACTACATAAAATAATAAATTTTTTTTATTTTATACTCGAAAATTAATAAAATCACTTAATATTTTAAATAAATTTTTCTTCAATAAAACCACTGTTTTGTCTTGTAGCGGGCTGACGTGGACCAATCAGGTCCCTCTGCGCGTTGACCCCAGTCAACTTGACCTCCAGCCGCTTGACTTGACGTGAACTATCTTTTCCCCGATATTCTTGCATTTTTCCCGCTCGATACAGTAATCAATCGACAACAATCACTTCACGAGATTTACTCCCCCTTCATCCATGATCCCCGCCGATCATTTAGATCCTTTGTACATAGCTCGTATCGCCGGCTACGGCCCGGTCAATAAGGGTGCCCAGTTCGTTTATAAATAAGGAACCTCTTCCTCCTCCGCAAAATTTGGTCAGCTTTCAGCCAATCCCTTCCCTGCATTCGGTCCCGGCGATGTTCCTTGTGACAGGAGGAGCTCGCCAGCACCTTGAATCGATCGAAGAGGCGGAGGTTGCACCCACGGCGGCGCTCCGGCAGCCGCCCTGCTCCCTGGAGTCCCTTCAGGTATAAGAGTTGCGCCTTTATATTTTTTAGGTAGATTTTCATATCAGCATTTTATTCCTGTCATTTATTTTGCATTTAGATTCGTAGATTAGCTTAGTGTAATTAATGCGAAGTTCGCCGGAGCTCCGCTCCGGCGACTTCTCCACCCTGTGCCCGACCGTTTTCCGACGCCATTTCGCCTCCATTTCCTTCCCTACCACATTCTCCATCGTTCCATCACCTTGTCCAACCGGATTCCTCTCTGGATCCGCGAATCGAAGCTCCTCCACCGCCTTCCGTCGGAGCTTCTCCGCCCACCATCATCCGCTTGCTTTCAGCTTCAAACCCCGGGTCGAGGGTGACGCCCTCGAGCCCCTCTACCTTCCTGTGCAGGTTAGGTGCGCCAAAGAGCACCAGGAGTCGATTCGCACGCGGGCGGAGGTACCTGGAGCTACGTTTCTTCACCGAGCTCGTGGCGCCGCTCCAGGGCACCTCTGGCCGACCTACCACCTCCAGCAGATCAACCAACCTCCCAGGAAAGCTTTTGGGACCTTCAGGTGCGGTGAAGACCGGCGAGGGAGCGAGATCGAGGAGGAAGAAGCTCGCCCCGGCAAGCTTTCTTCCCTGTTCTTGCACGTGTGCTCCCAGCCGTTGGATGAAGACGAAGGCCCAGTTCGATTGCCAGCCGTCCGATGAAGCGACACTACGACCGTCAGATCACGCGAGTGATCTAATCCTCACCGCTCATCGGCAAAGCGTCATCGGCGCACGTGGAGGCGCCACGTGGATTAGTGGATGAAGATCAGCCGTCAGATGAAGCGCCTCTTTGGGGGTAATTTTCACTTGTACCCCCTCCTTTTTGTATATTTAATGTTTAATACTGTAAATAAAAAAGCACGTTGTCAATAATGTGGAAATTTTACATGTGACCCCCTGTATTGTTTTCATATTACATCTGGGTCCAGTCCACGTCACCTCACGTGTCGTCCCACGTGAGGTGGTAAAATTGCACAAGTCCCCCTGTATGTTTGCGTATTTATTTTTAGTCCATAAAATAAAATTCCCAGTGTATTATTTTTGTGAAAAATTGCAACCAGGACCCTATATTTTCGGAAATTGCGTTTTGGTCCCTGTGGGTGCGGATCACGTGTAGTCCCACGTGATGGTCAATTTGCAAGGGGGCCCTTGCGGGTTTGTTGATTTGATTTTAATCCTTAAAATTGCAGAATACGTTATAATCTTCTGGTATTTTTGCACAGCTTCCCCTTAGATTTTTTTTATTTGCAAAAATACCCCTGCCAGGCTGTTTTAGTATTGTATCTTTTATCTATTTATTAAAAATACCCATTGTGCTTCTAAAAATCCAGGAAAATTAGGATAGATGCTCTATGTGATGCTCTTACACGCCCATATTTTATTTCACATTTTTGGCATATTTTCCTAATTATTAAATATAAAAAGAAGCCATTTTTCTATTGTTTCAATTAGAAAATACAAAAAAATATAAAATGCTTTTGAAAAATTACAAAAAATTATATATGGTATATTTATATCTATATTGAGTCCAGAAAATGAAAAACCCTAAAAATGGAAATAGAAAAACATAAAAATTTCAAGAAGCTCCAAAATCCTAAAAAATAGAAAAACCCTTAAAAATCAAAAAAATATATTAATCTCTTCTGTAATTATCTATATATTATTATTAATGTATTAAAATTAATTTGGGTAATTTTGGAGTTTAATTTATATTTTTAAAACCCAAATTATATTCAGTTATTTAATTAGTCCTATATTAGGGACATTTTTGAAGTTAAAAATATATAAAAATTAGAAATACTTCAGAAAAATAACAAAAAAATCAGAAAAATACAAAAAGCCTAAAAAAATTTTATCTTAAACTTAATATAGTGAGTATGTATACATATGTCTATATAACCTTATACTACTCCTCTCCGTCTCTTCTTACATATATATCTCTCTTTATATCTATGTGTATACATATCTATATTATATAATTAACAATATAAAAAGAAAATAAATATAAAATATAAAAACAAAGTAAAAATTACTAAAACAAAAATAAAAAAATATATAAAATTAAAACCCACAAAAACAATAAAATAAATGGACATGAACAATGGATTGAATACATGATACACCACATACATTCCCTTCGCCTCCCAATGTTCGACCTCTACTTGTGCTTACACCTATACACATTTACATGTCGAGTTATAATAAATTTTAACTCCACATTCTTGGATATTCATTGCATATATTTATTGTGGGTTAATTGTTGATTGATTTGGGGATGATTGAGCGGTCACCGCATGGACTGGATGTCTCGCCTTGTGAGATATCTGGACCCTTCATTTTCCCCTTTCATCAAATGGCGCCGTTGCCGGGGGGCAACGGATTCTGTATGATTTTGTGAGCTTATTTGTTCATTTATTCAATTATTTGCCCATGTCCATGATTCAGTTATTGGTTTAGTTTTTATTTCTATTTGATATTATTTGATTGACTGCGCTGACTATTTCTTTCCTTTGTCTTTGATGTGAGGGACCGCCAAGCGAAGGAGGACCTCCTAGGAGGACCTATGCACCCAAGCAAGGTGGAGTTGGCTCTTCTATGCCAAGCCAACAAGAGAGCGCATCAAAGGGAGAAGAAAGAGAATTTTTGAAGATAGTCTCTATTTTTATGCATATTATTCTATTATGTATATTCATGTGAGAGAGTGACACTTAGAATTTTGTAATAATACAGGACTCTCACAGGTACACTCCGACTCCCGAGGTCCATTGCCCGAGGGATTGTTCCCTTGGGGGCCTCGACGGTTTTGACACTTTTTCTTTTCTATTTTTATTTTTATTATTTTGTGTGAATGAGCCCTAGCTTAGGAGTTGCTTGCCGATAGATTAGGTCCAAACACCCTAAATATATTTGCATGTACCTATAGTGCGTTTTGGATATAGTCAAATCTAAACAGTCGGTTCATTTATCTCTTAACCCTTGTGCCGTGAGCGAGCCCCATCAAGCGCTACTCCTGAACTCGAGTGTGTCGAGAAGAGGAGGGGTGAGCCAAGACCGGACTCTTAGGTTAAGGATAAGTGACCGACTTGTGGTGCTTCACGATAATAGCAGTTACTATCTTAGGGCGATTTCTTCGGCTTGCATTTGCATATAGCATAGGTTTCAATTTTGTTATGCATCCCGCATGGAGAGAGCTGGGAAGCACTGTAAGTCTTCTTACTCAGCATGCATCATCGATTTCTGACTTGCATGGCTTTCCCGACCTTCTCCCTCTGTTTTTGCCACTTAGGATGCTTAATGGAAATTGGAACCCCGATAGGCACGTGCATTGAAAATACCAAAAAATAGTGATAACTAAAATAAAAATGGGACTGCTAACTCTATTGACCTAATAATAAAACGTAATGGATTCCTTGTCTTGGGGAGAGCAACCCTCTCATTGTATGAATTTTAAGTGCTCACGTACACGCTAAGGAGTAGAGCCCAAATCCTATCAAGCCTCGTAAGTGTTTGTACAACTTTGTGAATCTCACCTATCTCTAAAACCGAAAAGATAAATGACCGTCACCTGACGGTCTTCACTGTGTCAAGTAGGTGAATTGGGGGTTTTGCCTTGTGTATTGATTGTGACTTGGAGTCCGTTATGTTTCTCATCCTTTATTAGAGTAATCGGTCCCATCGTGTGAGTCATGCATTTTTCATCTTTGAGTCTCTCTACCTCTCTTATACATATACCTTTTCATTTGCATTAAGTCGTGATATTGGCGCTTGAGCTCAATCATTCTTCGCCAAGTCCTTTGTTTCTCTCGACTTCATCACCTTCCTCGTATCCACTGTATCATCCCCATCTTCTCCGGTTCGAGGAGAACCTGCTCTTCGGACAACCATTTTGACGGTGTTCTCGTCCTATGTGGAACACCCAATTTTGTCTATGTTCCGATCCTCTCTCGCCCGCCCTACTCGTTCCCTCTGTATCATTCTTCTATCGCTCGTGATATTGGCACGTAGCCTCAATCAGCTTCTCCACCCCCATTGTGTGCCCTTCTTATCCATCTTCTTCGTGTACCCCGTATCACCTCTCCCTGTTACCCGGAATGCTGTGCATATTGATGAGGCCCGCATCGAGGATTATGTATACAGATTATTTGAGTAAGTCGGGCCAATGATGTTGAGGATGCTGAGATTGATTTGGTGGATTTGACTGTGGATACATGCATACGAGTGTATTAAGGATTTGTGATGATGCATGACCATTAGGTGTGATTCGTTATTGAGGATTTAGATCTCGCACACCGGATTAAGGATATGATGTGTTTCAGTGATTTGAGGATGATATCATGATGTTTCTACTAATCTATCTAAAGGTTTCAACCCGTCTTGATTTGGACTTTGGATGGACTATCTTGATATGTGCCTCATGATGACGGCGCCCCGAACCCCCATGATTTCTCATCTTCCGGATTGACCCATCCTTGATCTCCTGCCACTTAGATCCACCCTGGCACTTAGAGGAGTCCTGGCTATTTGTGGTGCCATCTCAGCCAGATTTGATTGACCTGAGGGACATCTTGTGAATGGCCTGATTATTTGCTCCCTCACCTGATCTTATGCCCTCCTGATTGATGGATTCACAGTATTTCGAGGACCTGAGATTTTATGCCAGCATTCCCGCAATTGTCATTGATATAGCTCGCATTCCTCTCCAAGGACTATCTGCGGGAAAATGCGACAATTTCTAGGACTACAGTTTCATTCACCACTTGGTCGCCATTGTGTTGGGACCCGAAACCGAGTCAGATAATATGCTTGATTGGCCTCCCTCTGTGACTGTGTGCCCGATCTGTCGGCACATGAGGCCAACTGTCAGATTGCTCTCCTTGACGGTCCTTGCAAGGCAGAACTCCTCTTTTCTGTTGATTCCATGCCTGGTTCATAGCTCTCCGAGGGTTATCTGCGAGAGGCTATGACACATTATTGCTATGATGGTCTCTTCTGCTGGTAGATGGTCTGCCGTCTATCGAGACTATATTTTCTGTGGATCCGTCTGATGGGTCCGGCTCCTTCGAGCCATTCTCTCTCCTTGACGACCCTCGCAAGGACGAGATGTACTCTGATTATTCATTGTGTAGTTCATATCACTTCCCGAGGACTATCTGCGGAAGGATGTGACATTTTCTTTACGATCGGCTTCACTCACTTCTCGTGCCTCCATTTGTTGGGGCATGAAGCCGATTCGTCTGATTTGAGTGCTCGGTCTCCCTTTCTTTGTTCCCGATTTGTTGGGGCATGAGACTGACTGGCTCAAACTCCTTTGAGTCCGCTCTCCTTGACGGTCCTCGCAAGGATGAGCTCTTTTCTGATTATTCCTTGCTTAGCTCGTAGCTCTCCGAGGGTTATCTGCGGGAGACTACGACATATGGTAGATCTGATTGGTCTCTTCTGATGGTAGCCGATTTGTCGACCACCGAGACCAATATGTGGGTCCGTCTGATGGACTCGACTCCTTTGAGCCCTTCTCTCTCCTTGACGACCCTCGCAAGGTAGAGACACATTCTGCTTATTCCTTGCCTAGATCGCAGTACTCTCCGAGGACTATCTGCGAGAGATTGCGACACTCTCTTTACGCTCAGTTTCCCCTGCTGACTGTGTCTCCGATCTGCGGAGCACGGAACCGAGTCGTTTGATATATGTGATTTTGGTCCCATCCTGAGTTGCATATCCGATCTGCGGACCATGGGACCCATCTGTTTAGACTCCTTTGAGTTTGCTCGCCTTGACGGACCTCGCAAGGTTGAGCTCCTGATATCTACGATTGCCATGCCTAGCTGGCAGCACGTTCCCCGAGGGTTGTCTACGGGACGCTGCCACATTCTTTAGATTATCCGGTCTCTTATGCTGATAGCCGATATGTCGTCTATCGAGACCATATTTATTGATGATCCGTCTGATGGATCATTGACGCCTTTGCGTCCGCTCGCCGTGACGACCCTCGCAGGCCGAGCCTTCTTCTGATTATTCGATGATTAGTATGTACTACTCTCCGAGGGTTATCTGCGAGAGGGCGCATCATTTTCTAGGTACTCGGATTCACTTCTGGTGTCTCCTGTCTGTTGGAGCACGAAGACGAGTCTTTTGAGTTTTGAACTTGGTCCCCTCTCTGATTGTGTATCCAATCTACGGATCACGGGACCAAGTCTGCTGATTATGGTCTGATTCCTGGCTCCTTTGAGCCTGCTCACCTTGACGACCCTAGCAGGGTTGAGCTATGTCTTGCGGCATTAGGTGTGTGTCCCCTACGATCTTCCGACCCCATGACCACTGAATGCCACGATGTCTCTTGCTCCTTATATTTCCATATCATTCTGAGACTCTGATTGCCCAGAGGAGTCTGTACTGTTCTTTCTTCCTCCCGGTCTTACGGTATCGGCTCTGTTTCCTCATGCTGACCCTATGAGCCGATTGACTGCTTCACGCTACCGGTCTCCGCTTTACTTTCTGATCTATTTGCCACCATTAGCCGACACCCACCTGCCTGCATATCCGGGTGTCTTTTCACCTTCTGACTGCGTCCTTGTTCTCACAGGGAGATGACGACGAGAGCACGATATTCGCCTACCATATACCGTCCTGTACCTCATCAGCTTCACCACTTGTATATATGTGTTTGTATATTCTATTTTCCCGCCTATTATGTGTGCCCTCGATCTATCGCCATATCTTTGTGTCTATACTTAGGACGTACTTTGTCCTAAGTATAGGGGGGTACACACCGCGTTGTTCTTTCGTCGTTCAGTTTCGTCACTCCTGTTGTTGCCTATACTTAGGGATATCTCACCCTAAGTATAGGGGGAGTGATGCATATATTCTCCACTATCTTCTCGTCTATCTGCATATATCTTTCTTTTCTTCTTTTCTTCTTTTCCAAGGAAATCTTATGTATCTAAATAAAAGGTGTCGCCCCTTCTAGACAGTCTTTTGTACTTAGGACGTACTTTGTCCTAAGTATAGGGGGTGCACCCCTGAATTGTTAATTCTTTAATCTGTTTCTGCCCACCCTTGGCCCTCCCTGCCTTGTGTACAGTCTGCTATACTTAGGATTATTTGATCCTAAGTATAGGGGGGACGGTCATTTTCTTATTCATTTATCTCGTTATTCTTTCATTTATTATTCTTTTAGTCATTATAGTATAGACTTTTCTATACTCAGTACGAGTTATGTCTTATCTTTTCTTCTCCGATCTATGAGGACATAGCTCATGCTAAGTATAGGGGGGTCGTATATACTATGTATATACTTCATCCATAACTCGTACTTTCGTATAATTATTAATAAATATGCCTAAAAATATGATACAATTCTTTAATTAATAAAGCTTCTTATTCCTCAGATTCTTTTTGTACATACTGATTAATAAATCAGGTTAAAAATATTTTTGCAAAATGATTTGAAAAATGGTGTGAACTATTTGGAAAACATTTTGTGAAATGTTTTCAACCTTTGTAAAAATATTTGGATTGCAAAAATTCTTTTCTTTGTGTGAAATAAAGGATTTGAAAACCTATTTGCAAATGATTTTGAAAATGATTGTAAAAATATCTTGAAAAACAAAGTGTATATAGTGTTTGCAAAATCCTTGCAAAATGGCTTTCAAATGTGAATATTTGCAAAAAAGTATTTTGTACTATAGTTTTCAAAATGATTTCTCAAATAATTTGGGGAATAAAAGCATCATAATAATCATAAATAAAATAAATAAAAATAAATCATAAATAAAATACATTAAATTCTTTATCAATTATAGATACACCTCAATAAACCACTCTTGTTAAAACTAGTAAATTCTTTAAATCTTGTAAAATAAAGCGGCACGTCCGTGTAAATAGTTGTATATATACTTTGAGTGCCAAAATTCTTTTATTTGCAAAATTCTTTGTGTAAAAACTTTTCTCTTTGTTTTCAAATTCTTTGAAGAATTGCATTATTCTTTGCATATTTGTAAATAGCATCTGCATAGCATTCACATTCTTTGATCGAGCTTGATAATTGAACTAGTCCAATAAAGTCGAAGATTGGAGCTTGGTTGGACCTTACCGTACCTAACTGCACTGGAACCTTATGGGAACTAGGTTTAAGGTACTTCAGGTCTATTCAGACTTAATTCTTTGAGAAATTAGGGCTAGGTTCAAGTCACCTCAGTGGACTAACTAGAACTTTTCGAAACACACGTATGACTCTTGTCGGCCGTGACCTAACTTGGACACTTGCACCTTTCACTTGGCTCAACTCAGTTGGAGTGGTGAGGGGGTTGGATTTGCCAGTCTGAGACGCACACGGGTGGAAACATTCGTCCTCGTCTAGGGAGGGAAGTGCACCCCAACCTGGTCCAGTTCCAATGAAGTCGAATGACAGGAGAGTGTGGATTGCAATAAATCTTCAAAAGAGGGATAGTCTACTGGCTCAAGAATTTCTTGTATATATGCTGCACCATGTAGATATGCTGTACAGATGCACTTGGAAAAAAATGCAAAAAGAACTCCAAAAAAGTGGTGGGTCAGATTGAAAATTTAATAACCCCACCGGAGTGTATATAGTTCAATAAAGCAAAAGATTATGGTATCCATGTTACATCTCATGAAGCTTGCAGCGGGAGACTTAGCTACACTGGTTGAGCTCCCAAAATTCTATACCTCTTATTCCCCCTCTTCTTGAGCCGGTTGCACTTGAACTTAGAAGGGAATACCCCGCTCCTCGATGGTAGAGGGATGGATTGGGGAATCATTGGGTTGTCGTTCTGGAGAAGCTAGTCTCTTTGTCATTTCAGTTGGGAAGAGCCACCATCACTTACACGGTACAAGTCAGCTTCATAGTCATAAGGGTTTGCGTATGATGTGGGCTAGTTCTAACCTAGCTATTGAGGAAATTTGAACCGATTTCTGTGACTCTCGAAGGATGTTGTGTTTTAAATTTGGTTCCCAGGTTCCACACACATTCTCACACCAAGGTCTAACCTGAGCTCCAAACTTTGATTTTGTACAGATAAGTTTAATAATCATGATCAATTCAATTTATTCTTTAAATTCTTTATTTTTTGCTTTTTCTTTTCTTCTTATTCTTTGTTCTTTTTGTACTTATTACATAAGTATTTGCTAGGGACTAGCAAAGGCAAGTATGGGGGGGTGATGAATCTCCATTTCATCACCTTTATTCTATCATTTTGGCCTTAAAAACCCCATCAAATGCATGTAAAGAGCATCAATTTGTACAAAATAGCATACATTCTTTATTGTATTTATTGTACATAAAATAAGGTTTTTAATGCCAAAATTATAGAATAAAGGGAAGAAAAGAAAAGGAATAAAATATTGCAAATATTTTATGACCCTAACCCCGAGATCAAGGCAGCATGGAATTGGTCGACAAGGAATAAAGTAGGGGGAGATAAGGGCCAATAATAAAATAAATACCTCATTTATTTATTCATTTATGTATGTGATACCTATTTTGTATAGAATTATTTAGTCATCAAATAAAGAAACTCTGTACATAAAGGTTGTAGATAATAATGTAAATAAAAATACAAAATTGAGTTTGTGTAAAAAGGATACACAGTGTACATTGTATACCCAGAATAAAAAGCCAAAATCTCAACTTCACAGACCCATATCTTGTAAATAAAAACTCCAAATCACCCAAACTCACCTTTGATTGTATATAGCTTTCCATAAACTATTTTATAAAATTGGTTTCATAATTTTTTGGAGTTTATCTGTAGAAGTTAGGTTTTTGACCCTCCTTGTACATAATACCTGATTAAAATATTCATTTTATTCAACATTCATTATTTTTTATAAATTAATAGTTTTAGAATCTTGTAAATAATATATATAATACATGTGCATATTAAAATCATAAGAAAACTAAAAATAATTGGTAAGATAAAATAAGCCTATGTAATACATAGGCAAAATACCTATGCTACCTATATGTACATAAATAAAAGAGATTTTTATTCTTTATTCATTTATATTTTTATAACAATGTATATATTCTATATAACTTATTAAAAATACAAATCCAAAATAAAAACAAATAAAATTCATTAAATAAATAAAATGTATATAATATATAGGTAAAATACCTATAAGTATACCTACATATACATAAACACATTTATTTAAAAATGTAAATGAACACATAAAAATTAAATAAAAATATATTTATACTCACAAAAAAAACTTATGAATTTATAAAATAAACACAATAAGACAATAAAATAAAATAAACAAATTTAAAATAGAATACACAAGAATACATGTAAATACATACATATACTCATTATTAAAATAAATACGTAATAAAATAATTCAAAAAATAAATAAAAATCATATTAAAATACTACATAAAATAATAAACTTTTTTTATTTTATACTCGAAAATTAGTAAAATCATTTAATATTTTAAATAAATTTTTCTTCAATAAAACCATTGTTTTGTCTTGTAGCGGGCTGACGTGGACCAATCAGGTCCCTCTGCGCGTTGACCCCAGTCAACTTGACCTCCAGCCGCCTGACTTGACATGAACCATCTTTTCCCCGATATTCTTGCATTTTTCCCGCTCGCTACAGTAATCAATCGACAACAATCACTTCACGAGATTTACTCCCCCTTCATCCATGATCCCCGCCGATCATTTAGATCCTTTGTACATAGCTCGTATAGCTGGCTACGGCCCGGTCAATAAGGGTGCCAAGTTCGTTTATAAATAAGGAACCTCTTCCTCCTCCGTAAAATTTGGTCAGCTTTCAGCCAATCCCTTCCCCGCATTCGGTCCCGGCGATGTTCCTTGTGACAGGAGGAGCTCGCCAGCACCTTGAATCGATCGGAGAGGCGGAGGTTGCACCCACGGCGGTGCTCCGACAGCCGCCCTGCTCCCTGGAGTCCCTTCAGGTATAAGAGCTGCGCCTTTATATTTTTTAGGTAGATTTTCATATCAGCATTTTATTCCTGTCATTTATTTTGCATTTAGATTCGTAGATTAGCTTAGTTTAATTAATACGAAGTTCGCCGGAGCTCCGCTCCGACGACTTCTCCACCCTGTGCCCGACCGTTTTCCGACGCCATTTCGCCTCCATTTCCTTCCCTACCGCATTCTCCATCGTTCCATCACCTTGTCCAACCGGATTCCTCTCTGGATCCGCGAATCGAAGCTCCTCCACCGCCTTCCACCGGAGCTTCTCCGCCCACCATCATCCGCTTGCTTTCAGCTTCAAACCCCGGGTCGAGGGTGACGCCCTCGAGACCCTCTACCTTCCTGTGCAGGTTAGGTGCGCCAAAGAGCACCAGGAGTCGATTCGCACGTGGGCGGAGGTACCTGGAGTCGCGTTTCTTCACCGAGCTCGTGGCGCCGCTCCAGGGCACCTATGGCCGACCTACCACCTCCAGCAGATCAAGCAACCTCCCAGGAAGCTTTTGGGACCTTCAGGTGCGGCGAAGACCGGCGAGGGAGCGAGATCGAGGAGGAGGAAGCTCGCCCCGACGAGCTTTCTTCCATGTTCTTGCATGTGTGCTCCCAGCCGTTGGATGAAGACGAAGGCCCAGTTCGATTGCCAGCCGTCCGATGAAGCGACGCTACGACCGTCAGATCACGCGAGTGATCTAATCCTCACCGCTCATCGGCGAAGCGTCATCGGCGCACGTGGAGGCGCCACGTGGATTAGTGGATGAAGATCAGCCGTCAGATGAAGCGCCTCTTTGGGGGTAATTTTCACTTGTACCCCTTCCTTTTTGTATATTTAATGTTTAATACTGTAAAATAAATAGCACGTTGTCAATAATGTGTAAATTTTGCATGTGACCCCCTGTATTGTTTTCATATTACATCTGGGTCCAGTCCACGTCACCTCACGTGTCGTCCCACGTGAGGTGGTAAAATTGCACAAGTCCCCCTATATGTTTGCGTATTTATTTTTAGTCCATAAAATAAAATTCCTAGTGTATTATTTTTGTGAAAAATTGCAACCAGGACCCTATATTTTTGGAAATTACGTTTTGGTCCATGTGGGTGCGGATCACGTGTAGTCCCACGTGATGGTCAATTTGCAAGGGGGCCCTGGCGGGTTTGTTGATTTGATTTTAATCCTTAAAATTGCAGAACATGTTATAATCTTCTGGTATTTTTGCACAATTGCCCCTTAGATTTTTTTTATTTACAAAAATACCCCTGCTAGGCTGTTTTAGTATTGTGTCTTTTATCTATTTATTAAAAATACCCATTATGCTTTTAAAAATCGAGGAAAATTAGGATAGATGCTCTGTGTGATGCTCTTACACGCCCATATTTTATTTCACATTTTTGGCATATTTTCCTAATTATTAAAGATAAAAAGAAGCCATTTTTATACTGTTTCAATTAGAAAATACAAAAAAAATTATAAAATGCTTTTGAAAAATTATATATGGTATATTTATATCTATGTTGAGTCCAGAAAATGAAAAACCCTAAAAATGGAAAAAGAAAAACATAAAAATTTCAAGAAGCTCAAAAATCCTAAAAATAGAAAAACCCTTAAAAATCAAAAAAAATTTATCTCTTCTGTAATTATCTATATATTATTATTAATGTATGAAAATTAATTTGGGTAATTTTGGAGTTTAATTTATATTTTTAAAACCCAAATTATATTCGGCTATTTAATTAGTCCTATATTAGGGACATTTTTGAAGTTAAAAATATATAAAAATTAGAAATACTTCAGAAAAATAACAAAAAAATCAGAAAAATACAAAAATCCTAAAAAAATTATCTTAAACTTAATATAGTGAGTATGTATATATATGTCTATATAACCTTATACTACTCCTCTCCCTCTCTTCTTACATATATATATCTCTTTATATCTACGTGTATACATATCTATATTATATAATTAACAATATAAAAAGAAAATAAATATAAAATATAAAAACAAAACAAAAATTACTAAAACAAAAATAAAAAAATATATAAAATTAAAACCCACAAAAACAATAAAATAAATGGACATGAACAATGGATTGAATACATGATACACCACATACATTCCCTTCGCCTCCCAGTGTTCGACCTCTACTTGTGCTTACACCTATACACATTTACATGTAGAGTTATAATAAATTTTAACTCCACATTCTTGGATATTCATTGCATATATTTATTGTGGGTTAATTGTTGATTGATTTGGGGATGATTGAGCGGTCACTGCATCGACTGGATGTCTCGCCTTGTGAGATATCTGGACCCTTGATTTTCCCCTTTCATCACCTCCTCACCACCTCATCCGTGGAGAGCTATGTGAAAGGTGCATATGTCCAAGTTAGGTCATTATCAACAAGAGTCGTGCGTGTGCTCCGAAATACTCTACTTAGGCAGTCAAAAATCCATTGAACCAAGTCTCGTGATCCTCAAAGAATTAAGTCAACTAGACCTGAAGTACCTCAAACCAGTTCCTATAAGGTTCCTGTTATTAGGTAGATTTTAAGGTCCAATCAAGCTCCAATCTCCGGATTTTACTCAGACTTGTTCAACAATCAAACTCAATCCGAAAAATGCTCATGCTATGCAATGCTATGCAGAAAATATATTTGTGATGCAATTTTCAAGATTTTGAACTTTTTATGGATTTTTGAAAAGATGATGATGCATATGCAGATGCAATTTTTTATTTTTGAAAAAGATTTTTCAAATGTTTTTGGATTTTTAGTTTTTGCAAATGTTTTTGGGATTTTTGAAAACAAAAGATTTTGGCTGAAAACTAGGTTAAAAATATGTACACGGGAGTGCTTCTTATATCAACAAGAAGTGGATTTTAAGAATTTACAGGGTAAGTGCTCAATTTTATACATATATACATAGTGGATTTTAGTGAGATGTATGTATTCCTCAAACTTATTTAACACAAGCTTTTTTCAAACAATTTTTGAAAACTATAGTCCAAAATAACTTTTACAAACATTTTACAAACATGTAGACACATTTGAAAATCATTTTGCAAAGGCTTTCAAAACAGTATGTATAGATTTTTCAAAATATTTTTGCAACCATTTTTCAAACTCTTTGCAAATCATTTTTCAAACATTTTATTTCACACAAAGAAAATAAATTTTACAAACCACCCACTTTCACAAAGGTTGAAAACATGTGACAAAATATTTTCAAAATAGTTTTCAATAGATGTTCATACATATTTTCAAACTATTTTTCAAACATTTCGCAAAAAACATTTTCACCTGATTTATTAATCATTATATATAAAAAGAATTTGAGGAACAGAACATCTTTTTATTAAAGATGTTTAATGCATTTTAAAGAATTATTAGCCATATTATTAGGAAAGTACGAGTTATGGCTAAAGTATATACGCAGTATATACGACCCCCCTATACTTAGATTGAGCTATGTCCTCATAGATCAGAGAGAAAAGAGAAGACATAACTCGTACTAAGTATAGGCAAGTCTAAAGAATAAATGAATAAATGAAGGAATGAATGAACAAATGAGAAGTTGACCGTCCCCCCTATACTTAGGATCAAATAATCCTAAGTATAGCAGACTGTATACAAAGCAGGGAGGGTCAAGGGTGGGAATGAACAGATCGTACTCAAATTGTCTCCCCCTATACTTAGGGTAAAGTGTCCCTAAGTATAGACAAGAAGAGGAGACAATGGAGAGGATCGAAAAATAGAGAAACTTGGGGTGCACGCCCCCCTATACTTAGGACAAAGTACGTCCTAAGTATGGAAAACTGTCTACAAGGGCGGCACCTTTTTGATAGATGAAGAAGGTAGAAGAGAAAAAGAAGAAAAGAAAAAGAGATGAGACTAGAAATGAGATCATGAGAATGTACACATTGCCCCCCCTATACTTAGGGTAAAAGAAGCCCTAAGTATAGGCAACAATAGGAGTGATCACACGAAACGAAGAATGAACACTCGGCTCGTCCACCCCCCTATACTTAGGACAAAGTACATCCTAAGCAAGGCAAACACGAGAATGGGTGGCCGAGCAATACGGAAGAAAGAACCGAGGTACACAAGGGAATATACAACAGAGATGGATATACACATGATCAAGAAGGCGGAAAGCTGACCTTCTTGCGAGACCGCTGAGGGATAGATCTGATATATGGTGTATGTCGACATCGGGGTCCCCAGTGGACGGAAGCCGATCAGGGTCGACATGGTGAAGGCCCTCAGTGGAGTCAAATCGGAAAGGGACGAACTGATCAATGGAAGCAGTATGGCTAGGTTCTCCCTTGGTGGTCCTATGGTGTGGAGGCATAGGACTGGTGAGTGGAAGAAGTGCGACTAGGTCCGGCCTTGGAAGTCTCACAGATGTCAAAGTGGAATGAGACAAACTCATCATCCTCGGAAGAAGTGTAATCAGATTCGTCCTGCGAGGGATTGTCCAGGTCAAAGTCAAAAGGCACGAAATCATCGGTGGAAGTATACGCACTCAGATCGTCCTCAAGAGTTTCACCTGAATCATTTCCATCAAGAGGCCTGAATCTATCAAAATAAATGGCAGCATCATAACCGACCTCAATCATCTTCACTTGTGAAGGGCCAGGAACGGATTTATCAGTGGAAGTAGTCAAACCAGGTCCGTCCTGTCTAGTCTTACCTAGGTCATTTGTTTCCTATTGAGGTCTCTCAAAATAATGGGCAACATCATAAACGTCCTCAATAGTCTTGGTATCTGCCCCCCGCTCAATGGGATCAATCACATAGATACTTTGGATTTCATCAACACATCGCCACACACCAAGAGGAGGAGAACTCAAGGTCCATGCTTTCCGATTTCCTCCCATTTCGAGGGATTCGTCGGGTCTCCTTAGGTTTCGCTAAGCAAACATCTCTAATAGCATCAGATCGGTTACAGGCCTCGGAGTCAGCTAGAGTCGGTGAAGGTGTATCAGATGCAGGTCTCTGGTCAACTGTAGGTGTGGTGATCAACACTTCGCTCTCATCAACAGGACGGAAGCGAACCTGTCCTGATCCGTAATCAATAACGACTCTCGCAGAGGTGAGGAATGGTCGTCCCAGGATGATTGGAGATGGCTCCCCTTTGGAGTTCTCCATGGGCAACACGACAAAATCAACATTGTGGCTCGTACCCTGAATAGAAATGACGGCATTTTCAAGGATACCCTTCGGCCTATTGATAGATCCATCAGCAAACTGAACGATCATCTTGGTCTTCTTGAGAGGCCCTAAGTGAAGAGACTGTACCAATGCGAAGGGTAATATGCTAATAGATGCACCGCCGTCCAGGAGAGTGTGATCACAAGTGTAGTCAGAGATGGTGCAAGTGATGAAAGGTGTAGATGTGTTCTTCTTGGGAATGGGACGGTGTGTGATGGCGAGGGCAGTGGCCATGGTCAAGATGTGACGCTCAGATCTGCTCCTCCGCTTTCTCTTCTTGGGAAGAGGAGCAGATAATTGAGTCATGGCCTGCTGAAGTGGGGCACGGATGATCTCATGAATAGTGGCCACCACCTCGGGTTCAATCAGCATTTTTTTGAATTGTTGGACCTCCTCCGTAAAAGGGAGGAAGTCGGAATCAGCATGTACATGAGGAGTGCCCAGAGCAGTCTGTACATAGGCACTCTCGAGGTTGGAGATGGGACAAGAAGTGAGTGTATGTGTGGTCAAATGATTGGGCAATTGGCCCCTTGATTTAGCCAAAATTCACGGAGTCTAAAATGGTATCTCACACAAGGCGGAGACAACCGTCGCTGTGACGACTCACAATGAAATCTGGACTAAAGTCAACAATTAACCCACACTAAAGATCAATGATTAGAAATAAATGTGGAGTTAAAATTTATTTTTAACTCTGCACAAATGATGTATAGGGACAAGTATGCAGAGAGTTCGAACACAGGGACCAACAGGGTAATTCAAACAAATGTGCACAAGTGAATGTGAAGTGTCTACACTAAGCAAGCAAGCAAAGAAATTTTTGTGGGTTTTTAATTTTTTTTATATTTTTTTATTTTTATTTAATTATTAATTTTGTATTTTGATTTTTAATTTTCTGATTTTTATAATTTTATATTTTTTATTTTTTATTTCTTTTTCAATATTGGAAAATAAAGGCTACGTAATAAAAGAGAAGATAAAATAATGATAAAATATGCAAGAATAGCCAAAAATTCAGAAATAAAATATTTTTGATATTTTTAGGATTTTTTTACTGTTTTTGTGATTTTTGGGTATTTTTCAAAGTGTTTTTGGTATTTTTAAATACTGAAATAATGGAAAATAGTGAAATATGTGTTGGCTGTGAGTAAAATAGGAATTGAAATTAGCAAACAGCAACCAAAATTTTCACACTAATTTTCAAATAAAGAGAATGAAATATAGAACAAACAGGAACTGAGTTTGTGTTTTTTGGAGTTTTCTACAATTTTATATATTTTTTTGAAGTTTTTGAGTCTTTTTGAATTTTTAAGATTTTTCTTTTGATATTTTTAGTGATTTTTGGATTGACACTAAAATAGGATAAAAGACACACTAGGGAATTTTTTTGGAATTTTTCGAGATATTTTAATACTTTTTGGCATTTTCTAAGCTAGACAGTAAATAAAAACATGTTTTTGATTTTTAATAAATATAAAAATAAAATAAAATAAATAGAATGCTGGCGTCAAAGAACAATCCTACAAGAACTTAACCCTAATTTTTGAGGATTTTTGGAGGCAAAATGATAATTTAAATAATTAGAACAAGCATCCAAATATTAATCAGGCCTACAGGGGTATAAGTGCAAATATCCAAAAGTCCAGGGCATACATGCAATTTTCCTCAAAAATTAACACGTAATATTTGATTTTCAGTACCTAACACCAATTACAAGACCCACAGTGATTTCCTAGCAATTTTCCTACCAGGGCGCGTGACTTGCACGCGCCTAGCGAGGACCAAAAGTAATTTTCAAAACCCAGGGGCCAACTTGCAAAATTTCCAAGAATATAACACTTAATATCCAAGTTTTAGTACTGCAACGAAATAAAACAAAGACCGAGGGCCTCTATGCAAAATGCCCTCACCTCATGTGTTCAGGTCACGTAAGGTGACGTGGCGGAGGACTTGTATGCAAATACAGAATGTTCGAGGGTCTTTTTGCAAAATTTACAAAAAAATTCAACGACGGAGGAAAGTTTATAGACTAAAATGTAAATACAAAATACGCGAGGGTTCAGGTGCAAAATACCCTCGGCGCGCAGATCCCACGGCGTAGAGGGTGCCACTTATCCACGTGGCGCGCTGCGGACGGCCGATGATGCTTCGACGATGCACGGCCTGGATTAGATCCTCCTTGGTTGATCGGACGGTCGAGGCGAAGGACGATCGGACGGTGGCTGTGCGATCTGGGAGACCTCCTCGATCCAACGGCTGGGAGACTGAGACCAAGAACAACGCCGGACGCCGGCGAGGGCGAACTTCGCCGTCCCGGATCTCCTTCCTCCGGTGAAGATTAGGTGTCAAAATGGGCGTGGAGGCTCCTGCTGGTCTCCTCTTCCTCTTGGAGGCGCCAAAAGTCCACGGCGAAGGCCGTGGTGCTCGCTGGCGGCTGGCGGAGCTGCGGGGACTTCGAGAGCTCCGGCGAGCTTCAAAACTCGCCTCCAGGCGCTATCAAGTGCACGTTGACCTGCAAAAGAGTCAAGGGGTCCAGGGCAAACTGCCTGGACCCTTGGATGGACGAGGGGATGCGTGGAGCGAAGGGGTGATAATCGGCCGGAGGTGCGCTCCGGCCAAGTGGTTGAATCGAGCGATTAAGGCGATGGAACTCGGATATTTTTTTGGGGATTTCCGATCCTTAGGCTAACAGGAACTAAATGCTTGCAAGAAATAAAAGGGGGAAGTTCCTCAATAGCCAGAGCCAGAGGAAGTAGTTTACCTCGACCGCCGGTCTTGCGGGAGGTGACGGAGGCGCCCTCGACCTCGTTCGCCCTGGCTGAGAAGCTCGCGGTGGAGCTGTCACCTCCAGCAAGGCTCAGAGCACCAGAGAGGCAGAGAGGGGTGGACCAAGGGGACTCGATTTGAATTCAAAGTAGGAGGGTCGCATATATTGGGTTTGACCCGAGGTGACAGGGGTCCAAAGATCAACGATTCTTGGTCACCTCAGTGATCCTCGGCCCGATGTAAACACATGGCGGGCAAGATGGATGATAGAGGAGGAAAAATGCAGGAGGATTCGAGGCAAAATGGTGCAAGTCTCGGCCTCGAAAAATCCGCCAAATGCGGCCAAAAACCAGGCCTGACAAGGGCTACAGGGTGTAGGGCGACCAGTTGACCGAAGTCAACTGGGGCTGAAGCTTGGTTGGTCCACGTGGACCAACCAGGAAAAACCCACTGAAAATGTTTTGTAAATTCAATAAAAAATAGAAAAAGTCTGAATTAATTAATGATTATAAAATAAAAATTATTTGTTATTTTATGTAGTATTTTATTATGATTTTTAATTATTTTCATGAAGTATATTTTTATAAGTTTACTTTTTAACCCCATATAGGTATAATGCCTATGTATTTAAGTATTTTATTTTTATTTTGTGTATTCTAATTTTATTGTTTTTATTTCTTATTTTGTAAAAGTATAAAATACTTTTATACACTTAGAAATATTTTTATTTAATTTTATTGAGGTGTTTTGTGTATTTAATAAAATAGAAGTATATTTTATGTAGGTATAAGTATAGGTATAATACCTATGTATCAAATAAGTATGTATTTTATTTTAAGTTTTATTTAGGTTTTTATTCCAATTTTAATGTACATAATTATTATAAGTAATATTTACAACATTATAAAAGTATAAAATAAAAAAATAATAAATAAATAATAAATTGAATATTTTAATCAGTACAAGTATACAATGAGGGTCCAAAACTCAACTTTCAAACCGTAGCTCCGCCAAATGCGAAACCACTGCCATTGAATAGCTTATTTTATTCTATATACAATTAAAGGCGAGTTTGATGCATTTGGAGTTGTGTTTGTGAGATACGGGTCTGGGAAGTTGGGATTCTGGATTTTTATTCAGACCATAACTTTTTATCTGTACATTATTTTTCAGTGAAATCAATTTTGTATTTTTCTTTATTAAATTATCTACAACTTTCATGTACAAAGTTTCTTTATTTGATGTATAAAAAGTGGACCCAAAAATAGGTCCCAAAATGAATAAAGAATGAATAGCATAATATAGGTATTTGACCCTTATCTCCCCCTACTTTATTCCTTGACGACCTATTCATCAAGATGCCTAGGTCTCGGGGTTTCATGTCATAAAATATTTACAATATTTTATTCTTTTTCTTTTCTTTTATTTATTCTATAATTTTGGCTTTAATTACAGTATTTTACACACTAATGAGATGCACATGCATGAATGCTAAGATGATGAAATTAATGCTATTTACGGGCATTTGCTAGGGTTTCTGGTGCCAAAATGATATAATAAAGATGATGAAATGTGGATTCATCATCCCCCTATACTTTACCTTTGCTAGTCCCTAGCAAACACTTATGCAATAAGTGCAAAAAGAAAAAGAAAGAAAAGAAAAAGAAGAACTTGGATTTAATTTGATTATTAAACTTGTCTTCACAAAATCAAAGTTTGGAGCTTAAGTAGGACCTTTGGAATTTTAGTGCGGTCGGAACCTTAGTGAGAATCGAATTTGAAATCCAACAGTCCTTGAGAATCCCAAAACTCTGTCCAAGTCTCCTCAATAGCCAGGTCAGAAATACTTCAACTCATATGCAAACTCTTACGACTATGAGTCTGACTCGTACAGTGTAAGTGATATGTAGCTCCCCACCTCAGAAGTAACAAAGAAACATCCTCCCCCACCCTGGTAACTCTAATGCCTCGGTCTAGCAACTCTTTCCTCGAGAAGTGGGGTATTCCCTTCTAAGTTCAAGTGCAACCGGCTCAAGAAGAGGGGGAATAAGAGGTATAGAATTTTGGGAGCTCAACCAGTGTAGCTAAGTCTCCCGCTGCAAGCTTCATGAGATGTAACATGGATACCATAAGCTTTTGCTTTATTGGACTATATACACTCCGGTGGGGTTATTAAATTTTCAATCCGACCCACCACTTTTTTGGAGTTCTTTTTGCATTTTTTTTAAGTGCATCTGTATAACATATCTACATGGTGCAGCATATATACAAGAAATTTTCCTCTTGAGCCAGTAGACTATCCCTCTTTTGAAGCTTTATTGCAACCCACGGCTTCTGTCTTTAGCCTTCATCACCACTAGACCAAGTTGAGGCGCACTTCCTTCACTAGAAGAAGAAGAGAGGTTCCGCCTAGAAGTACTACCCTCATATGTTACCCCAAGCTAGAGGAAACTGCCTCCTCACCACCTCATCTGTGGAGAGCTATGTGAAAGGTGCAGGTGTCCAAGTTAGGTCATTATCAACAAGAGTCGTGCGTGTGCTCCGAAATACTCTACTTAGGCAGTCAAGAATCCATTGAACCAAGTCCCGTGATCCTCAAAGAATTAAGTCAACTAGACCTGAAGTACCTCAAACCCAGTTCCTATAAGGTTCCTGTTATTAGGTAGATTTTAAGGTCCAATCAAGCTCCAATCTCCGGATTTTACTTAGACTTGTTCAACTATCAAACTCAATCTGAAGAATGCTCATGCTATGCAAATGCGATGCAGAATGCAGAAAATATTTTTGTGATGCAATTTTCAAGATTTTGAACTTTTTATGGATTTTTGAAAAGATGATGTTGATGATGCATATGCATTTCTTTAGATTTTTCAAAAAGATTTTACAAATGTTTTTGGATTTTAATTTTGCAAATGTTTTTGGGATTTTTGAAAACAAAAAGATTTTGGCTGAAATCTAGGTTAAAATATTTACACGGGAGTGCTTCTTATATATACAAGAAGTGGATTTTTAAGACTTTACAGGGTAAGTGATCAATTTTATAAGTACATATATATAGTGGATTTTGGTGTGATGTAAATATTCCTCAAACTTATTTGACACAAGCTTTTTCACACAATTTTGAAAACTATAGTCCAACATAATATTTACAAACATTTTTACAAACATGTACACACATTTGAAAATCATTTTGCAAAGGTTTTCCAAACAGTATATATAGATTTTTCAAAATATTTCTACAATCATTTTTCAAACCATTTGCAAATCATTTTTCAAACATTTTATTTCACACAAAGAAAATAAAATTTTCAATCAAAATGTTTTTACAAAGGTTGAAAACATGTAACAAAACGTTTTCAAAATAGTTTTCAATAGATGTTCACCAAGATTTTCAAACTATTTTTCAAACATTTTGCAAAAACATTTTCGCCTGATTTATTAATCAATAGGTACAAAAAGAATTTGAGGAACGAAACACCTTTTTATTAGGGATTTTAATGAATTTTAAAGAATTAGTAGCCATATTATTAGGAAAATACGAAAGTACGAGTTATGGCTAAAGTATATACATAGTATATACGACCCCCCTATACTTAGCTTGAGCTATGTCCTCATAGATCGGAGATAAAAGAGAAGACATAACTCGTACTAAGTATAGGCAAGTCTAAAGAATAAAGACTAATGAATGAACCAATGAGAAGTTGACCATCCCCCCTATACTTAGGATCAAATAATCCTAAGTATAGCAGACTGTACACAAAGCAGGGAGGGTCAAGGGTGGGAATGAACAGATCGTACTCAGATTATCTCCCCCTATACTTAGGGTAAAATATCCCTAAGTATAGACAAGAAGAGGAGACAATGGAGAGGATCGAAGAATATAGAAACTCGAGGTGCATGCCCCCCTATACTTAGGACAAAGTACGTCCTAAGTATGGAAAACTGTCTATAAGGATGACACCTTTTTGATAAATGAAGAAAATAGAAAAGGAAAAGAAGAAAAGAAGAAAATAAATCACAGATGAAAGAGTGATATTAACAGATGGATCTGTACAGCGGAAGATAGAAGTGATTACCATGTATGAGATGCAGATGATCTGAGTCAAAGTACACATCTCATACCAGAAGAATGGGGGCAACGTCAATGGTCAGAGGATCATGATCAAGATATAGTTTCAGGCGTTGACCATTGACGCGGAAGGTAGAGGAGGATGACGGTTCGGATATGTCTATGCTGCCATTGTCATGTACCTTCCTGACCACATACGGACCTTTCCACTTGCTCTGCAATTTTCCTGGGAATAATTTCAGCCTGGAATCAAACAACCATACTCTCTGATCCGGCTCAAACTGTTTATGGCTGATATGAGAATCATGCCATGTCTTCACTTTCTCTTTGTACTGTAGGCTGTTGGAGAAGGTTGTATCTCTCAGTTCTTCCAGGGCTGCCAGTTCTGCTCTTCTCTGATCTCCTATACTCTCGGGATCTAACAGCAACTCGGTGACTGCCCAAAAAGATTTGTGCTTGATTTCCACTGGCAGATGGCACGGTTTGCCATAGACGAGTCGAAAGGGAGATGTCCCCAATGGATTCTTGAAAGAAGTCCGATAGGCCCACAAGACCGAGTCCAACAGCTGTGACCAATCCTTTCGGTCTGGGCGGACGACTTTATGCAAGATAGTTTTTATCTCCCTGTTCGAGACTTCGGCAAGACCATTAGTCTAAGGATGATACGGTGTAGCAACTCGATGGTCAATGCCGAACTCTTCTACAAGGGCCCTAACCTTGTCATTGATGAAATGAGACCCCCGTCTGAAATCAAGACTCTAGGTACCCCGAACCGTGAAATGATATTTTTCCTCAAGAATTTGCACACGGTTTTAGCATCAGCGGCTCGGGCAGGGATGGCCTCAACCCATCGACTGACATAATCCACAGTGAGCAGAATATGCTCGAATCCCTGACTCTTAGGAAATGGGCCCATGAAATCAATCCCCCATGCATCAAAAACCTCACAGAAGTGAATGGGTTGCATGGGCATCATGTCTCTCTGTCCGCAGGTTCCCATCTTCTGACAGTCAGTACATCTCTTCACGAACTCATCACAATCCTTGAAGAGAGTAGGCCACCATAGGCCGGATTGAAGCACCTTCTGTGCTGTCCTTTTTCCAGAATGATGTCCTCCTGCCTCGAGCTTGTGGCAATATGTGAGGATGCTCTGCTGCTCTTCTTGAGGAATGCACCTCCTCCAGATACTATCCCCTCCTTCATGATAAAGGACGGGATCCTCCCAATGGTAAAACTTGGCCTTAGCTAGGAAGGTCTCAAGTTTCTGCCTGGGACAACCCTGAGGGACTGTCTTGGCAACAAGATAGTTTACAAAGTCAACATACCATGGGCGTGAGGTGACCGCCAAGATCGCCTCGTCTGGAAATGTTTCTGTAATAGGTGCACTGGGCTCAGATTCCTCAAGATTCTCCAATCTGGAGAGATGATCCACCACCACATTCTTGACTCCAGGTTTATCCTTAGTCTCAATATCAAACTCCTGGAGCAGAAGGATCCATCTGGTCAGACGTGCTTTGGCATCCTTCTTAGCCATTAAGTACCGGATGGCGGTGTGATCAGTGTAGATTGTTACTCTAGATCCGAGAATATACGATCGATACTTATCAAGAGCAAAGACTACGGCCAGCATCTCTTTCTCAGTCACAGTATAATTCCGCTGAGCGGCATCCAAAGTCCGGCCGGCGTAGTGAATGGCAAAAGGTAATCCATCCCTCCTCTTTCCAAGCACAGCCCCAACGGCAAAATCTGAAGCGTCCGTCATGATCTCGAATGGGAGAGACCAATCGTGTGGCTGAAGGATAGGAGCTGAAACAACCATATTCTTGAGAGTCTCAAAAGATGCAAGACACTTATCATTGACAATAAACTCGGTGTCTTTTGTCAGCAAGTCAGTGAGCGGTCGGGCAATACGACTGAAGTCCTGAATGAACCGTCGGTAGAAACCGACATGCCCCAGAAAGGACCGCAACTGACGCAGGTTGGATGGTGGATTGAGTTTTCTGATGATATCCACCTTGGCCGGATCGACCTCCATGCCCCTGTTGGAGACGATATGACCAAGGACCGTCCCTTGAGTCATCATAAAGTGACTCTTCTCCCAAGATAAAACAAGATTGACCTCTATGCAGCGTTGAAGCACACGGTCTAGGCAGTCAAGACAAGAATCGAACCCGTCGCCATAGACCGAGAAGTCATCCATGAAGACCTCTAAACAGTCACCCACCATGTCCGAGAATATGGACAACATGCACCTTTGGAATGTCGTCGGAGCGTTACATAGACCAAAGGGCATCCGTCTGAAAGCATACGTCCCAAACGGACAGGTAAATGTCGTTTTCTCCTGGTCTTCGGGCGCAATGGCCACTTGATTATATCCAGAGTACCCGTCAAGAAAGCAGTAATGACTCTTCCCAGCTAGCCGCTCGATAATCTGATCAATGAAGGGCAGCGGGAAGTGATCCTTCTTGGTGGCCTCATTCAATCGTCTGTAGTCCACACAGACCCTCCAAGAAGTGGGCACTCTGGTAGCGATCTCCTCTCCAGACTTGTTCACCACTGTAGTGATGCCCGTCTTCTTGGGCACCACATGTAACGGACTAACCCATTTAGAGTCGGAGATGGGGTAGATAAAATCAGCGCTCCACCACCTCGATATTTCCTTCATGATCACATCTCGAAGATTCGGGTTCAGCCGTCGTTGGAACTCACGCGACGACCTAGCACCCTCCTCAAGATAAATATGGTGGGAGCACAGAGCCGGACTAATCCCCTGGAGATCAGCTATACTCCATCCTATTGCCTTGCGGTTTCTTTCAAGAACCCCCATCAGACGAGATTCTTGTTCTCCAGTCAAATCTGCTGAGACAATAACTGGGTACATGTCTGGCTCACCTGCAAGGAATCTATACTTCATCGACTGTGGCAGAGGTTTCCGTTCTGGACAACTGGGAGGTGGCAGATCTAGCTTCTGATATGTCTGTGTAAATGCTACCAGGTCTGCATGGGAGAACTCTCGCTTTTCATGAATTTCTGACGAAGGACGTCCTGCTGAATCATCGATAAACTGCACTGGCTCGCACTCTGTCATGGTTGTCGGCTCATAAGGAATCAGACAAGGCAAATAATCAACAAACGCATCCCAATCAATGTCTGAATATGAGGGATCAGAAGAAGATGAGCAAGAATGAAAATCAACGGCACCACTCGTCCCGACACTGTCAGCCTCAGGTGTATCCTCATCCAGGGATGTGCTCTCCCGGCTCTCGACTGCCATGAGCTTGAGATATAGTGAATCTGTAGGCAAGGCGACGGTCGGTGCTACAGGATCCGTCCAGTTGGATTCATCATCAGTCATCACGAAATCACACACCTGGTGGATGTCTAGCTCGTCCTCTGTCATCTGCTCGGCTTCACTGGATTGCTCTGAGCATGCCAACTCTCTGGCTCTGATCTGGTCGATCGTATCTATTTGTATGCTTTCACCCTCTACGCGAAAACACACCGTCCCACTGTCATGGTCGGATACCGCCTTGGCAGTGACCAAGAATGGACGTCCAAGTATGATGGGGGCATCGGTTACCGATTCAGGGATCTCCATGTCCAATACAACAAAGTTCACGGGGAATTTCAGGCCCTGAATGGTAACGACCACGTCCTTCAACAACCCTTCGGCCTCTTGATCGACCTATTAGCAAACTGAAGGACTGTCCTACTCCGAAGAAGAGGGCCAAACTCGAATTGTTTGAGTAAGGCTGCCGAAAGGAGGTTGATCGAAGAACCGCTATCTAATAGGGTACTATCGAACCGCTGCTCCTGGATCTCGCATCTGACATAGGAGGCTCTTGTATCAGGTCTCTTGGCTGGCAATGTGTTCTGAATGGCGCAGCAAGTGTCATGAGTGAGCATATGGATTTGATCTATGTGCCTCTTCTTCCTTCGAACAGTAGTTGTCTCTTTCAAGTTCTTTTTGAAGAAAGGGATATGCTCAAATGCTTACCATAGAGTCAGCTGAATGTGGAACCTGTCAATCATTTGGTTGCCGAACTCTACCTGCTGGTTCTTTTTTTGGTTTTCTTTTTTGTTCCCCTTCGCCCGGCGGAGTGCCTCAGAGAAGGGGATGGTAGGGGCCTCCTCAGATGGAGGACTAGGAACAGGTCCCTGTGCCTGTGAGGAAGGAGGATTCATACAATCATCATCATGCAACACATATGGATCCGTAATGTGAACAGAAACCTTTCCTTTATTCATATTTTTGCTCTTTTTGTTGTTACCACAGTCCATAGATATAAAAGGTGGTAACATCACAGAGGGAGGCTCAACAAAGGTAGATGTGGTGGCCTCAGTACCACCACCAGCACCTATCTTCACGGCATCAGCACCGCTACTCTGCTCGGCATCCAAAATGGTGGCATCAGCACCACCGTCTGCATCTGGTATCACGACGGCTTCAGTACCGTCGTCTGGAACTCCATCATTGGTGGCATCAGCACCACCGTCTTCAACATCATCATTAGCGGCATCAGCACCGCTACTCTGCTCCTCTGGCGCTCCTGATTCAGCTTGTGGTTGTCGCTCAGAAGAGGCACCGCCGGCGGGCATCCTACCGCTCCTAGTAGTCACAAAATCAGCATCATAGAAAGAATACGACATATCGCTCAAATAGTCACTAGGAGAGGTATCCTCTGTGAACTCTACCTGCTCAGACTTCCTTTTCAGATTGTTCGGGTTAGGTTCAATCTGAGCGGGTATGGCGTCCTTCCCTTTGATAATCTCCCTCATCTCCTGCCGGAATTCATCCATTTCTTGCCCGAAGGATGCTCTTGTTCGGAGAGCAAGCGGGCAAGATCATCGAGAGCTGGGTTCTCAAAAGTGGGACCCTGAGAACCGAATGGTTGTCCCTGCTGGAAATGGGGCTGTTGCTGCTGCTGTGGTTGATACTGGGGGTGATGGGGGTAAGACTGATGAGACAGCTGACGCTCCCTCCACTGTTGTCCCTGATAGGCGGGACGAGGACCATTCTGATACTGTTGCTGATGGGCATACTGGGGTTGCTGCTGCTGTGGTTGCTGGTTGTTCTGCTATCCTTGAGCAGGGTTCTGCTGTTGGGATGAGGAGCCACCGTTGCCCCAACGGAATCCGGGATGATCACGACGGGCTGAGGGTACCGGTCGTACCATATCCCATTGACTTCCATCAATGGGTCCTGCTCAAAGGAAGGTGGGGGAAGAACTGCCAGTGGCTGCTCCGGCTGATAGACCACCATCTACGTGTCCGAAGATGGCGGCTGCGCTGGGTAGTACTGTAGCAGTGGAACCGGCTCTGTCTGGATATTATTCACCTGGTGGTATGAGGTAGGGGGTTGGTTGGAACTGCTACTGCTGGAGTCGGCCCGTGACCTGGGAGGCTGATGGGAGTGAGCTTGTGCCTCCTGAATGCATAGGATTTGAGTTTTCAGGTCACTCATAGTTTTGGTGAGAAGGTCCATCTGGGCAAGACCTTGGTTCTGCTTCTTCTCGAGGATCTCCATGCGGTCCAACTTCTCACTAATAATGCCCATGTCGGCTGCGGCTAATTCGGCTTGGGCTGCGGCTACCGACGATGTATTGGGACCGGCATCGATGCGGGCGATCCTCTGGAATGAGCCTGCTCCTTGCGGGGGCTTTTGTTGTGTGTAGACTCTGGCTTGGGTCATCACAGTTGAATTTTCTGCCATGCCTTCATAGATGGCCCAGACGTCATCTTCACCTTTGGAGAAATATGATCCACCGCAGGAGGCGTTGACAAGCCCCTGCAGCTCTGGTGTCAGCCCACAGAAGAAACTTTGAACCAGATTGGGCTTGGATATATCATGATGTGGACACCGGTCGATGAGCTCTCTGAATCGATCTCAGGCTTCATGGAATTGTTCATTTGGGATCATGACAAAATTGCTGATCATGGCTCTAGCTGCATTGGTCCGGCCGAGAAGATAGTACTTCTTCAAATATACGGTCCGGAGATCTGCCCAAGTGTCGATGAATCGCCCGAGGTGTTTGAGCCAATATGCGGCTCTGTCAACCAATGAGAACGGGAAAGCGATCATCTTGATCGTGTCCTCAGTTAGCAGCCTGTCATGGATGGTGCTGCATATCATCTCGAATTCTTGGAGGTGGAGGTGTGGCTCTTCGGTCGGCAACCCATGAAATTTGGGTAGAAGCTGAATTGTGTGGGGCCGAAGCTCGAAATCTCCATGGATCGGTGGGAGTCTGATCTAACGGTGAGTGAGGGACGCAGCTGGGTTGTGCAATTCCCTCATGATGGTCTGTGGCGGTCTTTCAGAGTCTGGATCACCTCCTCCTGCATCAGGTCCTCCTCCTCCTCCACCGCCACCGCCCCCAGGTCGGTTTTCTCTCATCTGAGCTATCTCTCTCATCAGATCACCCATGAAGGTACCCTGGTCACGGATCTGTCTCTGCATGGTCTCTAGGGATGCTAACAAGGAATTGTTGATGGCCAGCTGATCAATTATGAACGGAGGGTGATCATGGTCATCTGGGTGCTCGCCTCTATCTGCCATCACTGGATTCTCTGAAAAAGCAAAAGAGGCCATCTCAGGTGTTGTCGAATGATCTGAACTCTGTGATGCACTGAATTCTGAAACTATTGGACTGCGAGAAGGAGAATGGGAAGGGTGGTCGAGGGGGAACAGGATGGATGTAAACTCAGGCTCAGAGAGCGGACTCTCCGAGATAGTCCTAGATGAATAAGGGGGAGTGCTGGATAGCGGTGCCGACAGAGTCGGCCTAAGAGATCTCTGTCCCATCATCTTGATTATTGGCAAGAGCAGAGGGAATGCAGAAGAAGAAGGAATGAAGTGAGACACAAAATTGCGCACAATTGTGCGGTGTTTTTGATCTTGACCTAAATAAGTCTAGCAATCAAGCACAAAGCAGGGGTGAGTTCACCAACTCAACACATGAAGCCGTGAAGGTTCGGCTTTTATCTTGTCAATTTTAGCTTGATTCAGGAATTAGTCTTTTCACGAGTCCTTAGAGCGCTACGCCTAAAGGAGAGAGAGTACTGCCGGAAGAGTATCCCGTACTTGTCCTCCTCCTGTGTAACCTGTAGCCTGCACTTTTTGAGGTCCTTGTAACCCTTCCTGGATCCCTACTCAGCCAAAGAATAAGAGAGGAATCCAATAGGCGAAACCGATACTTCGGAACTCGCTCGCAACGGAATCACCCGTGAGCGTGCAAGAACCTACTCGGACGCGAGACGATGAGACAGACACCCCCGTGAAGGCGTGGCCTAGGCTCGATACTTCGGACAAGGTCGATGCTCTACACAATAGAGAGTCACCAATGTTGACCAAGCTCTATTCGTCCACGTACGATAGAAGCGCCAATACTTCGAAAATCCAGGCGATACACAAGGCAGCCACAAGCTGGGATTTTGGCTCTAATCCTTACGAAGCGCTCACCTCACTTGGAAGGAGACCTACCCATGCAACCTGAAAACAAGTGAGGGTGTTACTCTCCCCAATCAATGAATCCAATTACCAATTTTATTTTTTGGTCAAGGTTTTCTTAGCATTCCCTTTTTTAATTTTTTTGGTGTTATCGCTTCTTTTGAGTAGATTCAAACAAGCGCCTAACGATTTTTGTATTTTCTTGATCCTACTTTGTCCAAAAACAGAGGGAGAATAGAGTCGGAAAAGCCGTGCAAGTCGACACAAAGATGGAAATCTCACCTTTGTGCCTAAGTGATGGATGCAAAGTAAGAAGACTTACAGCGAATCCCAGCTCTCTCCATGCGGGATGCAAAGCAGAAATTTATAAACCTAGTCTATATGCCGGTATGCAATGCGGAAATCGTCCTAAGATAGGCAACTGCTAGCGTGAAGAACCACAAGTCAACCACCGATCGTCGATCCTAAGAGTCCGGTCTAGACCCCCCCTCCTCTTCTCGACACATCGAGTTCAGGAGTAGCGCTTGATGGGGAGGGCTCGCGACGCGGCGGATCTAAGAAAGGGAGCTAAATGTTTAATTAAACTACGTCCAAGTACGAACTATAGGTACACGCAAAGGTTATTAGTGTGTTTGGACCTAATTTAATCGATCAAGCATGCCTAAAACTAAGGGCTCAATCCACAAAAGAAAGTGAAAATGAAATCAAAACCGGCAAATGACAGCGGTGAAAACTCGGCAAAAACCGCGGTGAGCCCCCGGGTGAACAAACACCCGAAAATTAGGCCCGGAGTGTCCAAAAGTCCAAGTACCTGTATTATTACAAATTATCAAAGTCACTCTCTCACAAGAATAAATTGCAACTAATCTACCACTCTCTCTCACTCTTCCTGCTCTCTCCTGCCGGCTTGGCTAAAGAATAGCCGGCTCCGCTTCCCAAGGTTGCTTCGGGTCACCTAGGCGATCCGCCTTGCTCCGTGGTCCCTCGCAAGAAGACAAAAGAAGAATGGTCAGATAGCTCAATCAATAGAAATATCAAAAGTGCAAGAGAGATAAAATAAAGTAATAGTAGACAAACAAACACAAGCAAACAAAATATGAACTACTCGATGTTGCTCCACGGCAACGACGCCATTTGATTTGCCAAAATTCACGGAGTCTAAAATGGTATCTGATGAATCTCCATTTCATCACCTTTATTCTATCATTTTGGCCTCAAAAACCCCAGCAAATGCATGTAAATAGCATCAAATTGGACATAATAGCATTCATGATTCATTGTATTAATTACACATTAAATCAGGTTTTTAATGCCAAAATTATAGAATAAAGGGAAGAAAAAAAGGAGTAAAATATTGCAAATATTTTATGACCCAAACCCCGAGACCAAGGCCAGTATGGTATTGGTCGACAAGGAATAAAGTAGGGGGAGATAAGGGCCAGTGTACAATAAATACCTCATTTACTCATGCATTTATTTATGCATTTCTGACACCTATTTTGTACATAATTATTTATTCATCAAATAAATAAACTTTGTTCATGAAAGATGTAGATAATAATGTAAATAAAAAGACAAAATTGAGTTTGTGTAAAAATAATACTCAGTGTACATTTTATACACAGAATAAAAAGCCAAAATCTCAACTTCACAGACCCATATCTCGTAAATAAAAACTCCAAATCACCCAAACTCACCTTTAATTGTATATAGCTTTCCATGAACTATATAATAAAATTAGTTTCATAATTTTTGGAGTTCATCTGTTGAAGTTAGGTTTTTGGCCCTCCTTGTACAGAATACCTGATTAAAATATTCATTTTATTCAATACCTATTATTTCTACAAATTTATATTTTTAGAATTTTGTAAATAATGTATATAATACATGTACATATTAAAAGTTCAAGAAAACCAACAAGAATTTGTAAAATAAAATAAGCCTATGTAATACATAGGCAAAATACCTATGTTAAGAATGTATATAAATAAAAAGGGATTTTAATTCTTTTATTCTTTATTCATCTATATTTTCATAATAATGTATATATTATTTATAACTTAGTAAAAATACAAAACCAAGACAAAAACAAAATAAAATTCATTAAATAAATAAAATGTATATAATATATAGGTAAAATACCTATAAGTATACTTACATATGCATATACCTATTTATTCAAAAATGTAAATAAACTCCTAAAAATTAAATAAAAATACCTTTATACTCACAAAAATAAATTATAAATTTATAAAATAAGCCAATAAAATAATAAAAGAAAATAAACAAATTAAAAATAAAATACACAAAAATACATGTAAATACATACATATACACATTATTAAATTAAAACCATAATAAAACACTTTGAAAAATTCAATAAAAATCACAAATAAATACTACATGAAAAAATACACATTTTTTATGTTTTAAGAAAATTCTAGTAAAATCATTTACTATTGTAAATAAATCAATTTCAACTCAAATTCCCTGTTTTGTCTTCTAGCGGATGACTTGGACCAATCACAGGCCGTCAACAGTTGACCGCTCGGTCAACTACTCCCCCAGCCGCCCGATGTGACGCAGCATGTCTCTTCGCCCGTCTTCTCCCATTTTTCCCGGGCACACCATCCATCAATCGAAGATGCTTCCTTCACAAGAATTGTTCTCTAATCATCACTGAAGCCCGCCGATTCTTTGGATCAATCTGATACTCTTTGGATCATGTAATAATCGCCGGTCAATAAGGCTCCTTGCCATTGTCTATAAATAAGTAGCTCCGCCTCCTTCCTCGAATTTGGCCACTTTTAATCCAACCTTAAGCCTTGATTCCAGTCCTGGGACATTCCTCGTGACAGGGGGGTGTGCTGGTGTCTCAAATCGGCCGGAGGGAGGAAGATTTTGTCGCGGCGGAGCTCCGGCGTCCGCCCTGCTCCCTGGAGGCCCCCGGGTATAAGAGTTGTCCTTTCATGCCTTTTTAGTTAGCTTTTAATGTTAGTTTTTAATTCCAGTAGTTAGATTAGTCCTTAGTTAAGTCCCGTAGCGTAAAAATCCAAATTCGAAGTTCGTCGGAGCTCCGCTCCGGCGACTTCTTCACCGTAGACCAGACTGTTTCCGACCGCCCTGAGCACCCCATCTCGATCCCCATCGCTTTCTCCATCATTTTATCACCTCCGACCAACCCAGGACCTTCGGTCTTGGCGAATCGGGGCTCCACCTCCGCCGTACGCCAGAGCCCCTCCGCCTCACTTCATCTCGCTGCCAAGCTTCAAAACCCCGGGTCGAGGAGGTAGCTCTCTCGCCCCCGGTTCTTCCCATGCAGGTACAACGAAGGATATAGCCCATCTGGGCTCGAATCGATCCAGGAAGAGGTTCCTGGGGGTCCCCTTCTTCACCGACCTCGACCGAACGACTCGGACCTCCAGGAGCCATGCGAACACCCTCAGCCGACGCGGAAGCTTCCCAGATACGTCCAGAGCACTTTAGATGCGCGGGAGGTGCCCGGAGGAGCCTGAGCTGCTCGATCGAAGCTCGCCGGGGGCGAGCTTCTTCCCCGTTCTTCCAGACACCTCCAGCACCGTCGGATCGGGAGGCGAGGCCCAGACCGCACGACGACCGTTCGATGAAGACACATGTCCACCGTCAGATCAGCCAGGAGCTTCTAATCCATGCCCTTCATTGACGAATCGGCATCCGCCGTCAGATGGGCGACACGTGGATAAGTGGCGCATCCAGCGTCGCAGGATGATGCGCCTTATTTGGGGTAAATTTCACACCTAGACCCCCGCCTTTTTGTATTTATAGTTGAATACCAAGAATAAAAAGTCACGTTGTAAATAAGTTGTATAATTTGCAGAAGGATCCCCGATGTTTTTAGATTTACATTTTAGTCCCTCCGCGCCTCACGTGCAACACCCACGTGAGGCGCGTGAAATTTGCATGCAAACCATGCCGTGTTTTAGTAATTGTAAAATGGCCCTGAAAATAAAAGTTAACGTTCATTTTTATTGTAACTTTTGCATGGATGCCCCTGCTAATTATTTTATTTGCAACAATACCCCTGCCAGGCCATGTATTTTTTGTATGCTTTGTCCATTTATCTTGTGCTCCATATTAACTTGAAAAATCTTGCAAAAATGGACATATGCTCCTGTTAGTGTATCCTTGCACGCCATATTTTTGGATTTTGATTTTGTTATAGTTTTGCATTTATTAAAAATCAAAAACATGCTTTTTCTTCACTGTCTATTCTATAAAATCCCAAAAAAATATTAAAAGACCTCGAAAAATTCCAAAAAAATTCCCTAGTGTGTATTAGTTCCTATTTCAGTATCAGTCCAAAAATCCATAAAAATCTCAAAAGGAAAATCTTAAAAATTCAAAAATACCCAAAAACGTAAAAAAATGTATAAAATCAAAGAAAAATCAGAAAAATATGAACTCAGTCCATATTTCTGCTATGTTTTATTATCTTTATTAGAAAAATAGTGTGGAAAATTTTTGAGGATGTTTGCTGTTTTTAATGCCTATTTTTTCGGACAGCCAGGCCCTATTCCACTGTTTGCTCTTATTTTGCTATTTAAAAATACTAAAAATGTTTTCAAAAAAATGCCCAAAAATCACAAAAACAGTAAAAAATCATGGAAATTCCAAAAAGACTTTATTCCTGAATTTTTGAATATTTTTGAGTATGTTTATAAATATTATAGTACCCCTTTATGTTTATATATGTATTTCCTAAAAACAAAAAAAGAGAAATATATATATATATATATCTAACTATTTATATGTATTTATATATCTATTTATTAACCCTAATATACAGAAAAAAAAGAATATATTTTATCATACTTATATACACCTATATATATTGTATGTATTACAAGCTATATACTAACCCTCTATGGGTATACATATATTTATAAATTTATATTATATATATATTACCTAATTATATTATTAAAAAACAACAATATATATATATAATAAAATAAATAAAAAATATATATAAAATTAAAAACCCACTTCACACAAGGATGACTCTGTAGCCCATGTAGGCTTTTGCATTTTGTATTGCTCTCTGTGGTTCGACCTCTACATGCTTGTTCCCTATACATTTTATGGTAGAGTAATAAAGATTAATTCACATTTTTGGGACTCAATTGTTTTTATTCTTTATTGTGGGTTAGTTGCTGATTAACTCGGGTATTCTACGAGTGGTCGCCTCAGCGACACCTTTTATATTATTCATGGTCACCCTCGTGGAAAATCCTCGTTATCAGATGGCGCCGTTGTCGGAGAGCAATGAGCATAGCCTAATTTATTTTGTCATTCTTGTGTACATTTTTGATTCATCATTGATTTTGTGAGCAGCTATTCTTATTGTCATTAATCACCATGCTCTATTGATTGATTCATTTATTGTGATTATTTTATATCTGCTCTATTTTGATTGGTTGAGCTATACTAATGCAATCTTTTTGTGACTTTGATGCGAGGGCCCGCCACGCGAGGATGGCTTCTTAGGAGGCCAAGGCAGCCGAGCTTGGAGGAGGGTGGTCTTCACCTCATGACCACTTGGAGAGAGCATCAAGGAAGCAAGGAGATGGGGATTAGATAGGCTTAGAACACTTAGGATTATTTTTGTAATTTATGGTGAGAGAGATACAATTTTGGCATGTAATAATTAACAGGACTATACTCTTCACAATGAGGTCCAGTGCCCGGGTGTCTGTTCACCTGGGGGCCTCATCGCTGTTTTCCGTGATTTCTACCGCCTTCTTTTCTTTGTTTTCCGTTGTTTTGAACTTTCCACCTTTATTTTATTTTGTTTTGTGTGCTTGGAGCCCCTAGATATAGGTTGCTTGACTCGGTAGCTAGGTCCAAACATTAATAAGAATGCATGTTCCTATAGTCTACTTCGTATGGATCTAGTCAAACTTAAACAGCTCGGTCATTTATCTCTTAACCCATGTGCCGTGAGCGAACCCCATCAAGCGCTACTCCTGAACTCGAGTGTGTCGAGAAGAGGAGTGGTAAGCCAAGACCGGACCCTTAGGTTAAAGATAAGTGACCAGCTTGTGGTTCTTCACGTTAATAGAAGCTAATGTTTAGGGCGATTTTGTCGAATGCACACCGCCATGTAGATAGGTTTAAAAATTCTATTTTGCATACCACATGGAGAGAGCTGGGATGCACTGTAAGTCTTCTAACTCAGCATGCATCATTCGGTTCAATGGTGATATTTCCATCATAGAACCAACTTGCACGGCTTTTTCTCTATCTCCCTCTGATTTGAACACCTAGGACTTAAATGAAAATCTACAAAAACGTTAGGCGCTGGTATGAAACAGACTCAAAAAAAGTGAAAACCCAAAAATTAAAACCAGGGGACTGCTAAATAAACTTTGACCTTAATTAAAATTCGTAATGGACTATCATTGTACCAGGTTCATAAAGCCCTCATTGTTTTCAGGTACCTTGGAGGGGGACCAAAACCCTACTCCCTTGAGCGAGTGCGACCCCCTAAGGATTAGAGCCAAAAACCCAGTCTGCAACTGCCTTGTGTATCGCCTGGATTTCTGAAGTAATGGCGCTTCTATCGTACGTAGGCAAGTAGGGCTTGGTCACCAATGATGACTCTCTGTTGTGTAGAGCATCGATCCTGTCCGAAGTATCGAGCATAGGCCACGCCTTCATGGGGGTGTCTGTCTCATTGTCCTGCGTCCGAGTAGGTTCTTGTACGCTCACGGGTGATTCCGTTGCGAGCGAGGACCGAAGTAGCGGTTTCGCCTATCGACTTCCTCTCTCTATTTCTTTGGCTGAGTAGGGATCCAGGAAGGGTTACAAGGACTCCAAAAAGTACAGACTACAGGTTACACAGGAGGAGGACAAGTACGAGATACCCTTCCGGCAGTACTCTCTCCTATAGGGTAGCGTACTAAGGACTTGTTATAAGATATGCCTGAAACAACAACTCTAAAACTGAAAAGATAATAAGCCGAACCTTTACGGCTTCACATGGCATGAGTTGGTGAAACCGATTTTGTATTGTGTTTGTATGGATCTAGATTAAGGTTCAAAGATCAAGTCCCGCGCCATTGCGCAAATTTTGTTGTGTCACTCCTCTTTGACCCCCGCTCAGTTTGAGCCTTTCTACTGTTTTGCACTCCTTTTTATTCCTCGTTGACCATCGTATCTTTCATCCAACATCCTATCTTCTCTTGTACTTCGCGAAGTTGATCCATGGATGGTTTCCGTCGGGACCATGCCGACACCCACATCGATTCCATGGACTCAACTCCGCCAATAAGTTCGAGGCGATTCCCGAGAACCCGATCCGGACTTTGCGGATCGATCTCTAGACTCCTCATTTTCTACCTTTCTCTTGGCCACCCAATAAACTGGGATCACTTTTGTCCCACTTTCGCCGTTGTGAATGGAAGTCGATTACAGTCTACATCCTTGTCCATTCACAACATGCTGGGGTTGACCTGAATTCCAGCTTCATCTCGGCAGCTGAACATTAATTGCAAGCAGTCTGATCAGGACTATCTCATTATGCAGATAGAAGACAGTGCGAGCCCTGGAGACTACTCCGGAGTTCATCTCGTCCGACTCAGACCCTGACATGGCTCCAGGAGGAAAGGGCAAGGGTCAACAGCCACCCCAACCAGAGGGACAGGTGCCAGATCAGAATCAAGTCAATACACAGTTACTGGCATCTATCCAGGCCATCCAGCAGCAGCTGACTGAGCAGGCCCTCACACAAACAGCATTCCAGGACATGTTGAATGATATGATAAACCGAGACGATGGAGGAGGAGGCAGAGGCAGAGGAGGCAGGGAGGAGGAGGTGGAGGTGGTGGTGCAGATGATGATGATTTAGAATTTCCACCACCACCAAAGCCAACACTTAAAGAAACATACAATCCGGGAGACAGCCAGATGACCGAGTGGATCCTCATTCCACCAGTACACGCTCACTTTGAGCTGAAGCCCCAATTCATTGCTCTTCTCCCTGTTTTCCATGGAAACACCAGCGAGGAGTCGTACATTCACCTGCAGCAATTCTCCCGCATTTGTCGTACTACCC
Organism: Ottelia alismoides; assembly: GCA_037367405.1. Lineage (NCBI taxonomy): Eukaryota > Viridiplantae > Streptophyta > Magnoliopsida > Alismatales > Hydrocharitaceae > Ottelia > Ottelia alismoides. The sequence continues at coordinate 340,965 of JAZKJV010003645.1, read as the reverse complement.
ACTATCCCAATGTCCCTCTGGACATTGTCAAGATGATGGCTTTCCCTTTCAGCCTACAGGACAAGGCCCTCTATTGGGTCAATCATCTGGGGAAGGTTGTGACGACCTAGGAGGAGCTGAAGTCCGCCTTTCTGCACAAATACTACCCTCTAGGTCGGCTCAACCAGATGCGAGCCCGTACCAGTAATTTCTCCCAAGGACCCCATGAGTCGATACATGAAGCATGGGAGAGATTCACTGACCTGCAGGAGAAATGTCCCCATCATGATATTCCGAAGACCAGCTTGGTCCAGCATTTCTTTGGGGGACTGAACATTGAAAGCCAAAGGCTCGTAGACGCAGCATGTGGGGGCTCACACTTCAATAAGGATGAAGACGTAGTCTGGCAGATATTTGAAGAAATGGCCGAGGGAGAGGCCGCCCTCTCTTCATCCAAGGCATATCAGAAGCAGCCCCAGATCCTTCAAAAACAAGTGCACATGGCAGCGTCCAAGGAAACAGAGAGAGATGAGAGCTCCAACCTCAGCATCATCGGGGGCCATCTCTCTAAAGTTGACATCATTGAGAAACGATCACAGGATCTCAAAAAACTCGCTGTGATCGAGAAGAGGACTCAGCATTTGGACAAGATGGATCACATCACCAAGCAGTTGGAACTGCTGGTAGGTACCATCAATTCTGTTCAGTCGGCAACACCACTTGAAGCTCCAGCTGAGAGGAAAGACGAGCAACCACCGCTACATCAGCCTCAGCCGAGCCAGCAACCACCGGCAGTCCAGCATGTGTACTACGTGCATGAGCCCGATCAGAGCCAACCGCAGCAGGAGATGGTTGTGTATCAACCAGAGTTTATCTCAGGATCTGATTCAGTATTCCCACCACCACCCCTGGTCCAGGAAGTGAACGGGGTTTGGACTCATGAAGCATAGCCGACCCGTCCTACAGGACAACCCCAGGGTCAGCCATTTGCCAACCGGCAATACCACCAACCTCAGGGTGGTCGCTTTGGGCAGTCCTCTCAGCCTCATCAGCAGTATCATCAGCCTTCTCAGTATGCCAACCAGTGGAGGCAGAATTTTCCACACCAGCAGCAGTCGCAGTACCGTCATCCACAACCGTTTCACCAGTATGCGGCTGCCCTGCCTCAGCAATACTAGCAGTTCCTCCTCCTTCTTATCAGCAACTTCAGCTTCCTACCCCACCTCAGCACCACCAACAACAGCCTCAACACCAACAGATGCAAAACAGCGTGGTCTGCACGCTGACACCACCGAGGCACCTCCAGTGAACCCCATCATGGATTGTCTAGCCCAGCTTGTCAAAGGGCTAGCGGAGATGACCAAGCGGCTTGATGACCTGACCGCCACCTGAACTACCATTCCTGCTCAGGTCGAAGCCAACCCCAATAATTTCAAGAAAAAAGAGCAGGTAGAAAGTAATGTCTTGTCCGTGTCAGAAAATGATATTACTGTGTATTCTAATGTCGTTACTCTCAGGAGCGGTAGGGCCTTGCCTCCGCCTGCTACAAAGATTGGGGTGAATAAAGAAACAGGTGGATCGTCATCTTCCGCATCAGTCGTGCCAGCTCCAGGGGTGGGCGAGGAGGAAGAAGAAGGAGAAGCCAGTCCAGCCGTCGTGCCATGTCATCAACAACCTCGGCAGAAAATACAAAAAATCAGCAAAAACAAAAACAACAAAAAGAAGCTTGTAGCAGAAGAGAAGCCGCGCCAGCATTGGAGGAGCCGCCAGAAGCAGTCGATCCCTCGCCAGCCGATGGAGCAGACGCTACCCTTTTTGATCGCCCAACAGCTCCAGCATGCCAAGATCCAGCTTGTACTCCTTTTTGTAGTTCGGATGTACAACATTCTGTGGGCGATGATTTTGATGTAAATAAGAACTCTCATTTTTCTGCCAGTGGTGTAAATATTCCTTTTCCTTGTGCAATACAAAAATCCAAAAAAATTGCAAAACGAAAAAAGGCATTGTCTGATCCAGGCGTTGTGGATATTTTGGATAAATTGACTGTTGAGATTCCCTTGTTGAAGGTCGTGGAATACATGCCAGCCGTAAAGAAAGGACTGAAAGAGGCATGTACTAACAGGCGTCACCCAGCGCAAGAAAACAGATGCCAGCAAGTAGAGAGGCATGTCCTCACCTTGGCCACGGTAGCAGCTATCAACAATCTCCCCCAGAAGAAACAGGATACAGGAACACCTCTGATCAGTTGTGAGATTTTTGACCAGGTCTTCGAGCGCACTCTCTTGGATAGTGGATCTTCCATCAACCTTCTGCCCTCGTCCATAATGCAAGAATTCGAGCTGGGACCACTCAAGCAGACACGCATGATCCTTCAGTTCGCTGACCGATCCGCCAAGTGGCCCTGAGGTCTTTTGGAAGATGTCATAGTTAAGGTACAGGAAATGAAATTCCCAGCTGACTTTGTAGTCCTTGATATGGACTCGCCTGCACCCCTGCTCCAGACCCCTATCATCCTTGGCAGACCATTCCTTCGTACTTCAGGTGTCGTGGTTGATTACGGGTCTGGGAAGATCACTTTCAGCTCGAACACCCAGCAGATCACGATGAACATGAACAAAGAGCCCAATGCCGCAACTGATGAGAGCCAGGCAGTATCAGAAGCAGACTGTGATTTTATTGCGGAGATCAGAGACTCAGCCTTATCATTGGACGATCCATGGACCCGAGAAATCCTCACTCTTGAGGAGGACTTGGAAGGTGCAATCACCTTAAGCTCCGACGGTTTTTGGGAGACAGGTTCTCAGATGCAGGCGCATCTACTTGAGCAGTCATTCCAGACCAAACATGATCAGCTTAGCGCAGAACCGTTCGGTGCATCACCGGGATCTCAACAGGATTATGAGGATGGTAAATATCTCAAAGAAGTACATCCCACCACCAGCATGGTATCTGAAGTGACAGATAAAGTGGACAGATCAAAACCAGAACTCAAGCCTCTTCCGGCAGGCCTGAAGTATGCTTTCCTTGCGGGTGAAGAACAAATGTATCCGGTCGTCATCAGCAGCAGGCTGAATCCGGATCAGGAATCTCGACTTCTCGAGGTTCTAGAAAAGAACCGCAAGGCACTTGGTTGGAGCGTATCAGACCTCCGAGGGATAACTCCAGCCATGTGTTCACGCCACATCTATTTGGAAGAAGATGCCAAGCCGTCCCGTGAATTTCAGAGAAGGCTGAATCCTAACCTCCGGGACGTCGTAATGAAGGAGATAACAAAATAGTGTGATGCAGGCTTTATTTATCCCATCTCCGACTCAAAATGGGTAAGCCCACTGCATGTAGTTCCAAAGAAATCAGGGCTTACCGTGGTTACAAATGATAAAGGAGAGGAAATTTCTACTCGGGTACCAACCTCCTGGAGGGTGTGTGTTGACTACCGCCGTCTTAATGCAGTAACCAAGAAGGACCACTTTCCCTTGCTGTTCATTGATCAAGTTTTGGAGAGACTCGCAGGCAAGGAGTTCTTTTGCTTTCTGGATGGGTACTCCGGGTACAACCAAGTGGCGATCGCCCCTGAAGACCAAGAGAAGACTACCTTCACTTGCCCGTTCGGCACCTACGCCTTCAAAAGAATGCCCTTTGGTTTGTGCAATGCACCTGCAACCTTCCAAAGATGCATGTTAGCAGTCTTCGCCGAGATGGTAGGCAGTTTTCTCGAGGTGTTCATGGACGATTTCTCCGTCTATGGTAACAGCTTTGATTCTTGTCTTGTGCACCTAGACAGGGTGCTTCAGAAGTGCCGAGAAGTCAATCTAGTACTTTCATGGGAAAAGAGCCACTTTATGGTCACAGAAGGTATTGTGCTGGGCCACGTCGTTTCCAAACGTGGCATGGAAGTCGACCCGGCGAAGGTGGATGTCATTTCAAATCTTCAGCCACCTCAGACCGTGAAGAATGTGAGGTCATTCCTGGGGCATGTGGGATTCTACAAGCGATTCATCAAGGATTTCAGCCGCATTGCCCGACCTCTTACAGAACTCTTGTGCAAGGAGACTGAGTTCATTGTTGATCAGCCGGTTCTCCTTGCTTTCAATCAGTTGAAGGAGCTTATCACTCAGGCTCCAATCTTACAGCCGCCCGACTGGACTCTTCCTTTTGAAATAATGACCGATGCGTCAGATTTTGTAGTCGGAGCTGTCCTTGGGCAGAGAAAAGACAGAGCACCCTACGACATTCACTATGCCACCAGAACATTAGACGAAGCATAGAGAAATTATACAGTGATAGAGAAAGAACTGCTGGCTGGTTTTTGCCTTAGAGAAGTTCAGATCCTATTTGTTGGGATCAAAAGTCACCATCTTTACAGACCACTCTGCTATCTGGTACTTACAGCAGAAGAAGGATGCCAAGCCAAGACTGATTTGTTGGATCCTTCTCCTCCAGGAATTTGATTTGGAAATCAAGGACAAGCCTGGAGTCCAGAATGTAGTAGCAGATCATCTCTCCAGAATAGAGCAGCATGAACCTCCTCTGAGCAATGCACCTATCACAGAAACCTTCCCTGACGAAGCCATCTTAGCAGTGGATTCTCTTCCTTGGTATGCTGATATAGTCAATTACCTCGCCTATGGGGTTATACCTTCGGATTGGACGAAGAACCAAAAGAACAAATTCATGTCGACCATCCGCTTCTACCAATGGGATGATCCTCTTTTATTCAGAGAAGGAGCTGATTGTATTTGGTGCAGATGCATTCCTCAGACGGAGCAGTCTAGTGTCCTCGAGCATTGTCACTCGCTCGAGTCTGGTGGACACCACTCTGGAGATCGGACGGCAGTCAAAGTACTTTAATGTGGCTTCCGGTGGCCCACTTTATTCAAGGATGCAGCTGAATTTGTTAAACGATGCACTGACTGTCAGAGAATGAAAGGTACACTCACTGCCAAAGATTCAATGCCCCTGAAAATCATTCAGATAACAGACGTTTTTGATGCATGGGGCATTGACTTCATGGGACCTTTCCCTAACAGTCAAGGATTTGAGCACATCCTTCTCGCCGTCGATTACGTGAGTCGTTGGGTTGAAGCTATCCCCGCTCGAGCCGCCGACAGCCGAACAGTATGCCAGTTTCTGAAGAAGAACATCATCTCGCGGTTCGGGATACCGAAGATTCTCATATCAGACGGGGGTAGCCACTTCATTAACAAAGAGGTCAAGAAGTTAACGAAGGAGTACGACATCGACCATCGTGTCGCATCTCCTTATCATCCTCAGACCAATGGCATGGCGGAGTTATCAAACAGAGAAATCAAGACTATCCTGCATAAACTTGTTAGGCCAAACAGAAAGGACTGGTCTCAACTCTTGGACTCGGTCATATGGGCTTACCGAACCGCCTACAAGTCTCCATTGGGCATGTCGCCCTATCGTCTTGTATATGGAAAACCGTGCCATCTGCCCGTGGAACTAATTCACAAGTCTTTGTGGGCTATCAACAGTTGTAATTTGGACTCACGCAAAAGTGGTCAGAAGAGAAAAGATGATCTGAACAGGCTCTTGGAATTCCGAGACTATGCATACGATAACACCTTGATGTACAAGGAGAAGGTGAAACGCTGGCACGACCGACACATCAGACGAAAGACCTTTGACGTTGGACAGAAAGTGTGGTTATTTGATGCAAAGTTACGGATATTCCCAGGCAAATTAAAGAGTAAGTGGACAGGGCCATTTCGAGTTTGTGAAGTGCGTGACAATGGAAGCATTGCCATATCAGAATTGTCCCCTGACGCACAGCCCTTCGTCGTCAACGGCCAACTCCTGAAGCCTTACTTAGAACCAGATGCATTCTTGGCCGTTGTTGACTCAATCCAGCTCGTACAACATGATGACACTTACACAACTGCTGCAGCATCAACAGATTCAGACGATGTACTCCAACCACTGTTTATTTGATTTTCTTCTTCTTTTCCTTTTCTATCTTCTCTGTGTATCAAATAGGTACCGCCCTTGTAGACAGTTTTCTATACTTAGGACGTACTTTGTCCTAAGTATAGGGGGGATGTGCACCCCGAGTCTTCAGTTCATTCCGATCCTCTCCATTGTCTCCTCTTCTTGTCTATACTTAGGAGTATCTTACCCTAAGTATAGGGGGAGACAATCTGAGTACAATCTGTGTATTCCCACCCTTGACCCTCCCTGCTTTTTGTACAGCCTGCTATACTTAGGATTACTTGATCCTAAGTATAGGGGGGACAGTCAACTTCTCATTCATTCATTTCATTCATATTTATTCTTTAGATCTGCCTATATTCAATACGAGTTATGTCTTTGCTTTTCCTTTCGATCTATGAGGACATAGCTCAAGCTAAGTATAGGGGGGTCGTATATACCATGTATATACTATAAGCCATAACTCATACTGAAAAATAAAACACCAATTCAATCTAAAGAGCAATAAGTAACCTTATAATAATAAAAGATGATTGTGAGCTCCTCAGGCTCTTTGTACTTATACTGATTATTAAGTCAAAAAAATGTTTTGTGAAAGAAAGTTTTTTTTGAAAAACCTTGTGAAAACTGTTTGAAAATAGTGTGTACAAGTATTCAACCTTTGAAAAATCAGTTTTGCGTGTAAAATTTATTTTCTTTGCGTGAAATAAAAATGTGTGCAAATCAGTGTGCAAATGATTGTAAAAATTTGATTGTTAAAATTGTTTTGAAAAACTTATCTATGCTGTGTAAAACCTTGGTGAAGGCATTTTCAAAGACGTGTACATATTTGCAAAATTATTTTGGACTAGAGTTCTCAAAATTCTTTTGAAAAGGATTCTCGAACTAGGTCTGAGGAGTCTGCACAAAAATCTCTTATACAAAAATAAGCATAATCCCAAATAAATCTTATAAGAGCCAAAACCTTATTATACATCAAATACAGTTTTCTTCTTTTGTATATTCTGATTAATAAATCAGGTGAGATACCTGTAAAGTATGATTTGAAAAATAGTGTGACCAGTTTTGAAAATTTTGATGTGAAATGATTTCAACCCGTGTGAAACTGTTTGGATTGCAAAATTCTTCTTTGTGTGAAAGAAATGATTGGAAAAACCTATGTGCAAATATTTTGGAAAATGTCTGTCAAAATTATTGAGAAAAATGTATATATAGTGTGAAAGATCTTTGCAAAAATAGTTTCCAAACGTGTGTAAATGATTGCAAAAATTATCGTGTACTATAGTCTGCAAAACTAGACCTAAAAAATAAGATCACTATTACAAATACTTGTAAATCAGAAATAAAATACATAAAATTCTTCCTCAACAACCTAAATAAACTTCTTCATTAAAACCTGTAGGGTCTTTTAGAAGTCCATACAGTTTGTAAATAAAGCGGTACGCCCGTGTAAATAATTGTATGTGCCTTTTTGTATATGTCAAGTTTTTATTTGCAAAAATTTCTTTGTGTAAAAACATTCTTTGATTCTTGTAAACTCTTTGTGAAAAATTGCATCATTCATTGTGCATAGCATCAGCATACATTCATAATCTTTTTGAGTGAGCTTGATGATTGAATCAGTCTAATAAAGTCTCAAATTGGAGCTTGGTTAGACCTTACTGCACCTAACTGCACTGGAACCTTATGGGAACTAGGTTTAAGGTACTTCAGGTCTATTCAGACTTAATTCTTTGAGAAAGCAGGGCTGGGTTCAAGTCACCTCAGTGGACTAACTAGAACTTTTCGAAATACACGCATGACTCTTGCCGGCCGTGACCTAACTTGGACACTTGCACCTTTCACTTGGCTCAACTCAGTTGGAGTGGTGAGGGGGTTGGATTTGCCAGTCTGAGACGCACACGGGTGGAAAAATTCGTCCTCGTCTAGGGAGGGAAGTGCACCCCAACCTGGTCCAGTTTCAATGAAGTCGAATGACGGGAGAGTGTGGGTTGCAATAAAGCTTCAAAAGAGGGATAGTCTACTGGCTCAAGAGGAAATTTTCTTGTATATATGCTGCACCATGTAGATATGTTATACAGATGCACTTAAAAAAATGCAAAAAGAACTCCAAAAAAGTGGTGGGTCGGATTGAAAATTTAATAACCCCACCGGAGTGTATATAGTCCAATAAAGCAAAAGCTTATGGTATCCATGTTACATCTCATGAAGCTTGCAACGGGAGACTTAGCTACACTGGTTGAGCTCCCAAAATTCTATACCTCTTATTCCCCCTCTTCTTGAGCCGGTTGCACTTGAACTTAGAAGGGAATACCCCGCTCCTAGACGGTAGAGGGCTGGATTAGGGAATCATTGGGTTGTCATTCTGGAGAAGTCAGTCCCTTTGACATTTCAGTTGGGGAGAGCCACCATCACTTACACTGTACAAGTCAGCTTCATAGTCATAAGGGTTTGTGTATGACGTATGCTAGTTCTGACCTGGCTATTGAGGTGATTTGAACCAAGTTCTGTGACTCTCGAAGGCTGTTGTGTTTTAGAGCTGGTTCCCAACTAGGTTCCACACACATCTACACTCAAGGTCTAGCAGGAGCTCCAAATTCTGATTTTGTAAAGACATGCATTGCACTGAAAGCACCATTATTCACTCTATACTTCTTTAATTTTCCTTTTTCTTTTCTTCATTCTTTTTGTACTTATTGCATAAGTGTTTGCTAGGGACTAGCAAAGGCAAGTATAGGGGGGTGATGAATCTCCATTTCATCACCTTTATTCTATCATTTTGGCCTCAAAAACCCCAGCAAATGTATGTAAATAGCATCAAATTGGACATAATAGCATTCATGATTCAATGTATTAATTACACATTAAATCAGGTTTTTAATACCAAAATTATAGAATAAAGGGAAGAAAATAAAAAGGAGTAAAATATTGCAAATATTTTATGATCCAAACCTCGAGACAAAGGCCAGTATGGTATTGGTCGACAAGGAATAAAGTAGGGGGAGATAAGGGCCAGTGTACAATAAATACCTCATTTACTCATGCATTTATTTATGCATTTCTGACACCTATTTTGTACATAATTATTTATTCATCAAATAAAGAAACTTTGTTCATGAAAGATGTATATAATAATGTAAATAAAAAGACAAAATTGAGTTTGTGTAAAAATAATACTCAGTGTACATTTTATACATAGAATAAAAAGCCAAAATCTCAACTTCACAGACCCATATCTCACAAATAAAAACTCCAAATCACCCAAACTCACCTTTAATTGTATATAGCTTTCCATGAACTATATAATAAAATTAGTTTCATAATTTTTGGAGTTCATCTGTTGAAGTTAGGTTTTTGGCCCTCCTTGTACAGAATACCTGATTAAAATATTCATTTTATTCAATACCTATTATTTCTACAAATTTATATTTTTAGAATTTTGTAAATAATGTATATAATACATGTACATATTAAAAGTTCAAGAAAACCAACAAGAATTTGTAAAATAAAATAAGCCTATGTAATACATAGGCAAAATACCTATGTTAAGAATGTATATAAATAAAAAGGGATTTTAATTCTTTTATTCTTTATTCATCTATATTTTCATAATAATGTATATATTATTTATAACTTAGTAAAAATACAAAACCAAGACAAAAACAAAATAAAATTCATTAAATAAATAAAATGTATATAATATATAGGTAAAATACCTATAAGTATACTTACATATGCATATACCTATTTATTCAAAAATGTAAATGAACTTCTAAAAATTAAATAAAAATACCTTTATACTCACAAAAATAAATTATAAATTTATAAAATAAGCCAATAAAATAATAAAAGAAAATAAACAAATTAAAAATAAAATACACAAAAATACATGCAAATACATACATATACACATTATTAAATTAAAACCATAATAAAACACTTCGAAAAATTCAATAAAAATCACAAATAAATACTAAATGAAAAAATACACATTTTTTATGTTTTAAGAAAATTCTAATAAAATCATTTACTATTGTAAATAAATCAATTTCAACTCAAATTCCCTGTTTTGTCTTCTAGCGGATGACTTGGACCAATCACAGGCCGTCAACAGTTGACCGCTCGGTCAACTGCTCCCCCAGTCGCCCGATGTGACGCAGCCTGTCTCTTCGCCCGTCTTCTCCCATTTTTTTCGGGCACACCATCCATCAATCGAAGATGCTTCCTTCACAAGAATTGCTCTCTAATCATCACTGAAGCCCGCCGATTCTTTGGATCAATCTGATACTCTTTGGATCATGTAATAATCGCCGGTCAATAAGGCTCCTTGCCATTGTCTATAAATAAGTAGATCCTCCTCCTTCCTCGAATTTGGTCACTTTTAATCCAACCTTAAGCCTTGATTCCAGTCCTGAGACATTCCTCGTGACAGGGGGGGTGTGCTGGTGTCTCGAATCGGCCGGAGGGAGGAAGATTTTGTCGCGGCCAAGCTCCGACGTCCGCCTTGCTCCCTGGAGGCCCCCAGGTATAAGAGCTGTCCTTTCATGCCTTTTTAGTTAGCTTTTAATGTTAGTTTTTAATTCCAGTAGTTAGATTAGTCTTTAGTTATGTCCCGTAGCGTAAAAATCCAAATTCGAAGTTCGCCGGAGCGGCGCCGTAGACCAGACTGTTTCCGACCGCCCTGAGCACCCCATCTCGATCCCCATCGCTTTCTCCATCGTTCTATCACCTCTGACCAACCTAGGACCTTCGGTCTTGGCGAATCGGGGCTCCACCTCCGCCGTACGCCGGAGCCCCTCCGCCTCACTTCATCTTGCTGCCAAGCTTCAAAACCCCATGTCGAGGACGTAGCTCTCTCGCCCCCGGTTCTTCCCATGCAGGTACAACGAAGGATAGAGCCCATCTGGGCTTGAATCGATCCAGGAAGAGGTTCCTGGGGGTCCCCTTCTTCACCGACCTCGACCGAACGACTCGGACCTCCAGGAGCCATGCGAACACCCTCAGCCGACGCGGAAGCTTCCCAGCTACGTCCATAGCACTTCAGATACGTGGGAGGTGCCCGGAGGAGCCTGAGCTGCTCGATCGAAGCTCGCCAGGGGCGAGCTTCTTCCCCGTTCTTCCAGACACCTCCAGCACCGTCGGATCGGGAGGCGAGGCCCAGACCGCACGATGACCGTTCGATGAAGACACACGTCCACCGTCAGATCAGCCAGGAGCTTCTAATCCATGCCCTTCATCGACGAATCGGCATCCGCCGTCAGATGGGCGACACGTGGATAAGTGGCGCATCCAGCGCCGTAGGATGATGCGCCTTATTTGGGGTAAATTTCACACCTAGCCCTCCGCCTTTTTGTATTTATAGTTGAATACCAAGAATAAAAGGTCACGTTGTAAATAAGTTGTATAATTTGCAGAAGGATCCCCGATGTTTTTAGATTTACATTTTAGTCCCTCCGCGCCTCACGTGCAACACCCACGTGAGGCGTGTGAAATTTGCATGCAAACCCTGCCGTGTTTTAGTAATTGTAAAATGGCCTCGAAAATAAAAGTTAACGTTCATTTTTATTGTAATTTTTGCATGGATGCCCCTGCTAATTATTTTATTTGCAAAAATACCCCTGCCAAGCCATGTATTTTTTGTATGCTTTGTCCATTTATCTTGTGCTCCATATTAACTTGAAAAATTTTGCAAAAATGGACATATGCTCCTGTTAGTGTATCCTTGCACGCCATATTTTTGGATTTTGATTTTGTTATAGTTTTGCATTTATTAAAAATCAAAAACATGCTTTTTCTTCACTGTCTATTCTATAAAATCCCAAAAAATATTAAAAGACCTCGAAAAATTCCAAAAAAATCCCTAGTGTGTATTAGTTTCTATTTCAGTGTCAGTCCAAAAATCCATAAAAATCTCAAAAGGAAAACCTTAAAAATTCAAAAATACCCAAAAACGTAAAAAAAATGTATAAAATCAAAGAAAAATCAGAAAAATATGAACTCAGTCCCTATTTCTGCTATTTTTATTATCTTTATTAGAAAAATAGTGTGGAAAAGTTTTGAGGCTGTTTGCTATTTTTAATGCCTATTTTTTCGGACTGCCAGGCCCTATTCCACTGTTTGCTCTTATTTTGCTATTTAAAAATACTAAAAATGTTTTCAAAAAAATGTCCAAAAATCACAAAAACAGTAAAAAAATCATGGAAATTCCAAAAACACTTTATTCCTGAATTTTTGAATATTTTTGAGTATGTTTAGAAATATTATAGTACCCCTTTATGTTTATATATGTATTTCCTAAAAACAAAAAAAGAGAATATATATATATATATATATATCTAACTTTTTATATGTATTTATATATCTATTTATTAACCCTAATATACAGAAAAAAAGAATATATTTTATCATTCTTATATACACCTATATATATTGCATGTATTACAAGCTATATACCAACCCTCTATGGGTATACATATATATATAAATTTATATTATATATATATTACCTAATTATATTATTAAAAAATAACAAATATATATATATAATAAAAGAAATAAATAATATATATATATATATATAATTAAAAACCCACTTTACACAAGGATGACTCTGTAGCCCATGTAGGCTTTTGCATTTTGTATTGCTCTCTGTGGTTCGACCTCTACATGTTTGTTCCCTATACATTTTATGGTAGAGTAATAAAGATTAATTCACATTTTTGGGACTCAATTGTTTTTATTCTTTATTGTGGGTTAGTTGCTGATTAACTCGGGTATTCTACGAGTGGTCGCCTTAGCGACACCTTTTATATTATTCATGGTCACTCTCGTGGAAAATCCTCGTTATCAGTATCTCACACAAGGCGGAGACAACCGTCGCTGTGACGACTCACAATGAAATCTGGACTAAAGTCAACAATTAACCCACACTAAAGATCAATGATTAGAAATAAATGTGGAGTTAAAATTTATTTTTAACTCTGCACAAATGATGTATAGGGACAAGTATGCAGAGAGTTCGAACACAGGGAGCAAACAGGGTAATTCAAACAAATGTGCACAAGTGAATGTGAAGTGTCTACACCAAGCAAGAAAGCAAATAAATTTTTGTGGGTTTTTAATTTTTTATATTTTTTTATTTTTATTTAATTTTTAATTTTGTATTTTGATTTTTAATTTTCTGATTTTTATAATTTTATATTTTATATTTTTTATTTCTTTTTCAATATTGGAAAATAAAGGCTATGTAATAAAAGAGAAGATAGAATAATGATAAAAATATGCAAGAATAGCCAAAAATTCATAAATAAAATATTTTTGATATTTTTAGGATTTTTTACTGTTTTTGTGATTTTTGGGTATTTTTCAAAGTGTTTTTGGTATTTTAAATACTGAAATAATGGAAAACAGTGAAATATGTGCTGGCTGTGAGTAAAATAGGAATTAAAATTATCAAACAGCAACCAAAATTTTTCACACTAATTTTCAAATAAAGAGAATGAAATATAGAACAAATAGGAACTGAGTTTGTGTTTTTTGGAGTTTTCTACAATTTTATATATTTTTTTGAAGTTTTTGAGTCTTTTTGAATTTTTAAGGCTTTTCTTTTGAGATTTTTAGTGATTTTTGGACTGACACTAAAATAGGATAAAAGACACACTAGGGAATTTTTTTGGAAATTTTCGAGGTATTTCATTTTTTTGGCATTTTCTAAGCTAGACAATAAATAAAAAGCATGTTTTTGATTTTTCATAAATATAAAAGTAAAATAAAATCAAAAACTAGAATGCTGGCGTCAAAGAACAAGCCTACAGGAACTTAACCCTAATTTTTGAGGATTTTTGGAGGTAAAATGATAATTTAAATAATTAGAACAAGCATCCAAATATTAATCAGGCCTGGCAGGGGTATAAGTGCAAATATCCAAAAGTCCAGGGGCATACATGCAATTTCCTAAAAAAATAACACGTAATATTTGATTTTCAGTACCTAACACCAATTACAAGACCCGCAGGGGTTTCCTAGCAATTTTCCCACCAGGGCGCGTGACTTGCACGCGCCTAGCGAGGACCAAAAAGTAATTTTCAAAAACCCAGGGGCCAACTTGCAAAATTTACAAGAATATAACACTTAATATCCAAGTTTTGGTACTACAATGAAATAAAACAAAGACCGAGGGCCTCTATGCAAAATGCCCTCACCTCACGTGTACAGGTCACGTGAGGTGACATGGCGGAGGACTTGTATGCAAATACAGAATGTTCGAGGGTCTTTTTGCAAAATTTACAAAATAATTCAACGACGGAGGAAAGTTTATAGACTATAACGTAAATACAAAATGCGCAAGGGTTCAGGTGCAAAATACCCTCGGCGCGCGGATCCAACGGCGTAGAGGGTGCCACTTATCCACGTGGCGCGCTGCGGACGGCCGATGACGCTTCGACGATGCACGGCCTGGATTAGATCCTCCTTGGTTGATCGGACGGTCGAGGCGAAGGACGATCGAACGGTGGCTGTGTGATCTGGGAGACCTCCACGATCCAACGGCTGGGAGACTGAGACCAAGAACAACGCCGGATGCCGGCGAGGGCGAACTTCGTCGTCTCGGATCTCCTTCCTCCGGTGAAGATTGGGTGTCAAAATGGGCGTGGAGGCTCCTGCTGGTCTCCTCTTCCTCCTAGAGGCGCCAAAAGTCCACGGCGAAGGCCGTGGTGCTCGCTGGCGGCTGGCGGAGCTGCGGGGACTTCGAGAGCTCCGGCGAGCTTCAAAACTCGCCTCCAGGCGCTATCAAGTGCGCGTTGACCTGCAAAAAGAGTCAAGGGGTCCAGAGCAAACTGCCTGGACCCTTGGATGGACGAGGGGATGCGTGAAGCGAAGGGGTGATAATCAACCGGAGGTGCGCTCCGGCCAAGTGGTTGAATCGAGCGATTAAGGCGATGGAACTCGGATTTTTTTGGGGATTTTCGATCCTTAGGCTAACAGGAACTAAATGCTTGCAAGAAATAAAAGGGGGAAGGTCCTCAATGGCCAGAGCCAGAGGAAGTAGTTTACCTCAACCGCCGGTCTTGCGGGAGGTGATGGAGGCGCCCTCGACCTCGTTCGCCCTGGCTGAGAAGCTCGCGGTGGAGCTGTCACCTCCAGCAAGGCTCAGAGCACCAGAGAGGCGGAGAGGGGTGGACCAAGGGGACTCGATTTGAATTCAAAGTAGGAGGGTCGCATATATTGGGTTTGACCCGAGGTGACAGGGGTCCAAAGATCAACGATTCTTGGTCACCTCAGTGATCCTCGGCCCGATGTAAACACATGGCGGGCAAGATGGATGATCGAGGAGGAAAAATGCAGGAGGATTCGAGGCAAAATGGTGAAAGTCTCGGCCTCGAAAAATCCGCCAAATGCGGCCAAAAACCAGGCCTGACAAGGGCTACAGGGTGTAGGGCGACCAGTTGACCGAAGTCAACTGGGGCTGAAGCCTGGTTGGTCCACGTGGACCAACCAGGAAAAACCCACTGAAAATGTTTTGTAAATTCAATAAAAAAATAGAAAAATACTGAATTAATTAATGATTATGAAACAAAAATTATTCGTTATTTTATGTAGTATTTTATTATGATATTTAATTATTTTCATGAAGTATATTTTTATAAGTTTACTTTTTAACCCCATATAGGTATAATGCCTATGTATTTAAGTATTTTATTTTTATTTTGTGTATTCTAATTTTATTGTTTTTATTTCTTATTTTGTAAAAGTATAAAATACTTTTATACACTTAGAAATATTTTTATTTAATTTTATTGAGGTGTTTTGTGTATTTAATAAAATAGAAGTATATTTTATGTAGGTATAAGTATAGGTATAATACCTATGTATCAAATAAGTATGTATTTTATTTTAAGTTTTATTTAGGTTTTTATTCCAATTTTAATGTACATAATTATTATAAGTAATATTTACAACATTATAAAAGTATAAAAATACAAAAATAATAAATAAATAATAAATTGAATATTTTAATCAGTACAAGTATACAATGAGGGTCCAAAACTCAACTTTCAAACCGTAGCTCCGCCAAATGCGAAACCATTGCCATTGAATAGCTTATTTTATTCTATATACAATTAAAGGTGAGTTTGATGCATTTGGAGTTGTCGTTTGTGAGATACGGGTCTGGATTTTTATTAAGACCATAACTTTTTATCTGTACATTATTTTTCAGTGAAATCAATTTTGTATTTTTCTTTATTAAATTATCTACAACTTTCATGTACAAAGTTTCTTTATTTAATGTATAAAAAGTAGACCCAAAAATAGGTCCCAAAATGAATAAAGAATGAATAGAATAATATAGGTATTTGACCCTTATCTCCCCCTACTTTATTCCTTGCCGACCTATTCATCAAGATGCCTAGGTCTCGGGGTTTCGGGTCATAAAATATTTACAATATTTTATTTTTTTTCTTTTCTTTTATTTATTCTATAATTTTGGCTTTAATTACAGTATTTTACACACTAATGAGATGCACATGCATGAATGCTAAGATGATGAAATTAATGCTATTTACGGGCATTTGCTAGGGTTTCTGGTGCCAAAATGATAGAATAAAGATGATGAAATGTGGATTCATCACCCCTCTCCTCACAATGCGGTTTGATCGTGTGACTCCCAAAATCTTTTTGTGTTTTTGTGTTTTTCTCATTTTTTGTATTTTTGGTGATTGCAAGCTCCCATGATCACCCACAATTGAATCCGTAGCCTTACTGAATAGAGCACTATTCTTATATTCTCTCAACATGGCAAGATTATCTTTCATCAAATCAGTGTGATCTATCATCAGGGTCAACATGTCACTCATGGAGATCGAGGGAGGTGACTCCAACAGGTCAGACTCGGGTGGATGTGAAAGAGGAGGTGGATAGAAATCCGAGTCGTAATACTATGGCTGAGGCGGATATGTACAAAAGTTAGAAAAAGGAGGAGGAGGATCCTCCTGATAAAAGGGAGGTGGACCGGCTGGAGGGTACGAGGAATCCGCAAAGTCCGAATAAAAATCGCTCTAGGGATCCATCTCGAAACAAGAGAAAAATGATCGGGAGAACACGACGGTCAAGTCAAGAGATGTGTGGAGAAAGGCGCAAATGTGCGGAGATGATCTAGAATGCACACAAAACAATCACAAGCAAAAATGAAACAATCAAACCCTCAATTCACCTACTCAACTCGGTGAAGACCACAAATGCGGTCTTTTTATCTTGTCTGTTTTAGAGTTAGGTGAAAAAAAGTCAAGAAGTTGCACAAACACTTAGGGGCTCAATGGGATTTGGGCACTAGTCCTTAGCGTCTGCGCGAGCAATGTAAAACGAATACAATGAGGGGATTACTTGCCCCAATACAAGATTTTTCTTTTTGATTATTTTTAGGGTCAAGTAATATTAGCAGTCCCAATTTTATTGGTCGTCACTTTTTTTTGGATTTTTAGTGAGAAATGCAAGATCCTAACGGGGATTCAATTCCTTTAAGCTCCTAGGTTGGCAAAATCAGAGGGAGAGTCGGAAAAGCAATGCAAGCGGCAAACAATGATGAATGCTAAAGCGTAAATGCTCACCTTGCCTCCAGCACTCTACATGCAAGGATGCTCAGCAGAATTGAAACCTATCTATATGCAAATGCAAAGCCGATGAAATCGCCATAAGTTTCAGAAATTGCTATTAGCGGGAAGAACCACAAGTCGGTCACCGATCCTCAATCCAAAAAGTCCGATCTAGACTCACCCCTCCTTTTCTCGACAAGTCGAGTTCAGGAGTAGCGCTTGATGGGGTGGGCTTGCGGCACGGCGGATCTAAGATGATGAACCGACTGTTTAAAATTTGATTAAGTCCAAACGCGGCTATAGGTACATGCAAGATATATTAGGTGTTTGGCCTTAATCTATCGCAAGCAATCCTAAATCTAAGGGCTCAATCACACAAAGTGAAGAAAACAAAATCGAAAAACAAAAGTAAAAATGCGATGAAGACCGATAAAAACACGGTGAGCCCCCAAGTGTACAAGCACTTGGAAATTGGGCCCGAAAGTCCAAGTCCCTGTATTATTACAAATTAATGAATCACTCTCTCACAAAAATAGATTGCAACTAATCTAAGCACTCTCTCTCACTCCTCCTGCTCTCTCCTGCCGGCTTGGCTAAAGAATGGCCGGCTCCGCTTCCCAAGGTTGCTTCGGGTCACCTAGGCGATCTGCCTTGCTCCGCGGTCCCTCGCAAGAAGACAAGAAAACGAATGGTCAGATAGCTCAATCAATATCTATCAAAAGTGTAAGAGAGACAAAACTAGCAATGGTAGATAAGTAATCACAACACGAGCAAAAAGTGATCTACGCGTTGTTGCTCCCCGACAACGGCGCCATTTGATAGACACAAATTATCGTAGGTCTAAAAGTATGTCTCACACAAGGCGGAGACAACCGAGGTCGCTGCGGTGACCCACAATAAAATGTATTTAATTAACAATTAACCCACACTACAGATCAACAATCAGAAATAAATGTGGAGTTAAAATTTATTTTTAACTTTGCACAAAATGTATAGCAAGCAAGTATGCAGAGAGTTCGAACACAGGGAGCAAACAGGGTAGAAGCACAAAAGTGTGTGAATGAAAGTGTGTGGTGTCTACACTAAGCAAGCAAGCAAAGTTTTTTTGTGGGTTTTTAATTTTAATTAATTAATTTTTTTTATTTTTAATTTTTAATTTTGTATTTTGATTTTTAATTTTCTGATTTTTATAATTTTATATTTTATATATTTTTTTCTTTTTATAATATTGGAATTTAAAGACAATGTAATAAAAGACAAGATAAAGTATTTATAAAAATGCGCAAAAATAACCAAAAATTCAGAAATAAAATATTTTTGATATTTTTAGGATTTTTTTACTGTTTTTGTGATTTTTGGGTATTTTTCAAACTGTTTTTGATATTTCTAAATAGCAAAACAAGTCAAAACAGTGACAAAGCTACTGGCTGGAGGTCAAATGAGAGTTAAAAATAGCAAATAGCATAAAATATTTTCAAACTATTTTTCAAATAAATTTAATCAAATATGGAGTAAACAGGAACTGAGTTTGTAATTTTTGGAGTTTTCTATGATTTTATATTTTTTTTTGAAGTTTTATGTATTTTTGAATTTTTAAGGTTTCTCTTTTGCAATTTTTAGTGATTTTTAGAATGAGACTAAAATAGGTTAGAATATACAGTAGGGAATGTTTTGGGAATTTTTAGAGGTCTTTTAATATTTTTTGGCATTTTCTAAGCTAGACAGTGCTGAAATAGAGAGTTTTTTATTTTTAATAAATATGAAAATGAACGAAAATCAAAAACTAAAAATATAGCATTAAAGAACAAGCACACAATAGCTTAACCCTATTTTTGTGGAATTTTTGGAGGCAAAATGATAATTTAAATAATTACAACAAGCATCCAAACATTAATCAGGCCTGGCAGGGGTATATATGCAATTTCTCAAACATCCAGGGGCTTACAGGCAAAATTTTCACAAAATTTATACTAAATAAAACAGTTCCTGGACTGAACGTTAAATGCTAAAACCCGTGAGGGCCTCGTCGCAAAATATCCACGCGCACGTGCTCACGCACGTGCGCTTGGCTGGCAAGGGCAGAAATATAAATACGAATAAGTGCGAGGGGTTTTTAACAAATATTACAAAAAAACTAACGACAACTGAAAGTTTAAGTCCTAATAATTAATACACAAAAATGGCCGGGGTATCTTGCAAAATTACCCAAGCACAGAGGGCGATCGAACGGCGGATGGGCGTCACTTAAGACACGTTTCAACACGGGAACGGCCGATACCCCTTCGCGATCCAGCGGCTCGGATTAGAAGATCTTTGCGCGATGAACGACTCCTGAGCGTCCTGATCGGACGGATGCCGTAGTGTTGGAAGATCAAGGCCTCATCGGACGGTAGGGAGGCGACGAGGAAGAACGGCCGAAGAACACGGCCGGGCAGATTTTTTAGCTCCAAAATCTCGTTGCCTCGAGCGGAAGGGACCTGTCTAACAGCCTCCAGAGCTTCCTGGGAGCTTCCCTGATGGGGCGGTGGCTTCAACAAGGCAGGAGATCCACCGTAGAGCCACCGCGACGATGAAGATGGGGACGAACTCCAGGAAGTCCGGCGTGCTTCAAAAACGAACCCAGGTGGGGTTCTATCGATCCTGGAACCTGCAAGGGAAGCGCAAACACGACAGTAGAGGGTCCCAGGGTCCTAGCGTGTGAATGCGGGATTGGTGAGGCGAAAAATGGAGCTCGCCGGAGCTTGCTCCGGCGCGGGGGTTGATGGCGGCGTGTTGTCGATCAAATCAATGACGAAAAGCACGAAATTGAACCTAATAATAACAACTAACTATACTACTAAAAAAATAAAAGAAAACACGACCTCAAGGGCTGTAGACCCGAGGTTTAAACCTCGACGGCCGAGTGGCCGGAGGTGGCTTGGAACACGCCGCCGAGCTAGTGAATCTCCTCGACAAGGTGGAGGATCTTCCCTCTGTCACAGGGGACCCAGCGATGCGCCCTCGGAGGGTTTTGGCTCAGGCAAAAATGGTTCAAGGAGAGGAGGAAGATGAGGGGGCCCTTTTGAGATGTGGTGGAGAGGCGATCTTCGAGGCACGATCACGGGTGCGCCACGAGGATCTGGGTAGATCTATTAGGTCGGCGGGGATCTAGGATGTACAGTGAAAAAGTTTCATGAAGGAAGCAACTTCCCTCGAGCAACGCAATTGCGGCGAAAAAATTGAGAAACATGGGTCACGGGCACTCTGACATGAGGCACAGGGCTAGGACCAGGGAGTTGACTGGCGGGTCAACTCCCCGAGTCACCTGGTTGGTCCACGTGGACCAACTAGGAAAATCCCTGGAAAAAAAATATTTCTAAAATCGATTAAAAATAGTAAACGGTATTATTTTAATTAGGTGATATCTAGTATTTTATTCCGATTTTTAATTATTTTTATGAGTTATATTTTTACAAGTTTACTTTTTAGCCCTATATAGGTATATTACCTATGTATTTTAGTATTTTATTTTTATTTTTGTGTATTTTACTTTTATTATTTTTATTTCTTATTTTATAAAATCATAAGATACTTTTGTACACATAAATATATTTTTATTTTATTTTTCTGATGTATTTTGTACATTTAATACAATAAAAGAATATATTATATAGGTATACATATAGGTATAATACCTGTATGATCTATATATGTTTATTTTTATTTTGAGTTTTCTATAGGTTTTTATTCCAGTTTTAATGTACATAATTATTACAAGGAATATTTACATAATTATAAAAATATAAAAATACAAAAATAATGAATAAATAATAAATTGAATATTTTATTCAGTACAAGTATACAATGGGAGTCCAAAACTCAACTTTCAAACCGTAGCTCCGCCAAATGTGAAACCACCGCCATTAAATAGCTTATTTTATTCTATATACAATTAAAGTGAGTATGCTGCATTTGGAGTTATCAGTTGTGAGATACGGGTCTGGGAAGTTGGGATTCTGAATTTTTATTCAGACCATAACTTTTTATTTGTACATTATTTTTCAGTGAAATCAATTTTGTATTTTTCTTTATTTAATTATCTACAACTTTCATGTACAAAGTTTCTTTATTTGATGTATAAAAAGTGGAACCAAAAATAGGTCCCAAAATGAATAAAGAATGAATTAAATAATATAGGTATTTGACCCTTATCTCCCCCTACTTTATTCCTTGTCGACCTATTCATCAAGATGCCTAGGTCTCGGGGGTTTCGAGTCATAAAATATTTAAAATATTTTATTCTTTTTCTTTTCTTTTGTTTATTCTATAATTTTGGCTTTAATTACAGTATTTTATACACTATTTAGATGCACATGCATGAATGCTAAGATGATGGAATTAATGATATTTACAAGCATTTGCTAGGGTTTTAGGTGCCAAAATGATAGAATAAAGATGATGAAATGTGGATTCATCATCCCCCTATACTTTACCTTTGCTAGTCCCTAGCAAACACTTATGCAATAAGTGCAAAAGAAAAAGAAAGAAAAGAAAAAGAAGAACTTGGATTTTATTTGATTATCAAACTTGTCTTCACAAAATCAAAGTTTGGAGCTTAAGTCGGACCTTTGGAGTTTTAGTACGGGCGGAAACTTAGTGAGAACCGTGTTTGAAATTCAACAGTCCTTGAGAATCCCAAAACTCCGTCCAAGTCTCCTCAATAGCCTGGTCAGAAATACTTCAACTCATACGCAAACTCTTACGACTATGAGTCTGACTCGTACAGTGTAAGTGATATGTAGCTCCCCACCTCAGAAGTAACAAAGAAACAACCTCCCCCACCCTAGTAACTCTAATGCCTCAGTCTAGCAACTCTTTCCTCGAGAAGCGGGGTATTCCCTTCTAAGTTCAAGTGCAACCGGCTCAAGAAGAGGGGGAATAAGAGGTATAGAATTTTCGGAGCTCAACCAGTGTAGCTAAGTCTCCTGCTGCAAGCTTCATGAGATGTAACATGGATACCATAAGCTTTTGCTTTATTGGACTACATACACTCCGGTGGGGTTATTAAATTTTCAATCCGACCCACCACTTTTTTGGAGTTCTTTTTTTTAAGTGCCTCTGCATAACATATCTACATGGTGCAGCATATATACAAGAAATTTTCCTCTTGAGCCAGTAGATTATCCCTCTTTTGAAGCTTTATTGCAACCCACGGCTTCTGTCTTTAGCCTTCATCACCACTAGACCAAGTTGAGGCGCACTTCCTTCACTAGAAGAAGAGAAGAGGTTCCGCCTAGAAGTACTACCCTCATATGCCACCCCAAGCCAAAGGAAACTGCCTCCTCACCACCTCACCCGTGGAGAGCTATGTGAAAGGTGCAGGTGTCCAAGTTAGGTCATTATCAACAAGAGTCGTGCGTGTGCTCCGAAATACTCTACTTAGACAGTCAAAAATCCATTAAACCAAGTCTCGTGATCCTCAAAGAATTAAGTCAACTAGATCTAAAGTACCTCAAACCAGTTCCTATAAGGTTCCTGTTATTAGGTAGATTTTAAGGTCCAATCAAGCTCCAATCTCCGGATTTTACTCAGACTTGTTCAACTATCAAACTCAATCCGAAAAATGCTCATGCTATGCAATGCTATGCAGAAAATATATTTGTGATGCAATTTTCAAGATTTTGAACTTTTTATGGATTTTTGAAAAGATGATGATGCATATGCAGATGCAATTTTTTATTTTTGAAAAAGATTTTTCAAATGTTTTTGGAATTTTAGTTTTTGCAAATGTTTTTGGGATTTTTGAAAACAAAAGATTTTGGCTGAAAACTAGGTTAAAAATATGTACACGGGAGTACTTCTTATATCTACAAGAAGTGGATTTTAAGAATTTACAGGGTAAGTGCTCAATTTTATACATATATACATAGTGGATTTTAGTGAGATGTATGTATTCCTCAAACTTATTTGACACAAGCTTTTTTCAAACAATTTTTGAAAACTATAGTCCAAAATAACTTTTACAAATATTTTACAAACATGTACACACATTTGAAAATCATTTTGCAAAGGCTTTCAAAACAGTATGTATAGATTTTTCAAAATATTTTTGCAACCATTTTTCAAACCCTTTGCAAATCATTTTTCAAACATTTTATTTCACACAAAGAAAATAAATTTTACAAACCACACATTTTCACAAAGGTTGAAAACATGTGACAAAATATTTTCAAAATAGTTTTCAATAGATGTTCATACAGATTTTCAAACTATTTTTCAAACATTTCGCAAAAAAAACATTTTCACCTGATTTATTAATCATTATATACAAAAAGAATTTGAGGAACAGAACACCTTTTTATTAAAGATGTTTAATGCATTTTAAAGAATTATTAGCCATATTATTAGGAAAGTACGAGTTATAGCTAAAGTATATACGCAGTATATACGACCCCCCTATACTTAGCTTGAGCTATGTCCTCATAGATCAGAGAGAAAAGAGAAGACATAACTTGTACTAAGTATAGGCAAGTCTAAAGAATAAATGAATAAATGAAGGAATGAATGAACAAATGAGAAGTTGACCGTCCCCCTATACTTAGGATCAAATAATCCTAAGTATAACAGACTGTATACAAAACAGGGAGGGTCAAGGGTGGGAATGAACAGATCGTACTCAAATTGTCTCCCCCTATACTTAGGGTAAAATATCCCTAAGTATAGACAAGAAGAGGAGACAATGGAGAGGATCGAAAAATAGAGAAACTCGGGGTGCACGCCCCCCTATACTTAGGACAAAGTACGTCCTAAGTATGGAAAACTGTCTACAAGGGCGGCACCTTTTTGATAGATGAAGAAGGTAGAAGAGGAAAAGAAGAAAAGAAAAAGAGATGAGACTAGAAATGAGATCATGAGAATGTACACATCGCTCCCCCTATACTTAGGGTAAAAGAAGCCCTAAGTATAGGCAACAACAGGAGTGATCACACGAAACGAAGAATGAACACTCGGCTCGTCCACCCTGCTATACTTAGGACAAAGTACGTCCTAAGCAAGGCAAACACGAGAATGGGTGGACGAGCAATACGGAAGAAAGAACCGAGGTACACAAGGGAATATACAACAGAGATGGATATACACATGATCAAGAAGGTGGAAAGCTGACCTTCTTGTGAGACCGCTGAGGGATAGATCTGATATGGTGTATGTCTACATCGGGGTCCCCAGTAGACGGAAGCCGATCAGGGTCGACATGGTGAAGGCCCTCAGTGGAGTCAAATCGGAAAGGGACGAACTGATCAATGGAAGCAGTATGGCTAGGTTCTCCCTTGGTGGTCCTATGGTGTAAAGCCTTGAACTTGGTATATCTCGGATCCTATATAATAAGATCCGGCTTGTTAAGAGAAAACCAACGAAATTTGTTTCGTGTGAATCGGACTTCGTTTCGAATTGTTATGATTTTCCGAAGAAAGAGAAGTCATTAATCCATAATGACTGTCATTAATACTAATTAAACATGATTAAAGAAATTAATGATGATTGAAAGCCGCTAATGATCATTAGTAAACACTAATCAATAGTTGACAAAAGATAATCGTAAGCCGCGAAAGTTAAATCGCGATTAGTGAAAGTTAATCACGATTAGTGTTAATTAAGCGTCATTAGCGAATCTAGAATCCTCTAGAATGTTCTAACTTAGGCTCCAAGTTTGGGATAAGTTTTGGCTAAAACCATGGGCCAAAACCATGGGCCGCTAAACCATGGTTAAGGTCTAAACCATGGTTTTCTAACCATGGTTAGTGGTTTTCTGGGGCCTATAAATAGACCCCCCTACCCATTCATTCTCTACAACTTCCACTACCACCACCACCCCAAGGGCTAGGGTCGAGAGGTTGGGAGGAGGAGTGGGAGGCGAGGGAGGAGCGCTAGCGAAGCGCTGCCGGGAAAACGAGGAGGAGAAAGGTATGATCCTCTCTTAGTTGCTTCGTAAGCTAGGCTTTCAATTCATACTCTTGTTCTTCGAAGTTTTGTTTTTGATTCATATTTCTTTCCGATTCGTTTTCCTGTTGTGGTTCGAGGAGAAATCTGTGTAACACCCTACTTAGGTGCGGGCGGCTATGCACGTCAGTGACCCTGTGATTCGTCACACGTTCACTCATCTAAGACGCGTGGTGTCTACCGATTCTCCATCGTTTATGTTTCTATTCTTCGTATTATGCTTTTATAGTTATTTTGATAGAGAAATCTGTGTAATACCCTACTTAGGTGCGGGCGGCTATGCACGTCAGTGACCCTGTGATTCGTCACACGTTCACTCACCTAAGATGTGTGGTGTCTACCGGTTCTTCATCTCTTGTTGTTAAGTATATTTTTCCAGTTTCGTTGTTATTTTTCTCTCGATTGATTTTATAGAGGAAACTCTTTTCGTTTTTATTTTGAAATATTTCCCTATATAAGGGGAAACTCTGCTGAAATTTTCTGAGAAATATGTCCCGATATAAGGGGAAACTCTGCCGAAATTTTCCAAGAAATATGTTCCGATATAAGGGGAAACTCTGCCGAAATTTTAAGAGAAAATATGTTCTTGACGTTCTTCGTGTTCTTCGCGTTCCTCGCGTTCTTCGCGTTCTTAACATGTTCTTAGCGTTTTGATACGAAAAATGAAATTCGATCTTTTCAAGAGCCTTAAAATAGCCTTTCTAAAAACGAAACTCGATAAAGCCTTGCATACACGAGAGAGAGCTCGATTAGGTAACGAAATCCTTCCTTTTGCTGTTGGGTTTTCATACGAAATTATTGAAATTCTTGATTTTGTGTTCTTTGCTACGAAGAACCCTAATTTTGGTTATTTTTGAAAAAGTCTGAAGAATTGCTTTGTGATTCCCACTAAAATAAGATTTATGCATCAAATTGATGCGTTGGCTCTGAAAGTTAGGGTTTGGGAGTTAAAATAGGCATAAATAGGAGTACATATGGTTATGAATAATATATATGTGAGTCGATACTAAGTATTGTGGTTTATGCAAATCAAAAACTTAACGAAAGAATTACATCATGTGAATTGGTGTGATTTGAGATGGATCCTGAAAAGGATCATGTGTCACGTTAAGGATGACTGGGAGTAGAACTACAGGTCGGGCATGTAACCTGTAGGTTTGTCGGAAGGAACCCGTATTGGCGTTTCCCTACCTAGGTGGTACACGGTTCCCCTGTTATGATAAATGCGCACGAAATGAAGATTTTGCAACGCGTGGTACCGGGAGCCAATATATTCGGGTTGGAACGACGGAAGATGCGGTCGTGCCATGTGGAGGCACGGGTGGTTCAATAGCGGCCGAGTCACGATAACATGTATTTAAAGCCGTTAGGTTATATGATTAAATGTTAGCCTGAGGTTTTAAGCAACCGAGTCCTCGAGGACAGTGTGCTCTTTTGTTTTTCCAGGCTAAGGGTTGAGACCCTGTTTAATAAATGAAAAGAAAATTGTCAGGGTAGTATTGGAGGATTGGTTGAGGCGACGTGCGGCAGCATAAGCTTACCAAGATCAACACAATCTCCAATCCTGAAGCATCCACAGCTTCGGAGTCCAAGAATGGTGGGGTTCTCCTGGACTAATCCCTGATGTGGAATAGAAAGGAATAGGACTTAAATTAATGAAAAGAAATGAAATTTTTGTGATATCAATGAATTTTGAAAAATTACACAATTTGTTTGCTTTTCTCTTCTTCGTTACTTAGCATTCGCTAATTTTTATCCTATGATTTATGGAAAACCCAACAGGTATCGGTGAGCCATCGCAAAGACTCTAAAAAAATCATCCAGCTTACATACTAGACATCCAGCCAGCCACAGTAGCTTTACTTTCTTTAAGGTAGTTAGTAATCTTTTGTATATTTCCCTTTTAAGCTGATGTACATGTAAATTATTATAGTGGTACAGTGTATCATATGAACTTTATTTTGTGAATGGAAAAGTGTTGAAATACTTTCTTCTGAGTATTTTTATTTGCAGTCTATTTCTGAATGTTAGTTGTGATTGCTGAATAAATTATTGCTGAGTAATCAGATCCGGATATGGGAGGATCCGACGGCCCGGGAAACGGGGTCGTTACAGATTGGTATCAGAGCCCGGTTACTCCAGTAATTTATTTAGTAATTAATAACTATGAGCGGTATTCAGAAACTAAGGTTGTATTAAGATCCTTTGATCTTAATAAATGACTGCAGTATCATTCACAAGTCATTGTCCCTTATGTACATCATGCTATGACATATAGGATCTGACCTTTGACCTTGACTCATCCGAGGATCATGGCAGATCAAGACATGTCTAGACAATTAGCGGCTATGATGGCAATGCTCTAAGACATGGGGCAAAGGCAACAAGCATTGGAGGAGAGGCTCAATGCACAGGCTGAGAGACCCGAGGCATCTAAGCCTGCGGATGCTAGGATTGAAGGTTCTGTCCATCTTTCTGAGGAAGAATCTAGTTACCATCCTTCAACTGAGTCTGCTCCTACCCCGGTTGAAGGAGCAATGGAGAAGGCCCTTCTTAGACACCAAACATTACTAGATAATTACCGAAAGGGAAAAATTCCTCGATTCAAAGGTGTAGAGATACCTGCCGAGGCTGAATTATGGCTTGATGATGTCAGTAGGATGCTGAGAATAATACACGCACCAGCAGATACTTGGGTGCACTTTGCCGATTACTCCTTAGCAGACTATGCAAGACGATGGTGGAGAGCCATTTCCAAGAAATTAGCAGATCCTGTTCCATGGGATATCTTTGAAGAGAGGTTCCGAGCTCATTTCTGTCCCTCTCATTGGGAAGAGTTAAAGAGGAGAGAGTTGGCTTCTCTGAATCAGGGTTCTAAGACCATAAGATATTATCATATCCACTTTACTGAGCTACTACGGTACTCACCAACTCTAGAAGCTTCACCACAAGAGTGTCTTACCAAATTTGTTAGCGGTCTTCAGAGAGATCTACGATAAAAGCTTGCTGCTTTTAGAGCCACAACCGTAGATGAAGCAATGGACATCGTCTCTCGTATTGAGATGGAGAGGGATGAAAACCGCTAAAGAAGAAGTTTCCACTTTAATGGTGGACCATCCAAAAGCAAGTCACATTATAACCGTAGAGATCGTCGCTATCATCCAGTCGGGTCTAATATAAACTCGCCACAGAATTTGGGCCAGGAATTATCTGGAAGAAGGGATTTCTCTAGACCTCCACTATATCCTCGCAACTCAGCAGCAGGAGCTAGCACCTCTGTGCCGGGATCTTCAGCTCAAACGGGAGCATGTGTGTGTTTTTACTTTCATCAAGAAGGCCACATCAAGAAAGATTGTCCGAAGTTGAGAGGTCAGGGTTTAAATCAACCCCAATTAACAATATAACATCCACCTCGAGCAATGGAGCAACACACAGAGGAAGACATGGTAGAGGTCGAGGCTCACAAGGAGCGTCTCCTACACAACAACCACCACAAAGTGTTGCGGGTTCTAGCTTCCCTATTCCTAATGGCCAGCTAAATGCAATTACTGAGGAACAAGCCTACAATTCAGGCACAGTCGTACGAGGTACTGTTACTATTCATGGCTTTTCAGTACATGCCTTATTTGATTCTGGTGCTTCACATTCATTTATTGCTCGACGGTTAGTACCCACTTTGGGTAAGATACCAATAGAAGTACAGCCGTCCTATCTGATAAAGGGACCAGGAGGACAAGTATTTATAATCCGAGAAATCCTGGATAATTGTATAATACTGATAGCAGGACATCAGTTACCTGTTTCACTACTACTAATCGAAATGGAGGACTTTGATCTTATACTATGAATGGATTGGTTAGAAAGGCATCATGCATGTCTTGACTGTTTCCAGAAGACAGTAACATTTCACCTTCCTAACTCGATAAAGTTCCAGTTCATTGGAAAGACATCCAATGATAATATCAAATATATCTCTACATTGAAGGCACAACAGTTGTTAGAGCAAGGGTGCCAAGGTTATTTAGCTTATGTATCCACTATATCATGGTCAGAAAGAATGATAGAAGATGTGCCTATAGTGTGCGAGTTTACTGATATATTTCCAGAGGAACTACCTGGATTACCACCTGAGCAGAGATTGAATTTGAAATATCTCTCATACCTGATACTCAACCTATCTCTATCCCTCTGTATAGGATGGTACCAACTGAGTTACGAGAGTTAAAGGTACAATTGCAAGAACTGTTAGAGTAAGGATTCATTCGTCCTAGTACTTCACCATGGGGTGCACCTGTCTTATTTGTTAGGAAAAAGGATGGGTCGACGCGGTTGTGCATTGACTATAGACAACTAAACAAGAGGACAATAAAGAACAAGTATCCTCTGCCAAGAATAGATGATCTCTTTGATCAGTTACAAGGTTCAACTGTGTATTGCAAGATTGATTTAAGATATGGATACCATCAGTTGAAAATTAAAGATACAGATATTCCCAAGACAGCTTTTCGAACTAGATACGGACATTATGAATTCTTAGTTATGCCTTTTGGACTAACAAATGCCCTGGCAGCCTTCATGGATCTCATGAATAGAGTATTCAAGGAGCTCTTAGATCACTTTGTAGTAGTCTTTATTGATGATGTGCTTATTTACTCCAAGGATAAGTATCTGCATGAACACCATCTCAGGCGGGCACTTGAAACTCTAAGGAAGAACAAACTGTATGCTAAATATAGCAAATGTGACTTCTGGCTATCTAAAGTATCTTTTTTAGGCCATGTTATTTCTGGGGAAGGTATATCAGTTGATCGTACAAAGGTTAGTGCAGTGATGAGTTGGGAACGCCCGAAGACTGTCACAGAAATACGATCTTTTCTGGGTTTAGCTGGATATTATAGAAGATTCGTGAAGGACTTTTCATGAATAGCATTGCCAATGACTAGACTAACTCAAAAGGAGGTCCCATTCTTATGGTCTGATACATGTGAAGTTAGTTTTCAGACACTGAAAGAATGCCTAACATCTGCACCCATCCTTACTCTACCCTCCGGGAGTGAAGGGTTTACAGTGTACACTGACGCATCTAAAGAAGGACTTGGGGCGGTTCTTATGCAACATGGTAAGGTAGTTTTGTATGCATCACGACAGCTCAGGACACATGAGAAGAACTACCCAACACATGACTTTGAATTAGCTGTCGTAGTTTTCGCTTTAAAGATATGGAGACACTACCTGTATGGTATTACTTTTGAAATCTTCACCGATCATAAAAGCTTGAAATATCTGTTTGATCAAAAGGAGCTCAATATGAGACAGAGACGGTGGCTAGAGTTGTTGAAAGATTATGATTGCACTATCTCCTACCACCCTGGTAAGGGGAACGTCGTAGCATATGCACTTAGCAGAAGAACTTATTCACCCGGGTTAGTGAGTGCTATCCACTTCTGGGGTTTACTATCAACGTTAAGTGAATGGAAACCATTTGATAGTAGTGCTGATACTATAACTATTCCTCATCGATACAAACCAGAAATATGGGATAAAATAAAGAAGGGACAGGAGGATGATCCAGTCCTTAAAGACTTGAAACAACAACTTGACAAGAATGAGATAGAGGGATTCCAGATACAAGATGGTTTACTGTATAATCATCACAGAGTTTGTGTACCAAACACACCTGAACTAAGGAAAGACATCTTACGAGAAGCTCATTGTTCTAGATTATCTATTCATCCAGGAATTACGAAGATGTATAAGGATCTTCATTCATACTTTTGGTGGTCGGGAATGAAGAAAGATGTTGTTGAGTTTGTGAATTCATGTTTCACTTGCCAGCAGGTAAAGGCTTCACACCAAAAACCACCGGGATTATTGCAACCCCTCCCTACATACAAGTATTGGCTTCATACAAGTATTGGCATGGCACCATTTGAAGCACTATATGGACGAAGGTGTACTACTCCTTTGTGTTGGCAAGAGGTCGGAATAAAGAATCTTTATGATTCAGATAGACTTCAGGAGACACGGGAAGCTGTAGAACTTGCTAGAAAAAAACTATTAACTGCCCAGAGTCGCTAGAAAAGTTACAGTGATACCAGGCGAAGAGACCTTGAATTTGAGGTAGGTGACTTTGTATTTCTCAAAGTATCACCTATGAAGGGTGTTCAGAGGTTTGGCTTGTGTGGGAAGTTAGCACCCAAGTTCGTGGGTCCCTTTGAAATTATTCAACGGATTGGAAAAGTTGCCTATAGACTTGCACTTCCTCCACATCTTTCAGCAATACATGATGTATTTCATGTATCAAATCTGAGAAAGTACATTAGGGATCCAGAGCATAAGATAAGTTATGATGATTTACATGTTGAGCCAGACTTGACATACCAAGAGATACCTGTGCAAATACTTGAAAGGGATATCAAGAAGTTGAGAAACAAAGAGGTGCCTCTAGTTAAAGTATTATGGCGAAACCAAGAGTTTGAAGAAATCACATGGAAACCTGAGGCAGAAATGAGAGAGAAATACCCATACTTGTTTGAATGATAACATTATGTATTATGTATATGTTCATTTTAAATGACATGAAGTTCATTCTCTTTAAGGTTGTTATGGTTTCAATCCTCTTTAAGGATGTTATGCCTGCATTTTTAGTCTCGAGTACGAGACTTCCTTTAAGGTTGTTATAATTGTAAAGCCTTGAACTTGGTATATCACGGATCCTATATAATAAGATCCGGCTCGTGAAGAGAAAACAAACGAAATTTGTTTCGTGTGAATCCGACTTCGTTTCGAATTGTTATGATTTTCCGAAGAAAGAGAAGTCATTAATCCATAATGACTGTCATTAATACTAATTAAACATGATTAAAGAAATTAATGACGATTGAAAGTCGCTAATGATCATTAGTAAACACTAATCAATAGTTAACAAAAGATAAGTGTAAGCCGCGAAAGTTAAATCGCGATTAGTGAAAGTTAATCACGATTAGTGTTAATTAAGCGTCATTCGCGAATCTAGAATCCTCTAGAATGTTCTAACTTAGGCTCCAAGTTTGGGATAAGTTTTGACTAAAACCATGGGCCGCTAAACCATGGTTAAGGTCTAAACCATGGTTTTCTAACCATGGTTAGTGGTTTTCTGGGGTCTATAAATAGATTCCCCCTACCCATTCATTCTCTACAACTTCCACTACCACTACCACTCCAAGGGCTAGGGTCGAGAGGTTGGGAGGAGGAGTGGGAGGCGAGGGAGGAGCGCTAGCGAAGCGCTGCCGGGAAAACGAGGAGGAGAAAGGTATGATCCTCTCTTAGTTGCTTCGTAAGCTAGGCTTTCAATTCATACTCTTGTTCTTCGAAGTTTTGTTTTTTATTCATATTTCTTTCCGATTCGTTTTCCTGTTGTGGTTCGAGGAGAAATCTGTGTAACACCCTACTTAGGTGCGGGCGGCTATGCACGTCAGTGACCCTGTGATTCGTCACACGTTCACTCATCTAAGACGCGTGGTGTCTACCGATTCTCCATCGTTTATGTTTCTATTCTTCGTATTATGCTTTTATAGTTATTTTGATGGAGAAATCTGTGTAATACCCTACTTAGGTGCGGGCGGCTATGCACGTCAGTGACCCTGTGATTCGTAACACGTTCACTCACCTAAGATGTGTGGTGTCTACCGGTTCTTCATCTCTTGTTGTTAAGTATTTTTTTTTCAGTTTCGTTGTTATTTTTCTCTCGATTGATTTTATTGAGGAAACTCTTTTCGTTTTTATTTTGAAATATTTCCCGATATAAGGGGAAACTCTGCTGAAATTTTCTGAGAAATATGTCCCGATATAAGGGGAAACTCTACCGAAATTTTCCGAGAAATATGTCCCGATATAAGGGGAAACTCTGCCGAAATTTTAAGAGAAAATATGTTCTTGGCGTTCTTTGTGTTCTTCGCGTTCCTCGCGTTTTCCTTCGTTCTTCGCGTTCTTAACATGTTCTTAGCGTTTTGATACGAAAAATGAAATTCGATCTTTTCAGGAGCCTTAAAATAGCCTTTCTAAAAACGAAACTCGATAAAGCCTTGCATACACGAGAGAGAGCTCGATTAGGTAACGAAATCCTTCCTTTTGCTGTTGGGTTTTCATACGAAATTATTGAAATTCTTGATTTTGTGTTCTTTGCTACGAAGAACCCTAATTTTGGTTATTTTTGAAAAAGTCTGAAGAATTGCTTTGTGATTCCCACTAAAATAAGATTTACGCATCAAATTGATGCGTTGGCTCTGAAAGTTAGGGTTTGGGAGTTAAAATAGGCATAAATAGGAGTATACATATGGTTATGAATAATATATATGTGAGTCGATACTAAGTATTGCGGTTTATGCAAATCAAAGACTTAACGAAAGAATTACATCATGTGAATTGGTGTGATTTGAGATGGATCCTGAAAAGGATCATGTGTCACGTTAAGGATGACTGGGAATAGAACTACAGGTCGGGCATGCAACTTGTAGGTTTGTCGGAAGGAACCCGTATTGATGTTTCCCTACCTAGGTGGTACACGGTTGCCCTGTTATGATAAGTGCGCACGAAATGAAGATTTTGCAATGCGTGGTACCGGGAGCCAATATATTCGGGTTGGAACGACGAAAGATGTGGTCGTGCCATGTGGAGGCACGGGTGGTTCAATATCGGCTGGGTCACGATAACATGTATTTAAAGCCGCTAGGTTATATGATTAAATGTTAGCCTGAGGTTTTAAGCAACCGAGTCCTCGAGGACGGTATGCTCTTTTGTTTTTCCAGGCTAAGGGTTGAGACCCTGTTTAATAAATGAAAAGGAAATCGTCAGGGTAGTATTGGAGGATTGGTTGAGGCGACATGCGGCAGCATAAGCTTACCAAGATCAACACAATCTCCAATCCTGAAGCATCCACAGCTTCGGAGTCTAAGAATGGTGGGGTTCTCCTGGACTAATCCCTGATGTAGAATAGAAAGGAATAGGACTTAAATTAATGAAAAGAAATGAATTTTTTGTGATATCAATGAATTTTGAAAAATTGCACAATTTGTTTGCTTTTCTCTTCTTCGTTACTTAGCATTCACTAATTTTTATCCTATGATTTATGGAAAACCCAACAGGTATCGGTGAGCCATCGCAAAGACTCTAAAAAATCATCCAGCTTACATACTAGACATCCAGTCAGCCACAGTAGCTTTACTTTCTTTAAGGTAGTTAGTAATCTTTTGTATATTTCCCTTTTAAGCTGATGTACATGTAAATGGTTATAGTGGTACAATGTATCATCTGAACTTTATTTTGTGAATGGAAAAGTGTTGAAATACTTTCTTCTGAGTATTTTTATTTGCAGTCTATTTATGAATGTTAGTTGTGATTGATGAATAAATTATTGCTGAGTAACCAGATCCGGATATGGGAAGATCCGACGGCTCGGGAAACGGGGTCGTTACATATGGTGTGGAGGCATAGACTGGTGAGTGGAAGAAGTACGACTAGGTCCGCCCTTGGAAGTTTCGTAGATGTCAAAGTGGAATGAGACAAACTCATCATCCTCGGAAGAAGTGTAATCGGAGTCGTCCTGCGAGGGATCGTCCAGGTCAAAGTCAAAAGGCACGGAATCATCGGTGGAAGTATACGCACTCAGATCGTCCTCAAGAGTTTCACCTGAATCATTTCCATCAAGAGGCCTGAATCTATCAAAATAAATGGCAGCATCATAACCGACCTCAATCATCTTCACTTGTGAAGGGCCAGGAACGGATTTATCAGTGGAAGTAGTCAAACCAGGTCCGTCCTGTCTAGTCTTACCTAGGTCATTTGTTTCCTTTTGAGGTCTCTCAAAATAATGGGCAACATCATAAACATCCTCAATAGTCTTGGTATCTGCCCCCCGCTCAATGGGATCAATCACATAGATACTTTGAATTTCATCAACACATCGCCACACACCAGGAGGAGGAAACTCAAGGTCCATGCTTTCCGATTTCCTCCCCTTTCGGGGGATTCGTCGAGTCTCCTTAGGTTTCGCTAAGCAAACATCTCTAATAGCATCAGATCGGTCACAGGCCTCGGAGTCAGCTAGAGTCTGTGAAGGTGTATCAGATGCAGGTCTCTGGTCAACTGTAGGTGTGGTGATCAACACTTCGCTCTCGTCAACAGGACGGAAGCGAACCTCTCCTGATCCGTAATCAATAACGATTCTCGCAGAGGCGAGGAATGGTCATCCCAGGATGATTGGAGATGGCTCCCCTGTGGAGTTCTCCATGGGCAACACGACAAAATCAACATTGTGGCCCGTGCCCTGAATAGAAATGACGGCATTTTCAAGGATACCCTTCGGCCTCTTGATAGATCCATCAGCAAACTGAACGATCATCCTGGTCTTCTTGAGAGGCCCTAAGTAAAGAGATTATACCAGTGCGAAGGGTAATATGCTAATAGATGCACCGCCGTCCAGGAGAGTGTGATCACAAGTGTAGTCAGAGATGGTGCAAGTGATGAAAGGTGTAGCTGTGTTCTTCTTCTTGGGAATGGGACGGTGTGTGATGGCGAGGGCAGTGGCCATGGTCAAGATGTGACGCTCAGATCTGCTCCTCCGCTTTCTCTTCTTGGGAAGAGGAGCAGATAATTGGGTCATGTCCTGCTGAAGTGGGGCACGGATGATCTCATGAATAGTGGCCACCACCTCGGGTTCAGTCAACATTTTTTTGAATTTTTGGACCTCCTCCGTAAAAGGGAGGAAGTCGGAATCAGCATGTACATGAGGAGTGCCCAGAGCAGTCTGTACATAGGCACTCTCGGGGTTGGAGATGGGACAAGAAGTGAGTGGATGTGTGGTCAAATGATTGGGCAATTGGCCCCTCTTCTCACAATGCGGTTTGATCGTGTGACTCCCAAAATCTTTTTGTGTTTTTGTGTTTTTCTCATTTTTTGTATTTTTGGTGATTGCAAGCTCACATGATCACCCACAATTGAATCCGTAGCCTTACTGAATAGAGAACTATTCTGATATTCTCTCAACATGGCAAGATTATCTTTCATCAAATCAGTGTTCTCTATCATCAGGGTCAACATGTCACTCATGGAGATCGAGGGAGGTGACTCCAACAGGTCAGACTCGGGTGGATGTGAAAGTGGAGGTAGATAGAAATCCGAGTCGTGATACTGTGGCTGAGGCGGATATGTACAAAAGTTAGAAAAAGGAGGAGGAGGATCCTCCTGATAAAAGGGAGGTGGACCGGCTGGAGGGTACGAGGAATCCGCAAAGTCCGGATAAAATCGCTCCAAAGATCCATCTCGAGATAAGAGAAAAATGATCGGGAGAACACGACGGTCAAGTCAAGAGATGTGTGGAGAAAGGCGCAAATGCGCGGAGATGATCTAGAATGCCCACAAAACAATCAGAAGCAAAAATGAAACAATCAAACCCTCAATTCACTTACTCAACTCGGTGAACACCACAAATGCGGTCTTTTTATCTTGTTTGTTTTAGAGTTAGGTTGAAAAAAGTCAAGAAGTCGCACAAACACTTAGGGGCTCAATGGGATTTGGGCACTAGTCCTTAGCGTCTGCGCGAGCAATGTAAAACGAATACAATGAGGGGATTACTTACCCCAATACAAGATTTTTCTTTTTGATTATTTTTAGGGTCAAGTAATATTAGCAGTCCCAATTTTATTGGTTATCACTTTTTTTGGATTTTTAGTGAGAAATGCACGATCCTAACGGGGATTCAATTCCTTTAAGCTCCTAGGTTGGCAAAATCAGAGGGAGAGTCGGAAAAGCAATGCAAGCGGCAAACAATGATGAATTCTAAAGCGTAAATGCTCACCTTGCCTCCAGCACTCTACATGCAAGGATGCTCAGCAGAATTGAAATCTATCTATATTCAAATGCAAAGCCGATGAAATCACCCTAAGTTTCAGAAATTGCTATTAGCGGGAAGAACCGCAAGTCGGTCACCGATCCTCAATGCAAAAACTCCGGTCTAGACTCACCCCTCCTCTTCTCGACAAGTCGAGTTCAGGAGTAGCGCTTGATGGGGTGGGCTCGCGGCACGGCGAATCTAAGATGATGAACCGTCTGTTTAAAATTTGATTAAGTCCAAATGCGGCTATAGGTACATGCAAGATATATTAGGTGTTTGGCCT
Organism: Ottelia alismoides; assembly: GCA_037367405.1. Taxonomy (NCBI): domain Eukaryota; kingdom Viridiplantae; phylum Streptophyta; class Magnoliopsida; order Alismatales; family Hydrocharitaceae; genus Ottelia; species Ottelia alismoides. The sequence goes on along the minus strand of JAZKJV010003645.1, from coordinate 303,320 downwards.
TAATCTATCGCAAGCAATCCTAAATCTAAGGGCTCAATCACACAAAGTGAAGAAAACAAAATTGGAAAACAAAAGTAAAAATGCGATGAAGACCGATAAAAATGCGGTGAGCCCCCAAGTGTACAAGCACTTGGAAATTGGGCCCGAAAGTCCAAGTCCCTGTATTATAACAAATTAATGAATCACTCTCTCATAAAAATAGATTGCAACTAATCTAAGCACTCTCTCTCACTCCTCCTGCTCTCTCCTGCCGGCTTGGCTAAAGAATGGCCGGCTCCGCTTCCCAAGGTTGCTTCGGGTCACCTAGGCGATCCGCCTTGCTCCGCAGTCCCTCGCAAGAAGACAAGAAAACGAATGGTCAGATAGCTCAATCAATATCTATCAAAAGTGTAAGAGAGACAAAACTAGCAATGGTAGACAAGTAATCACAACACGAGCAAAAAGTGATCTACGCGTTGTTGCTCCCCGGCAACGGCGCCATTTGATAGACACAAATTATCGTAGGTCTAAAAGTATGTCTCACACAAGGCGGAGACAACCGAGGTCGCTGCGGTGACCCACAATAAAATGTATTTAATTAACAATTAACCCACACTACAGATCAACAATTAGAAATAAATGTGGAGTTAAAATTTATTTTTAACTTTGCACAAAATGTATAGCAAGCAAGTATGCAGAGAGTTCGAACACAGGGAGCAAACAGGGTAGAAGCACAAAAGTGTGTGAATGAAAGTGTGTGGTGTCTACACTAAGCAAGCAAGCAAAGTTTTTTTGTGGGTTTTTAATTTTAATTAATTAATTTTTTATTTTCAATTTTTAATTTTGTATTTTGATTTATAATTTTCTGATTTTTATAATTTTATATTTTATATATTTTTTCTTTTTATAATATTGGAATTTAAAGACAATGTAATAAAAGACAAGATAAAGTATTTATAAAAATGCGCAAAAATAACAAAAAATTCAGAAATAAAATAATTTTGATATTTTTAGGATTTTTTACTATTTTTGTGATTTTTGGGTATTTTTCAAACTGTTTTTGATATTTTTAAATAGCAAAACAAGTCAAAACAGTGACAAAGCTACTGGCTGGAGGTAAAATGAGAGTTAAAAATAGCAAATAGCCACAAAATATTTTCAAACTATTTTTCAAATAAAGTTAATCAAATATGGAGTAAACATGAACTGAGTTTGTAATTTTTGGAGTTTTCTTTGATTTTATATATTTTTTTGAAGTTTTATGTATTTTTGAATTTTTAAGGTTTTTCTTTTGCAAATTTTAGTGATTTTTGGACTGATACTAAAAGAGGTTAGAATAGACAGTAGGGAATTTTTTTTCGAATTTTTAGAGGTCTTTTAATATTTTTTGGCATTTTCTAAGCTAGACAGTGCTGAAATAGAGAGTTTTTTATTTTTAATAAATATGAAAATGAACGAAAATCAAAAACTAAAAATATAGCGTTAAAGAACAAGCACACAGTAGCTTAACCCTATTTTTGTGGAATTTTTGGAGGCAAAATGATAATTTAAATAATTACAACAAGCATCCAAACATTAATCAGGCCTGGCAGGGGTATAGGCAATTTCTCAAACATCCAGGGGCTTACAGGCAAAATTTTCACAAAATTTATACTAAATAAAACAGTTCCTGGACTGAACGTTAAATGCTAAAACCCGCGAGGGCCTCGTCGCAAAATACCCACGCGCACGTGCTCACGCACATGCGCTTGGCTGGCAAGGGCAGAAATATAAATACGAATAAGTGCGAGAGGTTTTTAACAAATATTACAAAAAAACTAACGGCAACTGAAAGTCTAAGTCCTAATAATTAATACACAAAAATGGCCGGGGTATCTTGCAAAATTACCCAAGCACAGAGGGCGATCGAACGGCGGATGGGCGTCACTTAAGACACGTGTCAGCACGGGAACGACCGATACCCCTTCGCGATCCAGCGGCTCGGATTAGAAGATCTTTGCGCGATGAACGGCTCCTAAGCGTCCTGATCGGACGGCTGCTGTAGTGTTGGAAGATCAAGGCCTCATCGGACGGCAGGGAGGCGACGAGGAAGAACGGCCGAAGAACACGGCCGGGCTGATTTTTTAGCTCCAAAATCTCGTTGCCTCGAGCGGAAGGGACCTGTCTAACAGCCTCCAGAGCTTCTTGGGAGCTTCTCTGATGGGGCGGTGGCTTCAAAAAGGCAGGAGATCCACCGGAGAGCCACCGCGACGATGAAGATGGGGACGAACTCCAGGAAGTCCGGCATGCTTCAAAAACAAACCCAGGTGGGGTTCTATCGATCCTAGAACCTGCAAGGGAAGCGCAAACACGACAGTAGAGGGTCCCAGGGTCCTAGCGTGTGAATGCGGGATTGGTGAGGCGAAAAATGGAGCTTGCCGGAGCATGCTCCGGCGAGGGGGTTGATGGCGGCGTGTTGTCGATCAAATCAATGACGAAAAGCACGAAATTGAACCTAATAATAACAGCTAACTATACTACTAAAAAAATAAAAGAAAACACGACTTCAAGGGCTGTAGACCCGAGGTTTAAACCTCGATGGCCGAGTGGCCGGAGGTGGCTTGGAACACGCCGCCGAGCTAGTGAATCACCTCGACAAGGTGGAGGATCTTCCCTCTGTCACAGGGGACCCAGCGATGCACCCTCGGAGGGTTTTGGCTCAGGCAAAAACGGTTCAAGGAGAGGAGGAAGATGAGAGCCCCTTTTGAGATGTGGTGGAGAGGTGATCTTCGAGGCGCGATCACGGGTGTGCCACGAAGATCTGGGTAGATCTATTAGGTCGGCGGGGATCTAGGATGTACAGTGAACAACTTTCATGAAGGAAGCAACTTCCCTCGAGCAACGCAATTGCGGCGAAAAAATCGAGAAACATGGGTCACGGGCACTCTGACATGAGGCACAGGGCTAGGACCAGGGAGTTGACTGGCGGGTCAACTCCCCGAGTCACCTGGTTGGTCCACGTGGACCAACCAGGAAAATCCCTGGAAAAAAATATTTCTAAAATCGATTAAAAATAGTAAACGGTGTTATTTTAATTAGGTGATAAAATGAAAAGTGTTTATAATTCTATCTAGTATTTTATCCCGATTTTTAATTATTTTTATGAGTTATATTTTTACAAGTTTACTTTTTAGCCCTATATATGTATATTACCTATGTATTTTAGTATTTTATTTTTATTTTGTGTATTTTACTTTTATTATTTTTATTTCTTATTTTATAAAATCATAAAATAGTTTTATACACATAAATATATTTTTATTTTATTTTTCTGATGTATTTTGTACATTTACACAATAAAAGAATATATTATATAGGTATACATATAGGTATAATACCTGTATGATCTATATATGTTTATTTTTATTTTGAGTCTTCTTTAGGTTTTTATTCCAGTTTTAATGTACATAATTATTACAAGGAATATTTACATAATTATAAAAATATAAAAATACAAAAATAATGAATAAATAATAAATTAAATATTTTATTCAGTACAAGTATACAATGGGGGTCCAAAACTCAACTTTCAAACCGTAGCTCCTCCAAATGCGAAACCACCGCTATTAAATAGCTTATTTTATTCTATATTAATTAAAGGTGAGTATGCTGCATTTGGAGTTATCAGTTGTGAGATACGGGTCTGGGAAGTTGGGATTCTGGATTTTTATTCAGACCATAACTTTTTATCTGTACATTATTTTTCAGTGAAATTAATTTTGTATTTTTCTTTATTTAATTATCTACAACTTTCATGTACAAACTTTCTTTATTTGATGTATAAAAAGTGGAACCAAAAATAGGTCCCAAAATGAATAAAGAATGAATTAAATAATACAGGTATTTGACCCTTATCTCCCCCTACTTTATTCCTTGTCGACCTATTCATCAAGATGCCTAGGTCTCGGGGTTTCGGGTCATAAAATATTTACAATATTTTATTCTTTTTCTTTTCTTTTATTTATTCTATAATTTTGGCTTTAATTACAGTATTTTATACACTATTTAGATGCACATGCATGAATGCTAAGATGATGGAATTAATGTTATTTACATGCATTTGCTAGGGTTTTAGGTGCCAAAATGATAGAATAAAGATGATGAAATGTGCATTCATCAAGGTGCGCGAAGGAGGTGGAGATAGCGACTACGTGGAGGTGGCGTTATGGAGTGAGGAGGTGATCGGAGGAGAGGGCGAAAAATGAAAGAGGGGGCCAATGGCGTGCGAGGCGTAACAGATGGGGTGGGGGCGTTTGGAGGTGGAAGATGGGTCCTGGGTCGCTGATCATATGATCCAACGATCCAGATGGGAGGCGCTGGCAGAGGACTAGGATCAGATCCGAGGATGTGATCCAACGGTATGGGTAAAGGCGGGGATGAATCGTTGAGATGGGACATAGGATCCCATCGAATGGTAGAGCTGAAGTGAGCGGTGTGGAGCGAGAAGAGCCATTGGATGATGGTTGATCCAGCGGTTGCAAGCGAGGCGGAAGGGAGCGATGAGGATCTGATCTTAAGGTCAGATCGAATGGCTAGAAGCGAAGTGGAATGGGCGGCTAAGATGGAGGAAGGTTTGGGCTGATCCAATGGTGGAGGAAGCGACTGGTGGTGAGAAGAGGGGGCGATCACGTGGTGACCCAGATCATGCCACGTGGTCGCACCAGAAAAATCAATAAATGTAACAATAAAGTAAAATAAAAAAGAATTAGTTAGAGGCAAAATTAAGAAAAAGTCAAAATATAAAAGTTGTAGATCTCGATGAGATCTACAAGTTTCATGTTGGTCAAAAAGTCAAAAGAGGTCATTTGGCAAAAGTATATTTTGGGTGCATTTATAAAGGGTAAAAATACAGCCTTTTTTGTTTTGATGTATTTTAATTTTTTTTATTTATTTTAAAGCTCAGTACAATTATAGACAATTATTAACTCTATTTTTTATGGATTTTTCAATGAGAAATTAAATGCGATAAATAGAGTTAGTTATTTAGAGGTATTTATAGGATAATTATACACATAATATGTACAATATAATACAAAATAATAATAAGGAATTATCATTGATTTTTATTGAATTATTTGAGCAAGGAGTTTAATACGTGGATTTTAACATGATGAATACGAGATTCATCATACCCCTATACTTAAACCATGCTCGTCCTCAAGCATCTAAAGAATGAAGGAGTCGGATTAATTCCTGACAGTGCATGTGAGAATTTCAAGGCTCAATTTTTCAAAGAACATCAATTTTAGTGATCCTAAATTTCTGGGCTCAGTCATGCTCTAGTAAGAAGGAATCCAATTTCTATAATTATCAGACTCTCTATTGTACATAAAATATAAGTATATGAAGATTAATGTATTGCATTCATGAGAGTCGAGTCAAGGCATCACTCGAGGTTCCAACCCTGGAGACTCTTCTATAGACCTAATCCTCAACACTAGGGAATAAGTCTATTCTTGCTGCAGTCAACTCATCTCATTAGTTTGTCAGACTTGAAAATGTATATGGAAGGCCATACAATGGAGGGTATAAGATTATGTCTATTTTTCTCTCCCTCACATTGGAACAAGGGCCCTCTCGAGTGCCTTATTACTCAACACATGTAGATTTTTAGCTTATTGATCAATGTGTCCGTTAAGAGAATTCAGAGTCGTTTGCACTTGTTTTCTGATATTACACCGGGGTGTGTATCTTTTGAGTATCTAAGATACCTTCGACGCCCAGACTTGTATCACTATACCATGCAGAGCCCCTTTATGGTGCTAGCCTGAATCCTTGGTCCTAAAAGCGTTTGATCCAATTGGACACTTTGAAAGTGGTTGGGAATGCTCGCCATTAGTGGAAGCTCTTTTGAATTTGACTCTGAAGGATAGAGCTTTTCTTTGATATATTTCTTTCTTTTCTCTTCTTTCCTTTTTGGCTAGCTCCATTGCTTTTACCAAAAGTTGGGACACATTGATCAACATTTATTTATGTTCCATCACACCCTGGCACATATGTGTTTATCAAACACTAGCATATGAACTTGTTCACATACTTGATATGGTTTTGCTGACACTCAAGTTTCTTGAAGCCTTCATTAACTTTATCCCATCCTTGAACATCATTAGATCGGGTCTAGACTCAAGTTACCAGTCTTAGTTCCTTAGGTGATAACTCAACTCATCAATCAAGCAGTTGTGAATGTGTTGTGTTGATCATATTCTTTAGAAGGTAGAGATAAAGAATACAATATAACGCTCAAATATTCAAATTAGAGAAGTGTGGATTATTAAGTTTAAAACCTTAATGATTAAGGATTGCTAACTCATATTCTCAAGATCATAGAATCAAGTGTCCTCAAAATCCTTAAGCCTTGAGTGAATGTGAATGTGTCAGGAATGCGCCAACTCCTTGGTTTGTGAATTTTTTTATCTTTTGCAATTTTTTATGGATTTCTAATTTTTCATTTTTTTAAATTCTTCAGAGAGATAATGACTGGTCCAAGCTCATATGAATAGTTGCATCTACTTCCAGCCAATATGGGTGTAAGTACGGGCCGATAGACGGGCACGTGTTACTTGAGAACAGAGCCATATACACTGTCCTCTAAACCACCCACTCTATTAAGGGAGATCGAAGTTACCTCACTGAAGACTAGTATAACATTTTTAAGCCTAGTAATCGGAGCCTCTACAGAAGAAATAATTTAATTTTTAAAATTTTTAAGAGTTTTTGAAAAAGGTTGATTTTATTTCCAAAAAGTTATTCCCTCAACTTTAAAAATATTTTTACAAGAATATTTACAAAACTTAGGTCACAGTTTGACTTAAACCAAACCAAAAGAGATTTTTCATTTTTTTAAATACGAGCCATGGCTAAAGTATATATATAGTAATATATGGTATACTCCTCCTATACTTAACTTTTTCTATGTCCTCATAACATAAGTGTTATGAAGCCATAGCTCTAGTTAAATATAAGGTTATATAATGGAACCAAGGAGGAGGGTCCCCTATACTTATATAAAAAATGACCTAAGTATAAGAGGACTAATAGAGGGAAGGATGAATGAGTCAGGTCTCCCCTATACTTAGGCTGAAAATAGCCTAAGTATTAGTTTGGCTGAGGGGTCTGAATTTGTTAGGGTTAGAGTTCGGATTTACAAATGGAAGATGGAGGGAGGGGGTGTTTTTTTTACAGATTATTAAGAAGAAGTGGAGGGGGAGTGCGTATGTGCATTGTGTGAATATACAGAGATAGTGAAAAAAGGGGGGAGGGGTGAGTGGATATAGAGAAATGGATGCGTGTTTGTGAGGGTGAAGGGGTGGTAGATCATCTAGTGATCTATTTTTTCTTTCTCTTTTTTCTGTCTCTTTTTTTACGCACGCGAGCCCTCAAATGAGGACTATTAAAAATACCATACTACAATAGTTTTTTTACAACATGAAAATGCACGAGGAGTTGACTGATGTTCCATGAATTATTCAATCTTTTCTTTATGGCCTTCTCAGCAGGAGCTCCCAACTCCACGCCTCTGTGGAGATCAAGCGTCCTCGATCTTCATGAACCCTTTCACAAAAGAAAAATCTTGGAAAAATAACAAGAAAAAAATCAACAAAAATGATGCAAAAATGCATGATGAGAAGGCCTGCAAAATTTGAAAATATTCACAACAAAAAGTATTTCAAAATTCAAAAAAAATAAAGGTGAGTCGTGTCTCTGACAACGACGCCATTCGATGAACGTGAATTTCGCCTCTTTAATAGTAAAAATTGTAGTATAGGAGGTGAAATGATTCAACAAAAACCACAATCTTTGAATGTTGTGGAGTATTTTTACGTAGTAAATCTACCAAGGTCAAACTCAGGGACATGAGCCTCTTTAATATACTTATCAAATTTTATCTATTAATGTGTGATTATATTCTCATTTTTAGGTCTTCATGCATATGCACACCAAAATGCAGATTAAACAATGCAATTATATGATGCATGTAATTTTTATCGATTTTCAGATGCATTCGAGAGATATCTAATACAAGATGTGATGCATGCAAAACATACGATACAATTATGCCCTTCAAACATGAGCACATATTGTGAATTAAAAATCAGAGTCAAATTGAGCATTAAAATCAAGATTAAGCAACTATTAATGGCAAACATTTACAGAGCAAAAGACACTATTAATCATACAAAAATTCTCTTCTTTAATTAAGTGTCCAATCAATGATTAAATTATACCATAATCAATGAATAAATTATACCATAAAATAGATGATGAAACAAGCTTTAAAATGATATTGAAATCATGCAATTTGGATCTGCGATGCTCAAGTTATGAAAGAAACAATGCAAGGGAACAAATGTAATAAAAATATGAGGAAAAATAAAAATAAAATTGTAAATAGGTCCTTAGAGGGACCTAATTGGAAATAACAAAACTCGATGGGGGCCCTCTGTAATTTTTCTAGAAGCATAGGGGCATATCTGTAAATCTTGCAAAACATAAGGGCCTCATGTAATTTTCCCCAAGCAAGCACGCACTTAGGGACCTATTTGCAATTCTATATAAGGCCAAGGGTATCCATGCAAATAACCCCTGCCCTACATGTGAAACGCATGTGGGGCGAGGTTCGGTAGGTGACCCAGCTTCAGGAATGACGTGGCACGACCTGGTGCTTCATAAGGAGTCGGCTTGGTGTATGAGCATGTAGGTCCGAAGATGGCGACGTGGTGTGACCTAGGTCGTTGGATGGCCGTCAGGGGGTTCCATCCAACGACGCTTGTGTTTCTCCTCCGTCGAGGGAGAGGCTGCGTAAATGAGACTCCGGCGAGCTCGCCAGAGCTCTGCCGGACTCCCTCATGCTCGTCGAAGTTCCGTAGATCTGGGTAATGACCTGACGAAGGTGGACGGAGGTCGGAGAAGCTTCTAGGATAGCTTTAGGGGGCTGCCAGCAGAGCATCGTCAGAGACGAGGCTGGAGATCAACGATGAAGCTTGGACTCCGATCATTGAAGGTGCATGAAGTTGTTAGCTTAACCAAAGCAGGTACGAACGTGATGTGAGTGGAATGGAGTCCAGTAGGGATGGTCAGAGCTAGGGACCTAGGTTCTTCTCCTTCGGTGAAGTAGAGGAGGAGGTGGCGGAGGGTGGCATGGTCATGGAGAAGGGAAGGTGATCTTGGAGGGTGGCACGAAGGCGAGGGTGGTTTGGTGGAGCTCGTCAGATGCTCGATTGATGGTGAGGTTGGGTATATGCGTCAGATAAAATGGATGAAATTGAAGGATATGTGAGGTAGCATAGTACCTTGTCGGAAGGGTAGCTTGGCAGAGGAGGTGTCATGGGTTGGGCTTTGGAGGAAGCCTGGGCTCGTCGCACGTCGAGGTCGGTCAGCCTCGGAGCTTGGTGGCGTACGAAGGCGACACTTACATGGTCGGAAGACCATGGATCACACTGGGGGCATAGGTCGTCTTTGCCATGGCCTCCGCCCTCCACTGTCACCGGAGGGACGTGGCACGCTGGGCCTAAGCCCCTTAGATGGTGGATGGCGGTAGCTGAGGGTGGAGGAGGTGGTTTTATAGGCGGAGAGGGGGTGGTTTCAGGTGATGGGGACGCGATTTTGAAAGTGTGTATTAAAGGCTAGGAGTGATGGAGGAAGTGTTGCTCAGGTGCGCGAAGGAGGTGGAGGTAACAGATACGTGGAGGTGGCGTTATGGAGCGAGGATGTGATCAGAGGAGAGGGCAAAAAATGGAAGGGGTTCCGGTGGCTCATAAGTCATAATGGATGGGGTGGGGGCTGTTTGGAGGTGGAAGACAGCTCCTGGGCCGTTGGATCATATGATCCAACGGTCTAGATGGAGACACTAGCGAAGGGCTAAGATCTAATCCAAGGATTTGATCCGGTAGCGTGGGTAAAGGTGGGGACGAATGATTCAGATGGGACATATGATCCCAGCTAATGGCGGAGTTGAAGTGAGTGACGTGGAGCGAGAAGAGCCATTGGATGATGGTTGATCTAGCGGTTGCAAGCAAAGCAGAAGGGAGCGATGAGGATCTGATCTTAAGATCAGATCGAATGGCTAGAAGCGAAGAGGAATGGGCGACCAAGATGGAGGCGAGTTTGGGCTGATCCAAGGGTGGAGGAAGCAAATGGGTGGTGAGAAGAGGGGTCGGCCATGTGGGCAGCCCAAAGGGCACCATGTTGCTTTACCAAAAAATAAATAAATGTAAAAATAAAGAAAAATAAAAAAGAATTAGTTAGAGGTAAAATTAAGAAAAGGTAAAAGCATGAAAGTTGTAGATCTCGATGAGATCTACAAGTTTTATGTTGGACAAAAAGTCAAAAAAGGTCATTTGTACAAAATTGTATTTTTGGGTGCATTTTTAAAGGGTAAGAACACAACTTTTTCAATCTTGATATATTTTTAAAGGGTAAGAACACAATCATTAACTCTAATTTTTATGGGTTTCTCAATAAGAAATTAAATACAATAAATAGAGTTAGCTATTTTGGCGTATTTATAGGATAACTATACACATAATATGTACAATATCATACAAGATAATAAAAAAGAATTATCACTGATTTTTATTGAATTATTTAAGAAAGGAGTTTAATGTGTGGATTTTAACATGATGGGATTCATCACCCACATATTCATTTAAAAAACATAAAAAATGGGAAAAAAATATGGTGGGGGAGCCAAGTTAGCTCCCCTCAGAGAGGGCGTCCCCATTTTTCTCTAGAAAAATGAAGTCAGAATAGTCACGAGATAAATATGGGAAGTGGAGCAGGAAGCATTATATAAAGTTCTATTACAACTCTCTTTTCTACATAACCAAATAGTATAGAAGCCATTAGCATGATTTTTTTTGATAAGTTGCTAAGGAAATTGGAATGGATGAGATAGTTGATTTGCAGTATTCGAGGACAGAACTAGTATGTGTCATGGAGGGGCCATGGCTCCTCCTTGATTACTATATGTCACTTGTGCAATGTACTAAGTTTTTCATATGGTCCCTCTGATACTGTTTGATAGATAAAGTTGCTAGAGAAAGGCTGCATAGCCATTTGATGGTTTAGAGGTAGATTAACATAATTATTATTTTAGAGACTAGGGTTCGAATCTTACCTCACTCAATTTTAATTTCTTTTATATAGTTTATTTAATCACTTTTAAGTATCAAAAATTCAAGTATATTTTGATATAAATTTTTTCGAGATCATTTATCTCTCACTTTGTTTCTTGCACTCCTTGTAAATAAAAAAAGTATCATTTTCTTTTAACCATGAACTTTTTCGTTTCAAAATTTCACTTGATAATTTTTTAGGGGCAGATTTAAAGAGGATTAAATTGTTAGGTTAATCAAAATTCAAAAATCACTGTTGAAATATAATATATTTGAAATTTTAACTTTAATAATATATTTAAATCGTAAGTTTATCAAAATTGAAAGACGTTCATTTTAAATATATTAACTCTATTTTTAAAATCATGGAATACAAGGATTTTTCCATTACTGAGCATATATAATAATTGTATACTTGACCCTTCCTTGATAAAATTCATGATTCTGCTCCAGGCAATATTATTGTATTTTTAGGTGCCATTGTATTTTTAGAATAGTTTTCTAGATTCAACAATACACAAATGATTACACCATTATATTCATAATAATGCTAGAAAATGTGCTAACTTTTGTATATTTTTTTGAAATAGGCAACCATCTTATTTTATATAAAGATTTTACATTTTAAATAATTATTTTATTCATATATACATACATATTTATGTACATATATTTGATTTTATCGGATAAAAAATCAGTTTGGCCGGTCGGACCAATAATTAAGCACGGTGTGATTTTTCTGAGTCGATAGGAATGATGATGTCATATTAACATCATCAGTCTGACATGGTTGGACCAAATCAAAGACTGATCGATCCAACGTCCTGTTCGATTTTTAAAACCTCATGGCAAACAATGCAACTTGTGTCATCTCGACCTTACCCGAACCATTATCAAAGAAAGAATAGCCTTGACAACTTGTTGGATTCAACACAACATATCATGTTGACTACCATCAAATATGCTTAAGCTTAAGTTGCGAAATAGTAATCTCCATCTCTCGTAACTTAACACATTTTGAGTTCTAGATGCAAGACTATGTTTTGAGGTGTTTCATGAACCATGTTGTGTACAACTAATTTTCTATCTCCTAATTTAACACATTTTATGAATACAATGCGATTCTCAGTAATTTTTTATCACAAAAGTTTGAAGGTTATTTATTTTTTGGATTGAGGTGGAAATCCAAATTATTTATAAAAAAATAGCAAAAATCATCTGCTGTAGTGTTGTCCTAGAGTAATAGTTTGAACCGCTTGATCTTGAGAGACGGTTAATACAGTTTTGCACGAGGTCACCGAAAATGTGAAATCGTGTGAAGTGACTATGCCACGTTGGACAGCTTGTATAAATATTACGCGAAGAAACAAGGAAATCGAGCTCCTCCATCTTACGTCCACACTCATGACCTCCGAGCGGCAGCAATGTCGTTGAGCTCCGCCCTGAGGTCCGTCCTCTCCGTCCACGATCCCATCTCCCTCATCTCCCCGGCCGCCCCCCTCCCCCTCCTCAAGCAGATCCACTCCCACCTCCTCACCTCCGGTCGCCTCCTGCTTCACCCCCACCTCCTCGCCTCCCTCGTCTCCGCCCTCGTCCTCCCCCTCCCCGATCCCCTTCGCCTCTCCCACGCCCTCCTCCTCCTCTCCCACCACCCCTCCGTCTTCGCCTTCAACTCCTTCATCAGGTCCTACTGTAAAAGCCCTACCCCTCTCCTCGCCTTCCCTTTCTACCTCCGGATCCTCCGTTCCTCCCACCTCTCCCCTGATAACTACACCTACACCTTCCTCGTCCGAGCCTGCGCGCAGGTGCCCTCCCTCGACCTCGGCGCAGCCGTGCATGGAGCCGTGGTCACCCGCGGCTTCGCGCGTGACCCACATGTCAGAACCGCGCTCGTTCACATGTACGCCGAATTGGGCATGTTGGATTCTTCTCAGGGAGTGTTCTTGGAGGTGAAATATCCCGACTTGGTGTGCAGGACGGCCATGGTGGCCGCATATGCCGAGTGCGGGGAAGTTGGCCTTGCACGGGAGCTGTTCGATGAAATGCCTGAGAGGGACTTGGTTGCTTGGAATGCTCTGATTGCAGGTTATGAGCACGTGGGCCGGTCTAGGGAGGCGCTGGATTTGTTCCACAGGATGCAGCGCGAAGGCGTGCATGTGAACGAGGCAACGTTGGTGCCGGTGCTTGCAGCATGTGCTGACTTGGGCACGCTAGATCAGGGGAAGTGGGCTCATGTCTACATTGAGAGGAACAGGCTGAGGATGAATGTGGTGCTGGGGACTGCCTTGATAGATATGTACGCCAAGTGTGGTGATATGGGGAGAGCCATGGGGGTGTTCCGGAAGATGGATGAGAGAAATGTTTACACTTGGAGTAGTGTGATTCGCGGGCTATCGATGAACGGGGATACAGAGAAGTGCCTCGAGTTGTTCGAGCGCATGAAGGATGAATGCATTGCTCCTAATGCGGTTACTTTCATGTCTGTCCTTCATGGTTGCAGCGTGGCCGGATTGACTGAAAGAGGTCGTGCATACTTCGATTCCATGAAGGAAGTCTACGAGATCGAGCCATGGTCGGAGCATTACGGTTGTATGATTGACTTGTATGGTCGTGCGGGAATGTTGGATGATGCTGTCAGAGTTATCAATTCCATGCCAATGGAGCCACATGTGGAGGCATGGGGGGCTTTGCTCCACTCATGTAGAGTTCATGGGAACAAGGAATTGGGTGAGTACGCATTGGGGAAGATATTGGAGTTAGAGTCAAAGCATGATGGAGGTCATGTGCTCCTATCCAACATTTATGCACAGTCCAGGATTTGGGATGGGGTAAGCAAGGTTAGGGAGCAGATGGAAGCCAGAGGGGTTAGGAAGGAGCCTGGGTGCAGTGTCATCGAAGTGGATGGGGAGGTGCACGAGTTCTTTGTAGGATGCAAGACTCACCCGAGATATGGGGAAATCGAGATAATGTTAAGGGAGATGGCAAGAAGGCTGAGGTTGGCAGGTTACGTTGCGAAGACGGACCAAGTGCTTTTTGACATTGAGGAGGAGGAGAAGGTGGATTCTTTGGTGTGGCACAGCGAGAAGGTCGCCATAGCTTTCGGGCTGGTGAGCTTGAACGAGCATTCAGTTATTAGAATCGTGAAGAATCTTCGGATTTGTCAAGATTGCCATGATGCGACAAAGTTACTGTCAAAGGTTTTCGAGAGGGAGATCAGTATAAGGGACAGGAATAGATTTCACCATTTTAAGAGCGGTGTCTGTTCGTGCAATGATTATTGGTGATGCATGCTAGTGATTATTTGGTTGGTCATTTATACAAGGATTATTGAAAGGTGGCTTTGAGATATTGATATGATGGGTTTAAATTTTGATCCAAAACCTGAGAAAGAATTTAACTTTGAATGCTGACATCAGATCTCCAGAGATGGAGCAGTGGAAAGCAAAGTAATTGGAAGAAAAATTATTCTCACAGACTCCTGTACATCGTGACGCGATGTGAACAGGATCGTTCAGTCCAATTGAGGCCACATCTTGTCATTCTTGTTAGTCAATATCATGCATTGAATAGTAAGTTGCATTTAATTGGCCATTTCATGTTTTGCTGCTGTGAGTACCCCACCTTCTGCCACTAGAGAGTAATGGATCACTAACGACGATGTCACTGAGATAAGTTAACTATTAGATCTATGGAGATGCTCTAAGTAGGCGCTTGGATCCCCCTGTTGTTAGCGGTTTTACAGCAGAAGGTTCTGTTCCAGATCTCAGCTTCAGGATCACCATCCACAGGCTCCATTTAAGCCCCCCAAAACCGTCGGTTTTGCAGATATGATCGATCTTGCCAAATTGGATCGTTTTTTATCGTCCGAGTATCGTGCTCGTTAAGTTGTTGGCTTGCTGGGGTGATAAGGCACGTCCTTTGATTTCATGGTAAAGAAGAGGAATGGCGAGTTAGTCTGCCAACAACCTTGACGGAGGTGGGCCATGCTAATGGAGTCTGGAAGTGTTCTGACATGTTTCCATGGTGGAGCATTCAGTGAAGTCCTATGGTTCAAATGTTCACAGCTATCCCCTACTGTAAGCCTACCTGAAAAACAGGAGAGCAGTAGATCATCAGATGTCACCTGGACAGGTTAGCTACTCCCTCTACGGTGATGCACCAACAACAATATACAATATTGATTCCCAAAACTGGTAGTTGTGCTTGTCAGTGGTTGACATTTTAATTATGCTACAGAGGCATGTGAGAGTTTTTTTTAAGCTGGAAATGGGATTTGAACGTGGTCGTTGATGTATGGATGTGGTCATGAGATTTATGCATTGGGATTGTGGATTTGCACAGTTCAAGACATCCACGAGATTGACTTGCTTTGAGATTATGGGTTTGCATCATTGAAATGATGTTTTTATTGAGCAATCATGACAGGCATTTCAGTGAGTGCTGGAATGTGTTCGGAAGTAGAAACTTAGTGATGGAGACATCAAACAAAAGCGAGGGCACATGGGCAGTTTAGGGTGAGGAATAAGCTGAAATAAGTCAATACTCCTGTTCATTTGGCAGGATAGGAATAATGTGGAATAAGGATTGGTAAGGTGGAATAAAGATAGGAATAAGGGTGGAATTGTTATAATTAGTTTGGTAATTGGGATGTTTGATATAATTTGATAGTCAATATCAAGTTGTATTAATGTATCTCAAAACCTAGAATTCAGTGTTTCGACCATGTCTGGGAGCTTTTTAGTCCCACATCGGGGAGAGAGGAACTATCTTATTGCTTTTATATTGAAGTCCTGAAATCAGCCGGGGACCATAACATAGGGGATTTTGGACTACCACACAGACGTGCATCCGCCTGCTAGGTCGTGTTGAGCTAGTAGCAGGTTGATCTATGAGCCATATGTTGTTTTCAGATGTGTCGTTCGGATTCCAAAGTCCTAATTTGTCACTTTCTTTTTATTGCCCATGATGTGCGACCGTCCACCACAGCTTAAATGCATGTTTTAAGTCGTGTTCTAGAGTTGCGAACATATCTATCTATCTCGCATGCTTCCTCTTTTCTCTTCGTGTGCGAATGCTCCTTTCGATCTCGGTTTCCTCTACAAAGGTGACTTTTGAGGATGCTCTTGCACGGTGCACACTGTATACGAGTGTGGGATCATCGTATCCTGGGAGTGTCATGCCAACATCCTGTGCGCCAGTAATGTGGGGGTATTGTCTCTCTAAAGGGAGTTCTTCGGAACATTTTGGTGACGTCTCTAACTTTCTATTTTCTTTTTTGATTTGTGTCGCATTGGTTTGTGCGATCATGGTTGTTTCTGGATTAACCTTGAACATTGGTGTGCATGTTAATCTTATATTGATGTCTTTCATATCATGTATTAATGTGTTTGATACATATGATGTCTGGAAATCGATTGACATTTTTGCAATGTTATGTGTATATGCATATTTTATCTCAACAGGAATAAGGTGGAATATGAGTAGAGAGAGATGTACATGGGGAAATAGTCGTACGAGGAAGGAGAGCGGAAGGGAATAACGCTCTTATTCTTGAGGCTATTCCCCTATCGAAGGAGGGCTCGATTGTATCTCACAGCAAAACAAAATCACAATTCAGTAGTCATTGCAAAAAAAAACGCCTAACGAAAAAATGAACTTAAGGGTAGGCAAATATGTGGAAACATTTCTCAATCGAATGAAAAACCACACGAGAGGATGAGTTCATGCGAACGAGTGGCTATATTTTCTTTCCATAAAAAAGGTGTACAATATTTATAAAATAAAGGGTTAGACAGCTACATATCCAGGATTCATTTACCTAACTAAAAATTTCTAATGCTCTTCGTAAAGTTGAGCATAGATGTCAATCATTTCTAACTTCTCGACATTCGATTCGTATTACATAGAGGGAAGGTTTTTAGTGAAATTGTCGGCCTACTGATCTTTTTACTTGATATGAGGTAGGCATTGGTATCGATTATTTTTGTAAAAACTCTCGATCCATTTCAACATGCAAGTGTGATCTTGTTGGAGATGATTATTGGTTAAGTTGTTTTTGTCATATGTAGGGATTCCATTGTAAACACAGCTTTTCCTTTATTTTGCTTGATGTAGATAGTGTGGTTTCTGTTCCTTTTTGTCCATCCATGTTTCTTCATAACTCAAATGCAATCAAATCAAGCTTGCGGAGATTGCTTTAGGCCATACATGGATTTTCTCAATTTGGAACATGTTAGAATTTTCGTAGTCTAGAGGGATCCACATGTAAATGTTCTCAATCTTGTCTCCGTTCAGAAAGCATTCTTCACATCCAGTTAATGTAAGTCCTTTTTAAAACTAAAAAAGATTACAAGTGAAAGAATTGTGCGATAACAAGGAAAAATGCTTTTTAAAAACACATGGATCAAAATTCTCCTTGCGATGAGTGAGAATTCGAATGAAACATGTACATCCAAAACTCATGGATGTAGACCAAACGAGTCGTTGGACAGAAAATGAATTGAGAACAAGGTTCGTTCCTTATGCGTACTGTAAGTCAAGTGATTTATCAAGTGTTAGTGGAGATCACATTCATGAAATAAGCTTATTCAAGACCCATGTGAAGCAAAGATCTGCCATATTCAAGATCTGTTGATTTTTTCTCTCGACAACCTGAATATTTTATGGATTATAACTACATGTGGTCTTGTGAATGATATGTTTATCTTGTAAGAAGTATGATAAGGATTTTGATAAATACTCATTAGTATTTAAGCTCAAAGTTTTCATATATGTTCAAATTAATTGCACTGCTTTAATAAAATTGTGAATTGTCTCAAGGATTTCATATTTGTTCTATAATAAATAAATAGGGTAAATTACAAAAAAGGGTTCTAGCTATACTTAGATTCTCAATTAGGGGCTTCATTTTTCATTTGTAACAAATAAGGACTTGAATTTTCAACTTAAGGGTTTAACATCGACATATAAGGGTTGCTAAAGCTTATGGAGGATATGTATTTGAGACAAAAATATAAGATCATGCCCCTCTTTGTTATAATTGAAAAATGAGTCTCCTAATTGGGAATTGAGGTATAGTTGAGGCCTTAATTTATCCAAATAAATAAAAGTAAAATAAAAAATAAATATCTATAGGGGGCTTATCCAATGAGCCATGTGTCATTTAGAGATGGGATGAGCACGCTTCATTAATAAGTGTTCTCCAATAGTTTCAGTAATAAAAATACAAGCTTCATTAACATATATCCAAGCTTCATTAAGTAATATCATAGCTCTAATAACTTATATATAGTTATAAGTGCGAACCAAAGTTACTGATTAAATTGTTGTTTTTACTTACAATTGATTCAAAGTTAATGATGGCAATACACAAGTTACGGATGCATTCGTTATTACTAATATAAAGTGTTACTGATGGCAATACAAAAGTTACTGATGCATTCAATATTATTGATATAAAGTGTTATTGATGGCAAGATAAAAGTTACTGATCATTAAGGTCAAATGAATGATAAAAGGGGTTCATCTCATCACAAAACAACACAAGACTCATTGGATAATTTCCCACACACACATGCACGCACACACGCATATGCATGCACGCATGCACCCAGGCGTTCGCACGCGTACGCGTGCGCGCGCGCGCACACTTACACACGTGCGCGCGCGCCCGTGCCCGCGCACGCGCACACACAGACACACACGGACATATTTAACCCACGTTATATATCAAACATCTAAAGCTAACTAAAGTAGAAGAACTTTTATTTTCAAACATAAAAAGATATTTTATGGAGCTTAGCAAACTGATAGACCTCACGTTGAACAAAGTTAATATCTATAACATATACTAAAGCTGGGTCCTCATCCCCGACTTTAATGACACGTGGATGTCCTATTTGCTCTCCCTTGGTATATCTTTCAGGGCATTTCCTCAACTTGCTGCCTCGTCAACTATTTTCCCCTCACTCCCCCCTCTCTCGATCACTCTCTCTCCCCTCCACTAACTCTCTCCATCTTTCACTCTCCACTCACACTCTCTCCCTCTTTCTCTCTCCTCTTTATTTTGTTTCTCCCTCTCTCTTTCTCTCTCTTCCTCTCAAATGTATCCGTCTCTCTCCCCCTCTCTCATCTTTTCTCTCTCCTCTAATTCCTTCTCTCTCTCCCTCTTTCTCCCTCTCTCCACTCATTATCTCTCTCCCTTTCTCATCTTTTTCTCTCTCTCTCTCTAATACATATGTTAAATTTAAAAATACAAATATCATATTTTTCTTTATATTTATTAAATTCATATATATATATGTCATTTATATTTATTGAAATAGAATTTTTAAATATCAGGTAAAGTTGCATTTTTTCCAAATTTTATAATTTATTCAAATTCAGATTTGTAATCAATGCGGGTAAAAAATATATATTTATTTTATTATTATACTAATATTAAATCATATTTATATGTGATGTGAAAAATGTGAAATTCAATAATAATTTAAAAATAGTTTAAAACACAATCAATTGTGAAATATAATATTAACTAAAATTAACTCAAACTTAAATATGTGTATATGAATCTTGTAATAAAGAAATAAAAAATATATTTTGAAAATAATTTTCAATTGATGTTTAAGTTGTTATGTAATACAAATAATTCAATAAATAATAAAAATAAAATTAACTTATGGATATGATAATGATAAAATTATATTTATATCAATAGTTTATTAATAAAAATTTAAAAATGATCTAAAATTTAATAATAGTAGTTTTTTAAATGTAGTACACACTTGACTTATTTTCCCCTCATCTTTTATTTAAATTAAGTAACTTTTAAATATTATATTTCATTTTAATTATATCCATCAATTCGTCCCCTCTCTATGCGGGTCACTCCCTCCGTTCTCAATGCTCAAAGCCTCAAACACCACCACCCCCTCTGTCATCCACACTTCCGTTCTCCCATCCTCTTCCTTTTTTTCCTTCCTCTCTCTCTCCTCAGTTCACCCATCCTCTCCCTTATTTTTCTCCCCCCTCTCTCTACACCTCCTTTCTCTCCCACCACCCTTTTCCTTTTTTTTCTCCCTCCACTCTTTTCTCTGCACGAGATCTCGCATAATATTTAACATTCATTGTACTCTTTTTTATCTATACTACTCCATGTTTCTATATCTAGATTTATCATAATAATAAATATCAAATGTTAGATTTATCATAATAATAAATATCAAAATGTATCTAGTGCAATATTTTATGAATCATAATAGAACATACATCTTTATGAATGATAAAAATAAACTATGGTAACATTTTATAGTGTAAATAATTATGAATCAAGATAATATTTTATAGAAGTTTAAATATAATGAACACATGATCATGCGAATACATCAAAATTGTGAACGTATGCTAATACAAATATTCATAGACATATTGCAAGATTCCTAACAATAATACAAATTTCAAAATAATAACATATGATTAATAATATGTTCATAGCTAGTTAAATTCACAATTATAACTCATGATTCACAATGGTAAATGTGTAATAATAATAATGCATGATAACATAGAGATGCACAACAATAAATGTCTTTAAATGATCTATAATAATACATGATTGATAATAATAAAGGTATTATGATTTATACATTTATCATTTTGATTCATGCTAAAATAGATATTATTATGAACCGTATCTTTAATACATGTATTTTCACTAATACCCGTATTTTAATATAATGCATAATAATACATGAAAATTTATTATGGACGATAATACACGACTAATTCTGAATAATAATCAATTTATTTTATATATAATTCATAATATTACAAGTAACATTAATATTATCAATCATTATAATACATGTATTTTCATGATAACATGTATTATGGTAAGGATGTTTATTTTTACAATCAAAATGCACTATAACAACTCTATCAAGATACTTCCATGGTATATTTCATGGTTCATAAAATAAGTGTATTTTAGAGTTTTTATAAATCATAATAATACATGTAATATGTGTTCTATGACGTATAGTAGTTCATATATTCACATGAGCATATATATATGTAATATACTAAAAGATTTTAGCATTTTCTTTCTTTACATTGTATTTTATGATTTTTATAGTATTTTTAAGTATTATAAACATATGAATAATCTACGTTTCATATTATTTTTATATAATATTAATTTTCATTATGTATTGTTTAATATGTTTTTATTAATAATTATATTTTTTTAATTATATCGTATCTTATTTAACAAATTTTTTAAAATTTTAAATATTGTTGAATGTATGAATATTTTTATGGACTGTATAGGAAGCAAAAAAGTATATTCATAGTGTATCCAAGTTATTTAAAGAGTTTCTACAACATGTACTCTTCATGCGATGGTATTGTGTGAAAGTAAAGACCTTTTATGCAAACACGAATTGTTGGGCTGAACTGGATTTGAAGACAAATTGCCAATCAATTTACACTTCGTTCCATTAACTGACTAAGCATCGACCCCGTAAGAACTAATTCTAAAATTATTAGAATTGAATAATTAGCATTTTTTTAAAAAGAATCAGTGAACAATAACTCATTCATTCTAATAAAATAGAAACATATTTGACTATAGAAGTATTAAAAATCAACACCTTAATATATATAATCCATTACGTTATATTTTTTATAAACTTTTTTGAAAATCCTATAATAAAAATATTGAGATAGGTTATTTAAAATTTAAGTTATTACTAACAAAGATCTACACTAACAAGTAGATAAATAATTATATGTCCGCAGCGAAACGCAATGTGTTTTTCCTAGTTGATCCTAAAAAGGATGCATGATTTTTTTTGAAAACTCAAATGAAGATGATATAAACAACACGTGTGCAATTAGAGCATTTGTAAACTCTCTTGCCGATTTCCTATACTGCAACATTGAAATGTCATACAGCTATAATTAATTATATTTTGGGCTATTGAGATTTACGTAATTGGATTTTTATGCAAAACCAATGTGGCCCTTTTATTCATTAGACGTGACTTTCTGAAAATTACATTTATGTCCCTAGATCAACTTTATAAAATTAGGATCGTAAATTTAAACTGTACTTTAACTAAAATACATAAATTACCTATTAGGTAACTACAAGCATGAAATGTGATGCAGTTGTGTAGATGACCAAAGTGCCCTTAAACTCTTTTGAGATATAGGGATGCATATATAATATACCATGCTCTGATTTATGATAGTATTAAGTTTTGATATAGTTTTAAGTGTTGATAACGGCTAAGAAATGTGTCTTAAAGATTAAATGCAACACGTTTAATTTATAATGCATTATGATAATATTGCAAGATCCATGACTTAACGTAGCTCTGTAGCATCCACCGGTTAACATTGATTATCATCCAACTCCATGGATCCAACTGAAGATATCAATTGTTCCATCTCGGTGCCATCTTGGTGATATTGTGGTTATGATTACGAGTATAAGTGCGCAAGGTATGGTAAACTGATAATCCATCAACTTTATATGACATGAACCTCAGGAAGGACTTTGAATATGGTCGCCATATATGTTGGTCTTTTGTTATTATCTTTCCCATAGTCCTCAATCAAATCTACGACTCCGCCCACTAGCATGCCTTCACCAGAATATGTCATCCCTCCATAAACATCTGTAACTGCATCATCATCATCACCACCATCGTCATCTCATCCACCCTATTTTGATTATGCTTTGGATACGGCAAATCCAACATCGACTACATCATCTTCCAACCCTACAATAAGGATTGAATGTTGGTCTGATATGGTCATGTAATCTTTGACATATGTTTCCATCTGCGAGGTAATTTGTATGTTTGGCCTTCCTCCTATCTCATTAAGCACACAAACACCGTTATCATCCATCCACTTTTGTAAGATATATGTGTCCTCGTCATCTGAATCTTGAATTGAAGATATAGAGAAAATCAATGCTATGTGATTTTGTTTATCATACTCGTTATTTGCATGCTTTATCTTCAATATCATTCGTTAATGTGTGTAGACAAGATCGTGCAACTTGTCCATCACCGATGAATTCAGCTTCATGGTGTGGATGATGTTGATATGTGCTTCGGTTCCTCTTGCATCTTCCGGTTGATGCAAATTAACATAATGTCTTCACAACTACTTGTTACAAGTTGGACGCATTCATTCTATACAAATGATCCACCATTCACTTGCGAAAACACATGAAGTTGTTTTAGAACTCCTTTTCACATTTATATTTTATATTATAATTTATAACACTTTGTAATGCAAGTGTGTAAGGTGGTAAATACTAGGAAGCGCGTTACTCCATCCACTTATGCAATCATTCCTCCAGAAGAACCCAAAACCTCCCTAAATATTTTTATCAATGAAAGGATATATCAACACGCATTAACCTTCGAGATAAAAAGATGTATAATAAATAGTTAATAATTGGTTGCATAGTTGCACCTTACTCTATAGCATACTTTGCAATGCTGCAATTTTGGGTCCAAATCTAATGATTTCAGGCCTCACGATGTCGCCCTTGCACATGCTCCTCATCAATATTAGGACTTTAGAATCGTAGATGAATGTTGTGATTGATCGTTCTTGATCGAACACATTCATGATGATCTTCCTCTTCCCAAAATTTGTCAAGACACACCTAATCCAAAGAGAGTCCATAGTGGGGTGGATTTCATGATCATCTAATCGGACCTCTTATAGTTGCTAACTGTTGTTGATCACCACTTGTATGATATTCTTGAGCCAGACCTCCTTGATGACATCTTGCAAGAGTTCTGTATATGTACTTGTGATCATTCACACGTAGAGATGCATGTACAGACATAACAAACATCATTTCCAAGCATAACGGAAAATGACGTTTATACTTTATTTTTTGTATTGCTCGTTCACTCATTGCACATGAAATTTAATCAGTACTTAGCCTATTTCTTCTTCAACTTGGCAGTGAGATCCACTAATGCCCTCCTTCATTGTGCGGAGATATTTGTTCATTGTCTTGTCAGAGTTTGGAGCTTCATATATCTTCTCGTTGTTGCAATCTTGTCAATTGCGTATTGCAAGAATGATCATCTTGCCACACTAGTTGGAGTGTCCTCTCCAATGAACAACTTAGTGACAACCCTTCCAACTCGCTCTAAACAATTCTCAAACAATCCTCTCAACATCTTCTACTTAGGATCTTTACTCGAATTGTAGGGAGTCGGCTGGTCCTTCCAATGAATGGATCAAGCCCTTTGTCCTTTTGCTTCTTTTTTGGTGGTGCTTCACTTGCACCACTTGCGTTATCAATGCCACTTCTTCCTCCAACATTGACTAGGATTCTCTATTAATAGGTCTAAGACCACCACGACCACTGAATCTCAATCTCTCATGCTCACAAGTCCCACATCACCATCTTATACATATTTTTTAAAGGAGCGGTCCGAATGTTAGTTGGGTATGTAAAATCGTCATCTGAATCGGAATACATGACTTTGAACTCTCTTTCAAAATGAATCTTTGAACTGCTCATCTTTTCCGACCCTCTCCTTGTTCTTCTCAGCCCATCCCTCCACGTTAGCCTTCACTTTATCCCTAAACTCTCTCAAACAAGCGACGAATATTTGGCCACATCCTGGAAGCCAATGACAAGATGTCACTTTAGTCTGGTGATTCCACCTCCTCTAATTATCTTCTCATAGAATTTGCACCGAGACTTTGCATTATATCTATCAATAGCAACTTCATACTTCTATCCAGTGCTCCTCCATATCATGTTTATTCATCTTCATGAACCACAAGTCATGATCTCCGCTTTGTCCAAGTTAATGATATGATATGTGCAACCATGCCAACAATAAAAATAAAACCACATCAAATTCTCAACAAAATGTGTGTTTAACGGCAAACAGTAACAAAAAGACAAGATATTTAACATTACATTGATTAATATTTGCACAACATGAAGTTATCAATTTCAACAATTTTTAGCTACATTTTTGTATAACGAAGACTTCAACCATCACTCTTTATAGACTAAACAACGCCAGAAATGAAGAATTAGGCTCCCGCATCACAAAAGTTAGAGTAGAAAAAGCACATTAATAGAGAATCGGTGAGACGATTTATCTCTGTTCTTTTTCAGATCGATGCAAAGTTGCACCATGGAAGCTGAGAAGCTCTTTGGAAGCTAAGGAGAAGCCGAGTAGACGAACACACGAAACATGCTCTTTGGAGATGCATAGATTGAAATGACGTAAAAATGCGACGACAGGGTGCAAATAGAACAAATTTGGGACGCATGGACCTCATTTTTCCATGAAAAATGACATGGCCAAACATTGTCGACATGATGATACATTATCGATATGTCGATGATATTTTGACAACATGGAAGAAAAAAGGGTAAAGATCGATTTTTCAGCTACTCTTCAAAATCGAAGTATACATTTTGCTTATTCCATTTAGAGATATTCAATATCGAAATATCATCGATATTTTGCTTATTCCATTTAGGGCCTATTTGATTGGATTGGGTTGGGTTACTCATGTGAATAGTAAATTATGAGAAGGATTGGAAGGGTTGGAAGGAAAAGTACACCTATATAAGGTGTATCCCAATCCAATCCAACAACCCTATTTTGTTGCAGGGTTGAGCAGGATTGGATTGGGCTGGGTTGGGCTGGGTGAATAGTAATATGTGAGAAAGAAGTATCCTTGTGAATAGTAACCAGGGTTGACCCAACCCAGTCCAACCCTGCAACCAAAGAAGCCCTATATGTTGAATGCAAGGGTTTATTATCAACTTATCGTTTTATTTAACTCGATCATCACGAGCTTGCTTTTTTTCTGCACGATTAAGTACCCACCTCTCATCTCTGCGAACACATCAGCCTTTCCGCGCAAAAAAAATGCTCCGGCGGTCTATCTCCACTCTCCTCCTCTCCAGTGGCAATCGCGTCCGCCGCCTCGCGGTTGCTCCCCTCTCCCTTGGCGTGCGACCTTCGGAATCCCGTCGTTTCCTTTGCTCCTCTTCCGGAGCTGCGACCCCTTCCCCTCCTCCCCAGCCCGAGGCCGCCGGTGAGGGCTCGCCGGCGGCGGCGACGATCTCGATTGATCGCTCGAGGCTGTGCAACCCGTCAGGTACGCGTTTCATGTATGGGATTCAGGTCTTTGTTCGTAAGGAATGGAGAAACGAATGGCCTTTGCTTGTGTTGGAGGGAAGATTCAGGGTTTAGGGTTTAGAAGGACAAGGAAGAGAAACAATAATGTAAGGACGACTCTGAGGTGGTCGAAGTTGTTTCCGATGATATTTTTTCGTGCATCCTAATTACGAAAGACTTTTGTTCATTTCTAACGTTTGAGCATTACGATTGCATTTCCTCGATCCAAATGGAATCCTTGATGTAATGTCGAAGAGGACGATTGGAGAGATGGACAAGAGTTGCATGCTTGAGATGGTTATTATATCTGAAGTGTTCTTTTTAGAGGAAAATGACTGTACACTCAGAACCCACAATTATGTTTCATTATGTACCAATATTACAAAATCCATGATTCATACAAGGTTCTGACACGGGCAACCAATTCTCCAAATAAAATCGTTCTTTTGGAAAACCAAACTGCTCACCAACCAAACTTCCCAACGAATAACAAGAGGTTTTCCTAAGATATGTAACGTGAAGCACTCCACGAGATCAGAAATTCTCCTTTCAGGAGGCATCCACCCAAATGATGACCATACTTCTCCACAGCTTGTTGGCCGAAGCACAAGAGACGAAAAGATGTTCCACATCCTGCGACAATGACAGATTGAACACACTGCATCTATGCCTTGGAGGAGCCTTGCCCTGTGAGATTTTGTCGTGATTTTTGATATTTGCATCGATGACAGAAAATGTTCACTCCCAATGTGCCCTCATTCCCATAAGAGCATTTAGTCTCTTGATACATGATATCATGGCCTCAAATTTCAGCGAAATTCGGTCGAATTTCTGTTGAATATCGATATCCAGTCGAAATCGAAATTCGACCGAAATATGGGGGTCCTAGTACAAAAAATGACCGAAATGACCGAAATTCCGATCGAAATTCCACCGAAATTCTGTTTTGGTCGATACCGAAATGCTGACCGAAACCGACATTTAGGGCCTTGTATGATATCAGGCCATCTCACCCATTATGTGGGAGGTGAGGAGAAGAATCCAAGATGATTCCATAAAGTAGTTGATGCTCTGATATTTCTAACCTGTACCCATCTTATTCAAAAATCCTTAAATACCCTTGACGAGTCTTAAAGCAAGTCCTCATGTATTATCCTACAATATCAGAATCCACACACAAACCCCATCTAATTATGTGTTTTGTCATCGAAGCACAAAATGGTTCTCCTACCCATGGTTTTAAAAAACACGCTTCGAGGCGTTGGGGCGTAATGGTCCACCTCAAGCAAACCGCCTCGA
This sequence comes from Ottelia alismoides, assembly GCA_037367405.1. Taxonomy (NCBI): domain Eukaryota; kingdom Viridiplantae; phylum Streptophyta; class Magnoliopsida; order Alismatales; family Hydrocharitaceae; genus Ottelia; species Ottelia alismoides. The sequence goes on along the minus strand of JAZKJV010003645.1, from coordinate 275,695 downwards.
GGCGTCCACCTCAAGCAGCCCTTGTGAGGCATGCACCTCGAGGTGCTGAGGCAATCCTTGAGGCATCGAGGTGCTGAGGCAGTCCTCGAGGCGTCGCGGCGCTGAGGCGGTCTTGAGGCACCGCCTCGGGCTACAAAGGTTTGGTACTCAATATTTTATATTTTTATATTGTTTTTATGATATTTTAATTATAATATTAATTGTTAACAATTTAATTTCTTATATAGTCATATATATATATATATTCTATTTTTAAAAATTATGCAGTATTATATAAAAAATTCATTTCGGGATGGGACTATGGTGCAACAGGGGGTATACAATGATTCTTCAATTGATTTTAACAAATTGGATGGTTAGGATTCAAGGCATATTAATATATATGCTAGTCATATAACACATATAAAATAACATATACATATTATATATTGTGTATGTTTCTAATAAAAATTATATATTGTGTATGTTAATATTATATGTTAGTAATTTTGCTTCACCCATGCACATAAAGGGAAGTGTTATATATCGATGAGAACTTCACCCACAACATTAATGGAGGTCATGATAAGCTTTGCATTTTACATGGATGATGATACGAATTAGGATTCAAAGTAAATCATGCAAATAATATTATATATTCTCATGCTCATAACATATATGGTGAATATGTTGGGAATATCTAAATTTATGATTATATATATATAATTATGCTTAATTATATTTTATGCATATTTTCATATATAAATCGAGGCTTACACCTCGATTGCCTTGAGGTTTACGCCTTGCCTCGTCAAGGGAAAACCACCTCGATCCGCCTCACATTTTTTATAACCATGCTCCTACCTGTATTTTATCCAAAAAAGTCTTGCTCCACTTAGTAACCCTTTTAAACAACACCAACTGGCATTCGAAAGGTCACTATATAGAAGATTGAGATAGTTGAGATACACATATTTGAGGAGCATAAACCTCCTCCTACTTAAAAGGCACCATGTTTTTTATCATCGAGCTTTTGCTCTAGTTTCTCAATTACAAGCCAATTAAAGGGTTTAATTCTCACCCCCGCCAAAAGGAGGCCCCAACAAGAGTGGAAGGCACTCTTACTTTGAGTTGTCATCTCTACCTTTGTCATGCCAAAATGAACAAAATAGGATTGTAGACCAAACACTCCTCAAAAATGCAAATTAAATTAGAAATACTCCTAATCTTTGGGACTCTCTCTTCAATGAGGAAGAGAATATCATCTTCATATTAAATAATCAAAATAGAGAACCATGCTTTATGTATCCAATGAACCTTATGTTTTCAACAACGTAACCTATCATCACCATAATGGTGTTCGCACTAAAACAAACAGAAGTGGTGCAAGATGATACCCATGCCTTACTCATGTAGTGGTTGAAAGAAACCATCCTCGGGATGGCCATTCACCAAGGATGCACACGATGCCTTGGCTTTTCATCTTTTAATCCAGACTATCTAAAGGTCTGCGAATTCCCTCTCATGGAGAGAACATGAAAATACCCATCCCACACTATCGTAAGCCTTAGATAAATAAACCTTATAGTATGCCACTTGCCCTCTTGTCTTCTCACCTGTTACGATTTCTAAAGCCATAACTATGCTATCTATCTATGCTTATTGAGAACAAAAGCAATTTTCTGAGGGCCAATTAATATTCCCATTTCAAGTCTTAGGCGATTAGCTATAACCTTGATACATTTAAATAAATAGCATTCAATAAGACAATTGGCTTGAACTCGTCCACTCATAATGCTGTCTCTCTTCAAAAGAATCAACACATCCAAAAGAATCAATAATTGGGGCTTTGTCGATTCCTTCCAGACCCATATTCTCTGCTTGAAACACCTTCGGAGGTTCCCTCACTGATACAACAAGTCATCAACACGGATGTGACAACATGAGTAAAGGGATGGAGACTTAGAGTGAGAGTGGTACGAACGAGTAGACAAGGGGATGATGGAGTGGATCATAGTAGAGTGAGTGCTTAAGGAGTGTATGAAGGCTGGGTGTGAGTCTAGTGCATGTGATAGATGATGAGGATGTTGATGACGGTGAAGCCCGTGACTAGGAGGCACGAAATCTCCCTTTTTTTTCGTTTCAGTTTCAAGGACACTTCATAAGAGCACGTTGAAGCTCGATGTGTCTCTTTATGAGGTGGACATCGTTTTGACGAGTGTGGTTACTCTGGCATGTCATATGCTAATCTTGCTTCCCCCTTCTTTGACCACCTTCAGTAAATGCTCTTTATCTATATGTTGAATGAGATAAAGTGCTCAATCATGTCCTTCCTCACCTTCTAATCACCCTAAATCGTGGTATTACCCACCTTCATCTCACCAATGTGATTTCTCCTCTTTCTTTCATTATGAAAAGCATGGCAAAAATTGTATTCACATTTCTCTTCGTGGCCTAGGTGACATTGGAACACTGCCTCCGGGCTCCATTCAATAACCAACGTCTCCACAATAGCTTGTTTTTCTTGCCCGTGCACTATTTCTATCATATAGAGATGTTGAGAGTCCTCTATCTAGTTACACATGTTCACATCATCTTGGCTATAGATGAACCTCCTAAACATCATCGACTCATTAAGATAACTTGAAGGTTGGGGATGAGCATTGGGTTGGACCGACTCGACTTGAGATGACTCTTAAGATCGACCAAAACCTGAGCCTCAATTTATAGTGGACCAACATTGGGTCAGAAATTTGGTCCATGAAATAAACAGGCCAGGCTTGGGGCTGACCTCACCCGAATCTATGATCCCATTGCCTCGACTTGAACAAGGGCCTAATAAGATGGCATATATAACAACCATATAACAACAACAAGAACACCAACAAAGCCTTTTCATATCAAGTAAGGTCAGCTACATGTATTTTTTGCCTCCATTCAGATCTATTTTGTGTCATTCTCGGGCTTAAATCAAAATAAGTAAGATCCCTTCGGATAGTCATTCCAACACTTCTCGGGCCTTCCTCACCCTTTCTTAATCGGCTCAACATCCCAAATCTCATATCTTTTAACTTATGCACCAACCGTCCTCCGTTGCAGATGGTTAAACCATATTAAGCGATTTTCTCTCATCTTATCCTCTATCGGAGCTACACCAACTTTCTTTCTGGTTTGTATATAACAACCATGATCTCATATAATAATATTTCGGTCCACAAGTATTCAAACGTATGTTTACTATACACACATAATGTTCACTCTTTCCTCTTATAACAAACATATGGTTGGAGAGATGCAAGGGAGAGGGAGGGAGATTACAGTAGGAGGGAATGGCATCAAATCACATCAAGTGGGGGTCGTCTCAGTCGAGAGCTTCTCTATCAGTAGGTGCTCCTCCCCGATCTCTCGTGACACAGCTTTGTTGGAGGCAGGTTCGTCGCGACGTGGAGAGTTCCAAGTTGGTTACAAAGAGGTTAGACGATTGATGCTTCAAATGCGGTGAACTCATGCATATAACTGCTGTATGTCGGAATGGTTGACATGTTTTTTTTTTGCAGAGGTATTGGTCATCCAGTAAGTGTATGTACCCGAAGAAAACCCAGGTTACCGCTCCATGTCAGGATGACAAGAGCCCTTTCCGTACTGTCACTACCCTGCCTCACTACCCTTTCGATGGTGTTCTTGTGGGCATTTGCTCATCTTCGAAGCATAGCTTGCAAGCTGTGATGGCGGATATTGCGGTCAAGATTGACCTTGATTTCGGGTGCGACGTAGTGCTTCTTGAAGCTTCATTGGTCTATACCCATGTTTTATTGGATGGTGAGGTTCGGGCTCTTATGCAAGCCCAACCACTACGGGCCTTTGAATAGGGCTCGGTCATATGGCGTCGGCCAACGCTTAAAGGTGGTGCTTCTCATGAGATGTTCTATAAGGTGGTGACATTAAAAGGTCTTCCCCTTCGTGCTCGAGACTTAAAGACCGTTGAAGGTTTGTTGTCCGATCATGGTAAGGTTCTTTCTATACTCTCTGATGGCTTGAAAAAGGGCGATAATGCCCATGAATGTGGACCTGGTTGCTTGGTCGAAGAAGATTCCTTCTGAGGCTCGCTTGACGATTGTCAAAACAACCTTTTGCATCGTTGTTGAAGAAGACAACACCACCATGAGTAGCGGAGCTGGTGGCGAGCTCTGATTGGGCGAGCAGGCCGCTGGAACTGGAACAGTCGCGTCGATTGTGACTCCTACGCTGAAATCTCGGGAAGTGGACTTGACACGATCTGATGAAGATTCTGGAAAATTTTGACCCTTTCTTTTCCCTCCTGGTGGATCTGCACTATCGGATTCGGATCACCTCAATTTGGAATCACAAGCCTTTTTGATGTTGGATCAGGGACTCCTCAAGTCGAATCCGGGTACCCTCAGATTGGAACTAGATGGACTCATGGGTTCGGATTGGATGCCCATTAGCTTGGATCCAGGTTGCCTCTTTTCGAATTACATCATTGGGAAATGCCTCAGTTCCTCTCAGATACTCGCCTGATGAGTCGTCACTCTCATGACCCGATGAGCCTTGGCTGGTTCTGCTCTCGTAGGTCGATTTAGGGCGTTCTCTTACCATCTGCTGCTCAGGTTGAAATTCGCTCGGATGCTCACATTAGGGGCCGAGAGCTGGGTCCTGGAGAGGCGTCGATCGATGCATCTATTTCACCATCATGGGGGAGTCATGGTCCAATGTCGTCCAGGATTTCCCCCGCCCGGCGGTTTGGGAAGTGCTATTCGAGGTGGACCGTGAAGGATCGTCGTCGGCGCATGCGGCTTGCTGTTTGTAGTGTGTTGGAGCATTCTAGCACAAGTTTCGGAAGTCTTGTAGGGTCTCAACTGCAACATGATACTTCACTCCATGCTGTTGTGGTTGGGGAATCAGAGAATGCGATTGACATGATGTGCTACATGGAGACCACTGTGAACATGGGTAACCTGATGCTGAACTCTTTGAGGTTGCAAGAGGGGTTACTCGAGGAAGTTGTGCAAGCAACGACTGTAGAAGTTGATTATGATCCCACCTCGGAGTGCTAAGAACGTTAGTGTCATGGGTCTGGGAAGATCAGAGAAGAGAATGGCTGTGAGGGACCTTATAATCAATGCGAAAGATGATATTATTTCATTGCAAGAGACCAAAATATCCCAGGGGATGGAGGGTGTATGGCGAAGCATTGTGGGCTCACTATTGAGAGAATACCGTGCGCTGGAGTCGATTGGCGTGATGGGAGGATTGGTTATTAGATGGAACATGGATAAATTTGATTTGGTCGATGTGGTTGTGGTTAGTCGACACATGATTACCTTGGCAATCCGACAGAAGACATGATTACCTTGGCAATCCGACACAGGATTGGAGTTTGTCATCACTAAGTCTAACTTTTATGGTCCTAATGTTGACAGGGTGACTACTTGATGACAAGGCCTTAAATGTCAGATTTCAGTTTCGTTTCGATAAGCCTATAAAGAGAATTTCGGTGAACTAGCCGGAAATGTGAGAAATTACTTGAAAACTCATTTTTTTCTAAAATTAAGATTTTACTATTTTTTAACTCAATAAATGAGATAGATATGCACCGATTTTTTTGTTAATAGTAAGATATTAATATGATATATTACATTAAATTTCATTTTATCGCTCAAACAATAAAAAAAGTAGTATACCGCTTAAAATCAAATCCGGATTTGGAATCAAAATTAGAAGCCATTAGTTTCAGCTCTTGAATATGAAGAGAATGGTGACACGTGCAATAATAACAAAGAAAAACACAGGCTAACAAAGAGTACTAGCAAAAGGATATCTTATATAAGAAATTAAAGATTGAAATGATAGCTTAGAACTTGTATCTACCCAAAATACTTAACATAGAAAAATATTTACTTTTAGGAATAAAATAAGGCATGCGCATACACTCACAAACACAAATCTTTGTAACATGTGCGTCTAATAGATGCATTGTATAGCTTGTAATCATAAAATATATGCTATACAAGACACATATAAATCAACTAACACCAAGAAACTGCATAGCATTCCCAAGCATACTCTATATCTAACTTGATAGTTGGCAAATAGTTGCAATCACAAGATTTTGAAGGTTGCTAACGTATCCTTCACACAACCGTACATACTCCTTGTAGTAGAGAGAAGTCACAAGAAAGCAAAGCCTTAAATTTCAGATTTTAGTTCTATAATTCCATTTCGCCATGTTCGAAAAGAGAATTTTCGGAGAATTTTGGTGAAATCGTCGGAAATATTGGAAATATCTCTAAACTAACCCCCCCAAAAAACGAAGGTTTTTAGTATTCCTAAGTCAATAAATAAAATAGAAATGCATACTTATTTGTAAAATAGAATTGTAAATATAAGTTTTGAAGTAATATATTATTGTCATAATCATCAGCCATGTTGATATGTAGAGCAATGTGTTGCCTAAAGTCAGAACCGTATGCTAAACTGGAAGCAAAAACTATGATAATCACGTTTTCAATAAGAATGAGATGACACATATAATAATTACTAATCAAAACATATATATTAAAATAAAGAAAGAACAAAAATAAAGCTCTTCAGTTAAAAACTTGAATTAACTCATAAATCTTGTGCCTAACTGATTTAGTTTGAATTTAGATCTAACATTTAGAAACTAACTAAAGAAACTTCTTCAAATAACATAAAACACTCTAAAAACTCAACGCATCGATGAATAAATAAGTGAAAATTCATTAATATATGCAAATTTCGATGAAAGCAAAGGGTAGATTCCCTTATTTTTGTTGTTTCGCCAAAACAACGTGCAATTTCGATGAAATTTCGTTAGCATTTCGATGATTTTTCGTTGAAATACTGGAAAAAGAAATAAGGTAGATTTCGCTGACCTAAAGAAATGGAAATTTCAGATAAATTCGGTGGAATTTGTTTAAATTTGAGGCCATTTCACCAAACTTGCTGGGGATGGAGCGAGATGGGAGTGAAGAGGATTTTCACTCTATAATGCGAAACTTTTTTTGATTAAATACAATGCGAATTTCTTGTGGTTTCTTTTGGTGAGGATGGGATTAGATCGGCATTATTTCAACTTAATGCGGACGAGGCACCTGATCCAGATGGGTTCCCGCCTCCCGGTGGTTTTCTACAGAGAATTTTGGAGCATGGTAAAAGATGATGTTATTATGGTTCTGCATGAGTTCCGGGATGGCAATTACAGGTTGGAGTGGCTGAAGAAGGCTTTATTCTTAATGCTTCCCAGACATGATGTGCCGATCAAAGTGGAGGATTTCAGGCCCATAACTTTGTCTAATGGGATCTATCTCATCATTGCCAAAGTATTGGCCAACTTTTTACGTGTCAATGATATTATATATCTTGAGCAAACGACGTTTATTCCTGGGAGTGTCATGACTGATGGGTTGGTACTTGCATCTGAGATGGTGCTTGAGTGGAAGTGATCACTTACTCGAAGAATAATGTGGAAGGTTGATTTTTCCAAAGCCTATGATGTAGATTGGCGGTTCCTATGGGGTTCGCTGGAGAAGAGAGGTTTTACGAATGAATGGATTACTTGGATGGAGAGGTATGTTGCAACAACTTCTTATGTTGTACTTGTGAATGGTAGACCAGAAGGTGGTTTCTTTCAACCACAGTGTGGGGTTCGATAGGGTTGACCTCCAGTCCATCTACTCTTTGTGATGTCGGCTGATGCTTTGGTGATCGTGATGAAGTTGGCTTTAAACGGTGGACTATGCACTTGTTTCATAAAGGATGATATATCTATCCCCATTCTTCAACATGCAAATGATACCGTGATCTTTCTAGATGGTGAGCTGGATTATGTAAGGCGGACGTCAACCATTATGGATATTTTGGAGGCATTTCTGGGTTATGGCTTAACAAGGTGAAGTCTACATTTATTTCGTTTGGTCTTTCGCTGTCGGAAATCGAGGGGATTGCTAATATTCTACAATGCCTGTACGAGACCCTCCGGTGACATACTAAGTCTACCACTAGTGGCTGGCCAACTTCATTCATCTGATTGAAGGATTGCCCTAAATAGGTTGAAAAACAAGCTTGCAGGACAGAAGACGAGAATGTTATCAAAAGTAGGGAAATTAAATTTGTTCATGCACGTGCTCTCTGTAGTTCCTTTCTTCTTCTATTCCACCAGGTTGCTTCCACGTGAAGTACACGGGAAGATTGAGACCTTGATGAGGCATTGTTTCTAGTCTGTTGGCATACAAGAGAGAGGGGGCTTTTATCTTATTGAATGCAAAGTAATTACGAGTCGCAATAAGTATGTTAGACTGGGAGTTAGGAAGCTTGAATGCATGAATAAGGCTCTCCTCACCAAATGGGTGCTAAAACTGTGGGGTGATAATGAGGATTTGGTTTGCAGATTGTTGCGGAATATTTATGGTGTGAAGAGTGCTCCCATTGGATCTGATATCCGTCTTCCTTCTTCTCTTTGGCTTGTCAACACCTACATTATTTCTGAATTGAGGGAGATGCTTCATTCGGTGGTCAGAAATGGCGACTCTTTCAGATTTTGGTTGGATGACTGGGCATGTATTGGTATTCTGGTTGAACGCTTTCCGTGTCTTTTCGCTCTTGCTGACAACCAGAATGCCACTTTAGGCTTGGTCTTGGCGGATGGAACTTGGACTCCTTGTTTCAACACAGTTTTCTCGAAGCAGAGGTTTATGGAGTTTGTTACGTTAAGCGGAGATTTGTCTGATGTTGGAGGGGAGTCGCTTAGTAGAGATCACTTTAGATGGGCAAAGGGCGGCTTTACTGTCAAAAAGTCATACTGCTTTTTCGCTTGCTCACAGGTCCCAATTCATGGTGTTGTTGAGTTTGATTGAAGACTTATCTGGCGATATAAGATCCACAAAGAATTAAAGTTTTCTTCTGGATTGCCAGGCATTGCCGTCTGTGTACCAAGATGCGGAGAGATAAAATTCTTCATACAAGAGACTTGGTTTGCAATCATTGTAGTGAAGAGCAGGAAGATATGGATCACTTGTTTTTTTGGATGTCGAACCTCAATTCTTATTTGGACAAGGGCCGATATTTCATGGATGAGGACTGACAACAGTATGATGTTCTGGGATTGATCGAACTCTGTGGAAACTCTCAGGAGGACGTTTCGCCTGCGTTTGCGCTACTCTGGGCCATCTGTACGTGTTTCAAATTTCGTGAAAATTTGGCGAAATTTCGCTGAAATTTCAGTTTTGACACTCCACCGAAACCGAAATCGAAATCTCGATATGAACCCTTCACAAATCTAAGCCGATTTTGACTGAAATTGTTGAAATTTCATCGAAATTTCAAAATTATTTAATTTTTTCGCCATCTCGAAATGAAATCGAAATCGAGATTTGAAATCTTGCCATCTGGTGTGCGAGAAATGAGAATATCTTTAGGCACCAACGATTCTATATGGAAAATGTATTTGGACATTATAAGGTCCTCATCTCGGCCTGGCAACATGTATAACTTATAATGTTTAATTTCTAATGTACGTTTGAGGTGAGTCCCATCTCAAGGTATCCCCCTTTTCTTCTAAAAAACAAACATATGGTTAAAGTTTTCACATCATCTTTATTGTAACATTATTTTTCTCATTTTATGGTTTACTAGCTCGTCTCATCTCATTCCTTCTGTGTCTCACGCAATACACTCTTTTTTGTTTGTTAATCGAAAAATGTAGCTCCATATGCCTGTAATCCTTGTGATGTTTATTTGTCTTAATTGTTCTCCTAATTGTTATGCCACTAGTAGAGGTACCGTCAATTACCTTTATTGCTTCTCCATACTCCTATCTTATATAATATTAAATGGGTTGGTCGGACCATAAGTCAAACCTTAACCCATGATAAGTGGGACAAGCATGGTCGTGGGATGTCTAGGACAAGAAACCGGTGACCACGACCCGACCCATGGTCCATCAAATTAAACGAGTCTTGGGCCGGGTCGCCTTTGTACTGAAGTGGCCTCACCCAATGCTTATCCCTATTGGAGGCCCAGAACCTCACAATTGATCCATCCCCCTCCCCTACCTTCCACAGATCTGCCAACCACTCCTCGAAACCCGGTTTTAGCAAGTAAAATCTCTCAAACTTGAAATATGGGCGTGGCGTAAATTTTCACCTTATCTCCACAATAGTGGAGTGTGACCAGACCTGCTCTTGGGAAGGTCGCTTAGGTCGGTAATACCTGTGACCTAAAAAGTCTTCCACAATTTAGATGAAACCATAATTGTGTTAATTCCTAGAGTGTAGAGAGGAATTTCTCTACATGTACTTGTATTTCCCAACATCTATAACTTCCAATTGCACATCCTTAAGAAAGTCTAAAACTGGTATGAGTGGGGAACCCCCCCCCCCCCCCCAAGCATTTACAAGCTCGTTTGACGAGAGCCGAGTACATCCAACAAGCTACAACAAGTTAAGAAAGCATAGATTCCCTCTTCTTAACTCTTGCCACATGTTCTCATGCTCGGAGGCGGCTATTGGCCCAAACACCAAGGTCAGCACCTGTTCGAAAGCATCGAACTCCTTGTGAATAGCACAAACACCACTCTCGAGTCATTCACATGATCCTTGGAGTACTCTTCATTTCAACCAATAAGGATGCCATCCGATCTATTAATAACATCCATCGAAATAAACTTTGTTAATTTCGTTCCTCTTAGACTGTTCCACACCTACTTGTTGTGGGCAACATAGTTAGTTTCACGTATCAGAACCACATCTACTCCATATTCATCCAAATATCCAGCACTCCCCTCCCTCTTCTCTGGATCTCAATAATCCCATAAATACCAAGTCAGGTCCTTCATTTGGAAACATTGACAACTCCATTTGACCAACATGCACCAATTTCCTTAACCAAACCCTTACATTTTAGGCCTACTCATTGAAATCCTCTTTAGCTTAGTCAAAGCAGGTAGAAACACCTCCTCGCTTTGCATCCTCTACACCTCTACATAGGACTACATACATTGGTGTCTCAGAATGCAACTCAATAATAAGACAAGTGTCATAAATCGACATATACCCCACCCATTCACCCACCAGATGATTTTGCTTATGGATACAATAAAAAATCCGGGCGTCCATGTTGACATCCTCAACCATCCGTTATGTTCTTTGGTCATCTCCCTTCATATGTTTCATCATGTCATGCGTCCCCCCATATGAGATGGGTTGGGTGTGTTGTAACTAGGTATGCAAACGAACGAATACGAATGCAAATTCATGTCATACCATAACCATATCCATATTATTTTATAAATATGAATACGAATACAAATGCTATACGAATGTAAAAAATCAAGATCCATATCCTCAAAATTCAAATAGGAATATGAATCTTTTACGAACGAATACGAATATCCAACGAATGTTAACTTTTAAGACGTTATTAAAGTTAAGATGTTATACCAAAATGGCTATGGCTGTGCTGAGAGGGAGGTTGCGGCTACGACGGAGCGAAGTTGGCAGCAACGGAGAATTTAAGATGCACCTGTCAGATGAAAACCCCCCATAGAACTTGAATGAAAACAACAACCACAGAAAAAACTAACCATGATGAATGATGGATCTCCTAAACGGTAGTCGATGAACAAATGTTGAACAGAGGTTGGGCAAGGGCTGTGAGGGAGGTGGAGGGTGGCATCATCAACATGGGAGGCGGAGGATGGTGAGGGGAAGCAGAGGTCAGGGGCATGCAAAGGGCGGCGTTGGGGTAGAGGTCTGGGGAGGCGGGGTGCTTTAGGGGAGGCAGAGGGCGGCTTAGGGAGGTAAAGGTCACGTCGAGGCGGAGGACGACGAGGGTGGCAGAGGTCGAGGAAGGCGGATGGCGACGTGGGAGGTGGAGGTCGGGGGAGGCGGATGGCAGCGTGGAAGGCAGAAGTCCGAGGTTACGGCTAGCTGCAGGCCTGCAGGGGAGGGGAAGTTGGGGAGGAAGAGCGGCACGTCGGCGGCCCTGTCGGGGAGGAAGCAGCAGGATGGTAAGGGTGGCCCTGGCGGGGGAGGGCGGGGAGGAAGCGGCGGGCTGGTGATCCTGGCGTGGGAGGCGGAGATCGGACAGACAAGGGAGATAGGGCTAGGGCATCGAGCGGGTGGGGAGGAGTTGGGGGAAGGGGATTATTTTGATTCTTTGGGTTTAGGATTTAAGATTAAAAATTTATTATATATAATACGAATATTCGTATTCGTATTTGCATTCGTATTCGTATTCATCAACTCAACATTCGTATTTGGATTCGTATCCGCAAATTTTCGTTTAGAATATTCATATTTGTATTCGTATTCGCCTGATTTAAAGAAATAAGAACCATATCCTCTTAAAAGCGAATACAAATACGAACGAATACGAATGCAACCACATCCGTTTGCGTCCCTAGTTGTAACATTATAATATAGTGTTTGCTTTGAGGGCACAACGCCACAACCTCTGTCTCCATACCAAAAAGTAAAAGCAGATATATGTAACATTACAAGATTTCCCCCTTGTTGGCATGGCAATGGTTGTATGTGTACTCATTATCTACGTCTTTACAGCTTAGAGTTAGACCTTGATTTGCTTGTTTTAGAGGCCTAGTATGATGGGACGTGGGTCTCCTCCTTCTGCTCCTTCTTCGAGTCATGTTTGGTGGATTTATTAGCATTGATGGGCGGCATTGGCTAGATTGAGGGCCTGTGTAGGGACCGTGAACTATGGATGGATGTGGCTTACTCGATGTGGAAGGCATACATGGCTTTCGCCATTCCTATTTTTGATCTTGGATATAGAGATGGGAATTGGGTCGTCCCTTGAAGGTCATATAGGGCTTATGTCCAAGCTCATTTAACACATTGGATTTTTGTCCTAGCCAAGGCTTAGAAAATCTATCAAAGTTCGGTCGAAACTCAAGCTCGATCCGAAATTAGTACGTCGGGCTTGGGCTGGACCGACCATAAACTACTTACACATCTGACGACACTAGATAATAATCTAAGTTCCTCTTTTGGTGGCCATGCCATCAACACATACTATTTTAATTTTATATTGGAAAGGATCAAGCTCCACTATTTTCGTATAATCATTTATTAAATGTGCTAAGAAAGTGTTATACCTTACCCTTTAATTCGGTATAGGAAAGGCATCATGAGTCGGGAATTGGAGGTCCATTCAACACAATATAGTCTATTCATATGGAGACCAAAAGAGCATCAGAATGAAAGTCATCTCCCCCTTTTATGATTGAAAAAAATAAAAACCCATGGCAGTCTAATTAGTCATCCACAACAACCAAATAATTCCTGTGCCCCTGATGTTCAGGGAGATGATTTGGATCCCGCACATCAAAATGAAAAAGCTCAAAAGGAATTTGACTACTACAAACTTGATGACTTGGAAAGCTAAACCGGTGATGCTTTCCAAGTTGACGTGGTTCACATTGGAATGTGGTCTTGATAGAAATGTCAGGGATGAGACGATAGATCTTCTACAACGGAAGATGACCAAAACAAAGATGCCAAGTTTATGGAGAAATCGATCCACAGAAAGAGAGCTAGCACCGGTAATGAGAGAACATATCCCGTCCGCAATGGCCACTAATATACCATGTTGTACATGGTTATAAGAATCGAACTATGAGCCATATCCATGCAGATGATGAGAAGCTCCGGAGACCACAATCAATTTTGAATGATTTGATCGAATGCGACCAATAAATGCATGAGTAGTATCTGGAGTAGTGGTAAAGGCAGAAGCATCAACAAATGGTGGGCCAATAGACTAGAAACACTAAAAAATCCAGCAGTTGGGGGCATGGTCTCTGTCAGTCGAGCAACAAAATCATCAAAAAGATGATCGATAGAACCAAGGGCAGTTTGGATATGTTCATCAGTACAGACTGGTGATGGAAAGCCGCGCTTGTAGGGTTGAGCATTGGGTAGGGTTGGCTTGGCCCAGCTTGATTCCCAGTTTGCTATAGCCCGACCCAAGCCTAAGCCCAAGCATTATATAGGCGGGCTTCGACCTTGTTTTTGGCCCATTTATGTAATCGAACCAGGCTCGGGTTCCATGTAGCCCGAACCCAAAGCTCATGGAGTGGCTCGCCTACAAGCCCGCAATTAAGCTCGATTCCAAGAGGTCGGATTTGCCCGATCCAAAAGATTCGAAAGGTCGAACCCGGTCGAAAAAGCCCCCTCATGGAAGTGTTACAACATATCCCTGTTGGTCGAATTTGAAACGCTACATAGTCCCCCTTCTCTTATAACAAACCCTAAATGGTCGAACCCCAATCCTCCTCCTTTCCCAACCCACTCTGTCGCCCTCTTCGACCATGTACAACGCCGTCTCTTCTTCCTCCTGAGGTGCCTAATGCTCGTCCTATCGTTCTCCATTACCTTCGCCGCCCACCTCCCATTAAGCACCTGCTAGTGCCGTCGGCATAGTTCCAACACACAATGCCCCACCCCTCCTGAAGTATCACCTCCATTCTCACGACCATATTCTAGAGTAAGCTTTAGTGAACAATCTCTCTTCATAGAAAGACAAGGAAAAAATTTGGATGCCCCTCGTTTCTGTGGAGTTGTGCATATTTTTTGTCCAGGTAACATGATGGTTCATGTGGCCATTTGCTTCGCAATCCTCTGCATTGGTTTGCTGTTACTTGATATGACTATTTACTTCGCTCGCACATATTCACACAAAGTGTATTTTAACTTGATAATTATAGGTTCTTTAAGTTGCTTTCTATATATTTAAATCCACTCCATTGGTATGGTGGTAGTACAATGTGCCTGCCATTCAAAAGACTAGGCGTCAAATTCCCCTTTGTGGGGGTTGCTTTAAGTACATATTCACACATAATTATAGGTCCTTTAAGTTGCTTTTATATATTTAAATCCACTCCAATGGTATGGTGGTAGTACAATGTGTCTACCATCCAAAAGACTAGGCGTCAAATTCCCCTTTGTGGGGGTTGCATTAAGTACCCGACAACCAGCGTAAAAAATAGTCGGTTTCAACTTGGATTTGAGCAAGAACCCACATAGTCGCCCCTACTTAAATTGGGAGAAGGCCTCGCTATTTTTTTACATGCTCTATATTTTTGTTTTTCGATCTTTGAACTTGAGATCTGCTCTCATGATATTTAAAATGTGGTAATGGTGCTGATTATGGACTTTTTTTATTCACATTTTTTACGGTTTTTAATGTGGATGACTAGAATCTGAAGAATGTCCCTGGATGGTTGATGCAGATGAGATAATTTGCAATGGATAAAAAATTATTTTGATGGTGGAAGTTTTGGTGGATAAGAAATTGGATGAAGAAGAAGAGAAGGCGCATCGGTTGCGCGAGATTCGAAGATGAAGAAGAAGTGCGAAGAACGCGTGGGGGAGGGAAAAGAGATAGAGAGAGAGAGAGTAGATAAAATATTAAAATCTTGATTTTTTATTGCAACTTGAACTGTCTAAAACAATTGACTACCATCCCTATATATAGGAGGGATGGGATTACATGATCAGAAAGAAATTTTAAATTTAAAATTCAAATTTGACTCTATCCTCTCCTAATTGACTCTAACCGACGACTAACTAATTGATTTGAATCAAAATTCAAATCTTTAATTCATCTTAATTGACTCTAACTAATTAAATTGAGATCACTCGCGATCTCTTTATTTAAAAAATGCAATGACTCAATTATTCGTAAATAAAATTAGACTCGAATTACTAGAAAATCTGAGGCCCTATTTGTTGATTTCGTGCTGCCTCAGTTCTCCTCCTCTTGATAAATTCGTCTCCCGATGAATTGCTTGATCTACAGGATTGAAGCTTGATAACTTAATTCAGCGTTCTCGATCCGGCTATAGAAGAATTAATGTGGAGCAAACGGCGGGGTCCATGCATTCTTGGAGGGGAGGTTGGAATCGTCGGCTTCATGCTCGAAAAAGAGATGTGGCCTAGGTAGCGGTGCACATGCACAAGTTTCTCCCTTGATGTAGTGTGGAAAAAATTGATGCGGCATCTTCATGTCGAGTCTCGCAGCGTTCAAAGAACCCATAACAAATGAATCGCACAAGGTTAGGAGGGAGAAGATGTGTGTAATGAACTAAGCCACGAGATCTTTAAAATTAAATAGGTGAAATCCATGTTCCTAATCCTAATTGGGTAAGGAAGCCACCCAGATTTCTTTGTTTCTGTACTTCCCTTCAAATATTTCTGCATAAGGGGGTGCGATGCAATTTTCGTACCCCTTCATCCCTTCTTAAGTTGCCACCAAGTTGTCCCTTGAAATTGATTATTTTTGGAGGAACTCCTTTGAAAATTTGCCACCTATATCTAATAGTCTTAGATGGGAGGGAGTCGAATTTCCTTGCACATTGACCCCACATTAGGGTTTTTCTGCTCTCCACGATGTAACGGTGGTGGGAGCAAAAGGGGAACAGGAGGTGTTGACAGTTGCGAGAAAGTCAATGCTGGCGACAATTGTGTGTAACGCGCGTGTGGTGGAGGTGGGTGATCGCACAAGGCAGGCGATGACATGTTAGGTTGAGGCGGTGATGCGGGGTCTCCCAACAACGACAATGGTTCGTGGGAGGCAACCATGTTGGCGATGGTGGATGGTGCAACGTTGTGCTGGTGGGATGTGGTGAATGTGGTGCCTTAGGGTAGGGAGTGGGAGGTTGACATCGCGAGCAGTGGAGAGGGGCTTGGAAAGAGGCTCTGGAAGTGGTGTGGGGCCGATAGGGAGGGGGCGATAGCGAGTAGAGGTGGCGGGAGGGGGGATTAGCGGTGGTGTAGGAAGTGCAAGGGTGGTGGCAGGAGGGGGTGGCGGCAACGGGGATGGGGCTTTTGCTGGGGGTACAGGGTCAGTGGGAAAGGGCAGTGGCGGCAAGGGGATCGACGGTGGCGATGGGGCAAAGGGGGTTTGCCGGGGGTACGAGGGCAGCAGGTGGGGGTGGTGGCGTCAGTGGGGCTGGGGGTGCGGGTGCAGCGGGAGGGGGCGTTGGGACTGCGGGGTGCGCCACAAGGGGTGTAGGGGCTGGGGGTTGTGTCGCAGGGGGTGCGGGGGACTGTTTTGGGGTGGATTTTGCCAGAAACGCCTTCGAAGACGGTGTTTGCTGGTTTTAATATACCTGGATAGCAAGCAGGTCGACGTTTTTTTCCTTCTGCAATGGACTGGACTGCGAGCAAATTGTCATTGAGGATGAATTTTTCATGATTTTCTTCATCGCAGGTTAGGGCAGCGGCTTCGACAGTGGAAGACTTTTTTTTGACGACGCTTAGGGTCTCAAAATTAGCAACCAAAACCCGTTGTTTTGATTGGAAATCGAGCAATATCCCCATCATCTCCTTGCTGTAGGATTCGTCGGCTCATTGTTTACGTTCTGACGAATGATAATCTTTCGCTGAATGCCGGTGCAAACATCTATTCAGATTGTTAGATCATGAGGATGATCTAGATGCCATGCTCTAATACCAATTGATGTGGATGAGATAATTTGCACCGGATAAAAAAATTATTTTGATGGTGGAAATTTTGGTGGATTAGAAATTGAAGGAAGGGAAAAGAGAAGGCGTGGCGGTTGTGCGAGATTCGAGGAAGATGCGCGAAGATCACGTAGGGGAGGGAGACGAGATAGGGAGAGAGGAGATAAAATCTTGATTTTTAATTGCAACTTGAATTGTCTAAAACATTTGACTACCAACCCTTTATATAGGAGGGATGGGATTAATTAGAAAGAAATTTCAAATTTAAAATTCAAATTTGACTCTATCCTATCTTAATTGACTCTAACCGACTAACTAATTGATTTGAATCAAAATTCAAATCTTTAATTTATCCTAATTGATTCTAACTAATTAAATTGAGATCATACACAATCTCTTTATTTAAAAAATGCGACTCAATTATTCGTAAATAAAATTAGACTCTAATTAATAGAAAAACTGATGCCCTATTTGTTGATTTCGTGCTGCATCAGTTCTCCTCTACTTGAAAAATTCGTCTCCCGAATCGACCCGATGCTCATTCCTTTGTGTTTGGAGTAGCACGTGCGCTCTTAGTGACTGGAACAGTGATAATATGAACATGGTTGGTGTGGGCGCGAGCCTCCTCTGATGTGTGTGCCTCGTCCTATGAATTGAAGCAAATCCCCTCTACCACTGGATGCTGCTATAGCCGGTGATGTCTCGGAAGACGTAACAAAGGGGTTGCTCTGTCTACTCAGCCTACGGTATGCCTCCTCTCCTCCATAGGCTGTATGGTAGGCGCATCTACGAGTAACTGAGAACGGGTTGAGTCATACTTTGATTTAAGGGCTGCCAGAAAGACCCTAGTCATAACAAAATCATGATAGGCCTTATGCTGCTTTGGTGAGGCCATCTGAAGTATGTAGCTACGGTGTCTCTCAAACATACTCCTAAGAGATATCTACAAGTCATGAAGAGGACGATCATCCTGTTTGGTTGTAAAAATACCATGCTCGAGTTGCAAGATCTTCGATTCATTCCTTGCTTGAGAGTACGTCGATGCAAGGATGTGCCACATTGCCTTCACAATGGGTTGACTCAAGATATCATTGATCATTTCCACAGAAACAGTACCAGATTGCTAAACTTTTGCATAAGCATCATCGTCTCCCATGTGGTCCCAGTCTTGTCAACTAGCTCATCCTACGTTAGAATATGCTTCTTACCATGGCTCTGCAAGAGATTTATTAACTGCATCGTAAACATCTCGGAGTTTGTGCCATCCATCATGACAATAGGTGTCAAACCCTTTAGGGTACATGTGGATAGATAATCAACTCTATTTTCTGACATAGTGACGGATTGGTATAGGACTGGAACCCTAATCAAGTGACAGGGTGTCTACACAGACATCAAGGGGGATAGTTGTGGGTGTATGCTCATTCCACGACCAACACTAAGCAAACTTGTTCGTGGCATGGGCACTGTTGTAAAAGTTGCTCGACTAGTCGAGTCGAGGGAAGCCGATTCGACTAGGCCTAGTCGCTCAACCTGACTAACCGGGCGACTACTCAGACGACTTTTACATAGTTTTTTTTTGCTTTTTTAAAAGCAATCTTATTCTAATATGCTTAATATTATATTTAAAGTCAACTACTTCTTTTGTTTCATTATAGTAGTATAGAAAACATACAAATCTATGCAAATATATAAAAATATATGTATAAAAAATAATTTAATTATTTAAAATATTAAAAAATTCAAAATCGATTAATGACTTTCTAAATCCGATTAGGATTGCCGATTAATCCTTAGTCGGTGGGGTACTGTCGAGTTCTGCAACCTTGGGTATGGGTAGTGCTGGCCAGTGTCTGGGCGGTGCTGAGTAGTGTCTGGGTAGATTGAGTAGCGTTAGGATAGTGGCAGTGCTGGGTAGCAACTGGGCTGGATTGGGTAGCGCTGGGCAACACTTGGATAGCGTCTGAGCGGTGCTTTAGGGTAGGCTTGGTGAACCCATCATGGCCTCGCACAAGACCCGTATACAAGAAAGAAGGATCCATGCAAGGTTCGATGAGGACGGATGCTGGTGGTGGCAGTGAGTTTTAGGTACAAGCCTTGATCTAGGATCGTTGTTCTGATACCATATGGAGAGAGAGATGATAGAATTCGATGAGTTGTATATTCATGAGGTCTTAGGGTTCTCTTATATAGAGGAGAAATCTGTTAGGCAAATTACATAGTGTAAAAAGAAAGAAAATAGTATATAAAAAGGATAGAAGATAACTAATATCTCAACCTACAAAAAGTTCTAAATTTGGACTGTCCTTGGAAACACTGACTGTCCTGGAGCAGCCTGAATCGTTCCTCATCAGTACAGCGCCCTCCACCAACTCAACACCTTCATCAATAAATGTTATGACCCTTCGAGAGGATCTTGTTCCTTTGTACCCAAATGTATTTCATGATTGCTCATACTGTTCTTCATTGCTGTTTTACTCATAAAATACACCTAGTCATTTTGTTGAGAGAATAGTTTTTACAATTGGGGTTTTGTCTTGATTTCGATCAGTTTTCTATTGGGAATAATTGTAAATATATTCAGAACACTGCCACGTGCCTTCTTCTGATTCGGAACTTGCCAGGCATCTCAAGAGTATTATTAAGGTATTCGATTTTTTTCAGTTTTCTGTTATTTATGCTTGATGGCGTAGAAAATTGTGGAAAGAAGCAAATGTGATGCCTTGAAATTTTGGTCATCAGTTTCGTGGGGGTCCCATTTCAGTTGCAGAATACATGGAGGAGGTTCTGACTAATCCCAAGTCAGGATTTTACATGAATCGAGATGTGTTTGGAACTGGAGGTGATTTCATCACTTCCCCTGAAGTGAGCCAAATGTTTGGTGAGGTAAACTGAATGCCTTTCTTGCGATATCCACTTGGAATCTTAGTAAATGAGTTACTCGCAAAAACACCTTTTCGGACAAAAAATACAAAAGACACTCGAGTGGCTTGCTACCATCATCTCACAATGTATTCTTTTGGATTTGGTTTGTCTTCTTCTATAGATGGTGGGTGTTTGGACCATGTGTCTCTGGGAGCAGATGGGTCAGCCTGAAAAATTGAACCTTGTTGAGCTTGGTCCAGGACGAGGAACTTTGATGGCCGATCTTCTACGTGTATGTGACTGCAATTTATTTCCCTTTCCTTCTAATTGTAAGTTTTTTTACAGCCATGCTTCTTTGACTTAATTTACGCGTATGCCATTATATCATTGGCCTCTTACCTTGCACATCGTTTCAGATTAAAAATATATGGTTGTTTATGGTAAAATTATTTTTGCTATAAGTAAACACATCATAGTTTTTGGAGGAAATGTAACTACGCTCATATTGACAGGGTTCCTCAAAGTTTGAGCACTTCATGAAATCCTTGAGCTTACACTTAGTAGAATGCAGCCCTGCACTCAAGAAGCTTCAATTTGAAACATTGAAGTGCATGGACGATGATAACAAAGGAACTATCTCCATGTTATCTGGAACCAATGTTTCTTGGCATGCCACTTTAGATCAGGTTCCTTCAGGACGTAAGTCATACTTTTCTTCCTTTGTTTCATCTCAGGTAGTTTTCGATATTCTTTCTTAATTTCGGATTAAACACATATTTCGTTTACTTATATTACTAGCAGTTATTTCTTTAAAAAAGCCTACCAGTTGATGAATATTTCAAAATCGCTTTGGGTTGTAAGATAATGTGAAACTCTGCCTCTGCCGTACTGAAGCTGTTTTGCAATGTTCATCTGAAAAGCCAAATGATGATGATAGTCATTCAAAATTCATTCACAACACTGATAAAACAAACCCACTATTAACACTATGCCACCCATGATGCATACGATGCCTTTGCATTATGCATGACATTTCCACATAGTGTCTATCATCTCATATTTAAATACCAATCCAAGTCTTCTACAACTTTCTTTGATGTGAAGCTTCAAAAAGTCCATTTGAACAACTCATTCCACACAAATAGTCCTCATCATCCTCCATAAATGATACCTCACAACTCATAAATGTAATGGACATAAGAAGAAATGATCTACATCCTCCTCACAATCACCATAGATTGGATATGTTTTGTTTTGATCAATATTCATGCCTCGAGGCGAGGTGCCAAAAAACCATTATAAGGCGTACGCCTCAGCCTGCAGCTATGAGGCAAGCATCTCAATGGATGAGGCGGTGTGAGGCAGGCGAGGCATTGTGGTGAGGAGCACGTGGGATTAGTGGGTCACGTGCTTTGCACATGACCCACTTATAACCCATTTTCTCCCTCGTGATACCTGACTCCTCACCTCCAGCTGCTGTGCAGGAAAACCCTAACCCCCTCTCAAGCCTCCTCACCTTCAGCTGCTGGAATTGCGTTGCCGACTCACCGCCAAGCTGCTCCTGCCTCTTTCTCCAGCATTGCGCTGCACACAACATCTTCGTCTTCCAGTCCCAGCTGCTTTGAGAAGCTCTCACGTAGATGCTCTGCATCTACCCTGCAAATTAGTATGATTTTTTTAAATTTTTGTTAGGTAACTTCTGTATTTGGTTAGGAATCCCTTGAGATTTTTCATGTTTTGTATTTTCAGTAATTGGTTAAGAATCCCTTGGTTAGGAATCCCTTGTAATTGGTTAGGAATCATTTGTAATTGGTTAGGAATCCCTTAAACTAATGTGTTCAATACTTCAACTAACATATGTTAGATCAGATTCACTAATATGTTCAACTTCAACTAATATATAAAATATCAGTAAATTAAAAAATTTATAATTGAATATGAAGGTTGAGGAACGAGGATTGGTTGAAGTATGCTTTAATTGCTTTAGAATATTGGAAATTTATTAGATAATATTGTCTTACTAATATTATTAGTACATTCTTTATTAAATTACATATTTTGTGGGAATACAGAGGCTTCCACCTCAACATCCTCGAGGCTACGGCTCGCCTCGATTCCAGGGTAATCATCGTTCCGCTTTTCATTTTTTCAAACCTTGGTCCCACCTACTTTTGTACCATGGTGTCGTGTGTGGAAATCTTAAGTAAGTATCAAACTTCTAGACTCTTGGTGCGGTGTTAGCTCATTATAAGTTTACCAACCTTCTCCTTAGTAGAAAGACCACCAAGACACTCAATATTTCTCCCGCTTATTTTACTTAGACTCATGCTCAAGCACAAGCACACTATACTGGGCGTAAAGCTTCTTTACATTTATTTAGAAAAGAGCATGCAATATGTGTGAGGATGGATTGTTGTGAGAATGAGTGACGCTCCTTAATATATGCAAAATCTTGAGAAAGTCAAGGGACACTATCGTTATTTAATTTACACATAAAGACTAATCACATAACAACTCTTCGTGTTTCGTGGAACCCTTTCCATTTCACATCAACTCTCAGTCTTCCTTATCTCTTTGGTTCACTTGCATTCCATTCGTCTTCCCTAAGTGATGCCACACTATCTAGACTAGTCATCGACAACCCTCACACTTGAATGTCTTGACATAATTTTTCCAATTGCTCCATCAAGTGCCATCGAATGCTTAATTTTGTGCCAAAGGGAACCAACCAACCTTCAAGACTTCTGTGCGGTATTCGTCCTTAGTCATCAATAGGCTAAAGAAGTTCGTCAAAAACTTTGCTATGTGGTCTTCAATCCACTCTCGTATGTTTATAATCTAGGCTATCTAGCATGCACCACCATGCTCGTACTCACTAGGTGTAATTGTCCATACATATTTAAGTATCTCCTTACACTAATACGTACTCTTGTGCCTTTGCGCATGCACTTGCTCTAATGGCATCATGTTGCTCCTCAATATGCATTATGCATGCTTGCACATGCCATTGACCCTCTCTTGTAAGCGTCGACATCACATACACCGATTATTGTATCTCTACCTTGCTCCATGTACTTGTGCTTGCTTTACCATGAGCTTCACCATGCTCTGCCTTCAAGTTAGTTCTTGTATATGATAATCTACTTTCGATGGTGAACCAAGGTAGGAAATATCGATATCGTATCGGTCCGCCCGGAAAAGGATATATCGGGTTATATCGTCGATATATCGGGATATAACGTCGATATATCGACGATATCGGTGTAAATGTCGAAAATGGCTAAAAAAACTATTTTTGTCATTTTTTTAGATATTAAGACCATCCAAGATGTTAAAAAACAAATAACCTACATATACATACTTATATTACAAATGCCGGCCATTTATACCCCATATATCGCACATATTAGTATACCCCATATATCTCACATATCGTCATATTGATGATATCGATGTTAATGTTGATTGTTGACTTACAGATATTGGAAATGGTTTTAATCCAAGTTATTAAGCATTAAATAACTTACAAATATACACATAGATGACACACATAGATCATCTATGACCTTTATACAACACATATCAATCATATCGAACATATCGTTGTTAATGTTGATTGGTGATTAATGAATACTGGAATTGGAATCAAAGTAGCTAAGTTAAGCATACTTAGAACACTTGTTTTGTTCATGGAAGACAATAACTGGCATTGAGAAGTCATTTGATTCAAAAAATGTACATAATGATTAAAGAGACAATGTGTCTTTGGTATAAAGATTTATCTATTCCCAAAATAAATGAAAAAATGCAAATTAATGCAATATTGTAAAATAGATTACCTAGTCATGAGCGTGTTAGAATCAAGAGTTCCATGGAGGGCAAGGTATGAAATATGGATATTGTATCGGTCCGCCTGGTCGAAAATGGCGTAAAAAGCGATTTTTCATGAATTAAGATCATCCTAGTTGTTAAAACATTAAATAACATACAAATATACATTTATATACAAGAATGAGATGCATTTAGCACACTAATACACATTATATCGCACAAATCGTTGGCTGTTAATGTTGACATCTGAGCTGAGTGTTGACTGCTGAGATTTGTTTTGGCCATGTGATTTTAACTTGATCAATAATAGGCTTGTTTTCATCTCTATTGCCCATGGCCTCAAATTTCAGCGAAATTCGGTCGAATTTCTGTCGAATATCGATATCCAGCCGAAATCGAAATTTGACCGAAATGACCGAAATATGAGGGTCCCAGTACAAAAAATGACCGAAATGACCGAAATTTCGGTCGAAATTCCACCGAAATTCCATCGAAATTCTATTTTGGTCGGTACCGAAATGATGACCGAAACCGACATTTAAGGCCTTGCTATTGCCAAAGAGGGCGAAATCTACTACTTGAAGAACCGTTGTATGCAACTCCGATAGCATCATACCCTACCGGACGAGGGTCTCATTGCCCGGTCAGCGAGCTTGGGGCAGTGGGGGTCAAGGGAGAGTAGGTACGCTTCCCCTGCGGGGGTGCGGAGGTAGCGTCCCCGACCCGATACAAAATATATAATTTATGTGTTTTAATACTAGGAGTAGCAAAATAAGTAGTGGTATCAAGCTTATAAGGGTAATATCATTGATATATATATATATATATATATATATATATATATCGATGAGATATCGACGATATTGGTCGATATCCGAGAAATTTTGTATTGAAACCATTCAATTTCAAGCGCTATGGCAATATATTGGCCGCTATCAACCAGTATCCTAGAAAAGGACACACACACACACACACACACACACACACACACACACATATATATATATATATATATGGGGATGTTCCTGTGAGAGCCAAAAACTGTGAGAACATGAGAGAAATGATTATGGACCACTAGATTTTGTCATATCTCTCTTGATAGAATGGAGGTGGAGAGAGAAAAGCAGAATTTAGTGGTCCGGAATCATTGCTCTCATGCTCTCACAGTTTTGGCTCTCACAGGATCAATCCCCTCTCTCTCTCTATATATATGAATATCGGTACCGACATCTGGTCGATATCGATATATCACCAATCTATCACGATATTTCCGATTTTGTGGTGAACTGAGTTCCAACAAACCTCCTATGGATAACTATCAAGCTATCCACACGTGCAACTCCTCCTGAAGTACCATATCACTCATGGATGTGCATCCGTCATCGACATGCACACTCATTATCGGTCATGCACACTCATTATTAACTAGGAATGCATTATTGATCTTCAAAGGTATATTTGTTCCATTGCAAACTCTTGATTTCGAATTTGGCCTTCTTTTTATTGATTTGCAACCCGTATGAAATCATCCCACTTCCAAATATGCTGGTGCATGGTTTGCTAGTGATACGAGTATTATAACCAATTTGGCCTATACTTCTAGCTCTAATTAGATAATTCATACACGTACCTATAATAACATGATCGATGTCCATCACTTTATGATTCTCGACCTTATATAACTACTGCTTTAGTCAGTCCCAATGGTAGCCTTGTAATTCTTTTTATTGATAGACTCAGAACATATGGTATATTTTGTGCACTTGAATTCCGTGAATTTGTTTTGCTTGTTATTTTCAAGACATTTGAATGAGTGGCATAATTGACGAGAGATACGAGGAGTGACTTCCGTGGTTCTGATGAAGATTGCTTGCATTGCCATCCTTATTGCCACAAATGTGAACAGCAGAGTTCCTAGCTCTACACTTAATGGGGTGATCATACCGTACTCTCTACCCTAATGACGACAATTTGCCTTCTTATGTATATCTTCAATTGTATTGCTTTTGTTCATCTTTTCTAATTATTGTTAGAATCTTGTATCCCAAGCCTTTGTTTTGATAATGATAAACACAATTATTGATAGACATTCACATTATTGTATACCTGTAGCCACCGTTTCAGATTTCACGAAATTTCGGCGAAATTTCGATTTCGACACCCTACCGAAACCGAAATCGAAATATCGATATATACCATTCCTTCATAAATCTAGGTTGATTTTGGCCGAAATTGGCAAAATTTCGTTGAAATTTCAACGAAATTTCGAAATTGTTTCGTTTTTTCACCACATCGAAATGAAATCGAAATCGAGATTTAAAACCTTGCATGTAGCCTACATGGTTGACAAAATTATCGAGATCAAACCTCCAAAATAAAGTCTAATCTTCAAATCAATGACCAAGCTCCTTGTGTTTTTAGTGAAGTGTTGTATTTTTCACTTGTATAAGTACTTGTGATTCCAATAGAGATCACTTTGGGAAACCTAGCTAGTAGTGAAACTTGAATGAATATGCAAGCTATAGACGCAGAAAAGGAACTTGAGGAGGTTTTGAAGGTTTTTTTACTAGTCGGAGGGTTCGAACCCTTGTCCTTTAAAGTGAGAGCCACTGCTTCTACCATCGGACAATTAGAGGGGTTCTTTTGAAGGTTATGAAACCTGGGAAATGTGTGGGACCTGATGACATTTCTATAGAAGTATGAAGCGTTTCAGGTAAACATGGTTTGACTTGGCTCACGATTTATTCTTTGTTATTTGGCAAAGAAAGAAAATGATCGGAGAATGGAGGAGAAGCATCATGGTGCCTCTTTATAAGAATAAAGGACATTCAAAATAGTCCGATTTACAAATATATCAAATTGATGTGTAATACCATGAAAACTTTATTTTTGGGAACATGTAATCCAAAGAAGGCTGAGGTAAGCTTCAAAGTAAAAGAAAACCAATTCATATTCATGTCAGGTCACTCAATTATTGATGCTATCCATTTGTTGAGGAGAACAATGGAGATTTATAAAGCTAAAAGGATGAACCTCCATATGATTTTTATTGATTTGAAGAAGGTTCATGATTCAATCCCATGAGAGATATTGTGTAGTGTTTTGGAGAGGAGACAAGTACTTCTTCTATACATTAACTTTATGTTGGAGTATGTTTAGTATGCGTCACTTATGTGGTAGAAGGGTAAATGGATCCCTTTAGGATCCATTTATCACATCCAGTTGTTTAGTCCCACATCGACCGTCTATGGGATGACCTCGGCTTCCCCACTGTTTTCGATTCCTTCTACACGCTCGGGTCCTTGCTTCACTTCACTATACTATCTGCTTCGTCCAGCTTGCTTGAATCAATTACCAGACTAACTTGCTTGCTTAGCTCACTTCTGTCTTTCACCACTTTCCCCTCTTCTCTTCAAGACTTGGCTGAGATTCCCTGAGTCTATGCTTTTGAACCTCAAATCAAGACTATATAAAAGAACTTCACTAGGTTAGGTCTCGCATCGCTTATCCGCTTTACTTTGCTCACACATTTCCAGTGCAATAAGTCAATCAGATCGCATTTAGTCTTCCCTACGAGCTGTTCATTCAAAGAAGGCATCCGTCTGTCCTAGGTCTAGTCCTCTTGCTTGCCTCGATCATTGATCGTCGATCCACCCAACTTTTATATATGGAAAAACAATGAAATTTCCTTCTTCTCAGAATGTAGTGCATTATTTTTGCATTACGCAGATGAAGAGAGGAGGCAGATCATAGGTCTCTTGATAGTCAGTCTTGCCACTGAAGACTATTGAAGCATTTAATATAATCTGGGGCCAGTTTAGGAGAGTCAGTAGACTGGTGACCTAGACGAGGTGGAAGAGATGACTGATATCAGCCTGACGCTTAGTTGCCCGACCGATGGTCCTCTCTCCCGATAAGCTCAGTTCTGCTACGCGGGGGGAAATCTTTCCCTCTAGTTGAGCGACGGAACGGAAGAGCTCTGGCTATTATAATATTCTCATGCTTTCGTCAGCCCAGAAGATGCTCATCAGTCCCACAGGCAGACTTCAGAAGACTCAACTACAAAATGAATTAAGACACACGGAATCGAGATTTGATAGTGAGTTAAGCAGTTGAGCAGGAGGTTGGCTATCGAGCTAATCTGACGGACGAGAAAGAATGCAGTAGAGACTCAGTGAGGGCTATATAAGAAGCATCTCACCCTCCTGTATCAGTGAGAGTGCAATACATACATCGATCCTTTGAGACGTTCTACCGTGGTTTCATCCCGCTCTTTAAGGAGTAGGGTTCCACGTTAAGCCCGACATGTAGTACTTAACACTATAAGATACGATGAAATAATAAATATAAGAACCTTAAAGTAGAAGATAGGACAACATCATATCCCTTTCGACACATTTTCATCCAATCAAAATGGAATTAGTTGTCAATAAATGTTGTGAAAGAATTAAACACTACACATCTATCTTTGAAATATTATTGTAATTTAAAGTACGATTAAATATATGTTGATGAAATTTATGTTGTGTCTTAACATATGATATATACCCGCACAAGAAACCGTGAATCCTATCCATTTCGAGCAATTCTTTGAAATAGTGTTATGATTAAAAGTACGATTAAATATAGTCAAAGAAGTTTATGTTATGTGCCTAATATATAATATATGAC
Organism: Ottelia alismoides; assembly: GCA_037367405.1. Taxonomy (NCBI): domain Eukaryota; kingdom Viridiplantae; phylum Streptophyta; class Magnoliopsida; order Alismatales; family Hydrocharitaceae; genus Ottelia; species Ottelia alismoides. The sequence continues at coordinate 246,821 of JAZKJV010003645.1, read as the reverse complement.
AATATGAGAAATCAAAAATCATATCCATTTCGTTTTGCTTGATATATTGCAAAGCTCGTTATTTTGATGAGTAGTTGGATTTGATATTTATGAATTCATTTATTAAGAGTGAAATAGTAAGATATTGTTGAAATAGTTGGACACAATTAATAGTAAATATGAAGTTATGGATACGAAAGAAACATCGGATTTAGGCATTTATCTTGTATAAGCATCATCCTAAACAATCATATATTTATAAGCTTCTCAAACTACCAAGTAAACCATTAAAACCATAAATAATTGCTTCAAAAGGCCAAAACACCTCGACCACCTCGAGGCGGAACGCCTCGAGGCTACGCCTCGACCACCTAAGGTGCACACCTCATTGGGTTGGATCGAGACACCCACCTCAAGGTTAAATGAGACCGCCTCGTCTCGAGGCGTACAACTCGACCGTCTCGGAATGCTGGTGTAACTTTGATAGATGATAAGATGAGAGAAAATCAGTGAAGATGGTTTGACAATTTGTAAAAAGAGGTCGGCTGATGCACTAGTTAGAAGATGCAAGATTTGGGACATTGTGTCGGTTAAGAGAGGGCGAGGAAGATCCAAGAAGTGTGGGAATGAGACTATTCGTAGGGATCTTAGTTATTTGGATGTAAGCTTGAGAATGACCGAAGATAAATATGAGTGGAGGCAAAGACTCCATGTAGCCTACCCTACTTAATTTCGGAAAAGGCTTTATTGTTGTTATTGCATAAGTACTTGTAAAAAACTCACGTATGCATAGGCATGGACATGGATTCATATATTACTTTCTATCATCGTATCGGATATTAATGAATATCCATATTGCCATGTATATCATTTTCTCGGATATCGATGGATATCTCGCAAGATATTGCCAATATATCGAGAGATCTATGGGTATCAACCAAAACTCGAGCTTTTGAATGCAACTTTCCCCACATATCGGTAAATATTATCGATATTGATTTTTACCTCACCGTATCATGTTGTTGATGCATGCAACTTCTTATTAGCTTTAAATAAGGCTTCACTAAGCGATTTTCATTCATTTAAATGTATTTAAAGGTGTATTTCTTAAGGGTTTTATGTATTTCATGCTCCAATACTAGTTATCTAGTTTTTCTAGTGTTAGGCTACGATTTCTTACACTTTTAAGATCTTGAGCATATGTTTTTTAGAGTTGTAATATATTTACTCTAGATTTTAGGATTTTGTCTCAAAACAGTCGGATCTTTTCAACATGGATTTAAGCAAACATTGAGATTTTGTTAGGCGTTCCCCACTAGCGACAAATTGTATAGGCCATGGAGGTTGGATGCAATGAGAAGTTGACAAGCGCTGTTGCATCGCTGCTCAGATGTGGTTCACGAGTTGCATGGGTTCTCGCATGAGGATACATTCGAGCGAATAAGCCAGTTCCGTTGCATCGCCGTCTGGATGCAGTCCAAAATTTGCAAAGGTTCTCACATGATAGTCACATGCAAGTAAAGAAGTTAGTTCAAAGGAGGTTGCAAAAGAAATTGCGGATAATTAGTTGGAATATTGACACTTTTTCTGGCAAATCGATGGAGATAGTAGATAAATAAGGAAGATTCAGATACTATGTCTCCACGAGATAAAATGGGTTGGAGAGAAAGCAAGGAAGATTGAGAAGACATGCTTTAAATTATGGTAGTCAGATAAAGATAAAGCATAAAAATGATATTGGAGTAGTTGTTCTTAAGGATTTGAAGGATAGTGTGGTTGACAAGTAACGATTCAGGGATCGGATTATTTTGCTAAAATTGGTGCTCGAAGAAGAAATTCTGAATAACATCGCAGTTTATGAACACAATTGGTTTAGATGAAAGGATTAAACAAGTTTTTTTATAAGGATCTAGGTAAAATTATGTATGAAATCCCACAAAGAGAGATGATTTGCCTACGTGGAGATCTTAATATACATGTTGGAACGGATACTTCATGGTATGTGAGTGTTCATGGATGCCATGACTTCAGATATAGAAAGTAAGAGGGAAAAGTCATTCTGGATTTTGTAATATGATCTTTTCATAGCAAACACTCTCTTCAAGAAGAGGAAGGAGCATCTAATTACTTATAAGAATGACTTGACTAGAACATAAATATATTACTTTACATTGAGGAGAAGAGATTGGTTGTGTTGTAAAGGCCGCGAATAATCTCAGGATAGAGTTTGACAATCTAAAATTGCTTGTTAGGCATGGATGTGTAAACAAAAGGGTTGGTAAGGAAAAGAGGGGTTTACAAGATCACTAGAACCAGATGTTGGAATCTTCAATTGAAGCAAACAAGCTTCAAAGAGAAGGTTTTAGAAGACTTATCTTGGTATTGTATCGGAAGTGCAAACGAGACGTGGGAGGTGTTAACATCTTGTATGTGAAGAGTAGTCCAAGAGACGCTAGGCGAGTCAAAGGGTTCCGGTCCAAAAGGAGGCTTGGTGGTTGAGTGGAGGGGTGCAAGAGAAGCTCAAAATTAAAAGAGCGTGCTTTAAAGCTAATATATCCAAGGATGTAACATGAGAAACTGTCACAAACTACAAAATAGGAAAAAGGAGGCATAGAAGGTTACAAGCGAAGCTAAGTCAAAAGCTTATGAAGTTTTGTACAAAATTCTCGACTCTAAGAGTTTGTTTGGTTATTGAGATGAGATGGGTTGTGGTAACCTCCCGTGAATAGTAGCGGTTGGGATGGTTATGAGGGTTGAAGAGGGTTGGAATAAGGAATGTGATGTGATGTCACATTGATTTGTGGTAGAATTCTAACCCAGGAATAGAGGGGGTAAATCGGATTACACTGGGATAACTCGATAACCAAACAGACCCTAAGGAGGACCAAAAGGATATATTCAGATTGACCAAAGCAAGAGAAAGAACGATCAAAGACCTTTCTCAAGTGAGATGCATTAATGATAAGGAAGGACACATGCTTGTTACTCAAAAGGAAAGAATCTTCTCCGGCAAAGACCTCTGATGATCTCGCATCACATCCCACCCCATGCATAACCCTGATCGAAGCACCCTCTCCACATCCCCCACTTTTCACAGCGCATCCCTAACATCTCGGATGCCACGACATCGCAACAAGAGACCCTTAACTTTGACCAGCCACAACATGGTCGTCTTTGCCGCTCCTTGCAAGCGTGGTCTTCTCCAAGACGCTGCTAGTGGGGACAAACCTCCACCGTTGCTCAAGAACCTTAATAGCTTCTCGGCTTCAATATCGTGAACACACAATGCCTATTCCGTCCGAGTGCCAAAACGCATCTTCTACGCACAACACAATGTGCCCTTCCTCTAGAGTTGCAATCGCCGCCCTCAGATCCTCCCTCGAGCCTTTTGCAATCAAGACCCCTTCTATCAGGTCTTCGCAATTCAAGACACCATCCTCCGTTCTCATAGTGCCATTGTATTTTTGTTAATGTTATTTCTTACTACAAACATCTACATATGGTTGATTTATTTTGTGTGCTATTCATTCACAGGTAATGCCATTGTTTAATGTATTTATTCGGATCATTTTTATGAATATTGAATTTTTACTAGGTGTAGTATACATGTTATGTTTTTTTTATGAATGTATTATAGTTTTGAAATGTTTAAATCTATACAAATATATAAGAATGTATGTATAAAAAATGATTTATATGTTTAAAATAATTAAAAATTCAAAACCGACTAAAAGCTGTCTAAATTCGATTAGTCGCTCGGCTGTCTATTAATCCTAAGTCAGTGATCCCGCCAACCGAGTACCGATCAATGTATGTATAAAAACTGATTTATATGTTTAAAACAATTAAAAAATTCAAACATGACTAAAGGCTGACTAAATCCGATTAGTCGTCCGACAGCCGATTAATTCTTAGTCAGTAACCCCGCCAACCGAGTACCGACTACCAAGTTCTGCGACCCTGATTGCAACAAAATATAGAAAGCAAGAAAATTGAAACTTATGTGAACTTAGTTTGATGGAACCATAAAATACTGATGGTTAAAAGCTTGTAGACTGGTAAATAATTTATGTAAAAGCTTGTAGACTGGTAAATAATTTATGTAAATGGTTGATATTGTGCAACTAGTCAAAGTTTTTTTTTGAGAAACGGTGGGATGGACCTCCTTTAGAGGACCATCCAAAACACAGTTATTTTTTTTATAAATAAATGTTTACGCTGGCAGTTTTTAATACAACAATGTATATCAAATATGCATTATGAGAGGAACTACAAGTAACTCAAAGCTTCTAATTCAGAAAATATAACCACTTTGGACAGTAACGTTAAACTAATTGGAAAGTTTTTTGTTTGTGACATCTTATTCGATTGTTTATAAGAATCATCACTCCAGCTAACACTAACTATCAAACACAAGCAGATAGACTCCAGCTATCATTAACTGTTACTGTAAAAATGTGTACAACAAACTGTTAATTCGATTCGGATCTTTGATGCCTAGTTCATAGAAAACAGTTTTTTAGTCCACAAGAATTGTTACCACTATAGAATAACTGTAATACGGTGTAAATACTATCAAGGGAATTGATATGGACAATAACTAGTATGGCATAGCATCATCAATGACTTTTAGAATAACAAATCCTCCAAAATCAGTTTTATGTGTTAATGAAATCCATGTATCGGGGCACATTCAAAGAGGTAAATGCGTCAAGAGTAATGTGAAGATGATAGGATGGCAATTTTTAATGGGTGTGGCTCAAATCATACTTTTGAAAAGATCCAAATATCGATACAAATGGGATAACCAAACCACGTCTACAAAATGCGATGCCATGCAGCAGCTTCAAAGACAACATGATGCTCCTTGGTCAGGTGACGAAGATATTGGCGAATATCGCATATATATGATAAAGAAAGAGTACCTATAATCCCATGAAAACCATGGAAATCTGTTGAGAAAAAAAGTTGAACCACAAAACTAAGGTGCTTGGTAATATTCCATTCTTTGAAAGCCTGTGAATATTAGAACCAATAAAAAAGTAGCTACTAATGCGTAAACTTCTCGTTTTTCCTTCCCCATGAGGAGGGCATGATGTGCCCAAGTTACAGCAGCTCTGGATGAAGGGAGAATAGGGGTATTAAGAAAAGGGATTTCCCGAGGATCTAAAATTCCAATCCCTTTTGGGGGAGAAATACCTCCGATCTCCACCATGGGTGCCAAAGAAGAATGAGAAGAAGCCTGAAAAAGAGCAAAAAGGTTGGGTGCCAAAGAAGAATGAGAAGAAGCCTGAAAAAGAGCAAAAAGGAACATAACCTCTGAAGAGAAGAAAGAGACGATATATTCATTGTGGCAGTGGTGTTATGATGTTTATGGTGGACAATTAATTAGCATGGAAATCAGAAATTGAAGGGGGAAAAGTGGATTATGGTTTTAGATTGGTAAACATATACCATTCTTTGAGAATATACTCACATACACTCGTATCCTCGAGCTTAGATTCCATTTTTTTGTGTACTATTCTTCTGCTTTAGTAAGTTAGGGGACAACAGAAAGAATAAAGAAATAAGCATTGTCTTGTGGAATTTTTACGAGGACCAGCTATCATGCCTCCTTTTGTGTTTTGTAAAATAATCTGATGAATCTGGACTACATTTGACTTTTGTGTTTAACAATGCTTGTTTGCTGTTGCTGATATGCCCTTTATTGTGAACTTTTTTGCCAGTGCCAACCATCATCATTGCCCACGAGTTTTATGATGCATTACCGGTCCACCAGTTCCAGGTTTGTCCATAAAACATTGTTTTGCAGTTTAAGTTGATATTTTGAGCAGTTATTTTCTAGAGAGGAATACATAGACTCGTTATTAGTTAAATTTGTCTGACTAATAAAAAAGCAAAACTGGAAAGTTACCATCTTTTTTCATTTAATATCTTAAAAACAATGAGACTGTTTTCCCAAATGGTTCTTGCAAGTGTAACATGGTGGATTCCAGCTTGTGTTTTATTTCACTTTTTTAACTCCAGCAATGCACATCACACTCCTTTGCAGCTTTTACAAGGTATTGTGGGGTTATCTTGAATCGTTATTAATCAGCATTGCTGTACTTGCAATCTTCTGGCCCCCTTTATAAGTATAGACTTCCTCGAATTTGGTATTTTGACTTAGTTATCACGGATTGTTCTTCCAGAAAACTTCACGTGGCTGGTGTGAAAAAATGGTTGATGTAGATGAAAATTCTACGTGAGTTTTCTTTCTTTTTTTCTTACAGTAATTGCTATTGCTAGCAATCTTCTTTAATATCGCTCAGGTTGCTTTCCTGGGAATTATGTTCTGTCATCAGATTTAGATTTGTCTTATCTCCACAACCTACACCAGCGACCTTGCTTTATCTAGCAAAACGTTGCCAGTGGGCTTCCAAGGAAGAACTATCTAAGCTTGTGCACATAGAAGTTTGCCCTAAAGCAATGGAATTGACTTCTTCAATATCAAAGAGAGTAAGTTCTGATGGCGGTGGAGCACTAATAATTGACTATGGTCAAAATGGAATCATTTCGGATAGTTTACAGGTACAATATGTTCTTTTATACAACTAATATTCTGTGCGTTTTTGCAATGTCAACATCTCTGATTTACATAGCTTTTTTAATGACAGGCCATCCGAAAGCACAAATTTGTAGATATTCTAGATGATCCAGGATCAGCTGATTTGAGTGCTTACGTTGACTTTGCGTCTGTTCGGAGTTCTGCCGAGGAAACCTCAGGTATTTATCCCGAAGTTTAAATTGGATTTAAAGGAAATAAGGCTTTACCACATGCTGGGGTTATCACGTTGCCTGTTTGAATATTTGCAGACGACATTTCTGTCCATGGACCTATGTCTCAGTCCATGTTCTTAGGCTCTCTCGGGATCAATTTTCGCATTGAAGCATTGTTGAAGAACTGTTCAGAAGAGCAAGCTGAATCCTTGAGGACGGGGTATTGGAGACTGGTTGGAGATGGTGAGGCCCCATTTTGGGAAGGGCCTGAGGACCTTACTCCTATCGGTATGGGGTTGCGGTACTTGGTTATGGCCATTGTAAACAAGAGACAGGGTGTGCCAGTTCCATTTGAATAAGGAATTTGGGGGAAACTTCTGGTTCCTACTTAATGTACCATTAATTTTTCTTATTTTGCACAAATAAAATAAAATTGTAACTTAGCTTTTCAGCTTTTTTTGTTTCTGATTCAGAATAGATGGATTTTTTTTCGATCATTCTAGTATTACAAGCGAAAATTATCAATTTTTTTGGTAGCTTTAATTGATAGTCATTGCATTAACCAGGACTTTACTTCCCACCCTTTCCCAGTTGAAGACGCTAACCCACCTTTGAAGACATGTTGGTTGATCGAGAGGGCCATTCTGCCCTCATGGCAAAAGCTTGATGCTTCTATCTTATTGTCATTGGCTAGTTTTTTCAAGGCAATTTCAAGAGAAAGCAATAACCGTGGAGGTTCCTGCACCATTATTTAATCAGCGATGTGTTGAATTGTTGCTGCAGGCATCAGGGAATGATCGCAGGTCGATGATGTTTGTACACTGTAGATCAAAGTTTTACATTAAGTTAGTTTTTGTGTTTCTAACTTTTAAGGTTCTAGTTGTTGTATCAACTTTGGCAGTTGGGTTGTATAGGTGGTTTGTGATGTTGCTTCCTTTGTCTCCTATGATGCATTCTCTCACTTTATTACTTAGGAGTCCATCTGCATGTATCTCTTTTATTCTCAATGAAAATAAAGAACTCCCTGAGAAAATACCCGCTACATTCTGCAAGGTAAGTTTTACCCGTCTTGTTAAATTGTTGATGAATTGTATTATTACTGTTGTCCACTGTCTGCACATATATTACTATCTATAGGAGCTTACACATTTAGTCCATTGGATGTGTTCACGTGCAAAGCTCACAAATTGCGAGTGTATTTCTATTTGTTAAACTTGGACTTATGGTGGTGTTGGCTCCAATTGGTACAAATCCAACATGGAGTGGTAACAGTGCGGGCATCGGGATTATGGAAAGCTATATTGAAAACTAGTTAGATTTGAACCCAAAGACAACCACTAGAAAGAAAAGGCTCAAGTGCATGTTATCAAGTAGTAGATATGCTTTTAACGGCTGTTCTTTTTTAAGAACTTTCCATGTGATATTTTTTGGGATGTTACATCTGAGATTTGTCATGCATATTAGGAGATTTTGGAATGCCTCTATAATCTTTAATAAGGAGAAAGATGATTTATAATCTGTGTTCTTATCAATTTATACTGTTGTACACTGTTCTTCAATCAGAATTGATACATTTGGACTCTTTTGGAGGCATAGTTCTGCGGCTGGAGTTGAAAGGTGGGTGGCGTGTTGTTTAGTTCATAAACCTGATTTTTTTATATATTTTCAAACTGGACTGCATAACGTGGTTTCTTGTGAGGTCTTGGCAATGGAGGTTATTTGTTAAACACAAACAATTTATAGGGGCTTACCTGTAAATAACAGTTAGCATACTTCTTTAAAACAGTTTCAAAGTTCAAATATCTGGAATTTTTGTATACAGGGACCATCATTCAAATAGGATATGGTAAGAGGAATTCCTGCCTCATCTACAGCCAAATATGCATGCAAATATCAAGTTACAGAGGCATGTCCATACGACCGGCGAATCGTGGGTTCGTTCTTCTCTCATAGAATGCTAGAAGCAGCTGATCATAGATGCAGATGTAGATACTACTATGACAGCTCACTCTGCAAAGAAGCTTCTTTCGCGACTTTGATGAATACATCCTCTAAGGTGGTGTTGGCCAGCCCCCATGCTTGGACAGGGAGCCTTCTCTTCACCTCCTCGACTGCCTTGAAGACGTCAGCGATCTTCACATCTTGCTTCGGGATCTCGAACTTTAACGTGCCTGTATGTGGTACACCTTGATTGCATTCGATGAGAGGCTGAGGACCAATCTCTCCACTGCTTGTTCTTGGTCGGGGGTTGTCGTCATTGTAAAGACGTAAGTTTCCCCATATCTGGCCTTCAACTGTGAGTTAATGAATCCAAATGTTAGATTTCTGAATTATCTGTTAGTTACCTTCTGATTCCATTTTATGTACTAGAAATCGCGAGAAGAATATGAACTGATACCTGCTTGGGATTTCCTATGCACTGAAGGGCTCCGCTGACAAAGATTCCCAGTCGATCGCAGAGAACCTCTGCTTCTTCCATCGAATGAGCTGCATAGCAAAGCAATGTCAGGGTTATTACTGTATGGCCATGGTCTTATCTTGAAACTGTAAGATTTCGAATCGGGAAGAAGTGGAATTAATATATGGAGGGATAGCTATGCTGTGTAAAAGCTGCAAGATGACGGAACAACGTCGTTTACATGAAGTCAACGGTTATTTTTAGTTTTAGGAGGATGCCTTATTTTAGAAAATGGTTACTTTCAGTTAGAACAGACAGAAGTTGAGAAAGTGTTGTTACTGGTGAGAATTATGGCCCGGTTTTGCTTCGCTTTCTTCATGACATTCCACAGATTGTTCCTCGATGCAGGGTCCAAGCCGGTGCTTGGCTCATCCATGTAGACAACCTGGTGAATCCGCAACCACTGACGTTCACCCTCGCCATTCAAATCACAGAAAAAGATGGTCCATGAAGCATCGGAACCAAACCTTGGGGTCTCCTATCAGTGAGATTGCGACGCTGAGCCTCCTCTTCATCCCGCCACTGTATTTCCGCACCTGCTTGTCTCCTATGCCTCCATGGAACAAATTGACGCTCTGCAGAGACTCCTCGACTGCCTGTTGTTGGAAAGAAAATGATTTGACATCTCCACTTTCATTCATGGCCTGTAGATCGATACAGATTGTACCTGTGTCAATGCACGACCATTAAGATTCTTCAGGCGGCCGTAAAACAAGAGGTGCTCCCTGCCCGTCAGCGTCTCCCAGAGCATGCTGCATTGACATATTGTGCTACTTTATAAACTTGCTGCATCGTACAAAGCCGTGCCTCGTCGTTTAGAGACAAGCATTCCTTACTCTTTCTGAGGGCATACTCCCATGCTGGTGTAGATCTTGTTCATGTCGGTTGTTATGCTGTATCCTTCTACATATGCGTTTCCTGACGTTGGTGCTATCAGACCGATCATCTGCCAGAAACACGAATTCAACCGGCTTGAATGGCGATGGCTTAAGCAGAAAGTTCCGAACGTTTGCTTTTTTTTGGAAAAAACACAGTCCCAGAGCAAGATCAAGAAGAAATCGATGATGATGTGGCGACATACCATATTGATGAAGGTGGTCTTTCCCGCACCATTAGGACCTAGCATCCCGAAGCACTCACCGCGTGGCAATGCGAGAGACATGCCTTCAACTGCGAGCTTATCCGGATTTCCATCCTGTCCTCGATAGATCTTCTTCAGATCATCGCTGATGATTGCATAGCCAGATTTATGCTCTCGTCGCAATTGCTCAACCAATGTCCTCTGAGTTCCACGTTCAAGATGATTAACAGGATTATGCAGGGTATATAATCTGAATGGATTTGCTTACCTCTTGGATAACATCTGGTTTTTCGACTTCGACGAACACCTTTGATCCTTGCCTCTCAAGACCTGGCCTTCTGAAAGACGAGGCGAACTTCTTCTTGAAGTGTGACAGGAAGAACAACGTATTTTTATGGATACGATCACCTTCCGAAGATGGTTGATCTGTGTAGTAAGCAATGAGAAGCAGCAAGAACCACTCCAGAACTATGATAACTAGAACCTCTTTCATTCCGTTCATGTCATCCTTCATGTCCTTCCACTGCATCCCGGTCGTGCCCGTGTACCTCCCGTTGAACGAATACTCCCCGAACTCGTACAGCATTCGGAACAGTGAGAATGCGGGAATCAGTTCCATCACCCGGATCCACGATTCTACGATGAGGTATGGAGTTTCCTCGTATTTCAGTTGCGATCACTACTTAAGCTTTACAGTTTAATTTTTGGCGAAGTTTTACTTACTTGGGAAGCTGAGATCTTGTACGAAAGGTTGGAAGAGGAAGGCTGCGAGGAGTCCCGATCCGAAAATATAGATGTATGCAACCGCTGTGCCATGGAGTTAAACGAGAATGCCGTCACATAAAAAAGTGAATCGATACCACATAGAGGAAATTGCTTGGTTACTGACCTTGTGCACTTTTAACATTGGTAAAGACGGTCGATGCCAGGAACGCGAACACGATCTGAAGGTTTATGAATGCGAAGTAGAAGACAAACTGCAAGCTGTAGTCCTGCATGCTGAAGAACTTAAGTCCTGCTAACACGGATTTTCAGTCACGTATTCATCAAAACATAATGAGGAACTGTTGGATTCAGTTAAACAGACAGAACTGTTACCTATCAGTGAACCGAATACCACCAAGAACAGGACGTAAACTACTGATATGAGAAGGAAATATCCGTAAGAGATGATCCAATACGGGCCGTCGCCAAGACCGTGCATCTTCATCATGATCCTTAGCTTGTGCTGCTTCTCGTAGACGAGATTTATGAGCATAACCTGTGGCAGAAGATTGAGAAACAACCAGGTATCTGTTCAAACTCAGAATCCAAATGTTAACTGCATTTTGAATTTAGTGTCAGCTCGGCTTACCGGAAAAATGAGCTCGATCACCCATTTGAAGAACAATGGGCCGAGGAGCGAAGAGAAGTCTAGCAGGAGTTTTGTAGCTGGTTTAGGCATCTCCTTGATGAATTCAAACAGCATATTGGTCCCAGGTCCCTTCAGGTACTTGAGGTATGCATTTGTAATCTGAAGAGATCGTGTCTTTACGTAACACCTACATCGTGAACCAGCATTGTTCTAATTTGCATCTGTTACTTACCACATTTACGGATCGAACAATGCGAAGCTGCGATGGCGGAGAACCCCAGTATCCGCCGTTCTTGTTGATCGAATCGTACCATACTCTCACGTTGAAGTTGCTATTGTTTGTATCCAGGAAATCGTAAGCTGCAGCAACACGCATTATCATTCCCCGGGGCCAATGATAGAAAACGAGCGAAAATGCGAAGTGAAACTGACCAGCCAAGTAATCGGTGCCTCTCTGTTCGCTGATCAATCGATTGTAACTGTTGTACAATTCTTTGTTCACTTCGGAAGAGCTGTTTCGCCACAGTGACGACGCATTAATACATTCCAATCCTGAAAGGTATTTTATTTCAGGCTAATTATCCGTCATTTATTTCATTGATTTGCAATCTTAATAAATATTTCATATTGCATTTCCGATTGCTGCTGTTCCAATTGTTAGAGCATTTGTCTCATTATTTATTTCCATCTTCTTATCAGAAAACATAAGTTGGTTTGATAATCAAATATTGGTTTCCACATTTGCTGATCAAATTAAACTATCAATGCAACTGTTCAACAAAATCAGCTGATCTCGGTACAAAAAGCGGTTTCACGCTTGAAAGTTTCGACTTTGGCAGCGCGATGTCAAACCCTAGCTGAACTATTACACAGGAAGTTATTCTAGTTCTTGGAATTGGCAGCAACATTGAGACTTCCTGAGTAATTAGACAGAAAGGAACTGCATGTCAATCCAAGTCAAGGACATGAGAAATTACGGATTGACGGAGCTGCACCGTCCATCTCGATCTGGATTTGAGCAGTCGAGTGCGGGAGGCATGCAGGTTGTATGCTGTACAACATCCCTGCTGAAAATGCTGGTTCGATGAAGTTGTCGCGCTCTGTACCGAAGCTAGAGCCCTGCAGGTTGATGTATTGATCTCTTTAATCTGATCACATATTAATTATGAAAGTTACGTTTAGTAAGTGTGTGCTTACTAGAGTGAGAGTGGATAGAATGGTTGATATGTTTGGAGGAGTTGGATTTGGAAGGGTGCCGAAGAATCCTTCAGCTACATCTGAAGAGAAATGCAAAGAACTACGATGTTCTGGTTACGGTGTTACCATGCACGCCATTATCGCTTCAACCACATGTACGAATACATATACTCCAAATGATAACGTGACATACTGGTTGCGAATGACTTGTTTCCACCGGTAAGGAGCACGGTTACGGGGCAGTTGCCGTTCTGCCAGCATAGTGCACTGTGGATCTGGGGGACTTGGAGCAGCGGGGGCCACTCGGACGGTGAGCTGACGGCGCAGAAGGATGCCCTGTCTGGAGACGAGTACTTGAGACCGCATTGGCGGTCCTTGCACGTGCCATCAGCAGCCTCCTTGAGGCAGATGCAGCCGCATTGGCTGCCAGACCTGTCGAGCGCCTTATCGACGACCGTCTGTAAGGCCACAAGGAGCAAGCAGAGGAGAATGGGGAACACCAAGATGCATAGGTTGGTCTTTATGTTCCTTTTCTGCATTCAAAAATATGGTGGCATGAGTAGCGTAAATTACCCGTGAGACTCTCCGTATACAATAAAGGTATACGGCGTACATTTACATCCCTAAATATGCATGGAACAATCAAACCTGTATGTATACATATCAATATTAACAGGGTTATATGCATAATTATATAGAACACCTTGATTATTTGCAGTTGAAAAACAGATCCATAAAGATAACTATATAAAAAGAGTTTAATGGGGCTGCCCCCTTAGGGCAGCCAACAATGGTTGGCCCCCGTGTCATTTTTGGCGTTTTTTTTTATTTTTTTTGAAAAATATTGTCATGTATATACATCCTTATATCTCTCTTATATGCTATTCGAATTTCGTCAGAAACAAAGATTCATACGGCCTCCATTCAGATAATTATTTTTTAACGGTAACAAGATTTTTTAAATCGATACCATATCGATGGAGGCCGTAGGAGTCTCTGTTTCTGACGAAATTCGAATGATATATAGGAATGATATAGTGATGAATATACATGACCATATTTTTCAAAAAAAAAGGCCGAAAATATCGCGGGGCAGCCATGGCCCATGTTGGCTGAACGCCCCATTAAACTCATATCAAAATCCCGTAAAGGACTAATACATGTGATGTGACGTTATGGCCAACTGGAGGGAGGGACTTGACTGATATTATACAGAAACTATCAGCACAAAGGCATATGGACCCATAGTTGAGCGATCTTCATGTAATTTTCCCACTTTCTCTCTACACTTTGTCATCGCTAAGGATAAATATCATAAAAGCTTCCAAAGTTCGGATACATATAAAATAGGATTATGTAGGTCGTAGTTTTGGATAATATTATAATAAATATACCATTACCTTCACGACAGTGATTGTGATGATATTAATAGCGGCTATGATGATATGTAACTAATCAGGTATTGCATATAAAAAAACTTGATTGATTATATCGGCAAGATTATGTCATTTTTAATGAAAAATAAATTGGCAACGCTTTAGTCCCCGAGGTGCCACAATTTATATAGGGTAAATTAAAAATAAGGGTCTTAACTATGTGTCAGATATAAAATATTAGTTCCCAAACATAGGCTTTCCAAATGTGAAAAAAAGATCCGATCTTATTTTTATGCCAAATACTAAGCTTTTGCGACCTTTTTATATCGAAGTTAAAGCTAAAGTTAAAAGATCAGTACCCACTTTGTTACTGTGGAAAATGATTCACTAATGGGGATTCAAGGCATAGTTGAGGATTTTTCTCGCAATTTATCCATTTATAATTTATTCAGGTCCTTTTTTATATTTACACAAACATTGGGATTTTTCTGTACTTTACCTAAGAATTACACATACTTTTTCTTGTAACAAGGCCCGTGAAACAAAACAGAAAAACAGAGTAAAAAACCAGAGATATCAACAGAAATCCAGAAAAAAACACACGCAGCAGAGGAGAACAAGATCAAATCTTTACCCCCACACGAAGAACCTGATCGAGAATTTAGAGATACCCAATTGCTCGATCTACCCAAAGATCAATAAATAGAAAAACGCAAGAACTCTCTTCCCCGAAATCCGGGAAGAGCACAGGGGGAGATGAGGGACCTGGAAGGTGATGTTCTTCCTGAGCAGGGCATTGGCCTGCGTGCCGAAGCTCGCTGCCTCCATTTCTCGATCCGTTTGCTTTGTTTGATCCGATGTGGGAAAGAAGGGAAGGGCTCTTCGATGGTTTTAATCTTTGGAAAGGAGATGATGAATGGAGGAGAAAAGGCTTCACTTCAGTTGTGGGGATATCCTCTGCGCCTCTCTCTCTCTCCTGCAAAGTCAAGGCATTAATTATCCAAGTGTCTCCATTAATTACGAGAATTTTCTTCGAAATTGCATCATCCTTTCCGGTCAACCGTGTTTTCGTTCGATTTATATTAAGGCTGTTGATAGTGACTCAGTAATTGTCAAATTCGAATGATAACAGACACGGATAACAGAGACGAGCGACGTGCCAATACAACTATTTTTTTCTCTTGATCAGGAAGTATTTTAAGACAATGGTTTCGATAGCGTGGATCGTAGAGTGCAGCAGTGGTCGGAGCTGCTAGATCAAGATCGAGCGGTTCGTATGAATTCACACTTTTTGTGGGACCGTATCCGTGCGAATTCATGCGAACGATCGAGCGGCTCCGATCATTGCTCCAGAATCTCATGTTTTCGAGGTAGAGAAATGCCTCCAAAAGCTGTCTATTATACGGAAGGCGTTCCTGCAAAAGGCATTGTTCTAACCACATGATTTTAATAATACCATTTGTAAGAGCACGATACTCAACTTCGGTACTTGATCTGGACACAAATGTTGTTTCTTGCCACTTTAAATAATCAAGTTCCCACAAAGCACACTACATAACTTGAGGTAGAACTTCAATCATCAACAGAACCCCAAATCGACATCATTATAACCTTCAATTGTCATACTCTAATTCTTCTTGAACATGAGGTCCTTAGCAAGTGATTTTTCTAGATATCACATATCCTTTTCACAATATTCATGTGCACGGTAGTAGGAGCATGCATGAATTGACTAACCCCGCTCACAACATTAGTTTCCCTACTACTCCATGGTATTTTTCTTTTCATGCCTCATCAAGGAGATCACCATCTTCCTTAATTTCTGATTTGCCTTTACATGAGTAGTAACCAGTTTGCATCCAAACATGCATGTTTCTTTTAACACTTCAAGAGTATATTTACGCCGATTTAAACACATATCGATGAATCCCTCATGTATCATCATAATTCGTTATTTTTATCCTTGATTAATAAGAATTTCTCGATAAATTTTTATTAATTCTGCATCTTTAAGAATAAACCTATATGCGTATAATTAACCTATATTTGCTAACCTATTTTTATTGTATTTAATTACTAACCTTTTATTTATTTTTATATTCCTTAAAAACCCATAAAAATTAGATTAATTTTTATCTATATTTTTCTTGAACTTTAAAATAAAATAAAAATACAAAAAAAATCTCAAAACCACAAAAGCAATGTTTTTAACCCATTAAAAATACTTGCAAAAATAAATTTTGTATATATGATCTCTTTTGACTTTTTGTCTAACATGAAACTTGTAGATCTCATCAAGATCTACAACTTTTATGTTTTGACTTTTTCCTAATTTTGCTTTCTTCCTTTTTATTTGGAAATTTCTTTATTTTCCTAATTTTCGAATTTTCTAGAGCGACCACGTGGCACTCTCTGGAGCCACCACGCGACAGCTTCTTCTTGCGCCAGCCACCTCTTTGCTGACCGTCTGATCTCCTCCAATAACCTTCATCTGACCCATTCCTCTTCGCTTCTCTCACAACCATTCATCCTCTGCTCTAGATCGCATCTCCGCCACACCTTCGTGCCTTAACCTCAACCAGAGATCTCCTTCCGATCCAATGGCTAACCACACTACACGTCACCCACACTACCCCTACCGTTGGATGAGATCCCCATATCTCATCCCAGACATTAACACATGCCTACTTCCTTGCCACTAGATCATATCCTCAGATATGATCCACACCCTTCGTTCGCACCCTAATAATGGCCATTGGTTCGCAAGATCCAACGGTCCAAAACCCATCGTCTACCTCTGTTACCCCCTCCTCTTCGTCCGATACGCCTCACAACACCCCACACACTTTCACTTTTTGCCATCACCCTCCACGTCCTCCCCTCGTCCTAACACCACCGCCATGTAGCTCTATTATCATCCTTCGCGCTACCTTCAACGTCTCCCTCCATAACTCCACACCTTCATTTCAACCATTGCGAAACCTTCAGCCCTCACCTATAACGCCCACCTCCTCCGCCTATTTAATCGAAGCCGTGGCCCTAGTCTTCCTTATCCACCATCTAAGGGGTTTAGGCCCAGCCTCCTCCGCACTACGGTGACAACAGAGGGCAACTATCGAAGAAATAATGACCCATGGTCCCAGGTGAGATCCATGGCCTCTTCGGCCATGTAGCGGCAGCTCCCGAGCACCGTGCATCGGCTGCACAAACTGGGCCATGACACTGAGGTTCCAATGGAACCTCAGCGCAGGCCTCCTCCACCAATTTTCCCTTCCGATGAGGTACTGTGCCGCCTCACTTATCTTTCATATTCTTCCTTTTAATCTGCCGCACACGACACACCTCACCCCCTGACCATGCCCTGAGCTCCGCCATCCCTCTCTCACCTTTACTATACCCTCCACTCATCCTTTTCCCCTCTCCATACCCTCAACCACCTCACTCCACTTGCTCTCTACTTTGCTGGAGAAGAAGAACTGGACGCCCACCTTCTCCGCCTCGACTGGATCCCCACTCGCGTCACAATTCCCCCGCACTTGACAAGCATGCTTCGGCAACACTAGCATCTTGCAGGAACTTCAATGGACAGACTTCGAGCTTCTGCTCCGATCTCGGGCCTCGTCTCCAGCAATGCTCCATCGATAGCCATCTACAGTTACCCAGGAGCTTCCTCTGCGGTCAACCATCCTCTCCAGTCCACGACTCAATGCAGCTCTGGTGACCAATTACGTTGCCTCTCCCCCGACGGAGGAAAAGCACAGACGCCGTTGGATGGCGCCTCT
This sequence comes from Ottelia alismoides, assembly GCA_037367405.1. Lineage (NCBI taxonomy): Eukaryota > Viridiplantae > Streptophyta > Magnoliopsida > Alismatales > Hydrocharitaceae > Ottelia > Ottelia alismoides. Next base: position 228,835 of record JAZKJV010003645.1, on the reverse strand, counting down.
CGGCGGCTATCCAAAGACCCGGATTAAGCCACGTAGCGCCACCGGACATGCAGACTCGGAGACATCAAGCCAAGAGCCGAAGCTGCCCAGATATGCCGCGTGTCGCCCGAGCCTAGGACATCTTCCGAACCTAGCCCCGCACGTGCATGGGACGTGAGGGGCTGGGTAATTTGCAGTGTAGACCCACAATTCTTAGAAATTATAGTTTAGTCCCTAGGCGTGTGACTTACGAGCGTACCTGGGTATTTTAGAGGGAGACCCTACTGGGATGTGATAATTACAAATATGCCCCTATGCGTAAAAAGAGAAATATCATTCAAGCCCATCCGATTTTTAGAAATTACAATTAGTTCCCTCTAGGGGTCTAATGTGATTATTTATCTTTATCTTCCTCGTATTTTTATTACATTTATACCCTTGCATTGTCTCTTTCATATCTCGAGCATATTCAGTCCAAATTGAGCGATTTTATTTTCCTTTTGATGTTCTTTTCATTATCTTCCTAATTGCATTATTAATTTCAAGATTTGACACTAAGTTTAATATGTTAATTTTTGGATGATATATAGTGTCTCTCGCTCTAAAAAATCTTCATTATTGGAGGCTTGATCTTGATTTTTACACTTGATTTGACTCTGAAATCAAAACATATTTTGTGCTCATATTCTATAGGACATACATGTAAATATGCTTTTGCATGCTTGTCCTTTGCATTCAATCATGTATTATGTCATGCATCATCTTATAATTGCATTAAAAAATCAAATAAATTCGCACTTGTATCATTCCTTGCATTGTTTAATAATTATTTTACTTTGCATTGTTTTGGATCAACAAAGGTAACGATATGGTAGAGCATTGGGTCAGGCAAGCACGAACTTGACCTGGCTCCTCCCCCGACATACAAATGGGTCGAGTCGGGCGTCTATTTATCCCAAAATATTAATGTTGGGGCGAGTGCAACTTGAACTAACGAGGACCCAGGTTGACTCGATTAAGACTTCTTTACATCTTTTTAGAATATAGTTTCCGAGAGTTGCTAACTGTGGTAATGTGTAGATGATTAAATCTTATCACAACACAGCATAGTTCATTATCATGCTTTTTATAGCGGCTTTGCTAATAAGTTTGCAAACTCAACTTTCAACGGACTTCCTTGTCGGATCTAAACCGATGAATTTATCACACCTAATCTAATCAAACTATTTTAAAAATTACAAACTGGCGGATCTTTTGGGTTTTTAATTCACAAATGGATGTGTTTTGAACGATGATGTACAGCTCCGACATCCTTCATCCCTACTACGGTAATAGTTGAAAAGTATTTTGGGTGGTTGTCAACGGCTCCATTTGAGCCCGAATCCAATAAGTCGTCAGGGCATGTTTTCCTCGATAACGAACCGGAGACCTAAACTCGGGATATTACAAATGGTATCAGAGTGGGTTCCCTCTGATAGTGAAAAGGGCTATCCGAAGAGACCTAAGCCGAGAGCGTGCAACCGCCACCATCACTGAGAATAAGTGATGGACCATGTCACAACGATGGCATTGCGAATATAAGTTGGGGAGGTTGTAACACACATACACTTAGAGATAATCTCACATCTAAAACTCATTAAGTGTGAAAGTGGGTTATAAGTGGTGGGGATTACTACTTGTAGGGATGCAAACGGTTGCAGATATATCCGTATCCTATTCCGTATCGTATACGTTTTATACATATTTTGACATCCGTATCCGTTTTAAAATGGATACGGATATGGATATTGTTTTGATATTCGCAAACATTTGTATTCGTATTCGTATATCCGTTTTCTTATATAAATATAGTCATAGATTTATTTTTAACCCTATATAACATAATTATCTACCTCCTTTTACCATATTTATATATTTTTTATGATACAAACACATTTAATGAATTAATATCATGTATTTTCCATCCAATTCTTATATATTTAAATCGATTCAAGAGTATTTCTACTATTACTCGTGTGCGATCAGTATCCGTTTTACCTTTATATCTGATTTTTAAGGATATGGTAATATAGTTTTAATATCCGTCAATATCCGTATCCGCATCCATATTCATATTAAAAAATGGATAAGGATACGGTAATACCTATATCCGTATCCGACGTTTGCTTCCTAATTACTTGACAACTTAAACTTAAGCATTTTGGGTGGCTATCAACGGATCTATTTGAGCATGAACTCAACAAGTTGTCAGGGCCAATTTCCTTAATAACGGACCCTAAGCTCGGGACGTTACAACGTCCGTGCACTACCACTAGACCTAGCAAGCACATGCGGCCACCATCTCCATCCACCTCGTCCCCAACTACACATGGGAGACGAAAATGGCTACGGCCATGGCGACCTTCACGAGAAGCTATGCTGATTTTTGGATTACGACGCAGCTCCTCATCATGAACCCTCTAAACAAGACCATAGCCCTCCTTCAGATCAGATCCAGATCGTTGACTCGGGGGATATGATACGCGGCTGTGATCCAGAGGTGATGAATGAACAACTGCTGGAATGGGTGGATCTTCTTTGTTGTTCTTTCCCTTCCAGATCCAGGGGCAGCAATGCTCTAATGCAGATTTGCTCGGAGAAGAAAACGGGTCAACACGAGGCAGAGGGACTCCTCCCCCTCAGCTTACTCGTTGCAGATGGATCTCCAGTCAAGATATCGAGAGGAGATTCCAATCTCGACTCGATTGATTTGGGGTGCGTATACTGTAAGGATTTTGTTTTTGGAAAAAATCCCATTAACATTACTATTTTACCTTTATTGTCACATTCATTGCCAAATTGAATGGGATTAAATATTCCATCAATTTTCTCATTGGTCTCCTTTAAATCCCAATGCCTCCCACCTTCTCACGTCACATTGCATTGCAATGATAGAGAGAGAGAGGGGAGGAAGGAGAGAGTGGAAGAGACTTAGAAAGAGAGATCTTACCGGATGATCTTCATCGTAGAAAATGATGGCGAAAGATCGAGGGAGCGAGGATGCTAACGGCATGGATGGAGTCACAATCGAGCAATTACGGGATGGAGGTGCTTGATTCAGATTCGAGGTATGTATCGGTCTACGTTTAAAATCTATAAAAGTATGTGTCAACATTGTAGGATTATCGTACACGAAACGACTTGACATTGAATAAGATGTCCAAATGAATGAACTCTTAGGAATGTTAAACATTAGATTAATGATTTCCGATCATAATCAAGTTAATTGTTTCTGTTACATGAACTTGAACAAACACCATCCTTCTTTGATTACCGTCAAAGACAAATGTTTGATTTCATAGAAGGGATACCCAGCCATATGACTTGTCACATATATGTTATAATTGCATGGCATGCTTTTTCTAATATATGGGTACACGATGATCTGTTGTTCGATTGGACGAAACTGTATTCCGTTTGGGATTTCCATTTCACTAATCTTTGATTATTCATTGATCCATGAATTAATAGCTCTCTTAGATCCGACAGAATAATATGACTGATTAGGGCATTAGATTCATCTTGAATAACATGTTCTCTCTAAAGTAAAAGGTCCACTCATGGAAATAATTATCTAAATTACCCGTAATTCCCAGACAACATGTAATTCTGGGTGATTCGTTCAGGGATTGGGTTTGAGATAGTGTGGTTGTTAAAATTAAGCTTACAAAAGGATCCACTTAAACCTAGTGGATTCATTCCAAATTATATTGGTTCCAGTCTTTAAGAAAGTTTAGATATATAAGAGTAAAGAGAGAGAGAGAGAGAGAGAGAGAGAGAGAGAGAGAGAGAAAGAGAGAGAGAGAGATGATGTTGGCAGATTATTTGCTACAATCTCTTTGTATATATTCATATCTCCATGAGATACTTTGAAAATGATGATGATTAGTATACTGAAAAGACGGAGATCCAACGAGATATTGTAATGGGATTAATTGGATGTTTGTTAGTTTGTGTTAAACTAATCCAAGGGGTTTTGTTGTGTATTGATATACAATTGACAAGATCTTGCATTAAAGTTGTCGATTATCCTATGTAAGATGTACGTTGAGAGTAGGCTGTAAAATTATATGGCATGAATGGAATATATATATATATATATATTATAGCGAGAGAGAGAGAGAGGTAAGTACATTGCATACCCCATAAAAATTATCATCAGAAGGACATGGGCTATCTCTACGTAATAATGTTAGTATATATGCTATGTACGTAGTTTTCAGTTAACATGGTCGAGGCATTATATAAATGATATATGTATAATATCTATAATATATTGTATATTTTTTATATTTATAACAATGCTGCACCATTTCACATATTAGAATTTAAATATTTACTTTATGAATAATTACTTAAGTATTGTCAAACGACAATTAGTGAATTCATAAAGTCATAAGACTGATATTGAATTGTTATGTTCAACATGAAACACTATTGTATGAAAAGGAAATGCCATTAAAAGAATCGAAATTTCCTTAGCATGAATAATGGCACTATGACGATAAGCGGGGCTAAGTGCTACACCTAATGGTGGGAGTCACCTCTAGAGTACAATTATCGTGTTAGCCCAAGGGGCAATGCCGTAAGGGGTGTATGGTTGTAAGGAACCACGGAGGCAAAAGCTAAGTTCTACAGTTGTAGCTACACTGTCATGTTATGTTATGGACTGCTAATGCCAGCGGTAAAGCCAGCAAAGCCATCAAAGCCGCCTAAGAATATAACAATCAAGACAACCCTAAACATTGAAAATGTTACGAGTATATGTGCAATTTTGTTAAAGTCATGGGCAGTGCAATTATGTTAATATTAAGGTATATGGGTAAATGGAGCGAAAAGTCATGCAAGAAATGGTTTATAATGGTAAACCATTATACGTATGCAAGGAAATGGTTTATAAAGAGTAAGCCATTATATGATATGAAATAAATGATTTATAATGGTGAACCATTACATGCTATGAAAATAATGGTTTGAAAAGGTAAGCCATTACATGTTGTGAAAGAAATTGTTTATAATGATAAACCATTACATGTTATGCAAGGAAACGATTTAATCAAAGATAAATCGTTATATGTTATAAGAGAAATGGTTCAGGAATAATAAACCGTCACAAGTCATACAAAAGCTATTTTAAGGTGCTAATCCGAAAGAATGATCTAAATGATAAAGGATGCTTAAACATACCATGAATTTCAGAAACATACATTTTATGATGAAAAATGATAGCTTATATATTTTTATGTGTGTTGAACATGTATATTCATGTCGAATTCAATATGCAACTTGTTAGGGAACAGACTTAGACATGCATGGGACAATTAGGTACGTAATGATGTTATTCCATTGAGAGTTACGTACATGAATTATAACACGTTAAAAGGCTGCTAGAATTCCCATGCATGGACCCTGATACATACTGGGAATTAAGCTCATGCAAATTCTGTTTATTTATTTCAGGTGAAGAAAAGTTTGATCAAGCATTCAAGTTCATGCGACAAAAATAAGACATTCAGTGCGGTACGGATATTGCATGGTTTATGGTGGATATTTGTATACCCACTGGAACAGGGACCCATGTTGTGAAATTGTTTAGTTTCTTTTGCTATCATACCCTTATAGATGTTGTAATAATGAAACTCTCGGTTGAATTGGATTTTATGGATCTTTTTTAGAATGATTTTTGTATGCTCAATGATTACCATGCATGAATCGGTAACGGTTCGGTCGTGCGAATTCATGTTGCATGCTTCCGCCGGTCATCACGATCCATCCCGTTACAAATGGTATTAGAGCTTGAGTTCCTCTGGTTATAGGATATCCACAAATGTAGTGAATTAAGGGGTCTTTCAGTTTTGTTCATAATCTGATCAAAACTTTATTTCTTAAAAGGATTTAATTCTTTTCCTTCCTTTCAATGCTACGTTTGAGGAAAAATATGAATTCTCGTGATTTGTATCCAAGGTTCAGTTAATTAAAAAATAAAAACAAAAATTGGATTATAAAATCGTGAAGCATAATTTTTTGAAGTTGATTCAATTATTCTAATTGAATAAGTATAAGTAAAGGATCCATGGATGAAGATACAAAAGCTGCTCTACGAGGTCGTATTGATTGGTTGAAAGGTCCGAAAGAAAATGTTGTTTTGGGGGGGAATTATACCTGCCGGCACTGGATTCCAAAAATTAGTACACCGCTAAGACTTAGATACCTAGAACAAGACTTAGTTATTACATGTAAATAGTCATTACTTTATATTCCTGAATCACGTGGACTCTTTTCATTGGACTAAAGTAAAATAGATCATGAGTCATCATTGAATAATGAGATCATGGATATACAACAATCATTACTAGAGTTGATGAACATTGATGACTCATTGGAAAAAAAATATTGTTCAGATTTTTAGTAGATTTATCCTAAAGTCATTTATTCACAACAATAGCCATTTATCTTGGAATGTGAACATAAGACGAAGAAAGTTGAGTATTGGATATAAGACACTGTTGATGTTAAGAAATAAATACAAGAGATGGAGATGCCTTTTGAATCTATAAACTATCTCGAGGAGGATAAATAATTTTGAGACATTTTTCTTGAAAGATATAGCTAATGAGTGATAGAGTGAATGCAAGATGATTCACTTTTCTGAGACATATTCCATTAAATAAGATGACTATATTGAACTCTCATACCATTGAGAATGTTGATGACTATAAGAGATCATAACTCTTAATTCTTTGATATTATTATAAGATTATTGGCTAAGTATTACACAACATATCTAATTTGTACTTAGTGCATACATCTCGACTACATCATGAAAGTTGGATATTGTCGATTTTATTAGCTTGCCTTTCTAGATTGTTGTTTAGGATGATTTTCTTATAGACAAGCGGACTCTCCATCAATGTCATCTTAAACTGTATTAATTTTGAGAACTCATGATCAAATGACACTTGTTGAAGTTAAAGAGATGGATAATTAGTTACAATGACAATAGGATAAGGGAGTTTTCTTTGATGACTAAATATTCCTCCGTAATAAGAACTTTTCTCTTTGTGAAAAAGGAATGTAAATCACATATCTCTACATTAGGTACTAAGATGTGGATAAGATAACTTTGAGGGATAGATATTTACAGTTTGGATTTATGATTGATTCATTTTGATTATCGAGAAGATCTTTCCTGAAATCAATCTACATATGAGTTACCAATAACTTGGAATAAAAGAGGAGGACATTTCGGAAATGCCTTTAAGAGTAATATTCTACCATTGAGAATTTAGATCTCTCCTTTTGTTCTCATAAGGACTCTTGTAGCTTTTGTAGAGTTTAAGAATAGGGCATTTTCAGGATACATTGTTGATTTTGTGATCATAATTGTAGATGATAATGCTCTATACTCTTGTGATATGGAGAACCATCAAGTACATCTCAATATTGCATTCAAGATCCTACTTCACTCCAGCTTTATGCAATGCTATCTAATTGTAACTTCTTGTTAAACAAAATCTTCTTTCTAATCATATCACATTTATGGATGGTATTAAAGTTGACGATGATCCAAATCTGAAGCTTATTATTATGCAATAGAGACTTAGCTCACATTGATATGTCTGACAAAGAAAGTAGGGTATACTTGTATTAATTATACATCATGTCAACTAAGATCGCAAGAGAGTAACTATCCAAATCTTGACTTAAAGTATCCTACTCATGACTTGAAATTGGTAGTGATAATATTTTCTCTAAAATATTGGTGACATTCGATATTGTGGGATTTTTTTATTTAATTCGAAGGATCGAGGTCGTAGAAAAGATATAGTTCTTGGAAAAATAATTGAAACGCCCAAGAAAAAAGAATATGATTTTTTATAAATTGAATTGATTAAGATGTGAGATACTGAAATTGAAAGCATATATCATAATGGATTTCGTTACCGATTTACTAGGACAAGGATACATCATTATGATACCATCAGAGTGATTGTAGACAAGATCGTCTCACTTTTTACATTTGCTTGGGTTGACCGACCATGAGTTTGAATCAATTATGAGTGAATGACACCATCGGTATATATTGTATTCCAGATCAATTGTGTTTGAACGAATATGGGATAGACACTGTAATTATGGAAAAACTTTCAAGATATTATGGGCACTCCATAGAAGTTTATCACTTAATTTCGTCCGTAGTCCAACGACACTTAGAATGGATCATTATGACACTAGAAGATATGTTGTGTACATGCACCTCAGTTGTCACACATGGTTGGGATAGACATCGTCCGTTAGTTGGGCTAGCTTATATTGATAACTATCACTCGAGTATCAAGATGGCTCCCAGTGAAGGATTGTAAAGAAGATCTTTTATATCACCCACTCGTTAGAAAAATGTGGGTGAGAACATATTTTGGAATCAAAGCTACTCCACGCTATTAAAAAGCAAGTTGCAAAAAAAGAGATGCAAAGGAAAATCATGATCTTTGTTATTCCCATTTACTAAGAAATTTCGAGGACGAAATTCTTTTTAAGGATGGAATATTGTAACGACTGAGATTTTGTTTTTGGAAAAAATCCCATTAACATTACTATTTTACCTTTATTGTCACATTCATTGCCAAATTGAATGGGATTAAATATTCCATCAATTTTCTCATTGGTCTCCTTTAAATCCGAATGCCTCACCTTCTCACGTCACATTGCATTGCAATGATAGAGAGAGAGAGGGGAGGAAGGAGAGAGTGGAAGAGACTTAGAAAGAGAGATCTTACCGGATGATCTTCATCGTAGGAAATGATGGCGAAAGATCGAGGGAGCGAGGAGGCTAACGGCATGGATGGAGTCACGATCGAGAAAATACGGGATGGAGGTTCTTGATTCAGATTCGAGGTATGTATCGATCTAGGTTTAAAATCTATAAAAGCATGTGTCAACATTGTAGGATTATCGTACACGAAACGATTTGACATTGAATAAGATGTCCAAATGAATGAACTTAGGAATGTTAAACATTAGATTTATGATTTCTGATCATAATCACGTTAATTGTTTCTGTTACATGAACTTGAACAAACACCATCCTTCTTCGATTACCGTCAAAGACAAATGTTTGATTTCATAGAAGGGATACCCAGCCATATAACTTGTCACATATATGTTATAATTGCATGGCATGCTTTTTCTAATATATGGGTACACGATGATCTGTTGTTCGATTGGACGAAACTGTATTCCGTTTGGGATTTTCGTTTTACTAATCTTTGATTATTCATTGATCCATGAATTAATGACTCTCTTAGATCCGACAGAATAACATGACTGATTAGGGCATTAGATTCATCTTGAGTAACATGTTCTCTCTAAACTAAAAGGTCCACTCATGGAAATAGTTATCTAAATTACCCATAATACCAAGACAGCATGTAATTTTGGGTGATTCGTTTAGGGATTGGGTTTGAGATAGTGTGGTTGTTATAATTAGGCTTACAAAAGGATCCACTTAAACCTAGTGGATTCATTCCAAATTATATTGGTTCCAGTCTTTAAGAAAGTTTAGATAGATAAGAGTAAAGAGAGAGAGAGAGAGAGAGAGAGAGATGATGTTGGCAGATTATTTGCTACAATCTCTTTGTATATATTCATATCTCCATGAGATACTTTGAAAATGATGATGATTAGTATACTGAAAAGACGGAGATCCAACGAGATATTGTAATGGGATTAATTGGATGTTTGTTAGTTTGTGTTAAACTAATCCAAGGGGTGTTGTTGTGTATTGATATACAATTGACAAGATCTTGCATTAAAGTTGTTCATTATCCTATGTAAGATGTACGTTGAGAGTAGGCTGTAAAGTTATATGGCATGAATGGAATATATATATATATAGCGAGAGAGAGAGAGAGGTAAGTACATTGCATACCCCATAAAAATTATCATCAGAAGGACACGGGCTATCTCTACGTAATAATGTTAGTATATATGCTATGTACGTAGTTTTCTGCTAACATGGTCGAGGCATTATATAAATGATATATGTATAATATCTATAATATATTGTATTTATATATATATATAACGATGCTGCACAATTTCACATATTAGAATTTAAATATTTTTTTTATGAATAATTACTTAAGTATTGTTCAACGGTAATTAGTGAATTCATAAAGTCATAAGACTGATATTGAATTGTTATGTTCAACATGAAACACTATTGTATGAAAAGGAAATGCCATTAAAATAATTGAAATTTCCTTAGCATGAATAATGGCACTATGACGATAAGCGGAGCTAAGTGCTACACCAAATGGTGGGATCCATCTCTAAAGTCCAATTATCGTGTTAGCCCAAGGGGCAACGCCGTAAGGGGCGTATGGTTGCAAGGAACCACGGAGGCAAAAGCTAAGTTCTACAGTTGTAGCTACACTGTCATGTTATCTTATGGACCGCTAATGCCAGCGGTAAAGCCAGCAAAGCCATCAAAGCCGCCTAAGAATATAACAATCAAGACAGCCCTAAACATTGAAAATGTTACGGGTATATGAGCAATTTTGTTAAAGTCATGGGCAGTGCAATTATGTTAATATTAAGGTATATGGGTAAATGGAGTGAAAAGTCATGCAAGAAATGGTTTATAATGGTAAACCATTATACGTATGCAAGGAAATGGTTTATAAAGAGTAAGTCATTATATGTTATGAAATAAATGGTTTATAACGGTGAACCATTACATGCTATGAAAATAATGGTTTGGAAAGGTAAGCGATTACATGTTGTGAAAGAAATTGTTTATAATGATAAACCATTACATGTTATGCAAGGAAACGATTTAATCAAAAATAAATCGTTATATGTTATAAGAGAAATGGTTTAGGAATAATAAACTGTCACAAGTCATGCAAAAGCTATTTTAAGGTGCTAATCCGAAAGAATGATCTAAATGATAAAGGATGCGTAAACATATCATGACTTTCAGAAACATATATTTTATGATGAAAAATGATAGCTTATATATTTTTATGTGTATTGAACATGTATATTCGAATTCAATATGCAACTTGTTAGGGAACGGACTTAGACATGCATGGGACAATTAGGTACGTAATGATGTTATTTCATTGAGAGTTAAGTACATGAATTATAACATGTTAAAAGGCTGCTAGAATTCCCATGCATGGACCCCGATACATACTGGGCATTAGGCTCATGCAAATTCTATTTATTTATATCAGGTGAAGAACAAGTTTGATCAAGCATTCAAGTTCATGCGACAAAAATAAGACATTCAGTGCGGTACTGATATTGCATGGTTTATGGTGGATATTTGTATACCCACTGGAACAGGGATCCATGTTGTGAAATTGTTTAGCTTCTTTTGCTATCATACCCTTATAGATATTGTAATAATGAAACTCTCGGTTGAATTGGATTTTATGGATCTTTTTGAGAATGATTTTTGTATGCTCAATGATTACCATGCATGAATCGGTAATGGTTCGGTCGTGCGAATTCAAGTTGCATGCTTCCACCAGTCATCACGATCCGTTCCGTTACAAATGATATCAGAGCTTGAGTTCCTCCGGTTATAGGATATCCACAACCGTAGTAATCTAAGACTTAGATACCTAGAACAAGACTTAGTTATTACATGTAAATAGTCATTACTTTATATTCGTGAATCACGTGGACTCTTTTCATTGGACTAAAGTACAATAGATCATGAGTCGTCATTTAATAATGAGATCATGGATATACAACAATCATTACTAGAGTTGATGAACATTGATGACTCATTGGAAAAAAATATTGTTCAGATTTTTAGTAGATTTATCCTAAAGTCATTTATTCACAACAATAGCCATTTATCTTGGAATGTGAACATGAGATGAAGAAAGTTGAGTATTGGATATAAGACACGGTTGATGTTAAGAAATAAATACAAGAGATGGAGATGGCTTTTGAATCTACAAACTATCTCGAGGAGGATAAATAATTTTGAGACATTTTTCCCGAAAGATATAGCTAATGAGTGATAGAGTGAATGCAAGATGATTCACTTTTCTGAGACTTATTCCATTAAATAAGGTGATTATATTGAACTCTCATACCATTGAGAATGTTGATGACTATAAGAGATCAGAACTCTTAATTCTTTGATATTATTATAAGATTATTGGCTAAATATTACACAACATTTCTAATTTGTACTTAGTGCATACATATCGACTACATCATGAAAGTTGGATATTGTCGATTTTATTACCTTGCCTTTATAGATTGTTGTTTAGGATGATTTTCTTATAGACAAGCGGACTCTCCATCAATGTCATCTTAAACTATATTAATTTTGAGAACTCATGATCAAATGACACCTGTCAAAGTTAAAGAGATGGAGAATTAGTTACAGTGACAATAAGATAAGGGAGTTTTCTTTGATGACTAAATATTCCTCCGTAATAAGAACTTTTCTCTTTGTGAAAAAGGAATGTAAATCACATATCTCTACATTAGGTACTAAGCTGTGGATAAGATAACTTTGAGGGATAGATATTTACAGTTTGGATTTATGATTGATTCATTTTGATTATCGAGAAGATCTTTCCTGAAATCAATCTACATATGAGTTACCAATAACTTGGAATAAAGGAGGAGGACATTTCGAAAATGTCTTTAAGAGTAAGATTCTACCATTGAGAATTTAGATCTCTCCTTTTGTTCTCATAAGGACTCTTGTAGCATTTGTGGAGTTTAAGAATAGGGCATTTTCAGGATACATTGTTGATTTTATGATCATAATTGTAGATGATAATACTCTATACTCTTATGATATGGAGAACCATCAAGTACATCTATTGTATTCAAGATCTTACTTCACACCAGCTTTATGCAATGCTATCTAATTGTAACTTCTTGTTAGACAAAATCTTCTTTCTAATCATATCACATTTATGGATGGTATTAAAGTTGACCATGATCCAAACCTGAAGCTTATTATTATGCAATAGACACTTAGCTCACATTGATACGTCTGACAAAGAAAGTAGGGTATACTTGTATTAATTATACATCATGTCAACTAAGATCGCAAGAGAGTAACTATCCAAATCTCGACTTAAAGTATCCTACTCATGACTTGAAATTGGTAGTGATAATATTTTCTCTAAAATATTGGTGACATTCGATATTGTGAGATTTTTTTATTTAATTCGAAGGATCGAGGTCGTAGAAAAGATATAGTTCTTGGAAAAATAATTGAAATGCCCAAGAAAAAAGAAAATAATTTTTTATAAATTGAATGGATTAAGATGTGAGATACTGAAATTAAAGGATATATCCGAATGGATTTCGTTACCGATTTACTAGGACAAGGATACATCATTATGATACCATCAGAGTGATTGTAGACAAGATCGTCTCACTTTTTACATTTGCTTGGATTGACCAACCATGAGTTTGAATCAATTATGATTGAATGACACCATCGGTATATATTGTATTCCGGATCAATTGTGTTTGAACGAATATGGGATAGACGCTGTAATTATGGAAAAGCTTTCAAGATATTATGGGCACTCCATAGAAGTTTATCACTTAATTTCATCCGTAGTCCAACGACACTTAGAATAGATCATTATGACACTAGAAGATATGTTGTGTACATGCACCTCAGTTGTCACACATGGTTGGGATAGACATCGTCCGTTAGCTGAGCTAGCCTATATTGATAACTATCACTCGAGTATCAAGATGGCTCCCAGTGAAGGATCGTAAAGAAGTTCTTTTATATTACCCACTCGTTAGAATAATGTGGGTGAGAACATATTTTGGAATCAAAGCTACTCCACGCTATTAAAAAGCAAGTTGCAAAAAAAGAGATGCAAAGGAAAGTCATGATCTTTGTTATGTCCATTTACTAAGAAATTTCGAGGACGAAATTCTTTTTAAGGATGGTATATTGTAACGACTAGAATTTTGTTTTTGGAAAAAATCCCATTAACATTACTATTTTACTTTATTGTCACTTTCATTGCCAAATTGAATGGGATTAAATATTCCATCAGTTTTTTCATTGCTCTCCTTTAAATCCCAATGCCTCCTACCTTCTCACGTCACATTGCATTGCAATGATAGAGAGAGGGGGGGGGGGGGGAGGAAGGAGAGAGTGGAAGAGACTTAGAAAGAGAGATCTTACAGGATGATCTTCATCGTAGGAAATGATGGCGAAAGATCGAGGGAGCGAGGAGGCTAACGGCATGGATGGAGTCACGATCGAGCAAATACGGGATGGAGGTGCTTGATTCAGATTCGAGGTATGTATCGGTCTAGGTTTAAAATCTATAAAAGTATGTGTCAACATTGTAGGATTATCATACACGAAACGACTTGACATTGAATAAGATGTCCAAATGAATGAACTCTTAGGAATGTTAAACATTAGTTTAATGATTTCCGATCATAATCACGTTAATTGTTTCTGTTACATGAACTTGAACAAACACCAACCTTCTTCGTTTACCGTCAAAGACAATTGTTTGATTTCATAGAAGGGATAGCCAGCCATATGACTTGTCACATATATGTTATAATTGCATGGCATGCTTTTTCTAATATATGGGTACACGATGATCTGTTGTTCGATTGGACATTCCGTTTGGGATTTCCATTTCACTAATCTTTGATTATTCATTGATCCATGAATTAATGGCTCTCTTAGATCCGACAGAATAATATGACTGATTAGGGCATTAGATTCATCTTGAGTAACATGTTCTCTCTAAACTAAAAGGTCCACTCATGGAAATAATTATCTAAATTACCCATAATCCCCAGACAGCATGTAATTCTGGGTTATTCGTTTAGGGATTGGGTTTGAGATAGTGTGGTTGTTAAAATTAGGCTTACAAAAGGATCCACTTAAACTTAGTGGATTCATTCCAAATTATATTGGTTCCAGTGTTTAAGAAAGTTTTGATAGATAAGAGTAAAGAAAGAAAGAGAGAGGGAGAAAGAGATGATGTTGGCAGATTATTTGCTACAATCTCTTTGTATATATTCATATCTCCATGAGATACTTTGAAAATGATGATGATTAGTATACTGAAAAGACGGAGATCCAACGAGATATTGTAATGGGATTAATTGGATGTTTGTTAGTTTGTGTTAAACTAATGCAAGGGATGTTGTTGTGTATTGATATACAATTGATAAGATCTTGCATTAAAGTTGTTGATTATCCTATGTAAGATGTACGTTGAGAGTAGGCTGTAAAATTATATGGCATTAATGGAATATATATATATATATAGAGAGAGAGAGAGAGAGATAAATGGGGTTGCCCCCAGGGAGTAGCCAACTTGGCTACTCCCACCCCTATTTTTCCATCATTTTTTTATTTTTTTGGAAAATAAAAATTTTTATATTCATCATTATATCCCTCTCACATTCTATTAAAATTTCGTCAGAAACAGAGACTCCTACGGCCTCCATCCAAACATGGTCGATTTAAAAAATCCTGCGACCGTTAAAAAAATGACGTCTGGATGGAGGGCTTAGGAATCTCTGTTTCTGATGAAATTTTAATAGAATGTGAGAGGGATATAGTGATGAATATAGAAATTTTTATTTTCTAAAAAGATAAAAATCGATGGAAAAATAGGGGAGGGAGTAGCCAAGTTGGCTACTCCCTGGGGGCAGCCCCATTTTACCCATTTATATATATATATATATGTATATATATATATGTATGTATATATATAGCGAGAGAGAGAGAGGTAAGTACATTGCATACCCCATAAAAATTATCATCAGAAGGACATGGGCTATCTCTACGTAATAATGTTAGTATATATGCTATGTACGTAGTTTTCTGTTAACATGGTCGAGGCATTATATAAATGATATATGTATAATATCTATAATATATTGTATTTATATATATATATATAACGATGCTGCACCATTTCACATATTAGAATTTAAATATTTATTTTATGAATAATTACTTAAGTATTGTTCAACGACAATTAGTGAATTCATAAAGTCATAAGACTGATATTGAATTGTTTTGTTCAACATGAAACACTATTGTATGAAAAGGAAATGCCATTATAATAATTGAAATTTCCTTAGCATGAATAATGGCACTATAACGATAAGCGGAGCTAAATACTACACCTAATGGTGGGAGCCACCTCTAGAGTCCAATTATCGTGTTAGCCCAAGGGGCAACACTGTAAGGGGCGTATGGTTGCAAGGAACCGCAAAGGCAAAAGCTAAGTTCTACATTTGTAGCTACACTGTCATGTTATGTTATGGACCGCTAATGCCAGCGGTAAAGCCAGCAAAGCCATCAAAGCCGCTGATGAATCCACATTTCATCATCTTTATTCTATCATTTGGCATCAAAAACCCTAGCAAATGCCTGTAAATAGCCTTAAATAGAGCATCTTAGCATTCATGCATGTGCATCTCATTAGTGTGTAAAAAACTGTAATTAAAGCCAAAATTATAGAATAAATAAAAGAAAAGAAAAAGAATATAATATTGTAAATATTTTATGACCCAAAACCCCGAGACCTAGGCATCTTGATGAATAGGTCGACAAGGAATAAAGTAGGGGGAGATAAGGGTCAAATACCTATATTATTCTATTCATTCTTTATTCATTTTGGGACCTATTTTTGGGTCCACTTTTTATACATCAAATAAAGAAACTTTGTACATGAAAGTTGTAGATAATTCAATAAAGAAAAATACAAAATTGATTTCACTGAAAAATAATATACAGATAAAAAGTTATGGTCTGAATAAAAATCTAGAATCCCAACTTCCCAGACCCGTATCTCACAACTGACAACTCCAAATGCAGCAAACTCACTTTAATTGTATATAGAATAAAATAATCTATCCAATGGCGTGGTTTCACACTTGGCGGAGCTACGGTTTGAAAGTTGAGTTTTGGACCCACCTTGTATAGTTGTACTGATTAAAATATTCAATTTATTATTTATTAATTATTTCGGTAATTTTATATTTTTATAATTAGGTAAATATTCCTTATAATAATTATGTACATTAAAATTGTAATAAAAATCTAAATAAAAAATAAAATAAAATACATGTATACACAATACATAGGTAAAATACATACACATATACCTAGACAATATATTCCTTTATTTTATTAAATACACAAAACATCTCAGAAAAAAATGAAATAAAAATATATTTATGTGTATAAAAGTATTTTATAATTTTATAAAATAATAAATAAAAATAATAAAATTAAAATACACAAAATAAAAATAAAGACTGAAATATATAGGTATTATACCTATAAAGGGCTAAAAAGTAAACTTATAAAAATATACCTCATAAAAATAATTAAAAATCATAATTAAATACTACAGAAAATAACGAATATTTTTTATTTTTAAATCATAATTTAATTCGGCCTATTTCTATTTTTAAATGAATTAATAAAGATTTTAATCAGGGTTTTTCCTGGTTGGTCCACGTGGACCAACCAGGTGCAAACCCTAGTTGACTCTGGTCAACTAGGTGTCCTAGACCCCTGTCAGCCCTGCCAACCTCATGTTTGACCCACTTTTGTCGATTTTTCGAGGCTACTTCTTTCACATTTTTGTGTTGCATCCTTCTGCAACATTATTCATCAACCATCCCTCTATCTCGCCCATGCATAATCTTGGTCTTTGGACCCAAGATTTGCGAGATACTCGTCGATCTTTGGATCCCTATCACATCGGGTCAAACCATTTAAAACCAAACCCCCCACCTTCGATTTGAATTTGGATTCCCTTCGGTCCACCCCTCTCGCCCTTCTTGTGCTCCAGAGCTTCCTGGAGGTGACAGCTCCGCCGCGAGCTCTTCAGCCAAGGCATCAGAGGTCGGAGGCGTTTCCCGCACCTCTCGCAAGATCGGCGGTCGAGGTACACTACTCCCTCTGGCTCCGGCCATTGAGGGCCACTTCACGCTTATTTCTTTATTGCATCTAGTTCTTGTTAGTCCTAGGATGAAAACCCCCCAAAAAAATTCGAGTTCCTTTGCCTAAGTCGCCCGATTCACCAACTTCACGTCCATCCAGAGGTCCAGGCAGTTTACCCTGGACCTCCTCACTCTGTTTGCAGGTCAAAGCACACTCATTGGAGCCTGGAGGCGATTCTGGAGCTTCGCCGGAGCTAACGGAGCTCTGTAGCTCCGCCACCCTCCAGCGAGCCCCTCGGTCATCGCTGAGGCTTTTTGCCGCCGCCAGCAGCTGGAGGAGGACCTCAGGATGTCGCAACCCCATTTTGAAGCTTGAAGCTCGTCGGAGCACGGAGATCTTGAGCGAGGAAGATCACCTCGCCGGCGCTCCTCCTTGTTCTTCCTCCGCGCGCCTGCACCGTTGGATCAGGGAGCGCCTCCCAGGTCGAGCAGCATCCGTTGGATCGCGCCACGTCTCCACCGTTCGATCGTCGTCCGGCGATCTAATCTTTGCCGTCCACGCGAAGCGTCATCGACCATTGGATCCACGCCACATGCTCAAGTGAAGATCTGCAGCCGTTGGATCCACGCGCATCGAGGGTATTTTGCATCTTAACCCCTACGCATTTTGTATTTACTTTTTAGTACCAAAACTTTCGTCTGTAGCGTAATCTTTTTGTATTATTTGCATGTAAGCCCCGCACATTTATTTTATTAGCACTATGGTCCTGCGTCACGTCACCTCACGTGTCGGTGCACGTGAGGGGATGGGCTTTTTGCAAGGAACCCCCTAGGGTTTATTTATTTCAGTTTGGTCCCGAGATTTTGTAACGTAGTGTAAAAGTTTGGGATATTTTGCATAGTAGCCCCGGAGATTTTTGGATATTGCGTTTAGGTCCCTATCAGGCGCGTGTATAGCACGTGCTTGGCTTGGACATTTTGTACTGAGACCCCTCCGGGTTTTGTAATTTGTTTTTAGTCCAGTAAATGCAAGTTTAAGTGTTAATTTTTGAGGAAAATTGCATGTATGCCCCTGGACTTTTGGATATTTGCACTTATACTCCTGCCAGGCTGTGATATTTTTGTGTGCTTGTATTAATTAATTAGGGCATCGTTTTTAATTCCAAAAATTCCCAAAAATTGAAGTTAAGCTTCTGTGTGCTTGTACTGTAATTCCATATTTTTAATTTTTGATTTTACGTCCTTTTACTATTTATTAAAAATCAAAAACATGCTTTTTACCTACTGTCTAGCTTAGAAAATACCAAAAAAATTAAAAGACCTCGAAAAATTCCAAAAAAATTCCTTAGGGTCTACTTCAACCTATTTTAGTGTCAGTCCAAAAAACACTAAAAATCTCAAAAGAAAAACCTTAAAAATTAAAAACACATAAAAACTTCAAAAAAATATATAAAATCAAAGAAAACTCAGAAAAATATAAACTCAGCTCTTGTTTGTTCTATATTCTATTATCTTTGTTTGAAAATTAGTTTGGAAAAATTTTGCGGCTGTTTGATATTTTTAATTCCCATTTTACCCTCATCCAGTAGCTAAGTCACTGTTTTGCTTTACTTCAGTATTTAAAAATAGCAAAACACTTTGAAAAATACCCAAAAATCAAAAAAATAGTAAAAAATTATAAAAGTACCAAAAATATTTTATTTCTGAATTTTTGGTTATTTTTGCACATTTTTATAAATATTTGATTTTCCCTTTTATTACATTGTTTTTATCTTCCAATATTGAAAAAAAGAAAAAAATATATAAAATATAAATTATAAAAATCAGAAAATTAAAAACCAAAATACAAATTAAAAATTAATTAAAAAAATTAAAAATTTAAAAACCCACCAAAATCTTTGCTTGCTTAGTGTAGACACCACTCACATTCACTCACACACATTTGATTGTTCTTCCTTGTTTGCTCCCTGTGTTCGAACTCTCTGCATACTTGCTTGCTATACATTTTGTGCAGAGTTAAAAATAAATTTTAACTCCACATTTATTTCTATTTCTTTGATCTATAGTGTGGGTTAATTGTTGATTAAATACATTTTATTGTGGGTCACCGCAGCGACCTCGGTTGTCTCCGCCTTGTGTGAGACATACTTTTTAGACCTACGATAATATGTGTTTATCAAATGGCGCCGTTGTCGGGGAGCAACAACGAGTAGTTCACATTTTTGTCTGATTGAGCTTGTTGTCTACCATAGCTTTATTTTCTCTCTCTTGTACTTTTGATAGATCTATTGATTGAGCTATCTGACCATTCTTTTCTTGTCTTCTTGCGAGGGACCGCGGAGCAAGGCAGATCGCTTAGGTGACCCGAAGCAACCTTGGGAAGCGGAGCCGGCCGTTCTTTAGCCAAGCCGGCAGGAGAGAGCAGGAGGAGTGAGAGAGAGTGCTTAGATTAGTTGCAATTTATTTTTGTGAGAGAGTGATTTGATAATTTGTAATAATACAGTTACTTGGACTCTTGGACACTCCGGGCCTAATTTCCGGGTGTTTGTTCACCCGGGAGCTCACCGCGGTTTTTGTCGAGTTTTCACCGCTGTCATTTGCCGGTTTTGATTTCATTTTCACTTTCTTTTGTGGATTGAGCCCTTAGTTCTAGGCCTGCTTGATCGACTAAATTAGGTCCAAACACACTAATAACCTTTGCATGTACCTATAGCTCGTACTTGGACTTTGTTTAAATTAAACAGTTAACTCCCTTTCTTAGATCCGTCGTGCCACAAGCCCTCCCCATCGAGCGCTACTTCTGAACTCGATGTGTCGAGAAGAGGAGGGGGGGGGTCAAGATCAGACTCTTAGGATCGACGATCGATGGTTGACTTGTGGTTCTTAACGCTAGCAGTTGCCTATCTTAGGACGATTTCCGCATTGCATACCGGCATATAGATTATGTTTATAAATTTCTGCTTTGCATCCCGCATGGAGAGAGATGGGATTCGCTGTAAGTCTTCTTACTTTGCATCCATCATTTAGGCGCAAAGGTGAGATTTCCATCTTTGTGTCGACTTGCACGACTTTTTCGACTCTATTCTCCCTCTATTTTTGGACAAAGTAGGATCAAGAAAACACAAAAATCATTAGGCGCTTGTTTGAATCTACTCGAAAGAAGCGATAACAACAAAAAAAATTAAAAAAGGGACTGCTAAGAAAACTTTGACCAAAAATAAAATTGGTAATTGGATTCATTGATTGGGGAGAGTCACACCCTCACTTGTTTTCAATTTGCATGGGAAGGTCTCCTTCCAAGTGAGTTGAGTGCTTCTAAGGATTAGAGCCAAAATCCCAGCTTGTGGCTGCCTTGTGTATCGCCTGGATTACCGAAGTATTGGCGCTTCTATCGTACGTGGACGAGTAGGGCTTGGTCAACATTGGTGACTCTCTATTGTGTAGAGCATCGACCTTGTCCGAAGTATCGAGCCTAGGCCATGCCTTCACGGGGGTGTCTGTCTCATCGTCTCGCGTCCGAGTAGGTTCTTGCACGCTCACGGGTGATTCCGTTGCGAGCGAGTTCCGAAGTATCGGTTTCGCCTATTGGCTTCCTCTCTTATTCTTTGGCTGAGTAGGCATCCAGGAAGGGTTACAAGGACCTCAAAAAGCGCAAGCTACAGGTTACACAGGAGGAGGACAAGTACGGGATACTCTTCCGGCAGTACTCTCTCTCCTTTAGGCGTAGCGCTCTAAGGACTCGTGAAAAGATTAATTCCTGAATTCAAGCTAAAACCGACAAGATAAAAGCCGAACCTTCACGACTTCATGAGTTGAGTTGGTGAATTCACCCCTGTTTTGTGTTTGATTGCTAGATTTATTTAGGTCAAGATCAAAAATACAGCTCAATTGTGCTCAATTTTGCCTCTCCTTCATTTCTCTTCTTCTGCATTCCCTTTGCTCTTCCCAATAATCAAGATGATGGGACGGAGATCTCTTAGGCCGACCTTGTCGGCACCGCTATCCAGCACTCCTCCTTATTCATCTAGGACTACCTCGGAGAGTCCGCTCTCCGAGCCTGAGTTTACATCCACCCTGTTCCCCCTCGACCACCCTTCCTATTCTCCTTCTCTCAGTCCAATAGTTTCAGAATTCAGTGCATCACAGAGTTCAAATCATTCGACAGCACATGAGATGGCCTCTTTTGCTTTTTCAGAGAATCGAGTGATGGCAGACAGAGGCGAGCACCCAGATGACCATGATCACCCTCCGTTCTTATTTGATCAGGCGGCCATCAACAATTCCTTGCTAGCTTCCCTAGAGACCATGCAGAGACAGATCCGTGATCAGGGAACCTTCATGGGTGATTTAATGAGAGAGATTGCACAGATGAGAGAAAACCGACCTGGGGGCGGTGGCGGTGGAGGAGGAGGAGGACCTGATGCAGGAGGAGGAGATCTCGACGTCGAGAGACCGCCGCAGACCATCATGCGAGAATTGCATAACCCAGCAGCGTCCCTTACACATCGGTGAATCAGACTTCCGCCAATCCGTGGAGATTTCGAGCTTCGGCCCCATACCATCCAACTTCTTCCCAAATTTCATGGGCTACCGACCGAAGAGCTACACCTCCACCTCCAAGAATTTGAGATGATATGCAGCACCATCCATGACAGGTTGATGACTGAGGACACGATCAAGATGATCGCCTTCCCATTCTCTTTGGTTGACAGAGCCGCATATTGGCTCAAACACTTGGGACGATTCATCGACACATGGGCAGATCTCCGGACCGCATATCTGAAGAAGTATTACCCTCTCGACCGGACTAATGCAGTTAGAGCCATGATAAGCAACTTTGTCATGATCCCGAATGAACAATTCCATGAAGCGTGGGATCGATTCCGAGAGCTCATCGACCGGTGTCCACATCATGACATCTCCAAGCCCAACTTAGTTCAGAGTTTCTTCTGTGGAATGACACCGGAGCTGCAAGGGCTAGTGAACGCCTCTTGCGGTGGATCATACTTTTCCAAGGGTGAAGACGACGTTTGGGCTATCTACGAGGGCATGGCAGAAAATTCAACAGTGATGGCCCAAGCCCGTGTTTACACGCTGCAAAAGCCCCCGCAAGGAGCGGGATCATTCCAGAGGATCGCCCGCATCGATGCCGGTCCTAACACATCGTCGGTAGCCGCAGCCCAAGCTGAATCAGCCGCAGCCGACATGGGCATAATAAGTGAGAAGCTGGACCGTCTTGAGATCCTAGAGAAGAAACAGATGCAAGGCATGGACCGGATGGACCAGATCGCCAAAACATGAGTGACCTGAAGACGCAGATCCTTTGCATCCAGGAGACACAGACTCATTCCCAATAGCCTCCCAGGTCACGGGCTGACCCCAGCAGTAGCAGTTCCAACCAACCCTCTACCTCGTGCCGCCAGGTGAATCATATCCAGGCAGAGCTGGTTCCACTGCTACAGTACTACCCAGCACAACCACCATCTCCAGACACTCAGGTGGTGGTGTATCAGCCGGAGCAGCCACTGGCAGTTCTTCCTCCACCCTCCTTTGAGCAGGAACCATTGATGGAAGTCAATGGGATTTGGTACGACCGGTACCCTCATCCCGGGATTCGCCGTGATCACCCCGGATTCCGTTGGGGCAACGGTGGCTCCTCATCTCAGCAACAGAATCCCGCTCAAGGACAGCAGAGCAGCCAACAGCAACAGCAACACCAGCAGCCCCAGTATGCCCAGCAGCAACAGTATCAGAGTGGTCCTCGTCCCACCTATCAGGGATAGCAATGGAGGCAGCATCAGCCACCGCAACCGTCATATTCCCAGCCTCGTGAGCAATTCTCTTCTCAGCAGCAACCTCGTTTCCAGCAGGGAAACACATACGGTTCTCAAGCACATGCATTCGAGAACCCAGCCTTAGATGACCTCGCTCGGATACTCTCTGAGCATCGAGAGTCCTACCGGTGAGACATGGATGATTTCCGGCAGGAGGTGAGGGACTTGATCAAAGGGAAAGCCGCCATACCAGCTCAGATTGAATCAAATCCGAACAATCTGAAAAGAAAATCTGAGCAGGTAGAGTTTACACAAGATACCTCTCCTAGTGACTATTTGAGTGACATATCTTTTTCTCTGTGTGATGCTGATTTTGTGACCACTAGGAGCGGTAGGATGTTAGCCGGCGGCGCCTCTTCTGAGCGACAACCACATGCTGAATCAGGAGCGCCAGAGGAGCAGAGTAGCGGTACTGATGCCGCTAAAGATGATGTTAGAGACGGTGGTGCTGAGGCCACCAATGATGGAGATCCAGACGACGGTACTGAGACCGTCGTGATACTAGATGCAGACGGTGGTGCTGATACCACCATTTTGGATGCTGAGCCAGATCGCGGTGCTGATACCGTGAACACAGGTGCCGGTGGTGGTACTGATGCCACCACATCTACTTTTGTTGAGCCTCCCTCTATGAAGTTACCACCTTTTGTGTCTATGGATTGTGGTAACAAAAAGAAAAACAAAAATATGAATAAAGGAAAGGTTTCTGTTCACATTGCGGATCCATATGTGTTGCATGATGATGATTGTATGGATTCTCCTCCTTCACAGGCTCAGGGACCTATTCCTAGTCCTCCATCTGAGGAGGCCCCGGCCATCCCCTTCCCGGAAGCACTCCGCTTGGCGAAGGGGAATAAAAAAGAAAATCCTAAGAAGACCCAGCAGTTAGAGACCAGCAACCAGATGATTGATAGATTCCACATTCAGCTGACTCTACGAGAAGTACTTGATCACATCCCCTTCCTCAAAAAGAACTTGAAAGAGGAAACTACAGTCCGCAAGAAGAGGAGGTACATAGATCAGATCCATGTGCTCACCCATTACACTTGTTGCGCCATCCAGAACACATTGCCAGCCAAGAGACCTGATACAGGATCCTCCTATGTCAGATGCGAGATTCAGGAGCAGCAGTTCGATCGTACTCTATTAGACAGCGGCTCTTCGATTAACCTTCTTCCGGCAGCCTTACTCGGCCGATTCGAGTTTGGTCCTCTTCTTCGGAGCAGGACGGTCCTTCAGTTTGCTGATAGGTCGATTAAGAGGCCGAAGGGGTTATTGAAAGACGTGGCCGTTAACATTCAGGGCATGAAATTCCCCGTGAACTTCGTGTGTTGGACATGGAGACCCCTGAATCGGTAACCGATACCCCCATCATACTTGGACGCCCATTCTTGGCCACAGCCAAGGCGGTAACCGATCATGATAGCGGGAAGGTATGCTTTCCCGTAGAGGGCGAAACCATACAAACAGAGATGATCGATGAGACCAGAGCTAGAGAATTGGCATGCTCAGAGCAGTCCAGCGAAACCACGCAGATGACAGAGGAAGAGCTAGACATCCACCAGGAGTGTGATTTCGTGATGACCGATGATGAATCCAACTGGACAGATCCTTTAGCACCGACCCTTGCCTTGCCTACAGATTCACTATATCTAAAGCTCATGGCAGTCGAGAGCCGGGAGAGCACACCCCTGGATGAGTATATACCTGAGGCTGACAGTGTTGGGACGAGTGGTGCTGATGATTTTCATTCGTGCTCATCGTCTTCTGATCCCTCGGATTCATACATTGATTGGGATGATTTTGATGACTATTTGTCTTGTATGATTCCTCTTGAGTCAACAGCCATGACAGAGTGCGAGCCCGTACAGTTCATTGATGATTCAGCAGGTCGCCCTTCGTCAGAGATTCATGCAGAGCGAGAGTTCTCCCATGCAGACCTGGTCGCCTTCACACAGACATATCAGAAGCCAGATCTGCCACCTCCCAGTTGTCCAGAACGGAAACCTCTGCCGCAGTCGATGAAGTATAGATTCCTTGCAGGTGAGCCAGACATGTACCCAGTCATTATCTCAGCAGATTTGACTGGAGAACAAGAATCTCATCTAATGGAGGTTCTTGAAAGAAACCGCAAGGCAATAGGATGGAGTATAGCTGTTCTCCAGGGGATTAGTCCGGCTCTGTGCTCCCACTACATTTATCTTGAGGAGGACGCTAGGCCGTCGCGTGAGTTCCAACGACGGCTGAACCCGAATCTTCAAGATGTGGTCGTGAAGGAAATATCGAGGTGGTGGAGCGCCGATTTTATCTACCCCATCTCCGACTCTAAATGGGTTAGTCCGTTGCATGTGGTGCCCAAGAAGACGGGCATCACTACAGTGGTGAATGAGTCTGGAGAGGAGATCGCTACCAGAGTACCCACTTCTTGGAGGGTCTGTGTGGACTACAGACGATTGAATGAGGCCACCAAGAAGGATCATTTCCCGCTACCCTTCATTGATCAGAATATCGAGCGGCTAGCTAGGAAGAGTCACTACTGCTTTCTTGACGGGTACTCTGGATATAATCAAGTGGCCATTGCGCCCGAAGACCATGAGAAAATGACAAACTACATTCACCTGTCTGTTTGGGACGTATGCTTTCAGACGGATGCCCTTTGGTCTATGTAACGCTCCGGCGACATTCCAAAGGTGCATGTTGTCCATATTCTCGGACATGGTGGGTGACTGTTTAGAGGTATTTATGGATGACTTCTCGGTCTATGGCGACGAGTTCGATGCTTGTCTTGACTGCCTAGACTGTGTGCTTCAGCACTGCATAGAGGTCAATCTTGTTTTATCTTGGGAGAAGAGTCACTTTATGGTGACTTAAGGGACGGTCCTTGGTCATATCGTCTCCAACAGGGGCATGGAGGTTGATCCGGCCAAGGTGGATATCATCAGAAAACTCAATCCGTCGTCCAATTTGCGACAGTTGCGGTCTTTTCTGGGGCATGTCGGTTTCTACCGATGGTTCATTCAGGACTTCAGTCGGATTGCCCGATCGCTTACTGACTTGCTGACAAAAGACACCGAGTTTATTGTCAATGATAAGTGTCTTGAATCTTTTGAAACTCCCAAAAATATGGTTGTTTCCGCTCCTGTCCTTCAGCCACCCGATTGGTCTCTCCCATTCAAGATCATGACGGATGCTTCGGATTTTGTCGTTGGGGCTGTGCTCGGACGTAGGAGGGATGGATTAACTTTCGCCATTCACTACGCCAGCCAGACTTTGGATGCAGCTCAGCGGAATTACACTGTGACCGAGAAAGAAATGCTGGCCGTAGTCTTTGCTCTGGATAAGTATCGATCTTATATTCTCGGATCTAGAGTGACTCTTTACACTGATCACACCGCCATCCGGTACTTAATGGCTAAGAAGGATGCCAAAGCACGCCTTACGAGATGGATCCTTCTACTCCAGGAATTTGACATTCAGATTAAGGATAAGCCTGGAGTCAAGAATGTGGTGGCGAATCATCTCTCCAGATTGGAGAATCTTGAGGAATCTGAGCCCAGCGCACCTATTACAGAGACATTTCCAGACGAGGTGATCTTGGCGGTCACCTCACTCCCATGGTATGCCGACTTTGTAAGCTATCTTGTTGCCAAGACGGTCCCTCAGGGTTGGCCCAGGCAGAAACTTGAGACCTTCCTAGCTAAGGCCAAGTTTTACCATTGGGAGGATCCCGTCCTTTATCATGAAGGAGGGGATAATATGTGGAGGAGGTGCATTCCTCAAGAAGAGCAACAGAGCATCCTCACATACTGCCACAAGCTTGAGGCAGGAGGACATCATTCTGGAAAAAGAACAGCACAGAAGGTGCTTCAATCCGGCCTATGGTGGCCTACTCTCTTCAAGGATTCTGATGAGTTCGTGAGGAGATGTACTGACTGTCAGAAGATGGGTACCTGCGGACAGAGAGACATGATGCCCATGCAACCCATTCACTTCTGTGAGGTTTTTGATGCATGGGGGATTGATTTCATGGGCCCATTTCTTAAGAGTCAGGGATTCGAGCATATTTTGCTCATTGTGGATTATGTCAGCCGATGGGTTGAGGCCATCCCCCCCCGAGCCGCAGATGCTAAAACCGTATGTAAATTTTCTGAGGAAAAATATCATTTCACGGTTCGGGGTACCTAGAGTCTTGATTTCAGATGAGGGGTCTCATTTCATCAATGACAAGGTTAGGGCCCTTGCAGACGAGTTCGGCATTGACCATCGGGTTGCCACACCGTATCACCCTCAGACTAATGGTCTTGCCGTAGTCTCGAACCGGGAGATAAAAACTATCTTGCAGAAAGTTGTCCGCCTAGACCGAAAGGATTGGTCACAGCTTTTGGACTCGGTCTTGTGGGCCTATCGGACTTCTTTCAAGAATCCATTGGGGACATCTCCCTTTCGACTCGTCTATGGCAAGCCGTGCCAATTGCCAGTGGAAATCAAGCACAAATCTTTTTGGGCAGTCACTGAGTTACTGTTAGATCCCGAGAGCATAGGAGAACAACGAAGAGCAGAATTGGCAGCCCTGGAGGAACTGAGAGACACAGCCTTTTCCAACAGCCTACAATACAAAGAAAAAGTGAAAACATGGCACGATTCCCACATCAGCCATAAACAGTTTGAGCCAGACCAGAGAGTATGGTCGTTTGATTCTAGGCTGAAATTATTCCCAGGGAAATTACAGAGCAAGTGGAAAGGTCCGTATGTGGTCAGGAATGTACATGACAATGGCAGCATCGACATATCCGAACCGTCATCTTCTTCTACCTTCCGCGTCAATGGTCAATGCCTGAAGCTATATCTAGATCATGATCCACCGACCATTGACGTTGCCCCCATTCTTCTGGTATG
Organism: Ottelia alismoides; assembly: GCA_037367405.1. Lineage (NCBI taxonomy): Eukaryota > Viridiplantae > Streptophyta > Magnoliopsida > Alismatales > Hydrocharitaceae > Ottelia > Ottelia alismoides. Next base: position 200,135 of record JAZKJV010003645.1, on the reverse strand, counting down.
AGATGTGTTCTTTGACTCACATCATCTGCATCTCATACATGATGATCAGTTTCATCTTCCGCTGTACAGATCCATCTGTTCATATCACTCTTTCATCTGTTGATTTATTTTCTTCTTTTCTTCTTTTCTTCTTTTTCTCTTCTATTTTCTCTATCTATCGAAATGGTGTCGCCCCTTTTTGTCAGACTTCTATACTTAGGACGTACTTTGTCCTAAGTATAGGGGGGGTGTGCACCCCGAGTGATTCTATTATTTTCGATCCTCTCCATTGTCTTCTCTTCTTGTCTATACTTAGGGATATTTTACCCTAAGTATAGGGGGAGACAACCTGAGTACGATCTGTTCATTCCCACCTTTGACCCTCCCTGCTTTGTGTACAGTCTGCTATACTTAGGATTATCTGATCCTAAGTATAGGGGGACGGTCAACTTCTCATTGGTTCATTCATTTATTCCTTTATTATTAGACTTGTCTAAACTTAGTACGAGTTATGTCTTCTCTTTTCTCTCCGATCTATGAGGACATAGCTCAAGCTAAGTATAGGGGGGTCGTATATACTACGTACATACTTTAACCATAACTCGTACTTTCGTATTTTCTTAATAATATGGCTAAAAACTCTTTAAAATTCATTAAAAATCTTTAATAAAAAGGTGTTTTGTTCCTCAAATTCTTTTTGTAATTACTGATTAATAAATCGGGTGAAAATGTTTTTTTGCAAAATGTTGAAAAATAGTTTGAAAATCTTTGTGACCATCTATTGAAAACTATTTTGGAAATATTTTGTTACATGTTTTCAACCTTTGTAAAAATGTGTGGTTTGTAAAATTTCTTTTCTTTGTGTGAAATAAAATGTTTGAAAAATGATTTGCAAAGGGTTTGAAAAATGGTTGCAAAAATATTTTTGAAAAATCTATGCATACTGTTTTGAAAGCCTTTGCAAAATGATTTTCAAATGTGTGTACATGTTTGCAAAATGTTTGTAAAAACTATTTTGGACTATAGTTTGCAAAAAATGTGTGAAAAAGCTTGTGTCAAATAAGTTTGAGGAATATTTACATCTCACCAAAATCCACTATATATATGTATAAAATTGACCACTTACCCTGTAAATTCTTAAAATCCACTTCTTGTATATATAAGAAGCACTCACATGTACATATTTTTAACCTAGCTTTCAGCCAAAACTTTTTTTTCAAAAATTCCAAAAACATTTGCAAAATTAAAATCCAAAAACACTTGAAAAATCTTTCTGAAAAATACAAAAAATGCATGCATCATCTTTTCAAAAATCCATAAAAAGTTCAAAATCTTTGAAAATTGCATCACAAAAATATTTTCCGCATGGCATTGCATAGCATTCACATTTTTCGGATTGAGTTTGATAGTTGAACGAGGTCTAAGTAAAATCCGGAGATTGGAGCTTGATGGGACCTTAAAATCTACCTAATTAACAGGAACCTTATAGGAACCGGGATTGAGGTACTTCAGGTCTAGTTGACTTAATTCTTTGAGGATCACGGGACTTAGTTTAATGGATTCTTGACTGCCTAAGTAAAGTATTTTGGAGCACACGCACGACTCTTGTTGATAATGACCTAACTTGGACACCTGCACCTTTTACATGGTTCAACTCAGTTGGAGTGGTGAGGGGATTGGATTTGCCGGTATGAGACGCACACAAGTGGAAACATTTGTCCTCCTCTAGGGAGGGAAGTGCACCCCAACCCGTCCAGTGGTAAGGAAGTCTAAAGACAGGAGGCTGAAGGTTGCGATAAAGCTTCAAAAGAGGGATAGTCTACTGGCTCAAGAGGAAAAACTCTTATGTAAATGCTGCTGTATATAGTATTTCAAAAAAAAATTTGCAAAAACAAAAACTCCAAAAAAGTGGATAGGCCTGTACAAAAATAAAAATGCCTGCCGGGAGTATGTACATATGTTGTAAAGTCAAATAAGCAAGCTTGAGCTTCAAAGTCAGATCAAGTGAGCCTGCAGCTGGATGACTTGACTACACTGGTCTTGCATCCTAGGATAGGTAGCTACACTGGCTACCGTCCTTTCTTCTCTTCACCCCCTCCTCTTGAGTCGGTTGCCACTTGAACTTAGAAGGGAATACCCTGCTCCTTGAGGAATGAGTTGTTTGGATTGGGGAATCATTGGGTTGTCATATCGGAGAATTCAGTCTCTTTGTCATTTAAGTTGAGGAGAGCCACCATCACTTACACTGTACGAGTCAGATTCATAGTCGTAAGGGTTTGCGTATGAATTGAAATATTTCTGACCTGGCTATTGAGGAGACTTGAGCAGAGTTTTGGGATTCTCAGGGACTGTTGGATTTCAAATTCGGTTCTCACTAAGGTTCGACCCGCACTAAAATTCCAAAGGTCCGACTTAAGCTCCAAACTTTGATTTTGTGAAGAAAAGTTTGATAATTAAACTAAATCCACGTTCTTCTTTTTCTTTTCTTTCTCTTCATTTTGCACTTATTGCATAAGTGTTTGCTAGGGACTAGCAAAGGTAAAGTATAGGGGGATGATGATCCACATTTCATCATCTTTATTCTATCATTTTGGCATCAAAAACCCCTAGCAAATGCCTGTAAATAGCCTTAAATAGAGCATCTTAGCATTCATGCATGTGCATCTCATTAGTGTGTAAAATACTGTAATTAAAGCCAAAATTATAGAATAAATAAAATAAAAGAAAAAGAATAAAATATTTAAATATTTTATGACCCAAAACCCCGATACCTAAGCATCTTGATGAATAGGTCGACAAAGAATAAAGTAGGGGGAGATAAGGGTCAAATACCTATATTATTCTATTCATTCTTTATTCATTTTGGGACCTATTTTTGGGACCACTTTTTATACATCAAATAAAGAAACTTTGTACATGAAAGTTGTAGATAATTCAATAAAGAAAAATATAAATTGATTTCACTGAAAAATAATATATAGATAAAAAGTTATGGTCTGAATAAAAATCCAGAATCCCAACTTCCCAGACCCGTATCTCACAACTGACAACTCCAAATGCAGCAAACTCACCTTTAATTGCATATAGAATAAAATAATCTATCCAATGGCGGTGGTTTCGCATTTGGCGGAGCTACGTTTGAAAGTTGAGTTTTGGACCCACGTTGTATAGTTGTACTGTTTAAAATATTCAATTTATTATTTATTAATTATTTTGGTAATTTTATATTTTTATAATTAGTTAAATATTCCTTATAATAATTATGTACATTAAAATTGGAATAAAAACCTAAATAAAAAATAAAATAAAATACATGTATACACAATACATAGGTAAAATACATACACATATACCTAGACAATATATTCTTTTATTTTATTAAATACACAAAACATCTCAGCAAAAAATGAAATAAAATATATTTATGTGTATAAAATATTTTATAATTTTATAAAATAATAAATAAAAATAATAAAAATTAAAATACACAGAATAAAAATAAAGACTGAATTATATAGGTATTATACCTATAAAGGGCTAAAAAGTAAACTTATAAAAATATACCTCATAAAAATAATTAAAAATCATAATTAAATACTACAGAAAATAAAGAATATTTTTTATTTTTAAATCATAATTTAATTCCGCCTATTTCTATTTTTAAATGAATTAATAATGATTTTAATCAGGGTTTTTCCTGGTTGGTCCACGTGGACCAACCAGGTGCAAACCCTAGTTGACTCTGGTCAACTAGGTGTCCTAGACCCCTGTCAGCCCTGCCAACCTCGTGTTTGACCCACTTTTGTGGATTTTTCGAGGCTACTTCTTTCACATTTTTGTGTTGCATCCTTCTGCAACATTATTCATCAGCCATCCCTCTATCTCGCCCGTGCATAATCTTGGTCTTTGGACCCAAGATTTGCGAGATACTCGTCGATCTTTGGACCCCTGTCACCTCGGGTCAAACCACTTAAAACCAAACCCCCCATCTTCGATTTGAATTTGGATTCCCTTCGGTCCACCCCTCTCACCCTTCTTGTGCTCCAGAGCTTCCTGAAGGTGACAGTTTCGCCGCGAGCTCTTCAGCCAAGGCATCAGAGGTTGGAGGCGTTTCCCGCACCTCCCGCAAGACCGGTGGTCGAGGTACACTACTCCCTTTGGCTCCGGCCATTGAGGGCCACTTCACGCTTATTTCTTTATTGCATCAAGTTCTTGTTAGTCCTAGGATGAAAACCCCCCAAAAAATTCGAGTTCCATCGCCTAAGTCGCCCGATTCACCAACTTGTCCGGAGCGCTCCTCCGGCCGTTCATCGCCACGCCGCTCCACGCTCCTTCACGTCCATCCAGAGGTCCAGGCAGTTTGCCCTGGACCTCCTCACTCTGTTTGCAGGTCAAAGCACACTCATTGGAGCCTGGAGGCGATTCTGGAGCTTCGCCGGAGCTAACGAAGCTCTGTAGCTCCGCCACCCTCCAACGAGCCCTCGGCCATCGCCGAGGCTTTTTGCCGCCGTCAGCAGCTGGAGGAGGACCTCAGGAGGCCGCAGCCCCATTATGACGCCCGAAGCTCGTCGGAGCGCGGAGATCTTGAGCGAGGAAGATCGCCTCGTCGGCGCTCCTCCTTGTTCTTCCTCCGCGCGCCTGCACCGTTGGATCAGGGAGCGCCTCCCAGGTCGAGCAGCATCCGTTGGATCGCGCCACGTCTCCACCGTTCGATCGTCGTCCGACGATCTAATCTCTGCCGTCCACGCGAAGCGTCATCGACCATTGGATCCACGCCACGTGTTCAAGTGAAGATCTGCAGCCGTTGGATCCACGTGCACCTAGGGTATTTTGCATCTTAACCCCTGCGCATTTTGTATTTACTTTTTAGTACCAAAACTTTCGTCTGTAGCGTAAACTTTTTGTATTATTTGCATGTAAGCCCCACACATTTATTTTATTAGCCCTCAGGTCCTACGCCACGTCACCTCACGTGCCGGTGCGCGTGAGAGGATGGGCTTTTTGCAAGGAACCCCCTGGGGTTTATTTATTTCAGTTTAGTCCCGAGATTTTGAAACGTAGTGTAAAAGTTTGGGATATTTTGCATAATAGCCCCAGAGATTTTTGGATATTGCGTTTAGGTCCCTATCAAGCGCGTGTATAGCACGTGCTTGGCTTGGAAATTTTGTACTGAGACCCCTCCGGGTTTGTAATTTGTTTTTAGTCCAGTAAATGCAAGTTTAAGTGTTAATTTTTGAGGAAAATTGCATGTATGCCCCTGGACTTTTGGATATTTGCACTTATACCCCTGCCAGGCTGTGATATTTTTGTGTGCTTGTATTAATTAATTAGGGCATCATTTTTAATTCCAAAAATTCCCAAAAATTGAAATTAAGCTCCTGTTGCTTGTACTGTAACGCCATATTTTTAATTTTTGATTTTGCATCCTTTTACTATTTATTAAAAATCAAAAACATGCTTTTTGCCTATTGTCTAGCTTAGAAAATGCCAAAAAAATATTAAAAGACCTCAAAAATTCCAAAAAAAATCCTTAGTATCTACTTCAACCTATTTTAGTGTCAGTCCAAAAAACACTAAAAATCTCAAAAGAAAATCCTTAAAAATTAGAAAACACATAAAAACTTCAAAAAAATATATAAAATCAAAGAAAACTCAAAAAAATATAAACTCAGCTCCCATTTGTTCTATATTCTATTATTTTTGTTTGAAAATCAGTTTGGAAAAATTTTGCGGCTGTTTGATATTTTTAATTCCCATTTTACCCTCAGCCAGTAGCTACGTCACTGTTTTGCTTTACTTCAGTATTTAAAAATACCAAAACACTTTGAAAAATACCCAAAAATCATAAAAACAGTAAAAAAAATTATAAAAGTACCAAAAATATTTTATTTCTGAATTTTTGGTTATTTTTGCACATTTTTATAAATATTTGATTTTCCCTTTTATTACATTGTTTTTATCTTCCAATATTGAAGAAAAAGAAAAAAATATATAAAATATAAATTATAAAAATCAGAAAATTAAAAACCAAAATACAAAATTAAAAATTAATTAAAAAAATTAAAAATTTTAGAAAACCCACCAAAATCTTTGCTTGCTTAGTGTAGACACTACTCACATTCACTCACGCACATTTGATTGTTCTACCATGTTTGCTCCATGTGTTCGAACTCTCTGCATACTTGCTTGCTATACATTTTGTGCAAAGTTAAAAATAAATTTTAACTCACATTTATTTCTATTTCTTTGATCTATAGTGTGGGTTAATTGTTGATTAAATACATTTTATTGTGGCAGCAACCTCGGTTGTCTCCGCCTTGTGTGAGACATACTTTTTAGACCTACGATAATCTGTATTTATCAGCCGCCTAAGAATATAACAATCAAGACAACCCTAAACATTGAAAATGTTACGGGTATATGTGCAATTTTGTTAAAGTCATGGGTAGTGCAATTATGTTAATATTAAGGTATATGGGTAAATGGAGTGAAAAGTCATGCGAGAAATGATTTATAATGGTAAACCATTATACATATGCAAGGAAATGGTTTATAAAGAGTAAGCCATTATATGTTATGAAATAAATAGTTTATAATGGTGAACCACTACATGCTATGAAAATAATGGTTTGGAAAGGTAAGCCATTACATGTTGTGAAAGAAATTGTTTATAATGATAAACCATTACATGTTATGCAAGGAAACAATTTAATCAAAAATAAATCGTTATATGTTATAAGAGAAATGGTTTAGAAAATAATAAACCGTCACAAGTCATGCAAAAGCTATTTTAAGGTGCTAATCCGAAAGAATGATCTAAATGATAAAGGATGCGTAAACATATCATGAATTTCATAAACATGCATTTTATGATGAAAAATGATAGCTTATATATTTTTATGTGTATTGAACATGTATATTCATGTCGAATTTAATATGCAACTTGTTAGGGAACAGACTTAGACATGCATGGGACAATTAGGTACGTAATGATGTTATTCCATTGAGAGTTAAGTACATGAATTATAACATGTTAAAAGGCTGCTAGAATTCCCATGCATGGACCCCGATACATGGTGGGCATTAGGCTCATGCAAATTATGTTTATTTATTTCAGGTGAAGAACTAGTTTGATCAAGCATTCAAGTTCATGCGACAAAAATAAGACATTCAGTGCGGTACAGATATGGCATGGTTTATGGTGGATATTTGTATACCCACTGGAACATGGACCCATGTTGTGAAATTGTTTAGTTTCTTTTGTTATCATACCCTTATAGATTTTGTAATAATGGAACTTTCGGTTGAATTGGATTTTATGGATCTTTTTGAGAATGATTTTTGTATGCTCAATGATTACCATGCATGAATCGGTAACGGTTCGGTCGTGCAAATTCAAGTTGCATGCTTCCGCCAGTCATCACGATCCGTTCCGTTACAAATGATATCAGAGCTTGAGTTCCTCTGGGTATAGGATACCCACAACCGTAGTGATCTAAGACTTAGATACCTAGAACAAGACTTAGTTATTACATGTAAATAGTCATTACTTTATATTCCTGAATCACATGGACTCTTTTCATTGGACTAAAGTAAAATAGATCACGAGTCGTCATTTAATAATGAGATCATGGATATACAACAATCATTACTATAGTTAATGAACATTGATGACTCATTGGAAAAAAAAATATTGTTCAGATTTTTAGTAGATTTACCCTAAAGTCATTTATTCACAATGATAGCCATTTACCTTGGAATGTGACCATGAGATGAAGAAAGTTGAATATTGGATATAAGACACGGTTGATGTTAAGAAATAATACAAGAGATGGAGATGCCTTTTGAATCTACAAACTATATCAAGGAGGATAAATAATTTTGAGACATTTTTCCTGATATATATAGCTAATGAGTGATAGAGTGAATGCAAGATGATTCACTTTTCTGAGACATATTCCATTAAATAAGGTGACTATATTGAAATCTCATACCATTGAGAATGTTGATGACTATAAGAGATCAAAACTCTTAATTCTTTGATATTATTATAAGATTATTGGCTAAGTATTACACAACATATCTAATTTGTATTTAGTGCATACATCTCGACTACATCATGAAAGTTGGATATTGTCGATTTTATTAGCTTGCCTTTCTAGATTGTTGTTTAGGATGATTTTCTTATAGACAAGCGGACTCTCCATCAATGTCATCTTAAACTGTATTAATTTTGAGAACTCATGATCAAATGACACCTGTCGAAGTTAAAGAGATGGAGAATTAGTTACAGTGACTATAAGATAAGGGAGTTTTCTTTGATGACTAAATATTCCTCCGTAATAATAACTTTTCTCTTTGTGAAAAAGGAATGTATATCACATATCTCTACATTAGGTAATAGGCTGTGGATAAGATAACTTTGAGGGATAGATATTTACAGTTTGGATTTATGATTGATTCATTTTGATTATCGAGAAGATCTTTCCTGAAATCAATCTACATATGAGTTACCAATAACTTGGAATAAAAGAGAAGGACATTTCGGAAATGCCTTTAAGAGTAAGATTCTACCATTGAGAATTTTGATCTCTCCTTTTGTTCTCATAAGGACTCTTGTAGCTTTTGTGGAGTTTAAGAATAGGGCATTTTCAGGATACATTATTGATTTTGTGATCATAATTGTAGATGATAAAGCTCTATATTCTTGTGATATGGAGAACCACCAAGTAAATCTCAATATTGTATTCAAGATCCTACTTCACACCAGCTTTATGCAATGCTATCTAATTGTAACCTCTTGTTAGACAAAATTATCTTTCTAATCATATCGCATTTATGGATGGTATTAAAGTTGACCATGATCCAAACCTGAAGCTTATTATTATGCAATAGAGACTTAGCTCACATTGATACGTCTTAAAAAGAAAGTAGGGTATACTTGTATTAATTATACATCATGTCAACTAAGATCGCAAGAGAGTAACTATCCAAATCTTGACTTAAAGTATCCTACTCATGACTTGAAATTGGTAGTGATAATATTTTCTCTAAAATATTGGTGACATTCGATATTAGGAGATTTTTCTTATTTAATTCGAAGGATCGAGGTCGTAGAAAAGATATAGTTCTTGGAAATATAATTGAAACGCCCAAGAAAAAAGAATATGATTTTTTATAAATTGAATTGATTAAGATGTGAGATACTGAAATTGAAAGCATACATCAGAATGGATTTCGTTACCGATTTACCCAGGACAAGGATACATCATTATGATACCATCAGAGTGATTGTAGACAAGATCGTCTCACTTTTTACATTTGCTTGGATTGACCGACCATGAGTTTGAATCAATTATGAGTGAATGACACCATCGGTATATATGTATTCCAGATCAATTGTGTTTGAATGAATATGGGATAGACACTGTAATAATGGAAAAGCTTTCAAGATATTATGGGCACTCCGTAGAAGTTTATCACTTAATTTCATCCGTAGTCCAACGTCACTTAGAATGCATCATTATGACACTAGAAGATATGTACATGCACCTCAGTTGTCACACATGGTTGGGATAGACATCGTCTGTTAGCTGAGCTAGCTTATATTGATAACTATCACTCGAGTATCAAGATGGCTCCCAATGAATGATTGTAAAGAAGATCTTTTATATCACCCACTCGTTAGAATAATGTGGGTGAGAACATATTTTGGAATCAAAGCTACTCCATGCTATTAAAAAGCAAGTGGCAAAAAAAGAGATGCAAAGGAAAATCATGATCTTTGTCATGTCCATTTACTAAGAAATTTCGTGGACAAAATTCTTTTTAAGGATGATATACTGTAACGACTGGGATTTTGTTTTTGGAAAAATCCCATTAATATTACTATTTTACCTTTATTGTCACATTCACTGTCAAATTGAATGGGATTAAATATTCCATCAATTTTCTCATCGGTCTCCTTTAAATCCCAATGCCTCCCACCTTCTCACGTCACATTGCATTGCAATGATAGAGAGAGAGAGAGGGGAGGAAGGAGAGAGTGGAAGAGACTTAGAAAGAGAGGTATCCCTTCTATGAAATCAAACATTTGTCTTTGACGGTAATCGAAGAAGGATGGTGTTTGTTCAAGTTCATGTAACAGAAACAATTAACGTGGTTATGATCGGAAATCATTAATCTAATGTTTAACATTCCTAAGAGTTCATTCATTTGGACATCTTATTCAATGTCAAGTCGTTTCGTGAATTCATCACCGAGGACCTTGGAGAAATCAGCAAGGACTATTAATGTCTCAGAGGAAATATGTCATTGATCTGCTTCGTGACACAGGTCTGCTTGGGTGTAGACTTGCTACTACATCTATGGACCCAAGTATGAAGTTGTACGATAATGATACTAATGAAGTTGACACGAGAAGGTATAGAGAACTAGTAGGGAGGCTGCTTTATGTTACGATTACCAGACCAGATATCTCTTTTGCAATTAGCAGAGTTAACCAGCTCATGGAGCAACCAAGTCAGGTACACATGTTTGCTATACAAATGATACTGAGGTATCTAAAATCATCTCCAGGTGCAGGTCTATTATTTGGAAAAGGCAATATGGTCACCGTCTCATCATACGTAGTTGCAGATCATGCAAGATGCCCCAAGGATAGGAAATCCACCACAGGCTATGCAGTATATGTTGGAGATTCTCTTGGCTCGTGGAAGAGCAAGAAACAAACAGTTGTGGCTAGGTCTAGTGTTGAGTCGGAGTATAGGGCTATGGCTCAGGCTAGCACGGAGATGATGTGAGTTCGAGCTGTTCTTACCGATATACACATTGAGGTTCATCTTCCCATGTCACTGAAATGTGACAATCAGATTGCTATGTTTATTACAAATAACACAACGTTTCATGAACGTGTCGAGCACATTGAGGTTGATTGCCATTATATACGTGATATGATTCAGAAGGGTTTTATTTCTATATCTCATGTCAGCTCGGGGGATCAGAGCACAGACATTCTTACCAAGGCCTTACTCTGAGGACCTTTTCAAAAGTGTTCGTCCAAGCTGAGCATGATAGACATTTATGCTCCATCTTGAGGGGGAGTGTAGAGATATTTTATATTTATGTTACCGTCATTATTTCTTGTCATCTGTATTGTTTCTTAACTTTCTTTGTTTATGTATGCTTTATGTAATTTACCATTGGATACTCTCCTATGTAAGAGAGCCTAGGATTATTAGAATAAACATATTAGTCATTTCTCCCAACAGTTTTTAAGCATAAGCGACTCCGATAGGAAGAGGCAGGTTGGCACCGTCAGAATGTTGAAGAGGTTGTATAGGAGAGCTAATCCAATGATACCGGATTTTGGACCGGATTATGGATTCTACCAAATCCATCTACATCACAAGTATTTAACTAAAGAACTAAAAATTAACTCTAGCAAAACCAAGTGTTTACAATCTTCCAATCTAAGACACTAAGTTCTGAGACAATGATCAAGAGAAACCTATAAAGAGAAACTTGGTTCAGACCAGGTATTAATAAAAATGTGATAACTTAGACTGATATCCCCAAAAAATGTTAGAAAACAAGTTATTTAAAGAGAGAAAATATAGTAAACTCGCCCTTTCAAATGTTATCCGTTGTACAAATAACACACAATTAACAGTCAAAACTTCAATCAAAAAAATAATATTTTTAAATATTTGGTAAACATTTTCGTAGATTAAACAGGACAGAACTGAAAATGAATAATGCATAATCAAACCTTAAGAACAATATAGTAAGAGTTTCTTATTAATATGCTAATATTTCCAAGATTACACACAAAAACAAATTCTCTTGAAAGGTAAATCTGTGAATTCGGAAGAAAAAGAAAATAAGATGGACTCTAAAGCATCAAATGGTCAGAGAACTTTGAAGGTGTTTAATAAGCAGCATTCATCATGTACTCTGTGTGCTTTACTCATCATTCCATTCAATGACAGTGGGCAAACACAGAAAAACTATCCCCAAAACCATCTGGATTCTCTCAAGATAATTCTTCCCCACATGCAATTTAAAAAATTGTATTAGCGTGAAAACTCAAAAGAACATAATATTCCAAATAGTATTTACTCATCTCAGGTTCAAATATAATGCACACAAGTTAACAGGATATCATATTTGATTCTCTTGACATGTGCACACAATCCCCATTTGAGAATGATAAGAAAAGTATACGTTGGGGAAAAAAGAATTCTTAGGAAAATAGACAAGGAAAAGTTTATGTACTCTGAAGTGTAGTTCTATTTTGTCCAAAATACCATATCAGCATAAATATCTTCGGCTACAAGAGATAAGAGAAGTTATGGATATTTTCGAAAAATATAAGAGCAGCTATGGGTTGTAGAATCCCAGTTAAATGAAAGAAAATTTATTTAACAAGTCTTGATATCTAAAGCAAGTCAGGTATATCCAGGCCCACACCTGAATTACGTGTCTAATTGGCATTGTAAAATAGTCGATTTTGAATTGGAGAACCACCAGTATATCAAGATAGGTGGCCATCAAGCATATCCCCGCATGATTATCTAATTTAGATTAAAAATGAGAAAAAAATAATTTACATTTGGCCCATGGGCCGGCCCGGCCCGCACTTTGGCCAGGTCTACGTTAAAGTACATGTTTGGTTACCAGGTTCGCTGGGTTGGGGTATCATCATGTGAATAGTAGCTGTTTGGTGGGTTGGGAGGGTTAAATGATAATTGTGACATCATATGACATTGATTATATGTTAATTAACTTTTTTAATGATTATAATTTGTTTTTTTATGTTAATAAGTATATTTGAACATGATTTAAAATCATTATACCAAAGAAAATGTATGGTCAATACAATTAATCCCAACCCAGGAATGCAGGATTAGAGCTAGGAGTATGCCAGGATACCCGGTGTACCCTGACAACCAAATAGACCCTTAAGTGTTGGGTTAGATTCCCATTGAACTTTTGGTTGGTCTGACAAATATATCTTCACTTAAGATAATATAGTATACTATCACGTCCCAAATCATGTCATGACCAAGAATAAAATCACCTCCCCATGCTCTCTAGGGGCCTGTTTGGTTGCTGGGTTGGATTGGGTTGGGTTGGGGTACACCGGTGTATTGTACCCCCTTCTTCCAACCCTCTCAATCTTCCTCACAATTTACTATTCACAAGGGTACAATTTACTATTCATAGGGGTACCTCATCCCAGTCCAACCCAGCGACCAAACAGACCTTAGAAGAACCCAGAAGAATCAGATCATGGTCAGGTCTTGTCAGAAGGAGCTTAGCTTCTCGCTTGTGATCACGTTCATGGCTTTGCACGACATCCCTCTCGAATCAAGTCACAAATCAAAGGTGCTTCGATTCGGTTCATACTTACTCGACATGATGACGATTCATCTGCTACATTCCTAGTTCAAGCAATCCGATCTTCCTTTATCCCATACCAAAATCTTAGATCTCATCACTTGATCACCTGTAGCTGATTATATATGCTAGTGGTTAAACGTTTGCAACTGTTCTGACCTTTCATTTATCTCAACCTGAAGAACAAAGTTGTTTGCGTTAGAGAGATTCCTTAATTCATTGAACTTGTTCTAGCTTGCCTTACCTGACGAAGCTGAAATTTGTCAATTGGATGCAATTATGTTTAAGATATTTGGTATTATTACTGATGGTTAGAGATCTGTTTGTAATTCGCATTTGCTATGTTCTGTTTATTCAAAGGGAGCAGTTGATTGATTTATCCTTAAGCTAGGAAATTATATTTTAAACAGGGGCTTATGCTATCTGACGTGTGCGATTTGAATAAAAAGCACCTGATCTGGATGGAATTGATCTGAAGTTAAGTTTATAGGTTAAAATTCAGTTATGATGTGATCTGGTTCAAATCTTTTAGGTGCCATTCCTCGGAAATTAAGATACATGAGAACGAAGGAATGTTGGAGTCAGATTTACAGTCGAGGGGGTAGTTTGAATGAAATTTGGTATTTAAAAAGAAGTGAGTAGCCTCCAGTCCCGATCCTGTAAAAATGGAAACAACATATTTCGTGTGCAGTATATCTAACGGAACGGATCGTGATGACTGGAGGAAGCATGCAACTTGAATTCGTACGACCGAACCGTTACCGATTCATGCATGGTAATCATTGAGCATACAAATATCATTCTCAAAAAGATCCATAAAATACAATTCAAAAGAGAGTTCCATTATTACAACATCTATAAGTGTATGATAGCAAAAGAAACTAAACAATTTCACAACATGGGTCCCTGTTCCAGTGGGTATACAAATATCCACCATAAACCATGCAATATCCGTACCGCACAGAATGTCTTATTTTCGTCGCATGAACTTGAATGCTTGATCAAACTTGTTCTTCTCCTGAAATAAATAAACAGAATTTGCATGAGCCTAATGTCCAGTATGTATTGGGGTCCATGCATGGGAATTCTAGCAGCCTTTTAACATGTTATAATTCATGTACTTAACTCTCAATGGAATAACATCATTACGTACTTAATTGTCCCATGCATGTCTAAGTCCGTTCCCTAACAAGTTGCATATTGAATTCGACATGAATATACATGTTCAATACACATAAAAATATATAAGCTATCATTTTTCATCATAAAATGTATGTTTCTGAAATTCATGATATGTTTACGCATCCTTTATCATTTAGATCATTCTTTCGGATTAGCACCTTAAAATAGCTTTTGCATGACTTGTGACGGTTTATTATTCCTAAACTATTTCTCTTATAACATATAATGATTTATCTTTGATTAAATCGTTTCCTTGCATAACATGTAATCGTTTATCATTATAAAGAATTTCTTTCACAACATGTAATGGCTTACCTTTCCAAACCATTACTTTCATAGCATGTAATGGTTCACCATTATAAACCATTTATTTCATAACATATAATGGCTTACTCTTTATAAACCATTTCCTTGCATACGTATAATGGTTTACCATTATAAACCATTTCTTGCATGACTTTTCACTCCATTTACCCATATACCTTAATATTAACATAATTGCACTGCCCATGACTTTAACAAAATTGCACATATACCCGTAACATTTTCAATGTTTAGGGTTGTCTTGATTGTTATATTCTTAGGCGGCTTTGATGGCTTTGCTGGCTTTACCGCTGGCATTAGCGGTCCATAACATAACATGACAATGTAGCTACAACTGTAGAACTTAGCATTTGCCTCCGTGGTTCCTTGCAACCATACGCCCCTTACGGCGTTGCCCCTTGGGCTAACACGATAATTGGACTCTAGAGGTGGCTCCCACCATTAGGTGTAGCACTTAGCTCCGCTTATCGTCATAGTGCCATTATTCATGCTAAGGAAATTTCAATTCTTTTAATGACATTTCCTTTTCATACAATAGTGTTCATGTTGAACATAACAATTCAATATCAATCTTATGACTTTATGAATTCACTAATTGTCGTTGAACAATACATAAGTAATTATTCATAAAATAAATATTTAAATTCTAATATGTGAAATGGTGCAGCATCGTTATATATATATATAAAAATACAATATATTATAGATAT
Organism: Ottelia alismoides; assembly: GCA_037367405.1. NCBI lineage: Eukaryota > Viridiplantae > Streptophyta > Magnoliopsida > Alismatales > Hydrocharitaceae > Ottelia > Ottelia alismoides. The sequence continues at coordinate 184,539 of JAZKJV010003645.1, read as the reverse complement.
TATACATATATCATTTATATAATGCCTCGACCATGTTAACAGAAAACTACGTACATAGCATATATACTAACACTATTACATAGAGATAGCCCATGTCTTTCTAATGATAATTTTTATGGGGTATGCAATGTACTTACCTCTCTCTCTCTCTCGCTATATATATATATATATATATATATATATATATATATGGGATAAATGGGGCTGCCCCCTGGGGGGAGCTAACTTGGCTCCCCCCGCCCCATTTCGTCCGGTTTTTTTATTTTTTTTTGAAATTTTCTTCCGTGGAATTTCATCACTATATCCCTATATTATGTCATTAAAATTTCGTACGAAACAGAGACTCCTACGGCCTCCATCCAGACAGTCATTTTTTAACGGTAACAGAATTTTTTAAATCGACCCCGTTTGGATGGAGGTCGTAGGAGTCTCTGTTTCTCACGAAATTTTAATAGCATAATATAGGGATTTAATAATGAATTTACACGGTTTTAGATTTCAAAAAAAATGAAAAAATTATGTCAAAAAGGGGCGGGGGGAGCTAAGTTAGCTCCCCTAGGGGGCATACACATTTTTCCCTATATATATATATATATATATAGGGAAAAATGTGTATGCCCCCTAGGGGAGCTAACTTAGCTCCCCCCGCCCCTTTTTGACATAATTTTTTCATTTTTTTTGAAATCTAAAACCGTGTAAATTCATTATTAAATCCCTATATTATGCTATTAAAATTTCGTGAGAAACAGAGACTCCTACGACCTCCATCCAAACGGGGTCGATTTAAAAAATTCTGTTACCGTTAAAAAATGACTGTCTGGATGGAGGCCGTAGGAGTCTCTGTTTCGCACGAAATTTTAATGACATAATATAGGGATATAGTGATGAAATTCCACGGAAGAAAATTTCAAAAAAAATAAAAAAACCGGACGAAATGGGGGCGGGGGGAGCCAAGTTAGCTCCCCCCAGGGGGCAGCCCCATTTATCCCATATATATATATATATATATATATATATATATATATATATATATATATGGGAAAAGGGATGCTGAGCCCCATGTGCAGGGAACTCACTGCACCCGGATCCTCCACCGTTGGATGAGTTATTTCCCTACCGCTGGATGAAGCAGCGCAAAGCCCCAACCCGAAGCGTCTCCCATCTCACTCCTCCGCAAGCACGAGACGGAGACAGACCAGCCACCCCCTCCCTTCCAGCCTCTCTGTCGCACACGTGCGCGACCTCCTCCCTCCGCTGCTCCAGTCCCTCTCGCGCCCTTCCGTCTGCCCCTTGCATCCGAGCCCTAAACACCGCCCTTCTCTCACAGGTTGTTCCGCATAGAGGGTGTGTTTATGCCGAAGCATGCGCGGATTGATTGTTTTTTGTCCGTTTCCATTGATACAGAGATGGCATTTAATAAGCAGTCTGTATAAAAGTGAGAATATCCAACTTTATAAATGTCGATAGATGGCCTTTGTGCTAATTTGTGTGAAGAACAAGCCAATGCCAACTCTAGTACCATCATCATGGTTTCATGTTATATTTTACATTCAGCATTCTACCCACCAGTTGATCAATCTTTCCATTTCATTGTATTTCGACAGTAATAAATGTATATGTATGCTATCCTTTTCCTATTTCACAAATACAAGCAGTCATGTTCTCAATAGTTAGAGGACGGTTCAGAAATTGTAGATATCCCTCTTCTCATTTAGCCTGTGGGTAATACCATATCTATGAAATTCGAAAATCATAAAGCTCATATGCAGTATGATTATCCTATGGAAAATTGAACCAGAAAGTGGCTCTGCATATGCTGAAATTTCAAAAAACTTCAGTATTTGAATCTTTTTATAACCTCCTATATATTCAATACGAGATTATGATATTCTTTTGAGTATTTTTATTCTAGATATTAGTTGGTATAAATAGGTCCCCCTACTTGTACAAATAGCTGCACAAATTTAGCTTTGTTAGTGAAGATAATTAGCGAGTTTGAATCGTGTTCTTTTGAATGCGTGAAGTGCTACTTAAACATAAGACCATTTAAGTAGATTTATAACCGAGACAAATGATCAGAGCCTGTAATTAAAGGGAATGTTTCCCAATGAAACGGGTACTTTCTGTAGTGTTTTAATAAACAAGCATAATTTAACATGATTTTATATTTCAGTTGAAAATCACCCCATTAGTCAGACAATGGAGCATCGTGTCCTCTTAAAAGTAGCAACAGTCACAAAAACTGATTATATACAATGCATAATATAGTCATATTGAACAATCTGAAGTGTTACAATCACATTACTTGGACAATTGCAACCAATATTACAATTGTAATTACAACGATTATATAAAAAAGTTGATTCTTGAATTTAGCAAGCCGCGTCTCCATTTTTTACATTTGCTTCTCTACTTTCTCCATTTGCTTCTCCATTTTGTCCATGTGCATTTTTGCTATTTCCCTTAGCATCTCGACATCATCTTTAATCCCATTTATCTGGCACTTCAGCTCAAGGTTTTATTATTTATATTATTTGCCCAAACGAAGAAATTACATGAATCTCTATCCTGCATGTCAAAATATATCAAGTTAGACATGGAGAAATACAACAATTTTGTTATATAAACTAACTATTGACAACAAAAAGTACTTTCCAGTTGGAACATTATAAAAAAAGTCTCCCCTTGCTTGCCTTCAAAGTTTTCAATCCACAATAATAATTTGCCTTAATAAGTGACTTCCAAGACATTTCGAATGAAACACAATCACTTATCCTCCACAAAAAGATCAAGATGAATTATATGCCTCCAGAAAGTACAATCATTGTGATCTTATTAGAAGCATGTGCATGTAGTGATTCAATACTCAAACCATCATAATCATGGGGATTAGATCAATGCTAAAATTCCAGTAAAAAAGATTAATGTTCTGATTATTTCTGATTTTCTCATAACGAGAGAGCCCTGCAGACCATGAACGTGATGCACACTACCGACAACAAAACCACACTGCAGTACGACTCTCGCAACTTCCTTCAAGGAAACATAATGGCACCCAACAAATATATTCTGTGGCAGATAAACATCAAAGGAAGAAATCCCTAAAAAATACCATTTAGAATACCTCGATTCTTTTAGGGCTCGCGTGCATAGAGATCGAGACCATGCGATAGAAGCAGAGATCATTGACCCACTGTCTGAGGGAACGAGAGGCGTGGTCCCGAAGAGACGTGGATGGGTTAGGAGGAGGACGAGCCACCGTGTGTGGGTTCGGGGGGCTCACGTGCGAGGGGCAGGCGGAGAAGTGCTAGAGGGACCGGAGCAATGGCAGGAGGAGGTCGCGCACGTGTGGGACAGAGAGGCTGGAAGGGAGGGGGTGGCTGGTCTGTCTCCATCTCGTGCTTGCGGAGGAGTGAGATGGGAGACGCTTCGGGCTGGGGCTTTGCGCTGCTTCATCCAGCGGTAGGGGAATGACTCATCCAACGGTGGAGGACCCGGTTGCAGTGAGTTCCCTGCACATGGGGCTCAGCATCCCTTTACCCTATATATATATATATATATATATATATATATATATATATATATATATATATATATATATATATAGGGTAAAATGTGTATGCCCCCTAGGGGGAGCTAACTTAGCTCCCCCCGCCCTTTTTTCCCAATTTTTTTTATTTTTTTGAAATCTAAAACCGTGTAAATTCATTATTAAATCTCTATATTATGTTATTCAAATTTCATACGAAACCGAGACTCCTACGACCTCCATCCAAACGGGGTCGATTTAAAAAATCCTGTTACCGTTAAAAAAATGACTGTCTGGATGGAGGCCGTAGGAGTCTCTGTTTCACACGAAATTTTTATGACATAATATAGGGATATAGTGATGAATATTCACGGAAAAAAATTTCAAAAAAAAATAAAAAAATTGAAGAAAATGGGGCGGGGGGAGCTAAGTTAGCTCCCCCTAGGGGGCAGCCCCATTTTCCTCATATATATATATATATATATATATATATATGGGGTCTTTCAAATAAGATGCAGTCCTTCCTTAGTTCAAGAAGGCCGCCCCTTATTTGTATAAAATACGAGCACTTTAGTAGAATACATATACAGTTTGTATAATAGGCGCACGTTATAAATACAAAGCCTCATACAAAACTGCGCATTATAATACTAGCATTAAAACTGCACATTATAATACAAAACTGTATGTGTATTATACTAAAGTCATCATGTTTTATACAAAAAAGGGGCTGGCCTTCCTTAACATAGGAAGGATTGCGTCCTATTTGAAATATATATATATATATATATATATATATATATATATATGGGAGCCGGGAGCCTGCACCCGGGAGTGTAGGTAACTCCCTGCACCCGACCTTTTTTCTCATTATTTTTTATTTTTTTTCGAAAAAATGTTGGGGGGATTTACTTAATATATTAAGAGGAATATGTGTTTCAATTTTCATGCAAAACAAACAATCCTAACATGTTCATCTAGATTGTGTCATTTTCAGTAATTCCAGACCGTTAAAATTTGATGATCTTGATGGAGATGATAGAAGTCTCAAATTAACTTGAAATTGGAATGACACCATGGTGATATATAGTGATCTAATTACCCTAAGTTTTCATTTCAAAAACAAAAAACAAAAAAATCATGAAAAAATAGCCCGGGTGTAGGTAGTTACCTACACCCCCGGGTGTAGGATCCCTTTTCTCTCTCTCTCTCTCTCTCTCTCTATATATATATATATATATATATATATATATATATATATTCCATTCATGCCATATAATTTTACAGCCTACTCTCAACGTACATCTTACATAGGATAATCAACAACTTTAATGCAAGATCTTGTCAATTGTATATCAATACACAACAACACCCCTTGGATTAGTTTAACACAAACTAACAAACACCCAATTAATCCCATTACAATATCTCGTTGGATATCCGTCTTTTCAGTATACTAATCATCATCATTTTCAAAGTATCTCATGGAGATATGAATATATACAAAGAGATTGTAGCAAATAATCTGCCAACATCATCTCTCTCTCTCTCTCTCTCTCTCTCTTTCTTTACTCTTATTTATCTAAACTTTCTTAAAGAGTGGAACCGATATAATTATGAATGAATCCACTAGGTTTAAGTGGATCCTTTTGTAAGCCTAATTTTAAAGACCACACTATCTCAAACCCAATCCCTAAACGAATCGCCCAGAATTACATGTTGTCTGGGAATTATGGGAAATTTAGATAATTATTTCCATGAGTGGACCTTTTAGTTTAGAGAGAATATGTTACTCAAGATGAATCTAATGCCCTAATCAGTCATATTATTCCGTCGGATCTAAGAGAGCCATTAATTCATGGATCAATGAATAATCAATTATTAGTGAAATGGAAATCCCAAACGGAATACAGTTTCGTCAATCGAACAACAGATCATCGTGTACCCATATATTAGAAAAAGCATGCCATGCAATTATAACATATATGTGACAAATGGTACTCATAGCTATTGAAGAGGAAAATATGAAATAAAAACCTATAGTGCATGTTGATCTAACCTCTAAGGTTAATATGATGACCCAAAAGGGCAACAATATTAAGGGAAAAATAAGAAATAGAAAGCTAAAGAGAAAATCCAGAAAAAATCGAAGAACAAGCATTGTTGACAATGTGATAGGTTGGACATTGCAAGAAGGATTGCCCCTCTTTGAAAAACCAACGGAAATATGCATAAGCAAGTCCTCTTCACTCTTGATGATTGACGGAGGTGAGCCTGGCGCGGGACAAGTCTTAGTGAACCCTGAACTTGTCAACAAACCTACTGAATGACTTGTCGATACGAGGCAAATGTTCATATATGCACTAATATGTCATTCTTTTTGTCTTATTAGGCTTTAGTCAATGGAACCGTGATGATGGGGAAGAGATTTGCAACCAAGATGCTTGGGTTTGGAGAAGTAGAGATGGTATTCTCATCTTGACAAGTTTGAAGTTTACATAGGGTGTTGCATGTTCTGCATATCAAGAAGAATGTTTTGTCTGGATCCTTGTTAGTTAAAGAGGGGTTTTAATTAGATTATACATGTAATAAAGTTGTATTTCTGAGATATGATATTTTTATGGAAAGATATATTTTACAGATCATGATCTCTTATTTGAAATCATGTGTGATATTGATAGTTCTCTAAAAATATTTCTAATTTTGATCCCATTTCTATATTAATTTAAATACCGAATCTACTGATTTACGACATGCTAGATCAGGACATTTAATTCAATCCTATCAAAAGAGTTATAAAACTTGACTTCATTCATGATCACATTACATACATTTTCAAAAATGTGAAATATGTGCATAAGTCAAATAACCTATAAAGCCTTTTCATTCAATGAATAGGAAAAACAAAATTCTATAATTAGTAATTTTTTGATATGGGAGTTTGGTAGTATAATGACTAGAGACAATAAAAGTTATTTTTATCAATTTCATGGATGATATTAGTAGATTATTATCTTTCTCTACTTTAAACTAAGGATGAAGCCTTAGAAAAGTTTATTTTAAGAATGAATTGAAACAAAAATCAAAAAAATTCTTAGATGTCCAAGGTTAGATTTTGGGTGATGGATACGCATCTAATATATTTTACGAGTAAGTGCAAATTATTTGGTATGGTTTATGACGTCTCTACACCATTTTCACACAATCCAATGAAATAGCGAAATGAAAAAATATGATCAAAACTGACATGGTAAACGAACTCATGTAAAGTTCTAGACTACCATCTTACATGTGGGGAGAAACTTTAATTACGACTTGTTGAATTTTGATAGAGTTCCCTGTGACATAACAATAATTGTCCATCTGAATTATGATAAAGCAGGAAACCTAGCTTAAAGTACTTCAATATGTAGGGATGTTTGGCTAAGGTCTTAGAACACAAGAGAAGGAAGCTTGGACTAAGGCAATGGACGTGAACTTTTGGAGTACGTGGAAAACAACTAGGCTTTTAGATTCTTAGTAATTCCATTTAAGATCTCTGAGATATATTCAAATACTATTACGGAACTTTACGATGTTACCTTTTTTAAGAATATCTTTACAATGAAGACCGGAAGTCCTCAAATTTTGACAAGTGATTTAGCCATCACGTCTCGTTCTATTCCATAACAAGTGGAAAAGATATCAAATGTGTGAGCTACCTCCCACCATATGGAGAAAGAGACCAATGATTGTGAAGAAAGCCTTAATGCAAGAGTCCCTTCTCTAGCTATGGGAGTGTCTTTATTGCTTATTAATCCTCCAATTTACATGGATATTAAGCAATGAAGGGATGCCATTAAATTTGAAATGAATTCGATCATTTCGAATAGCGTGTGGGAAATGGTCAGTCTACCTCCCAGTTGTTCCAACATAGGGCGCATATGGGTGTCCACATAGAAACTTAGGCCAAATAGATCCGTTGAAAAATATAAGGAAATTTTGTTGCCAAAGGTTTCAAGTAAAAAGACGGTATTGATTACATTGATACATATGCTTTTATTACTATAATGACTATGATTCAAATACTCATTGCATTGACCTCCATATTAATTCCAAAATACATCCAGTGGTGTAAAAATCAGCCAACTGGTCAGACTAGTCGAGTTGGTGGGGTTGGACGACTAACTATTGAAAGCTCAGTCAATAGTTGGCCAGTTGAGTAGTCGATCGACCATGCTGACTAGTCGGTCATTTTTTGCATGTGTATCTATTTTAAATTTTTGAAGTAAATATATTCTACGATGCTTCCTATTTATTATGAATTCAGTTGTTTCTATTATTTCATTACGAGTATATAAAATGTATAAATCTATCTAAATATATAATAATATATGCATAGAAATTGAGTTATATATTTAAAACAAATAAGAAATTCTAAACCGACTAAAGATCAATTAAATCAGATTAGTTGCATGATTGTTAATTAATCCTTAATAAGTGAGCTGATCGATTGAGTACTGACTACCAACTTTTGCAACTTGAATACAACAAATGGATATGAATACTATCTTTATACATTACTATCTTGAGGAAAGATCTTTATGGACTAACCCGAGGGACTCATTGCACCTGATAATGAGAGAAGAATTTACAAGCTTGTAGAAACCCTCTGTGGAATAAAACAAGCCTGGAAACAATGGTATGAAAAGTTTGATAAGAGTATCCAATCTTATGCTTTGTTCATGAATTCAATAAATGTATATATTCTTGATTAGGGTGATATTTCTGTTATCTTATGTAGATATGTTAATTATATTTTGATATTTTGATCGAATATAAAGATAGTAGAAGAAACCAAGATGTTTTCTATCAGTAAATTTGAGATAAAAGATTTAAGAGTTGCTAATGTGATTTTGAGGCTCAAGTTGATTAGATCATCCAATAAGATAGCTACGTATGAATCACACTACACTAAGAAATATTTGGATAATCGATTATTATAGTTGTAAATTTGTATGCATTCCTTATGGTTCATCTAAATACCTATACAAGAACAATAGTGGAGTACCGATAGCACAATTAAGATATTTCAAGACTATAGGAATTAATTTACATTGTGAACTAGATTAGACCAAGTATTTCTTTTGTGATCGCAAAGTTGAGTAGGTTCATGAGTTATCTTGGTCGTACTCATCGGGAGACCTTAAACCGAGTGTTATATTACCTTAAGGAACTGGACCTCTTTCACTATATTATGGTAGGTATCCTTCTATTCTAGAAGGACATAGTGATGTAATTTAGATTCTTCAAATAGAGGACTCTGGGAGTAATGGTGTTACATGGTATTTATTTACCTATTGAGGCAGTACGGTTTCCTAGAGGTATGTGAAACATACCATTTTGGCCAGATCTGCTTTTGAGGTTGAAATATGTACTTTGGATCAGGGTTTAAAAAATCGTACCAGACCGATCGGTTGAACCAGTTGAACCGGTAGCTAGCCCCGACCCACTCGGTTCGGTTGGTTCCATGTAATTAATTTTTTTAAAAAAGGAGAAATATAAAATTAGATTGGATCGGTGGTCAGACCGGGTTGACTCGGGCGATCAGACCGGATTGACCCAATTTTGACGGTTTGGTAAATTTTCAAAAAAAAAATTAAATAATGAAATAATAGGGTTATTATCACATGTACCCTTCTTTACTTCTGCAATATCAATTATACCCCTCTCTTTTTTGTAATATAAGTTGTGCCACTACTTTCTTAGAGTAATTTTCTAGAGGCAACTATAAATAAATAATTACAATATTGTATTCACATATAATGCTAAAAAATGTAACTAACTTTTGCAGAGTTTTACTTGAAATAGACAATCATGTTATTCTATTAAAAAAATTCACATTTTAAACATATATTTCATTGATATATAAATACTTACTTACATATATGTATCCGGTTTTATCGGTTCAAAAAATGGTTCGACCGGTCGGACCAATAAATTAAGTCCGGCTCGATTTTTTCCGAGTCGATAAGAATGATGATGTCATGCTGACATCATTACTGGTCCAACCAGTTTGGACCGACGGTCCGACCCGGTTGGACCAAACCTAAGACTAACCAGTTCAACGTTTGGTCCAGTTTTTAAAACCTTGCTTTGGACACTATCGGTATATAGAATGAATGGCCGAAGGAGCTTCTCTCTGAGATTCCCATGATGGGTAAGCTTATACTAACGATATCCTTGCATTGTGATAAAATTATGAATATAAGGAGTTCAAAGTATAATCAGAAAATGAGAAGACATATCCGTGTTACACTTACATTTATAAGGCGTTTGGTGCCTCCGAGAGTGATTGCTATGGATTGGAAATATGTAACTTTGTGTTATAAATGAAATAATTAGTTGAGACTTGAAGTCTGTGCTAGCCGACTTGACCCCAACTCGGCATATAGTGAACTCTAGTCTCATAACAAGTGTTATTTTTTCAGGAGAATGCGAGAATTGATTTATTTACGGGTCAAGGCAAATTATTCATTTTCAAGAAGTTGGACGGGTACGAGACCTATGATTTGTGTTGGAAGGATATCATTATATCCACAAGAATCGGTGATTGTGGTTACAATCTTCTATTATCATATATTGTAATAAAGATGGAACTTCTGAACTTATTATGAAAAAGGTATAAGTGATTACTTATAAATGTCGCTTGTCCTATTGATGAGATTTCACGTTTTCTTCCAAAAATCTTTGTTCCGTGAATGATACTTAATGGTGACTGATTAGAATGGAGTAGGTGACGTAAGGGTTTCGATGAAGTCTTGACACAACGAACAAGAAAAAAATGAGGTCTAGAGTTAATGGAGTTTGTGACTTACACCACAAGGGTCTTAATCACACAGTTTGTATCGATAAATATTTACACTTTAATAAAGTATAGATGGATCAACCATCTGATCATGTAGATCAATTTTTATAACATTTTAGCTTATTGATATCATGGTTTGATTCTTTTATGGGATGTTGATGGATCTTACAGATCGAAAATGAAAAGATTGATCAATGTTAAACAATTGATAAAATGCATAGGAGATTGCAAAAGAGATAAGTAATTTCCTAATAAAAAGTAGAGAGAGTCGAATTGAAAATGTCAAGATGGATAAATATATCCAACTTATGTTCTCTTAAAGATTGTTATTGGCCATTGATAACATGATTGTATATAATGGTAAGCATCGTTGGGTGGTAACTCGATTTACTTTCAAGATTCTGACAAATATTTTTAAGATTGTTATCACAAGCAGGGATAATTATAAGAATATTATATCTTTACCCATACCTTCGATGAATTAATTTGGAAATTTGAGATGATCATCATATTTTAGACATACTCTACCACACTTTAAAATCGCTATCCATATGATGCTATATTTATTCCTCTTTAAGATTGTTATTAGTACTTGTGACATCCATGACATTTCTAGGGTCTTACTTTCACCTCGGAATATATTACTTGACAATAATGATCTAACTTTAAAATAACAAGATTTATATTTAAGATTGCTATTGCAAAGTTCAATATTAGAGGCATTCATTAAGATTGTAGTCAACATGGTGATAACACATGACTTGAATTGGCTATGCGTCCTACCAAAGTCTTGAGGATGGGGATTGCTTTAAGATTGCTGTGATGTAAGACCTCGACTTTTCGACTCAAAGATTTAACCTTATCCAAAACTAAATTTTATCAAACATGTACCATATATGACTCGTTAAAAACGTCTCGTTGCAAGCTTTACAATGCATCCAAAATTTTCGAATTCCGACTTCGGATGAGGGAGACATGCTCGTTTAGTGAAGGGATATCATGTCTGAAACCTTATACACGGGTTACGAGATTGTAACCATCCAATCCCTATTTAAGAGACCATAAGGAGGTTCACGGACACCCTAACTCATCTCTTCCTTCCTCCGATCCTCCCCCACCTCCATACCCATCATTCTGATCATCAGAGACTCGCTGAAGACCACCAGGACGCATTGTTCGTGTCATTCTCACGAGGATAGCACAAGAACAAGATAATCTCCTTGGTTTCGAGTGTAGATGTTCTTGATATTTTTATTTTTTTCCTGTATAAATCATGATCTACTTGATTTAAGGGTGATGTTAGTGATTGAATCGAGAAGAGGAAGATGTAGATCATGGAAAAACCACACGTAGACATGTCATGTGCCAAGGTAACATAGTCCTTTTCCTCTTTCTATCTTTTGACATATAGTCTTGTGATTGTATCATATTCGTCTCAATGAAGAAATTATTATTTCATATTGTATGTATGGCTTCCTAACTTATATAATACCTACTTGCTTATTGGGAAAACTAACTTGAATGATATATTGTTATTTTTGTCCGATCTATCATCCTATTGTACATTGTATTTTCTTGTGAATAGAATTTAGACTGGTGGAAATGATGGGATTATATGGTGATATATTTTGTGTTTTATGAGACTTAAAATGATCATGATAAAACAAAGCCTCCGAATGAAAATAATATCACATTATGCCTTACATGATGAGAAAATAAATTGACTTATGGAATCAATAATCATACCGTTCAATCTCAAATAGAAAATATCAACTTAGACATAAAGTAAGTAACATGCATTGTTGATATACTAGGAACTCAATGTTTTAATGTTTATAAATATCCTTACGATTTTATCCATGTACAAAACATAAACTCGACACGATCAACTATATAAAGAATCTTTGATGGTATTGATGAACAGGTCCGTGGTAAGAATTGTGAATCAAGTATTCTATATTATCTAAAGATATCGTGGACATTGGTAGTATTGTTCTTTCTTCTTTATGTTATGAATGGTGATTGTATGTACTTCTCATGATTATTATTCGGTATCCAGATCTGGGAAGTTAAGAGAAGCTGTCAAAAGACGACCGCACATCATGTCTCCCTCATCAAAATATGTCGTAAGGGAGTGGATTATTACAACGACTCTATGGGTCTGTTTGGTAACCAGATTACTCCGAGGTAACTCGATTTACCCCTCTTTATTCTTGGGTTGGAATTTCATAACAATTCATAGTGACATCACATCACATTTTTATTCCAACCCTTTCTAACCCTCATAACCATCCCAAACATCTAGTATTCACATCAGGTTACCCCAACCCACTCCAACCCAATAAACAAACATACCCTATAGGTAGAATGTGATATTTCTTGAGCTGATTTTAAGATGTCATGTGATAGTCTGACACTTGTTGAAAGACTTATACTTAGAAAGAGTCATCTCACGCCCCTAGGCATTCTCTACCTACCCACATGTGTCGGTTTCGGGTACAGGTACTCTTTTGTTGAAGGTCGTTCCAGATTTTCATGGGAGTATGGCATGAGTTACTTCAATGCCTTAACGCCCAACTCTATCACTTTTTACTTTGAAAAAATAGTGTGTGCATGTGTGCGTACGTTTGTGCGTGTGTATGATTGATTGAACCCCTAATGTGTAATGTGGATAAACATATAAGTGGTGGTAAGTGGTAGTTTAATGACTATAATTACATGACTGAGCGTAATGTGCATGTGCAACATATAATTGGTGGTTTAACGATGGAGATCGAGACTTGTGGTTGGCGGTGGCGCCAATAGGATCGATGTTGGGTTGCATGGAAGGGAAAGGAAGAGCAAGAAAGGGGAAAGGAGAAGGAAGGAGAGAGAGCGAAAGAAAGTCCACCATTGGATATGTTGTGAAGTCCACCATTGGATATGTTGTGGTCAGATTAACTCGAGAATAACTCAAGCAAAATAACTCAAGAAGCGTTAAATTAACGGCATGGTTCGTAATGTCAATCAGAGCAAGTTTACAGGATTGAGGTGATAATTATGATGTTTACAGAGTACAGAGTATTGGACCTTAAAAACATTAAGCGCATCTACTCAAGTAGCTGTTGAAGCAGACTCTCCCTCGAGAAGCGATTTCACCAATTTTCTTTCTGATCAGGGCTCTATATCTTGATTCTCCATTCATGATTCCATATGATCTCAGCATCATGAGGAGATTTCCAATTTCCCTTCAATGGCAGCTTCATCATCAACCTAGCTCAACATTCCAAGAAGGAAGCATAGCGATTCACAAACATCCCGCGACCATCCAACGAAAGATCAACAGATCGACAAATCAATACACTGAAGCTCGAGAATCGATCACACAATAGCAGCCAAAAACACTATATAACAAAATGCAAAGATCAGACAACCCCAATCTATACATACACATCAAAAAAAAATATAACAAAGATCAATGTGAAGATGAACATGGAGTGGTAATAGTAGTAGAAGAGGAGGACTAAGATAGCTCGTAATTCGACGAGGCTCCTTTCGCGACCTTGATGAAGACGTCCTCCAGTGTGGTGTTGGCTATCCCCCAAGCCTGTATAGGGAACCTCCTCTTTGCCTCGTCCATCGCGTAGAACACATCGGCTATCTCCACATCCTGCTTCGGGATCTCGAACTTCTGCGTCCCGGATATGTGGTATACCTTGTTCGCGTTGGGCGATAAACCGCGAACCAAGCCCTCCACTTCTTTCTCCTCCTCAGGTGAAGTTGTCACTGTGAACACATAAGTCTCCCCATATCTTGCCTTCAACTGCAGTTTATGTCAGTAAGTATTTGCTGTTAATTTTCAATTAATTCAAGTTGAGTGTCATGATCAACTTTGCAAGTAAGTGTGGATCAATGCAGAAGTTGGACTGTCATTTTATCCTCAAATATGTAGATTTTATGTATGAAACTGCAGGATCATGTAACCTGCTTGGGATCCCCTATGCATTGGAGAGCGCCGCCGACGAAGATCCCCAGTCGATCGCAGAGGACTTCAGCTTCTTCCATCGAGTGCGCTGCACGAAAGAGAAATCGATCAGCCAACTGCAAAGTAAACACTTAAACAGTCATGTACATATTTTTTTTTCAAAACAGTTACTGGTGAGAATTATCGCGCGATTTCGCTTCGCATTCTTGATGACTCTCCACAGATTATTCCTGGATGCGGGATCCAATCCGGTGCTGGGCTCATCCATGTAGACAACCTGTTGTGATCATAAATCACGTCTAAACCAGTCAGTATGATCAACTTAAAACTACTTTGCATCGAATGCGATCTTGGAATACTGCAGACCTTGGGATCTCCTATGAGCGAGATCGCGACGCTGAGCCTTCGTTTCATCCCGCCGCTGTACTTGCCTGCCCGCTTGTCGGCCACGCCTCCATAGAACAGGTTGACACTCTTCAGGGACTCCTCAACTGCCTGTGATTTGATCCACAGTGAGGAACAGAAACCAACCAGTGCTGACATAAACATCTACATAATATCTCAATCTCCAAATTGTTGGATGATTGCCAACATATGATAATTACCATTTTTTCAAAGAAGAATATCATTAGATGATTTAGAAAAGAACGGTTGGAGTATTAGTTCTATACGTCATGAGTTGTAGCAGGGTAAATGGATCCTGGAGAAGATCCGTTTACGCCACCCAGTTGTTTAGTCCCACATCGTCTAACGGTGGGAGTTGGAGGCTCTGGGAAGACTATATAAGGAGCCCCAGACCTCCTGTATCCATTGAGAAAAAGTAATGCATAGCATGCCCCGTTGAGGGCTTCTCCCGTGGTTTCTTCCCGTTCCTCACGGAGTAGGGTTCCACGTAAAATCATGGTGTTCCATGTTTATGTTTCTTGTTCTTATGTTCTGTTTATCATTCAGCTTCCGCTTTCTATTTCTTAACAAGAACTAAAATGTTACTTTGGTTAATGCCTGCCCCTTGAGATTTTTCAGCCGGCCGTAGAACAGCAGGTGCTCCCTCGCCGTCAGCATCTCCCAGAGCATGCTGCGTTAGCGAAATCGCGACGATATTCAGACGAATTCGATAATCATGGAAGTAAAATTCAGTAGCAAAGAGCATCAATCGTTACTCGTGTTGCGGGCACACACCCATGCTCGTGTAGATCTTGTCCATGTCAGTCTGTATGCTCTGGCCTTCCACATAGGCGTTCCCTGATGATGGTGAGATGAGCCCAATCATCTGAAAGGTTCCATGTTAATTAGCACATCATATGTAGATTTGTTATGTCATGTTAATCTTGGTTGTTATATATTGCATACCATATGGATGAAAGTTGTCTTCCCAGCACCATTTGGCCCGAGCATCCCGAAGCACTCGCCGCGCTGAATCGCGAGAGACATGCCCTGGACTGCAAGCTTATCCGGATTCCCATCTCTCCCGGGGTACACTTTCTTCAGGTTGTCGCTGACGATCGCATAGCTCGTCGAAGGCTCGAGCCTCAACTGCTCAACTACCTGTCTCTGTGATGGATGGGGGGGTGAAATTCAGATGGATCATAGGATTATAACAAGTTGGTCATATCTGTAATCTCTTGAAAACTGCTACTTGATTGAGTAAGATATCATTAAGAATGCTCACTTCTTGTGCTACGTCGGGCTTGTCGACCTCGACGAAGATCTTTGACGCCTGCCTCTTGAGGCTGGGTCGTCTGAATGACAATCCTAGCTTCTTCTTGAAGCATGGAAGGAAGAAGAACGGATTCTTTCGAGCAGGGCTGCCCCTCGATGAGGATCGATCGATTCGATAAGCGAGGATAAGGAACACTATCCACTCGACGATTATTATGACGAGCACCTCGTCCATCCCGTTCATGTCATCACTTAGATCACTCCATTTCATTCCGTCTGTGCCCATGTACCTCCCATTGAATGCATACTCCCCGAACTCGTATAGCCCTCGGAACAGCGCGAATGACGGTATCAGCTCCATCACTCGGATCCACCATTCTGTTTGCCATAGAAGATTAACCATACTGATCAATTTACTGTTTTGTGTTCTTGATTCAGTTCTGTATGAACTTTTGTTCTACTCTACTTACTCGAGAAATTGAAGTCCTCTATGAAAGACTGCAAGAGATAACGCGCGAGTAATCCCGACCCAAATATGTATATATACGCGATCGCTGCAGAATCATGGTTAATTTCTCATCAGAATACTCGGTTTTTCGATAAAATCTATCGGTTTATCTGAGAAGAAGATCGGTTACGGACCTTGAGCGCTCTTGACATTGCTGAATGCGGTTGCGGTCAGGAAGGCGAGGGCGATTTGAAGGTTTATGAAAGCAAAATAGAAAACAAACTGTAAGCTGTAATCCTGCATTGTGAAATACTTTAATCCTGCATTCATAAGATGAACAATTAAGCTTTGATCTGCAAATGTGTTGATATGATTTCACTAGATTTGAATCCTTTACCTATGAGAGAACCAAACACAACCAGGAACAGGACATAAACTATGGATAGCAGGAGAAAATAGCCGTAAGAGATGATCCAATATGCGCGATCGCCAAGACCGTGCATCTTCATCATGATCCTGAGATTGTACTGTTTTTCATACACAAGGTATGTCAGCAGCACCTGCATGAAAGAACCAGTTCATCACAAATATAATCATGAGAATTTACCAGTTCATCACAAATATAATCATGAGAATTTCGTTTTATATTCTTCCCACATTATATTTCATGATATAAACTGTAACACCCCAACTCAAACATAGTACCACATGGAAAACTCACAAAGTGTGTGTGTGGTTTATAAATGGTAGGGATTACTACTTGACAACTTGAGCTTAAGCATTTTGGGTGGTTGTCAACGGGTTCATTTGGACCTGAACCCAACAAGTTGTCAGGGTCAGTTTTCCTCAATAACGGACAGGGGACCTAAGTCCGGAACGTTACATAAACGGTCTTTACTTGCAAATTCCAAATTAGAAGTTTCTTCCTTTTAAGTGAGTGACACTCTGGATGCATAAGAACTGGACAAGATCGATGGAATTTTCGCTACACGTACCGGGAAGATGAGCTCGATCACCCACTGAAAAAAAAGAGGCCCGAGGAGAGACGAGAAATCGAGCTCGAGCTTCGTTCCAGGCTTGGGCATCTCCTTGATGAACTCCAGACTCATCTCAAAACCAGCACCTTTAACATATCTGATATAAGCGTTTGATATCTGAACAATTCAACCATAGACGACGCATAAGCGATGATCTCGTGCGAAAAAACGATGTTCAGACTTCAGCGCGATGCGTACCACATTCACCGATCGAACGACACGGACGGACGAGGAAGGAGCACCAAATATGCTGTAGTTCTGGTAGGTTGAATTGTACCACACACTTACATTGAATGTATTCTTCCCAGTGTTCTGAAAATCATATGCTGAAAAATGGCACAAGAAGAAATTGATCAGTGTTTTCTGAGGTCTGAGAACACGAGATCGAGCACGCGAGAGTTCGAACAAACCCGCCATGATCTCGTCGATCCGTCTACTGGTGTTTGCTTGCCGGTAACCCCTGTACAGCTCGTCGTTCACCTCTTTCTTGCTATTGCGCCATACAGACTTGGCTTCAAGACACTGTAATTCTGAACAGGATATTGGATTATTCAGTAAGGCAAATAAAATTCCATAACCTTTGTACATTCAAAAACAAAAAAAGTTGCATTTTTACCAACAGATAGTTCTGGCAGATCATCTGAATACTGAATGCGTAATCGCGACGACGGCTTCTGCGAGCAATTTTTCTGCAACAAGTACAATGGTCTCTCGGTGAAGTAGCCTGGCTCGATGAAGTTTATACGCGTTGTGACCGTGTCGGACCCCTGGTAGAGATCAGATTCAGTAAAGTCTAACAAATATCGGTTGCTTTACGCGAAGGACGCGGCACGCGACGCAAACTCACCAGAGTTGTAGTTGATGAAATGTTGTTGGCAGATACATCTCTTGTATTTGAAATGTCGTTGAAGAAGTTGGAGGATACATCTGATAGAGTTTGAAGCAATTGGTACTCAGAAGAAGTTCAGGGTATGCGTGCAATTTCAACGGAAGTGATAAATTGAGTTTTTCAAGGGTAAAAATACAAAATGGGCCTCTTGCGTTCAGGAAAGACTGTTAAACTTACAGGCGTGAGGCTTGAGTAATTTACATAAAAAGTATCATATTTTTGGGTTTATATGAAAAAAGGATTCTGATAGAAAAATTGTAACACCTTAACTCCAAACATAGTACCACATGGAAAACTCACAAAGTTTGGGTGTGGTATAAGTGGTGGGGATTACTACTTGACAACTTGGGCTTAAGCATTTTGGGTGGTTGTCAACGGGTCCATTTAGGTCCGAACCCAACAAGTTGTCAGGGTCAGTTTTCCCTAATAACGGACCGGGGACCTAAGCCCGGGACGTTATGAATGGTATCAAAGTCAAATTCTCTCTGATAGTGGAAAAGGCTACCCGAGAGGTGGAGCCGCCCCTACAAAGAGGTTGGAGGAAATGACTATCCGGAGCGTGCAGCCGCCACTATCACTGGGAATAAGTGATGGACCATGTCGCAACGAGGACGTTGCGAATATAAGCGGGGGAGGTTGTAACACCCTAACCCCAAACATAGCACCACATGGAAAGCTCACAAAGTGTAGATGTGATATATAAGTGGTGGGGATTACTACTTGACAACTTGGGCTTGAGTATTTTGGGTACTTGTCAACGGGTTCATTCGAGTCCGAACCCAACAAGTTGTCAGGGCCAATTTTCCCTAATAACAGACCGGGGACCTAAGCCCGGGACGTTACAAAAATAGTGATAATTTGATGCCTAACAATTCAATGTTGTATTACTGGTCCTGTAAACCATATAATTAGACGACAGGGAGCCGATCGTCTGCTGCAGCAGACTCTGCGGTAGGGACTGGAGCCGTTCGATCTTGATCGAGCGGTTCGCATGAATTTGCACGATAAGACCCTGCAAAAAGTGTAAATCCCTGCCAACCACTTTATCAAGATTGAGCGGCTCCAACCCCTACTGCAGCAGACGACAACCCCTACTAAATAAGTATAAATTAATGCTTGTGTAGTAACATACCTTGAGCGAAGAGTGGGCTACCGCCGGTGAAGAGAACTGTGGCCGCGCAATTCCCGTCCCTTCGGCACTGCTCCTCCGGGAGGCCACTGGTAACACCATTGCCGGCAGCACGGAATTCTGGACGAGGGACCTGGAGGAGAGGGGGCCATTCGGGAGGGAACGGGATCGGGCACGTGAAGATCTGGTCGAGTGAATTCGAGTACCGGAGGCCGCACAGTTCCTTCCGGCAAGTGCCGTCAGCCGCCCGGTCGACGCATTGACAAACACACCTGTTCTTGGGCTTGTTGAGCTCGTTGTCCACCAGCTTCTGGATCAGCACCAGCAGTAAGCACAGCAGCACCGGGAATAGCACTATCCTCAAATTGGCCTTCATGTTTCTCCTCTGCATTGGAGATTGTGGATAACGAATTGTACAGGTTAAGTCACATCTATTCATATACATACTGGATATAAGCGGACAACAAACTACGTCGTTAAATCTTTTTGAATTACAAAATCAATCCTTCTAAACACCACATCTGTAAATCTAAGATCCATCACATTACGATTCTAGCATTTCCAGTTAATTTTTATGGATATGAACGAATATGAAAGTCAAATCATGTGGCCCTGATCGATTTAATGCTACTACTGTTACATGGACCATATCCCCCGATTAATTTAGAATTTAGCACATGCTGATGGACGTGGTGACCTCCAAATCACATATTTTCTTTATTTTTTTTAAATAATAAGGACTGTTCTTCTGCAAAGCACAACCATTGCAAAAAACAGAACATAGGGACGAGGAGGAGGACGTGTGAGCTTCGTTTGCCAATCAATTCCCTCACGGATAATTTTATTTTTTAAAAAAAATACCCAAAATTTCCTGGAACGTAAGAGTAGCTAAATATAGGATAATATATACAATCTTAGCGTGACGTGATCTGAGTTTTGACTTTCTGCATCTGTAAAAATTGATATATTTGAATCCATATCCTAAATATAAACAATCGCAGCAACATGTGGCGAACTGGAATATGCTTTGAACGGAGAAAACAGAGGTGATGTTCGCCTTTTTAGTACAAATTGGAAGTAGAAAGGAGTAGAGATGCTTGAAATGGAGCGGTTGATTTCCTATTCAGTAAGCAAAGAACAGCAAAAAAAAAGGAACCAAACGAAGAACGAGAGATTCCAAAACAGAGCTTTCGGCAAACACCGGCAAAAATCCATGGTTTTGTTCCAACAAGATCCAATCTTTATCGAACGCAGGTGATCTTATCGGAATTCTAGAGGTACCCAATTGCCCAAATCGAGAAACAGAGTGGAATTTCCATCAGAGGGGAGAGAGGGAGGGAGAGAAGGAAACCTGGAAGGCGATGTTCTTCCTAAGCAGGGCGTTGGCCTGCGTGCCGAAGCTCGCCGCCTCCATTTTAGTGAGAAATCGAGTGGAGTATATCGTGCTTTTGTTGATGTTTGGTTCGATTGGAGCAGAAGCTATGAATCAGAGGAGAGCACAAATCTCTCTCCTCCCTCTCCCTCTCCCTCTCCCTCTCTCTCCTGCGGTTGAGGAGTGCCTCCTTTGCCTTCTTCCCCGCTGTCTACACTTTATATACAGAGAGGGAACACCATAAAGTCTACCTCATTATGTCATTATGCGCACAAAACTATTTTGGCAAATTGCAACTTCATTATCGTACGTACCTAAAGAGTTTTATATCCGACGCGGGCTTTAAGGGTTCGTTTGGTTGCAGAATTGGACATAGGTTGGGTTGGGGTATTCCTGTAAATAGTAAACTGTGTGAGGAGGATTAGGAGGGTTGGAAGGAGGTAGACCTGGCCAAATTGCGGATCGGGCCGGCCCATGGGCCGGGTCGAACGGGCCAAGGTTAAAAAATCTTTGTCCAAGGCCCGCCCATGGGCCGGCCCATGGCGCATTTTGATCCTTTTCCATTGATTTTTTTAATAGTATTTAATACATATAGATAATTTTATTAACACCAACTATACTTTATATAACTAATATACGTAGTTTACATGTTACTTGACATGTAAACTATTGAATTTTTATTTAAAACTAGTGTCACAAATGAAAAACGTAAAGCATATCATATTAATACATGTATAGTTTGACATATATTTCTATATTTTTTATTTTTTGCGGGCCGGGCCGGGCCGGCCCATGCCTAAATCTTGAAGCCCAAGCCCGGCCCATGAGCGAGCTGGGCGGGCGGGCCCCCAGCCCGTTGGCCAGGTCTAGAAGGAGGGATACCTCGGGTTGGGCCAACTCAACCCTCCAACCAAACGGAGCCAAAGGGTGCATTTGGTATGCGGGTTGAGAGAAGATTGATTGTATTGAAGTTTGGAAAAGTGAGTAGATATGAAATAATTTATGATTTTTATATGATATGATGGTATAATATATTATTTTTTTGATGGAATTGATGATGGAGATTTGATTTATTTATTTTTTTAAAAAAGAAATAAAGTGGGGCTCACATGGAGAGAGAAGGGATGGGTTAAGGGTTGGGGAGTTTACCCCTCTAGTCGAACGCCCCCTAAGGGTGCGTTTGGTACGTGGGTTAGTGTGGGTTAAATTGGTAGAGAGTAACCTATTTTTGTGTTTTGGTGTTTTGATAGAGGGTTAAACTGAGTGTGGGTTTGTTGTGGTTTGGTGTGATATTATTGTATTGAAGTTTGAAAAAGTGAGTAATTACTGTGATATGATTGTATTAAAGTTTAGAAATGTGAGTAAAAGTAGGATAGTTTATAATTTTTATATGATATGATGGTATAATATATTATTTTTTAATAGAATTGAGGAAAAAGAATTTATTTATTTAATGTATTAAAAAATAGAAAAAATGAGATCCACATAAGAAAGAGAAATAATGAGTTAAGAGGGACCCCTACCTATGGATGGATGAAAACGGTCGATACACATACGAATATAGTTATAATCATGTCATTATCCATTTTAAAATACGAATACGAATGCAGATATGAATATTAACGAATGTGAAAAATGTATTACTATATCCTTAAAAATGAATATGAATGTAAAATGAATACGAATCAGATACGAATAATAACATAAATATTTAATAGAATAACTAAAATACACATGTTTGGGATGGATTACACATAAAATAGATATACCAGAGTGATTTCGTGCAATTATACCAACAATGGTGAATGTTGTCATAAAATATTGTTACGTACATGTATAAATAAATATATTACTATACTTATATATGAAAACAAATATACGAATACGAATGCGAATATTAACGAATATCAAAGTGATATCCATATATGCATCCATTTTAAAACGAATACGAATGTCAAAATATGTACAAAACGAATACGATAGCAGATCAGATACTAATAAATTCACATTCATTTTCATCCCTGCCCCTACCCGAACGCTGCCTAAGGGCCTCTTTGATAACTGGATTGGATTGGGTTGGGATAACCTTTTGTAAATATAGTTGTTCTTTATATGGTTGGGTGGATTGAAGATGGTTGAAATAAGGAATGTGATGTGATGTTGCATTGGTTTGTGATGAAAATTCAACCCAAATATGGAACATGATCCGT
The DNA here is from genome assembly GCA_037367405.1 of Ottelia alismoides. Classification (NCBI taxonomy): domain Eukaryota; kingdom Viridiplantae; phylum Streptophyta; class Magnoliopsida; order Alismatales; family Hydrocharitaceae; genus Ottelia; species Ottelia alismoides. The sequence continues at coordinate 161,455 of JAZKJV010003645.1, read as the reverse complement.
TCCGTTCATACTGATCTGGTTTTGGGTTTCTAACTTAATTATACGATCAGAGATGGCGACTAAAGAGAAAAAAAGGATAAGTGAGATTTATCTCTAATTCTTCTTTGGTAAATGAAGCATGAAAAATGGATAAAAAGTCTGGATGAAAGACGTAATGTATTATGTAAATATAATGTGACTTCTTTGATGGAAGATGACGGTGCATCTCCAAATAATTTTTCCAACAAAAAAATAAAATAAAATTTTGAACTTTGAAGATTTTTACATAGATATCCACCTACGAATTTGTAATCTGATATTATACAAATGCCCTGTGTAAGCTTTGTATTTACAAAAATCCCATTACAAAACTTGCGGAGAGAAAAGAACGAATTGTTTTTTCATGAGGTTCCAGGGTTTTCGTATACAAGAGGTTACATATTAGAGACTGAAAAAAGATAATATGTAGAAATATGAAAAGAAATATAGTATTTCAACACTCCCCATTGAGATGGATCATAGATATCAATCATGCTTAGATTGGAACATCATCTCTAAAATGATCCTCTAACTAGGGCCTCGGTGAGCACATGTGTTGTTTTTTCCCCTGAGTGGACATGAGAGCCTGAATCATGTCACGAGTGTAGTGACCATTGACTTAATATGCTTGATCCTTTTATGGAAGGTAAGGTTCTTGGCAATGAAAAAAACTGTGTAGTTGTCAAATTGGAGATGCATGGGAAGAGGCACATCAATAGCTAGGTCAGTCAAAACTGATTTAAACCACATCATTTATGTACTCCCCTGTACTAACTTTGTACTGAGACTCTGCACTCAATCTGATAACCATCATATGCTTCTTGCTCTTCTATGACATCAAGGAGCTTCCTTTGAACATTGCAAAACCTGAGGTAGACTTCTTATCCTTGGGATATTCCACATAATCTGCATGTGTGCATGTTGTAATGGCAAGGGATGTTCCTTTGCTAAATAAAAATCCAATACTAGGAGAGGTCTTCAAATAAATCAGAATCCTACGACGTGCATCCATATGTGCATGTCTAGACTACTCCACAAGCTGGCACACTCTGCTCACTACAAAGGATATATCTGGCATGATGATGGTCCTATATATGAGCTTTCTAATGAGCTTCTTATATCACCTCTTGTCTACCTCCTCTATGTCATCATCATATAAGTTCATGTTTGGATCCATGGGACTAGTGGCAGGCATGCGATCTACCATACTTGTCTCAGTGAGAATATCTAAATCGAACTGGTGACCAAACTGAAAACCTTATCAAAAAGGTCGAAGTGAATTAGACCATGGAATTAAGTTGGTTTAACTGGATGATGATGTCATCATTTTTTTGAACCGTATTAAACCAAGCTGATGAGAAAAAGTGAACTGGCTGATCAAATCGACATAAATAAATTCATATGTAAAATACACATTGAATTATTATTCAAATTGTTTAAGAACCAGAATACACACAAAAAGATCAATAAAAGATAAAGTTATAAGTTTGTGATTGATTATATTAGCATGCAAATCTTTTCTTATCATATATTTGTATGTATAATGGATACATATATGATATACACATTTTTACATATAGATATCAACAATGCATACATAACGTAAATATATTGCATTACGTGTACAATATCTTAACATATACAACATTAAAGACAACACATATATAATATTTAAATTAAATAATTTATAGTATTATTATAGAATAATAATCATTAGAACCAATGTATGACAAGAAGCGATTGTAGAAGAGTTGGTTAGTAAGTGGTGTAGGGTAATGCACACGTTTGAGGTTCAACTGCTACAAAATGCATTGTTTTTAAATAAAATTAAACTTGAATTCTGATTCAAATTCGGTTGAACCTGGTTGAATCAGAATTCAGATGCTCAATTAAACCAATGGTTGGATCCAAAATGAATACTTGAACCATACCGATGAAACTTGGATAATCGGATCGATCTAGGTATGCTTCATCAATTGAACCAACTGGTCCGGTCTAGTTTCAAAAACATTGTCTGTAACATACCTCCAATAGGTCATAGCAAGACCACGATGGTTCCTGGTGAATCTAAGACTAAGGAAGTGACATAAATCCCCAAGGTCCTTGGTTACGAATTACAAAATAAGGAAATTCTTAGATGCACGAATGTCATGTGCATCATCCTCTATAACAATGATATCATCAATGTATATTAGTATAGCAACTGCACCTCTCTAAGTCCTATGAACGAACAATGTGTGATCTACAGTCGATCGTATGAACCCATGTTGCTCTATCAAGTTCGAGAGCTTTTGAAGCCATGCTCTTGGAATCTATGTAAGTCCATAGATAGACTTATGAAGTCTACATGTCGTATAACACTCGCCCTCAGCAATGAACCCCGACGTCTTCTGCATGTAGACTTCCTCCTACAAGGCACCATACAGAAGCACATTCTTCACGTCGAGCTGGTATAGGAGTCAGTCATGTGTCACTGTGACAGAGAGAGGGATCCATAGTGTAGAATGTCGAGCCACAAGAGAGAAAGTACCGTACCAGTCCACCTCATATATCTAGGTGAATATAAAATCCTCGTCTTGTCGTGCTTGATGCTTCATTGTGAACACATGCTTGCATCCCACGATAGATGCCCTTGTAGGAGTTATAACAATGATCCACGTGCAACGCGACTGTAGCGTAGCCATCTCCTCCTCCATGATAAGATGCCACTAAGTATCTTGTATAACCTCTTGGTATGTCTATGGTATTTCCACGATTGGCATTCTTAAGACAAATCTCTTGAAGCCCTTTGAGAGATTCCTTAATGAGACATGGACTGCAACAGGGTAAGTAGTGTATGTCTCCACTTCCATAGAGTAATAAGCATATCAAGATTGCATGCCTCCTCCTTAACGTGTAGAGTATCCTCCTAAGAGGGCACATGCTTATCTTATAAATTAGCTTACTACGTGGACAAATCACTAGTGCCATTAGTAGAAACAATGTGCTCAGAATATACATGGAGCATGTTGGATGATGGGGAAGGCTCATGAGCAAAGGGACCGTGGGATGCCTGTGAATATAGAAACATAGCAACAAGTGAGTTAGGGTACTAGGTGGGGATGGTGGAGGAGCCACAAGAGCATGTGGTGCTGGTGGAAGTGGTGGAGGGACAACAGGTGGAGGTGACATAGGAGGAGAAGACATGTATACCTCCTCTCCGGAGTTAGACGGAGTCAACCTATCACCTGAAGAAGAGAAATACATGATAGACTTAAAATAGGTGACATCAACACTAACGTAATACTTCTGTCTAACAGGGTCGAAGCAACGGTACCCCTTTTGGGTACGAGAGTAGTCTACAAAGACACACTTGACAGCTCTAGAGGAGGGCTTGTTATGACCAGGAGTTAGTGGCAGATAAATGCCATAGAGCAAAAAATACTTGGTGTAAGTGAGAACATGTCCTTCACGGGAAACACAGTTGAGAAAGGGATCTTTTTCTCCTAAAATAGAGGACAACATGTGGTTCACCAAGTAACAAAAATTGAGAATCGCATCACCTTAGAAAGAGCATGGAGTATAACTCTGGATCAAAAGTGTCCTAATCACATCAAGTAACGATGTTTACGTTCGGCAACACCATTCTACTAAGAAGTGTAAGCACACAAGGTTTATTGTACAATGCCAAGAGACTGAAGAACTCAGAAAGTTGTAATGTGCATAATTCTAAGGCATTGCCAGAGCGAATAAACTAAACAGTAGCAGAGAAAATATTTTTAATTTTAATAATGAAAGATTTAATGATATACCCAGCTTCAAACTTGCTTTTCGAAAGAAAATCTTGATATAGCCTAGAAAATCCATCCACAACTAAAGGACAAATATATGTCCTTAGTGATAAGGAATCAGCTGGGATCCCAATGTCAAAATGGACAAACTGATATAAATGATTGTTATTACAGCTTTGACAACCGGGAAAGGAAGAACCGTGATATGCTTCCCAAGCTGACAAACCTCGCACTAGAAGGTATAACACGTGAATATCTATGGGAGCACATGACGCAGCTTCTACAGATGAAGGTGACCAAATTGAAGATGCTACATATATAATGAGAATGGTCCGGTAGGAACGAAGGTAGACCAAACATATGGAGATTGGACCACGTTGTAGAGCCTCCTTTGCTTACGGCAACATCCAATCACCTTGCTCCCGAGTATGTTCTGAAACATAATAGAAGAGGGACCAAAATGGCATGACAGTGCAATCTTTTAGTGATTTGACTAATCGAAAGTAAATTCATCTCAAAAATTGATGCATGTAGCACATTCCACAAGCACGCGGATAACGTCAAATGGGCATTCGCATGTCCTATAAGAGGTAAATGAGCCCCATTTGCAATGAAACTAATCTATTAGGATGTACATATCTGTACAAAGTAATCTACGCTTTGTCTCTACACAGACGGTGAGAAGCACCCGAATCCGTGATCCACTCTATCATATATGCCATGCTACAACTAATAGAAGCATAGGTTATACATGAGCATAGGTTATACCTGAGCATACGTTATACCTGAGGAGCTCGAAGATGCTCCGGATGAAGCTGCAACATCTGAAGGACCATAGTAGTGTTCGCAGCAAGAGTCGTCTCCATCATATGGGAGACAATATCATTTAACTGTGAATATGTAGAAGGTGTTGAACTATCGGGGGGCTCTAAATTCCTAGATATACGAGAAGAAGGGGGATATCCATGCTTCAGAAGCATGTCTCCTCTTAATGTCTAGGATCATGGCAATAGGTGCATGGACCACACTGAAGTACACCTCCTCTACCATGAGGACCATGCCCTTTGAACTAAGTAGTATATCCCTTGCCAAGAGATACAACATCACTAAGGAGGTATGTTTCGTGGTAGGAGGTGGGACAATGATCCTATTGAGATGATTGTACGCCTCCTCCATCGAGGGAATAGTTGCACTAATAAGAAGCTAGTGCAAGTTTCTTCATACTCAGGATCAAGAGAAGCCAAGAAAACTCCAACAATTGTAGTGTTTCATATAAGACATATGTTGCTCAATAGATGTAGTCATTGGTATGAAGTTTATTGAACATGCCATGGAGCGAAGAGGAGAGTGAATGTAGGGGATGCCCATTCTGCTTGGTCATGAAGATGTCAAACTGCAATTGAAGAATGTTGTTCTCATTTTTTGTTTAACCATATGCGACTGCAAGGATGTCCCATATTGCCTTAGCATTGGGTTGATTCATAATATCATTGGTTATCTTCGTGATGAGAGTCCTAAAGAGCCAGATTCACGTGTACATATCACCTTGCTTCTACAAAGTATTTTCCTCGATCTTATCTGTTGGCTCCAGTTGTGCCAGAATGTGCTCCTTGTTATTGCATTATATAATGGTCATAAACTTCGTGGATCACAATTCATAGTTGGTCCCATCCATCGTGACGATGGAAATCGGACCCTTGAAGGCACCAGATGAAGAGAAAACATTACCCTCACTCTCTGACATGATGAAGTAAAGGGCTAAAGCGGAACTCGAATGGGGTTATAGACGAATCGGAATGAGTCTACACAATCATATAGAGGATATGGATTTATGTGTAGACTCATACAACCATCCCTTTCACCCATCGATCTGCACTAGGTTCAAAAAATGTGATTTATTGGTTTGAAATCACCTTTTTCCTTATCAAAATCGGACCTCACAAGACCTTTAGGCATGGAACCAAAGTCATGGAAGGCCTAAGAGAGATCTAGGGCACCTTCAATGTGATGGGGGGGCTTATCGGTGATCTCTGGATGACTCCAGAGAACAATAGAAGCGGTCAAGGGTGTCCGACGGAGCTAGACCTACCCTTATCGATAGTGCAGGAGGTCCTGCTGAGGACTAGTGATGCCATAGGAAGGGACTAGCGACGCCAAAGGAGGACCCTACAGGGTTTGCGATGCCACAGCGGGTGCCCAGACGCAACAACAGACCCTAGCGCCACTGAGCTGAAGTGGCGAAGCCCTCGTGACAGCACTAAGGGGTGTAGTGACGTCGATGGGTGTCGTCGCAAGGTTGGGTCCATGTGTTTGATGCATGGGAGCCCTTGGCGATGTCGACGGCATCGAGATCAAGAGAGACGAGGTACGACGAGTGGGGTAGGATTTCAAGATACGAGAACTTCTAGACTGTCTATAGAGAAAAGAATAAATTCTCATTCATGAGGCCCTATAGTTCTCTTATTTAATAGAAGGAATATGTTTAGACAAATTATATAATAGAGATTGAAAGAAAATGTAATATATAAAAATATGAAAAGAGAAATAATATCTCGACAAAACTTGAGATGCTCGACAAAACTCAAGAATAGGTCCGAGAAAAAAGAGGCGTTGAAGGAGGGGGGGAGAAATCAAAGAACAAGGAGATAAAAGTAAGTATTTGGAAAATTTTAGGCGTGTGTATAAAATTCCGTTGGCCTTTCATATTCAAGAAAGTCCAAATTGGCGTCGTCACTGAAAGCAAGGGTTGTTTCTCGGAACGGGGAGGGGGTAAAAAATTTACCGAAATGGGGACGGTCCAAAAATATTTCCCAAAATAGGGATATATCGGCAAACGGTATGCCGTGGGACGGCAAACCCTTTGCCGTACTACATGGATGGACGGGAGGGGGTTGGGATACCAGATTTTCATCGCGGATGCAGATTTGGGCCGTCCATGTGGTGCGGCAAATGGTTTGCCGCTTCCTGTTCCGCATGTCGTAAACCAATCGCCGTTATATCCCTCATTTTGGGAAATGTTTTCCAACCATCCCCATTCCACTATTCCAGGGACTATTTTGTTGATGGGACCCATTTCGAGGATTTCATCCCGAAGGCAACAAAAATTTGCGAGGGGTATTTCTGTAAAACCATTCATTTCGAATTAGGGATGCAAACGGATACGGATATATCCGTATCTGATCCGTCATCGTATCCGTTTTATACATATTTTGACATCCGTATTCGTATCCGTTTTAAAATGGATACGGATATGGATATCGTTTTGATATCCGCAAACATCCGTATCCGTATATCCGTTTTAGCATATAAATATAGTTGTAGATTTATTTTTAACCATATATAACATAAGTTTCTATCTCCTTTTACCATATTTATATACTTTTTGTGATACAAACACATTTAGTAAATTAATATCATGTGTTTTCCATCCAATTCTTATATATTTAAGTCGATTCTATAGAGTATTTCTAATATTACTCGTGTGCGATCAATATCCGTTTTACATCCGTATCCGTTTTTTAAGGATATGGTAAGATAGTTTTAATATCCGTCAATATCCGTATCCACATCCGTATTCGTATTAAAAAATAAATAAGGATATAGTAATACCTATATCCGTATCCGTATCCGACCGTTTACATCCCTATTTGGAATAGTCGCCTTAATGACCTTGGATGCTTCTCGGAACCTCACTATATCTCATTCGGAGTATCACCTGCGTTGACATAAGTAACGAACGCGACAAATTTTAATTTAATTCATTCAACAGGTTCTCTATTTAATACACGTAATCACGTATAGTAAATAAATAAAATAAATAAATAAATTGAAAGATTATCCTCGTTTTGAAATCAGTCGCACATTCTTGGCCCTTCCTTAGCCGCGTCGCCACGAGGATTTTCCTCATCTTTTCCTAGATAAAACATCACATTTCTATTCGATCCCTGAAATTTGTATGCCAATTCCTCAGCGCCAATGTTTCGTTACAGTATATTCGAATATTCGTTTACCGTATTCAAAAAATTATCAGATATGGATATCTGTATTCAAATATTAATCGAATACAAATTGAATGGATATATATTATAAAAATTATTCGGATATAGATACGGATATGGTAATGATTTCAATATCCGGATCTAGATCCGAATATCCGAATACAATATTTCATATTATTTTATATATTAGATAATATAATATAAGGTACAACCATGTGTTAATATATCAATATTATACATTATATAATACAATATATTAATGATATTAATAAATTTTTGTTTGTTTGGGATGGGCACGAACAAAATTTACGAAATCATATCCCCATTTTTGCTCCTGATCAAGAACGTAGGTCACCTCGACACTCCCTTGTATCATGATACAATTTATTTATATTTCATTGTCGTTTTCAAAGTCAATATGAACTTTGATAAAAAAAAATTCAATCCGTGTTAGTATGTGATCTTTATTCGATCCGTATTCAGATTCCATGTTTATTGGATCCATATTTGAATTTCACTCCTTATTCGATTCATATTTGGATGAGCTCTTTATTCATTATGTATTCAGATTCATTCTTTATTTGATCAATATTCGGATTCGATAAATATCCGATTCGAATTCGTATCCATATTTTTAAAGATATGGTTTCTATAATACATATTTGAATCATATCAGTATCCGTATTAGTATTCGATAAAGATGAAGTAATTATGGATATGGAAATAAGTATATCCGATTCGTATCGGATCCGATTTCATCCCTAACACGAAGAATGGGATCGTCAACTCAAAGGGCGAGCCCCCTGGTATCCGACCCGCGCAGCCGCTGAGAATACATAATCCACCTGATTAGATGGACCAGTTGAATCGCAGGTGAATTAATTAGCAACCATTGTTTTCTAATCATGATGTAAGCACACTGTTTTGGTACTAAATAACAAGGAGAAGATACGATGAAATTGAACAGAATGCATCACGAAAGTTCTGAAAATTAGTTGACCTCTAATCCTTATGTTTAAAGTTTGACTTTCCCTCGCATGCACCTTCACCATTCCACATTTTTTTCCAATCACTCGTAAAGACTGAAAGTTTTACCTTATAAATTAATGTTGAAGGAAGATTGTGTTGTATTTAAAGCATGTAATTAAGTTTTAATTGGAAAACTTATGCAATTACAATAGGAGTCAATTTGGCTCAATTGGGAAACAAAATGACTTGGAGGGAAAGTCGAGAATTCCTAAATTTGAAACATGGAATAGTTTGGTTGGAAGTTTAGTACCGTATCTAATATTTCGAAATTTTCGGTGGGCTTATATGTGAGTTCACCATCCCAAGCTCTTGTAGCGATAGTAGAGAGGAGGAATGGAGGACCACATGCATGCGTGTTCCACTCCGGCTTCGACTCGGGAGAGTCAATTCCGATCTCGATGCCTTTGCTGTGGATTTCATTTGAAATGTTGATTAAATTAAAAATCATACGGATTATTTCATATTCGACTGCAATGAGAATTTAACTCGATGCAACGGCTAGTTTTTAGTCGCGGTTTTGGAATCGAAGGAACACGCTCGTTGAGGGGCATTTCCAGGAATCCGAAGGGACACGTCTGTTGAGGGACACTTACAAAAGACGAAAAGTACCGCACGCTAGGGCATGCATCCTTCTTTATATACCCCCCTCCGACGTCGTTTTCTTCACTCGCAAAAAAAAACTCACGACGCTGCATTTGTTCTTTGTTCTCCCACCGCATCTGCTACATGTTATTCTCGGCTGCAAGTTCTGTGAGGTACTTTCAAGGACAGTCTTGTCGATGTTCGTGGACGAAGATTGTGTGTCATCGTATCCTGAGAGCGGATTGTCAGTACTCTACGTACCGATATTGTGGGGGCAATATCCTCTCTAAAAACAGTTCATTTCATGGACGCTTCGGTGATCTCTAATCTGATTCTTCTTTCATTTTGTTTGCCGCAAATTATTTATTACTTTACCTTTCCCGAATCTCACCCTAATTTCTGTTTCCGCTTAATTAATCGATTCATGTTTACATTATGTAATTGAATAATGAATGAGAAACACGTGATTATCATGATGTTAATATATAATGCTTGTTAATTCATTTGAATCCGTTCAGTTACTGTTTAAAATATGCATTCATAATCCTGATTACAACAGTTTAGACAGTCACTACATTAGTTTATAATGAGAATAAACCTTTTGTTGCCAAACAGGAGTTGGTATTTGATCTTTCATGTCTCAAGCTTCTATATTTACACCCTATCATGACATCTCCAGCTGAGAAGGAGCTAATATCGAGGAATATTGTCTCTGACAACTTAAGTTGTTCAGATAAAAAATAACTAGATCCGTTGAACACTGTCAAAAATGCGTAAATCCAAGTTGTCAAGTAATAGATGTCCGCTTATATGAACATACCCAGCTTTTTCTCGTTATCTGACGAGGTACTATCATGTGGCCAGCTTCATATGCATATGGATAAAAGATCATCCATGGGAAGTGATTATATATATGATCTGACAGGTTCATAAAGAATTAGCAACCCATATCACTCATGCAGTAGCAGTTGAAGACATACTCAATGGTCGCGAGCATTCATATAATGCAGGAAATGATTGGACAAACGACAGAGAGAACGAGAACTATATCAATAGATAGGATGTGCGAAAACCGCCCAGCCGGTCTTTGTACACAACATCAAGATACAAGCAGCAGTAAACACCAGAACATCAAACAAAACACGCATTATTCCATCAGAAGGAGACAGGTTTACATCAGATCTTTACACCCACAGCAGGACATTACGCAAAAGAACGAAAAAATGCAGAAGCCGCGGCATTTACCTCGTCAACGAGCACCCCGAATCCACGGTCAAGGCTGGATCACCGCTTCCACTCCACTCGAATCGGACAATCTGAAAGATGCAGGGTAAATTTCAGAGTGTGAAAATGCTAGAAAAATAATCGGGGTCTGAAATAAAGTTCTGCTAAAAATATACAAGATAATTGATAAAACCATGTAAATTAACATGTTTTCGATTGGTTACAAACTAATATTTCGACATATTAACGTAAACATCAACAATAAGTGAAGCTTGGAAAATAACCTATAACCAAAATGGATTTTTACACTTGTGCCCTTCCAAGTTCTCACAGTTATACTTGTGCTTCTACCGTTTTATGCAATAACAGTTGTGCTACTACCTTCTATTGTTTAAATGGTATGATCATCAGGTTAGTTGTCATCCATTCTATCCCAAACGGATAATAACTTTTAAGACGAAAGCATCAAGGTTGCAAAAGGCGGTATGCGGTATTCAGTCGGTAGGGTCACTGATTACTGATTAAACGATATGCGGGAGTTTAAACGAAAATTAAACAGATTATGTGGTTTTGCATTTTTAAGTAATAAAAAATTATTACATATATATAATTAATAAAAAAATATAAATAAATAAGAAATATAATCATAGATTCACAATATAGATCAAATATTGTCAGATACAAGGAATGTTTCATCCAAATTTCAAAATAGATAACATAGACAACAAGAATTTATAGTCAAATGTCGAAATAGACAACATAAAAGTCATGGATAATGGTGATCCTTTGAAGAAAGTAGATCAACGCGTTTAAAAGGTTGTTTAAGACCGTTTAAGGCCGTTTAAACGGCCGTTTAAGACCATTTAAGCGGCCTGGCCGTTTATGGGCCGTTTTTTATTAAACGATGCGGTCAAGCACCGCATGCGTTTAAACGGTCGTTTAGACCGTTTTTTGCATCCTTGGAAAGCATAATAGGAAAGAATGCGATTATCTAATTTTTCTTCCTCGTCCATCCTCATCATCTTCCTTCATACCTCTCTCCTCCCTCCAACCCCGATCTGCCACCCCTCTACCTCTGCCATGTAGCCACCTCCGTCCCGAGCCCTACCTCACACATTGTATCTCTATTTCTCCACCCTACTTTCACTCCAGTGCGACCCCGTCCCCTCCAAGGAAACCCCCTCTGCTCGATCCCTCTTTGGTCCGGTTGGAACTACCCCACCCAGCTCCCCCTAAGCTCCTGACTCCATGGCCAATGATGATGTGTCATCTTGGACTTCTTAGATTTATAAAGGAGGATGAGGTGCTAGTGCTCGATGTTGAAGATGAGTCTCTTGGAGGGGAGGCATGGTAGATTACTTTTGATAGAATGCAAGGAGACAATCGCAATAAAATCATTCTCAACCAGACCTTGATCTGAACAAACCATGGTCTGGCATATCTCATAAATGGCTCAACTAACGAAACAGCGCCACTGCTAACAGCGGGTGGAAGAAGGTAGGGGGCACAACAGTTGCAAAAAAGGGCATAAGGGCAATAGCAAGAATTTGGAAGGTCGCATGTGTAGAAATCCCTAACCAGAAAGCACACAAGGATTTAACAATGCGAAGGGACAAATCACGGGACCATGCAAATCCTTGGTCCAAATAAGAGGCTAGCCCCTTTGTCTTCCGCGCACAATAAAAAAGAAATGAGCAAACATGCAGAGGAGTTAGCTCTTTCAACTAGCTAATCCAAAGATATCCCTAACCAACAAGCTTAGATTTGTTCTTGACTTGTTAATAACTCAAAAGAAACGGAAAAGGATAGCCAAATGGATTCTCCAATTAGTGTATAAAACAAATTCAATTAGAAAGTTATGAATATCCTTAATAATTCAAGAAAAAGATCTAGAAAAGGCTAGTGAGAAGCACATTTATCTCTTCTTGACTAGACCCCACGTTTCTTATGGTGTGAACGTTATGCGCCAATTTGAGCATGCCCCTATGGATATTCATACAAAACAAGTATTCAGCTACAAGTTGAAATATTGATTAAAGACTTATATTATCTAATATACCAAGGGAAAAAATCATAAACACTGCGGTACTGATTGGGCATGTTGAAAAGATGATAGGCAGTCCACTTTTATTTGTCAGCTTATACATTGGTGGAATAAATTCGTACAGTTAAAGGACAATGTACCCTGGCAAAATGCACAGGTGAAGCATAATACAAAGCAGTGGCATTTGGGGTTACATAGATTAGTTGTAACCGTCGCATTTATGACTTTTCGGATTAAATCTCTATCGATCACATTGTTGCCAAGCATAAGGTTGCAGAAGTCGGCGGCCAGTATTCGATCGATCAAGTTACTAACTAAAGGTTAATCGGCGGTCGGAAGACTAATTGGTTTTGAATTTTTAAATTATTATTAATCAACTTATACATGCATATATATATATTCTCATATATTTGTATAGATTTAAACATTTTCAGTACTATAATATGTTCATAAAAACATAACTAGAATACCACACCTGTTAAAACATATAACAGTAATAAAATTGAATGGCATAAATACACTAACCAATAACATTAGCAGTGAATAAATAGCATGTAAAAATAAATCAACGCCATCTAGATGTTTATAGTAACCAATAGCATTAGCATTACAATAATACAAAAGTGAATAGCATGAACTATTGGCATGCATGAATTCTAACCATTTGTTCTATTGAACCAAATTGAAGAACTATCTGATATCTCCCTGCAACTATACCCTACCAGCATGAGGGTTGGTCAACTATTGGCCGACTAGGCCTCTAGTCGAATTCTTCCTCAAATTAATCAGCCAGTGATTTTTCCCTAAACCTAGACCGCTAAATAGTCCTACCTGAAAAAAGATCCCTAACTATCTCGAACTCACTCTCAAGTCACTTTGACTCATAGATCGACCTTCCTTTGGAGAAGTGCAGGTAGCAGCCATTTTGACGTCACAGACCCTGAAGAAGTCCTTTCCCGATTCGCCTAGCCTAGACTGACTTCTACATCAACTAGAAAGGGAGCCGTAGGGGTGCTTATCGGAACTAGTGCAACCCGCCCCACCGACTCAACTAACCAGTCAACTAGTTGGCCTAGTTGGTTGATAGTTACAAGTTTGGTTGTGCATTCATGCATGATCTCTAGTCAGCCACTCCTAGCATCTTCCTTCGACAACTCTCATCGATTTCCTCAAGTGACTACCTTGCTAGTTCTATATGGCTTTTGAGGAATGCGCACATGTTGCATCATGTCCTCTAAATGATGTCAAGCATCCTCTTATACCGGTTATTAGGGACAAATAAACACATGCACAACACCACGAACGCTCGTATAGAAGAGGACATATTGTATAAGTATCGTCGAATCCCTCTCACAACCAACAGAGAAGAAAATTCACGAAGAAGAATAACAATTACAACTTTCTTCGTTCTCTCGCTTTCTTCTCTCTCCCTTCTCTCTTGTTCTGTTTTGTGTTATGTACTTGGTATGCTCAAGAGAATGACTCTATCCCTTTTTTATATGCTCCGATATAATCTTAAACTGATTCTAACCATCAATCTCAATCAAGGTTACAAAAGTTGGTACTCGATCAGTTGGGTCATTGACTAAGGATTAATAGACAATCGGGAAACTAAACGGATTTAATCGAACATTAGTAGGTTTGATATCTTTTTTTAGAGGAAAGAGGGTGTGGTCCCAAGATTGGACCCCACCACAAATTTATTCATTCAAAAATGAGATACCGAGTACATATACACTACAAGCAAAACCTAAAACAACGAGAACAAAGTTACATGTTTTGCTACATATACACTAGTGCACTATAATGCCTCAAACTCATGGAAGGAAATATCGACGATATATCGCCGATATATCGATATCGACACGTGACCGATATGGGCACCGATATGGCGATATATCCCGATTTCCAGGCATTTTCTTCACAAAGGCTCATCGATATGGGTGATATTTCGGCGATATATCATCGAAATATCGTATCGATATGATATCGAAACAATATCGATATCAACACGGCCTTCCATGCCTCAAAGCCCTCTTATAGAGAAACGGACGACCCTGGAAGATTTTCTCATTTCTAGCACACCAAAGGCCCACAGCAAGGCAAAAGGACTAGTCGCGTCCACGCCGCTCTAACACTCCAGTTCGACGTGTTGTCCACCGAGTGAAGCCAGGGCATAGTTTCCTGCTCCCATACCACGATCGGGGTACAACAACAAAAAAAGAGATATTTCGAATTTTCCTACTCAAGGCCACAACTATTGCAGAGGATCTCTCCGGTACCCAACAGCCTTGTCCTGCGCGCCTTTGACAGTAGCCGCATAGGAACCCTGCTAGCCAAAATAAGCATGTAGTCCCAAGTGTCCTCCTCCTTATGCTCCTCGGGCGCCCTGCCGAAAAACCGATAAGCTTTCTTAACTATGAATCTCCGCTTCTTCCAAGTAAAATGTTCCCTGCCCCTGCAGGGCCACCAACGTCCGCTAGATCCCTCAGGAGGGACACGAATTCTTCGCACCTTTGGTCCGACATAGTAGTAGTGAAGGGCACCAAGCACCCCCCGATCAAATCTGATGCACCAAAGCGCTCTTGCCCCCCACAATGGCAAAAAGACGTGGGTACTTCTCACTGAGGGAGGCCATCCCCAACCAATCATCCTTCCATAATCCAAAACCGCTCCCATCGCCCAGCACTGATCTCACAAGATCACCCAGCTCCAGTAACACACTAGACACCCCCCTCCAAAGTGGCGAAGGCCACCTGCACATCTCCGCTCTCTACGAACCACTGACCATGTAGATGCTCTGTATCACCTTGCAAACCAGGTCATCTGACTTTCCCCATATTCTAAGGGCCCACTTCGCTAGCAAGGCCTTATTCATGAGCTCCAAAGTGTGGATCCCCAAGCCTCCATCCCTCTTCAACAGTGTCACCTTATCTCGACCTACCAAGTGTAACCCCCCATCCTCTTGCCGTTCGTCTGACCAAAAGAAATGCTTCATCATCCCCTCCATCCCTCTTCATCCAGAGTAGCAAAGAAGTGCATACAAGCGAGAGTTAAGTCGTTGATGACTATGTCATGGAGGAGTGGGCAGGGGAGGGACCTTGGAGCATTGCGAAGCAATAGAGAAGGTTGGGGAGGCTGAAGTAGGAGGTGGTGCTTTCATTGTAGCACGGGAGACCACCTTTCAAAGACATGTGCGGCAACGAAGCTATAGTGCTTTCGTTGTGGTTGGCTAGGTCATCTTCGGAGGAACTATGCGGCTAAGGGTTCCTGGTCGACGAAGAAGGTATCTCCAGTGATAGAGGCGACTCGAGCTGATAAGCATGTTCTATCGAAAGTGGATTTCATGAGTTCATTCCTTGGTCATTCTAAGAGAGCGGAGTTAGAGCAACCACTAAAAGGAGTCTTGATTGAGGAAGGTGATGAGGAAACCTTACGAATGATCCACGATGGACTCTCGAAAGCAAGGTTGGTCGGGGCGGGGTCGATATGCTTGAACTTCCGGGAGAAATGCTTTGTGTGAGGGGGCTTTCATCCGCATGAGTCAAGGAAGTGTTGAAAGGGGCCATCGAGGGTTACTTACCATACAATCGAGGAGGCGAAGCCAATGGTAGAGATTGTGATACCTGGACGATGTTCCAGGGGTATCGACACGTGGAAGATGAAGATTATCGATGTGCCACTGAGATGTTGGAAGGTGGAGGTTCTTCGAGAGGCGTTGCTACATGGTGAAGTCGCGAAGCTATGTTATTCCGGTTTGCAGCCTGGAAAGGAGCCGAAGGTGGTAGCGATGATGCGGGGCTCCAAGCCCCTAATTCCGATGAGAGCGATGTTATGGTTCGAGCGTAGGTCGATGCTGATCTAGCAAGTCCCTTTGGACAAGAAGCCCCATGGAGGCAGGGGGACGGCAGAGGCGACGAAGGAAATGTCGACGGTCATTGGAGAATCTCAAAAGATGCAATCTTCGACGGGAGTAACGGAAAAGGTGATAATCAGTGGAGGCAATCCAAAGACATTAATGGTAAACCCTAAAAGCGTCGCCATCGATATCCATGCCTTAGTTATGGGACTCGAAGCGGCTGCTGCGAAATCAGGTAAGCTAGATGACCCGATAATTTAGGTCTTCCCTTGAGTCTGAAAACCTTATGAGGTAACGTGTATCCAATTGTTTGATATTTAACCTAAACACCCTTTTCGGATCAGAGCACCTCGATCTTCCCAATTACAAGCTTCGGACCTCGATGAGTTCTTCGACCCAATGGAGGGTATACTATCTCTGGAACATGGTGATGAAGACTTGCTCCATTCAAAAGACACCACTATGATGTTGGGTCAAACGGAATTTGTTGCGCAAGAGGTAGCAAAGGGACCATGACATGAAGTCATCCCAGAAGTGAATACCGCCAAGGGGAGCAGTGGCAGGTCAGAAGCCCCTAAGTTTGAGCTGGTTGCGGAAAGGCTTAGGGCATATGGGCTAGTTCCACATCATGCGAAGGTGAGGGGAGGAGTTGAACGCATCAAAGCAGAGAAGAGGGGACATGGATCAGGCAGATTACCGTGTTGTCGAAGGTAACACCGCGTGTACGATGTTTTTCAGTAAACATCGACGAGCGAACAATCTTAATTGGGAAACAAATAGGTTGGAATGTGTCGCAAAGAAGGATCTTCTCTCGATGTTGGCGTGGAGTATGATGGGCAGGAAGAAGGGGGCTCTGTGACCCAAGAGGAAGGGAAGAGGGGAGGGAGATTGAAGCTGGGAAATCTACAGTGGGAACTCTATCAAACCTAAACTCAGTAGTGCTTGGGGTGATTCGAAATGGATCTCTGAACAAGTAGCACAGATTGTTGGAATTCATGTGGTGGGGACAATCCCATTCGTTTCCCAATGAAAATCTCATCATGGAACGTACGAGGGTTGTGCCAATCTGAGAAACAGTTGGCAATCATCTCCATGTTGGCTGAGTGGAGAATTGAAGTAACATGTCTTCAGGAAATAAAGATTGAGTCATGGGAAGCTGTAAGATGGAGCACCACATCTAGACCTCTTCTCACGGACTTCAGGGTGGTGTTAGCAAGTGGCAACTCAGAGAGAGTTGTGGTAACGTAGAATAGGAACATGTTCGAGTTGATTGATGAGGTAAAGATGGCACATTCAGTCTCGGTGCTCCTAGTTTGTAAGGCGGATCATTCTCGTATGGTTTTCTCATAGGTGTATGGCATTTTGGGAGCATCGCCTAATGTGGTATTGTGGAGAAAGTTGCGGAGCACTAGGAAGAAGTTCACGGAGGTGTCATGGGAAATGGGTAGAGACTTCAATGTCACTCCCTATGCGGAGTATAGGATTGGTGGGAGAGGTGCTCAGGATCCAAGCTCTCGATCTTTCGCTAATACGGTGAAGGAGCAGAATCTAGAGGTTTTTGATGCAACGAACTGCAAGTATACTTGGAGGAACTCTTCCTCTAGACCGCAGATTGATCGATTTCTCTTGTCGATCGAGGCATTGGACATGTTTAGTCCGAAGGCTATTATTTCGCTTCCAAGATCGAAATATGATCGCAGGCCCATGTGTTTGGATATATGGAGTGGCAGAGGTTGTTCGTCATACTTTAGATTTGAGAGATGCCATATGTTAGAGAAAGGTTTCCGCGACCTGATTGCTTCCTTTCGGATTAACTTGGAGGTCGAGGATTCGGCTACCGCGAGATTGGCATTGAAATTAGTGATGTTGCCTCGTAGGATCTTGGACTTCAAGAAGGTTACTAGGTCTGAGTGAGGCTTGAGGAGTCAGGCCCAAGAGGGGCCGGTAAAACTGGACTTATTGGAGGATGACAAGGAGCTGGACGAGGAGATACTAAGTTGCGGGGTGGTTCAAAAGATCATGGAGTCGGTTTATTTGTCTAGAGGTGGCAAGCTTGTGTTATCGAGGTCAGTGTTGTCTATGATACCTAACTTTCTCCTCTCATCTAGGTTGCTCCCACCCATGGTGAGGATACTTGACGACATCATGAGAGGGTTTTTCTAGTCCTTCGAGTTCGAGCGGTCAAATAATTTCTATTTGGTTGACTGGAAGACAGTAACATGCTCAAAGGATGATGGGGGCCTTGGAGTTATAGTCTAGAAGAGATGAAGGCTTTTCTCAACAAGTGGATAGTGTGAATAGTCGGACCAACTATGCAGTCAGGCCGACTATTGGCCGAATATTATTTGTTCAGTCAAGCACCCCTCGCACCGTATAGTCGACAGCGGCCTGACTATTTGGTATAGTTTAGCCAACTATTGCAACATTGGTGCTTGTAGAGTGTTGGAACGTATAATTTCTTATTTTCATATTGCCTATTTTAGCCATGTATTTTGAATTGCGGTGATAAATGGTGAAGTTTTTTAGTATACACCTACATGATGGAGGCTCTTTTTTCTTCCAAAAAATGTTGCGAATTGTGAAAGCAAATATGCACAAACAAGATCAATCAAGCGAGACAAACACATGGATTTACAAGGTTCACCAGTAATTGGGGTACGTCCTAGGATGCCGGTAATTTGTTTTCACTATGTGGAGAAAAAAGAAATACAGAGGATGCAGAAAGCCTTAATCTTAGGGGAGTTTATATACTACTCCCATATAGACGGATAACGAACTAATATACCCGAATACCCTTGTCTTGTTGGGATATGGTACGTCAGGAGGGAGTGCATACGATAGTTCTTCAACCTAGGGATGGTTAGCATTCAAGGCATATCAAGAATCATCACTTTGAATTGAATCCTCTGAGAAGCTTTGTGAAGCTTCGCCATGCCGCCGTCAACCCCTCCTTGGGGCTCCTACAAATTGCCTTTGTGAACGTATCGATTGGTTTATCTGATATACCAACCTTCTTCACCTTGATCCTCTTCTCAAAACAAATGAAGTAAAATCTGACATCTATGTGCTCGGTTCTCTCATGATGCACCTGAGGGCTAAGCATATTGCATTGAGAATATCACAACAAACTATAGCATGATATTTTTGTAGACCGGGATCTCCAACTAAGCCATTCAACCATATGTCTTCCTTTGCAGCTTTTGTCAAAGCCATGTAGTCTACCTTTGTAGACAAAGTAACTGATGGTTGTAAGGTAGCTTTCCAACTGATGACAGAACTCCTCAAAGTGAAAATGTAGCTTGTCAATGATCCCCTCTCATCAACATCTACAGCATAATCCTAATCTGAATATCCAGCGACCAAACACTCTGAATCACTTCTGTAGATGAGGCTAATGTTTGATATTCCTATCAGATAGCGAAAAAACTGATTATTGCATGCCAATGCTCCTTCCCTGGATTGCCCATGAATCTACTACCATGATATCTGTGTTTGTCTGACTGAGGTCGAAAGAAACTGAAAGACGAATACTTGTATCGGATGAAGTACTTAGAAGCTTGGTTGTAGACATCCCAAATCTCATTAGAACCTTCTCAATGTAGTTTTTTTGAGATAATAAAAGCTTCCCTTTTGTATGATCTCTAATGATCTCCATCTCTAAAATCTTCTTCGTTCCAACAAGGTCCTTCATATCAAACTCTGAACTAAGGAGCTTCTTCAGATCATCTATGGTACTCTTCTTCTTGGTAGCAGTCCACATGGCGTTGACGTATAATAACAGATAGATGAAGGAGCCATCTTCCACCTTGTTGTGGTAAACACAACAATCGTATGGGATTTTTTTGAGCATATAATCAGTCATGAAGTTGTCAAACTTCTTGTACCACTGTCTGGGAAACTGCTTAAGCCCACACAAAGATTTCTTCAATCTGCATGCATGGTCCTCCTTGCCTTAAAATGTGAATCTCCCTGATTGAAGCATGAGAATATCTTATTCAGGTTCACCATGCAAGAAAGTTGTCGTCACGTCTAACAGCTCCAGCTAATATTGATGTACTACAAGAGCTAGTACTACCTTGATGGATGGATGTCTTACAACGGGAGAGAATATCTCGAAGTAATACACACCTTCTTTCTGACTGCAACCCTTCGCAAGTAGGCATGTCTTGTATTTCATGCTTTTACTGCTTGAGATTCCTGTCTTTTTCTTGAAGACATTTGCACCCAACGACCTTCCTCCCCATTGGCAACTTGATAAGCTCTCATGTTTGATTCTTGTGAAGAGACTCCATCTCCCCACCCATTGCAGCAATCTGCTATTCAGATTATGCACCAACTATGGACCGTGTAAGTGAAGGGCTTTGAAGACTCTGCCTCCTCTGCAACATGTAGTCCAAATACAACCATGTCTTCAAATTTGTATCTCTGCGGTGGATGTATCTCTCAGTGGGGTCGATCAGTAAAAACACTTGGGTGCCTCTCCTCTGGTTGCTAAGCTTCAGGATGTTCAACAACAACCTAATCAGGAATAGTGTAATCAATTGTGTGATCACTACTTGTCATCAGTTCGAACTCTACCTATTTGTGCACATCATCATTGGTCCATTATCAACAGACACACTATTCAAGTGAAGCATGAAATTCTCATCAAATGTAGCATTCATGCTAACAATAACTTTATGCTCAGAAGAGGACCAATTATGTATCCTTCATCCTGCGTCATATCCTGTAAACATCCCCTTTTTGCCCTTGGTTCCAACTTCCCTTCATTAATATGATAGTATGCATGACAATCAAAGACACGCAAAACAGAATAATCAGCACAATTACCAGACCATACATCCATGAGTGTCTTGCAGCCAATAGCGAACGCGGGATTCCGATTTACCAAGTAACAAGTTGTATTCACAGGTTCAGCCCAGAACGCTCTATCAAGTCATGTATTATGTAGCATGTACCTTGCTCTCTTCAGCAGCGTCATGTTCATTTGTTATGCAACTCCGTTCTGTTGTGGTGCATCTCTGACGATATAGTATCTCGTAACACCCTCCTTACAAAACTCATGAACCATGACAAACAAAACCCAACCCGTTATATGTATGAAGACGCTTTACCTTATTAGAAGTCTGATTCTCTACCAACATCTTCCACTGCCTGAAGGTTTGAAATGCCTCGCTCTTATGCTTCATCATCTATATCCAAATCATCATGTAGTGATCATCAAAAGTAGATAGAAAATACATGGCACCTCCCAAAGACGGGACCAATGAATTGCCCTAACAATCTGCATGGATGTAGTCGAGCATCTCCTTTATCATACAGATAGCTTTACTGATTTGCTTCCTTTTTGTTTCACGCAATGCTCACAGAACTCCAGCTTGAATCCCTTAAGATCCGCGATGAGACCAATCTGACTCATGTGTCCCAACCGCATATGTCACAATTCTGACTCTAGCCTCACGGCTTAGGACGTCGATGCAATAAAATCCATAACCGTAGACTCTTGCTTGATGTATATGATCTTCTGCTTATTTCCCTTGATGACAACCTCCTCAACTTTGGCAATCTACACAACACTGCCTTCAGTGGTATGCATATATCCTTTAGAGTCCAAGACTCCAAAGGATATCGGTTTATTCCGTAGATTAAGAACTTGATGTACTTATGTCATCGTCCTCACGACTCCAGCATGCATCTTGATATTTACAGAGCCGATCCCAACAATCTTGCTCCATGCATCATTCCTCATGACGGCGTTTCCACCATCTATCTTCTCATAGGTGCAGAACCAATCTTCATTAGATAAGAGTAGTCTGAATCAAGAATCTATTTGTTATCCATCATCTTCTGGTCTGTGACGGTGAGAACCAGATCATATTCAGAATATACACCTCCCTGAGCTATGGCAATGACCGTGTCTTTGCTTTCTTCTTCGAACAATCCTTCTTTTAATGTCCAGGTTTCTAGCAGTAATTGCATATGTCCTTAGAATTGTGATTCTTTGACTTGGATTTCCGCTTTCTCTTCTTCGCATAGCCAGAACCGACATGACTCTTTTCATGAGTCATAAACAAACCTTCAATGTTAGAGTCATGCTTCTCAATAGATATATGTTGAAATTCACGTGTATGCATATTCGCGCGAACTTCTTTTAAGATTATCGATTAACTTCAATAAACGGTTGAAAAAAAATCTCATATGAAAGTGGAAGAAAAACCAATAGAATTAATGCAACATCCTCATCTTTAATCTTAACCTCTACATTTCTTAAATTTATCAACAATGTATTTAAGCGATCTTGATGTTTTTTAAGAGGTGTACCTACCTGCATGCGGAGAGAGAATAAACATTGCTTCAACAGCAACTTCTTGGTCAGAGACTTCGTCATGTAAAACTTTTGGGTCTCAACTACAAACTGGCCGTGATTTTCTCATCAACGACTTCCATGATGATCTCATCCCCCAAACACAATATGATCGTCGAGTGTATCTTCTCTTCCTACATCGTCAACTTAGAGGGTTCGAGTGCATTCGCTATCCACTGGTCCAAAGATGCCCAGATGTCCTGCTACTTCAAAAGGCCACACATCTTTATATGTCATAAACTGAGTCAGTTCCTCCATGTGAACTTCTCGATCTTCAGATTGTGGGACACTATCTTTCTTGGAGATCCTAACGCAACTCGATGCTCTGATACCAATTTGTTGCAAATCGCATGAGCAAACACGTACAAACAAGATCAATCAAGCGAGATGCAAACACATAGATTTACAAGATTCATCTGTAACTAGACTACATCTTTGAGCGATGGCGATCGGTTTTTACTATGTGGAGAAAGAAGAAATATAGAGGATGTAACGAGTCGTAAACCTAGGGGAGTTTATATACTACTCTTGTACAGACGGATCCATATACCCGAATACAAGAACTATTCATTAAAAAAATCGTAGGGATGTTGCCCCCACACCCTCGCGGGGGGAGCTCACCTGCTCTCCCCTAGACCGCCCCCCACCCCGAGACTCCCCTCTTGTTGGGATATGGTATGGGGAAGTGCATATGATGGTTCTTCAACCTCGGGATGATTAGGATTCAAGGCATATCAACAAGTAATGATCCAGTGCGCAAGATTTTTTCAAGAAAGAAAATGTCGGTCCATTTGTATTTCAATTTTTTTTGGTTCTAACAACCTTCTACAAAAAAGTTGTACTCGTTCAGCCTAGGTAGAGCCGATTACCAAGTAAACTACAAAAAAATTATACATCTGGGTTGTTGAAAAAAAAACACCTTATTCCCCATTCCCAAACCCCCATATATAAACCTTTGAATCAAGAAAAAAGCGGGAGGGAAAAATTAAGATAGAGGAAATTCATAAGGAGTGGAAGCCAAACCATTTCCATCTTTGGAGGATGAAAAAGATCTGTCACCTCTACCCACTTTCAAAATATTCTGACCTGTCCTCTGGCCCAATTTGCCATTGGTAGAAGAGGGAAGGGAGTGGCGACGGACAAAGCCATTTTTGTCGATTCCATCTGAGCTGAACCTAGGAGAAATCTGACCACGTAGTTTGGCCTTTGCAGACTCAGTGGCTGCCATGTAACTTGGGAGCGTCCGTGTGATTGGTGAACCATTTTCTGCATTTTCTAACTTTGCAGAGAAAGATGCCCTCCTGTTTTTCTTATCTGTTTCCTCACAAACCTTTCCATCCCCGTGTGTCATTTGTCCGTTTACTGGATAATGATTTTCACCTGTCAACTGGAGATGAGAATCAGCGATAAGGCTCTCATCATTAGGCACACTGATGACCACATTTTGATTCATTGGTTTTACTACAATTAGTTCTTTTCTAGGATCCGAAGCAGATTTTGTATCATCTTCCATGCAGACTTCTACCTCTAAGTCATGATTTTGAACAGCTATAATAGGGTTGGTTTCAGGAGCCTGCGTATTATTTTTCTTTGCTTTCTCAGCGGAGTTCAAGAGGGCTATTTCAGAACCATCTGCCAGGGAGTTAGCAACACTTTTAACAGTCTTCTTCAATCTCTCACCCTCACCTTCAGTTGTATCAGAAGCTTGAGCATATGAACTCGTTATCTTCCTCAAATTGCGTTTGACCTTTTCTAGCTCACTCTGTTGTTGTTCTGGGATTACTTCAGCTGTAGTTACTTTCCTCGAGTTACGCTTGTTCTTCTCAGATTCAGAGGTGGTAATTATCGATCCATTATCTGCAGAATAGTTTCTACGAGATCCACGTTTTAGCTTGCCTGACTCTGTCTCTAAGGCATATCCAACAAGACGTCCCTTTGGCTTTGAATCTAAGCATTTCTTTGGCAGTGAAGCCGGTTTCCAAAATTGGGTAGAAGACCATCTCTCCAGCCAGTTCCATAACGAATTTGGCTCACCACTGGCATATTGCATTTGCAGGGACTTGGAATTCCGTGTCAAGGAAAGAAGCTGGTGCACAAAAAGAACCCACAGATCAAATGATGCACTGAATAGAGACAGAAATTAGTCTTGAAAGTAAAACATTCAGATATATCGAAGGAGGGAATAGTAAAAAACAAGATGTCACCTCCTTACTAAAAACATATGATGTTGACAATTTACTTAGATCCGGAAAGCATGTCATCAATTTTAGCAACACAGATTTTCAGATGTCTTTAATGTTTACATAAAAAAGATGTCATTAATGTTCCAATAAATAATGGGTGTCATTGTTTAGGAAATAATTGACATCGAATTGTCAGTTTAAGCTTTAAATAGGAAATATGCCAAACAATGAGTGCAAACACAAAAACATGGCAGCTCCATAGTACATGTTACAATGAAAAATCACATAATAACTCTTGACAATAACTCTCGAAGATAATGAAGGATAAAAAATAACATAAAACACAAACACATTATGAGAGGAGAAATCCTAGAGGGAAAATAACACAATACAGAAAAAATAAGCAAATACAAAATAACTCTCAGACAACAGTGAAAGATGAAAAAGAAGAGGAAACAGGAGGAAGACGAATATATTGTTGAGTTCTATGGTGTTGAACTCAATGGACTCAGCTATAGGGATCCTTATACAGTGGAAAAAATATGCTAGATGTGCTCAATTAGGGGAACTTTTTGAATTGGATTCAAGCTACTTTGAAATCTGATGTTTTTCATAGTAGTCCAGTGGGATGGTTCGCTTTTAAGCATGCTATGTTTGTTTTGCTCTTCTTTTTTGGATGGAAGAAAAAAATCTCTCTATGACCTCTGCAATTTGAGACATTACGTTGGGGTTGACCTCAAGAAGGAAACCATAAAAACTTGGGATCGATATCATGATAAAACATTAACCTCATTATTAGTTCATGTCCCGAGACTTGATAAAAGAAAGGTGCCTCCACAGTGGATACGTTGGGAAGGGATAATTCTCTGGAATATGACTAAATGAAGACCAAGGAAATGAAGAAGTGAGTCAAAATGTAAGTGATGCACCAAACGCTTTTCCTAGCGAGGTCCAGACTCGACAGGTTCCTGATGTCGGTTGAGGCAGGGGAGGTTTTCCCTTTGGCAAGGGCTTGGGCTCTTTCGAGGACTCTATCTGATCACACTCCTGTTCTATGATTTTCTGGTAAGGAGCGCTTAGCTCGGTTCTCTTTTCGCTTTGAGAAGAAGTGGATGCTGGAGGATGGTTTCCAGGACATGGTGTATGAACATTGGCGGGCTGTAACGGTGGCGGACTCGGCGGTGTCGCGGTTTGCGTCCAAGCTTGAGTCCCTGAGGCGGTTGCTGTTGAATTATGGGAAGGATGTCGCTAGGAGGCGTCGGGCCGTCAGGGCGGAGGCAGAGGCTGGGATCAGCAGGTTAGACGGGTTTGATGATGATCGGGGACTGTCTCCGAAGGAGGTGGAGGAGAGGGCAGCGTGTCTTGAGGCTGTGTTTCGGAAGGACAGAAAAGAGGAGGTTCATTGGCGGCAGAGGGCCAGGCAGAAGTGGCTAAGGGAAGGGGACGCCAACACGCGGTTCTTCCATTCTGTGATGTCCGGGAGGAGGAGAAGGAGCTTCTTGCATGAGATGGAGGTAGGGGCCTAAGAGTTTCAGGAGAGAGGGACATGGGGGTCGCCTTGCGAGGCCACTTTGTGAGGGCTTCGAGGAGGGTGCCGGTGGAAAATGGTTGGGGTTGGTCAGGTCGGGGGGCGAGATCCTTGAGTGGAGACCAGGCCGATTCGTTAGTGGCAGAATTCACGGAGGAAGAGGTGCGCAGGGCGGTTTGGGAGCTGAATGCGGACGGGGCTCCTAGACTGGATGGTTTCTCTATATCCTTTTACAGAGAGTTCTGGGATCTGCTGAAAGGTGACATCTTGGAGGTTCTGACTGAATTTAGGAGGGGCAATTTGGGTTTTGAGAAAGTTGACAGGGCTTTGATTTTTTTTGCTGTCGAAGAAAGAGAACCCAGTTGGGGTGGGGGACTACAAGCAGATTTCTATTTCCAATGGCATTTATCTTATTGTCGTCAAGGTGTTGGCGAGCAGACTTAGAGGTGTCTTGTCCTCTGTGGTCTTACCGGCTCAATCCGCCTTCATTCTGGGTCGGTGTATGGCGGATAAAATCGTGACCGCTACGAAGATCTGTCGTGAGTGGAAGAGGTCTCAAAAAAAGGGACAGTTTGGAAGATTGACTACGTCAAGGCCTACGACTGTGTCAGTTGGAGATTCCTTTGGTTAGCTCTACAGAAAAGGGGTTTCCCGGAAGATTGGATTGCTTGGGTTAAGAGATGTGTCACCACTAGCTCCTGCTCGGTGTTGGTAAATGGGAGGCCTGAGGGGGGATGGTTCCAACCGCAGAGGGAGCTGCGTCAGGGTTGCTCCCTTGCTCCCATGCTCTTTGTGTTGGTTGCATATTGTCTTGCGGTTTTGTTTCAGCGGGCGGTGGAAGAGAACTGGTGCGAGGGCTTCAGAATGGGGGACATCTCAGTCCCGGTGTTGCAGTATGCGGATGACACGCTGATATTCCTGGGAGGGACGGAGGAGCAGAACCGCAATGTAGCTGTGTTGGTGGATGTGTTTGGGTGCCTCTCTGGATTGCAGATTAACAGGCAGAAGTCGGTCCTTATTCCAATGGGAATGGGTGGCAAGGAGAGCATCGGGCTGGCGAAGTAGGCAGGATGCCCCCCTGGGGAGACTGCTGATAACCTATCTGGGTTTGCCTCTGGTTGAGGGCAGGCTGAGGAAGTCCGATTGGGATTGTGTTCTGCGCAGAATGGAGGAGCGGTTGGAGGGTTGGAAGGCAGTCACTCTGTCCAAGGGTGGGAAGCTTACACTACTGAAGCATGTTCTTTCGGCCATCCCCACTTTTTTCTTCTCGACGAGATTAATGCATGTTGGTGTTAGAAGGAAAGTTGACTTTGATGAGATTTTTTTCTGGTCAGATGGAAGACAGACAAAGAGGGGGTTGCACCTGGTGGCTTGGAAGGATCTGGCTGTACCTGTTGGGGAGGGGGGCCTTGGTGTTAGGGACGTGGAATCTATGAACAAAGCTTTGTTAGCCAAATGGGTGGTCCGCATTTGGGGTTCGTCCGACTCGCCGTCTTGCAGCTGCTGAGAAAGATATATGGTGTTACTGGGGAGTTGGTGGCAGTGAGGAAGCGTCATGAGTCTTCCTTGTGGAGTGGGATCCGTGCCGTGCTTCCGGGGATCCGACCGCTTCTTAGGCCGGTTTTGGGGGATGGTACCCGTTTCCGTTTTTGACTGGATGACTGGACGGGGGATGGGGCCTTGGCCTTCCGCTACCCTCGGTTGATGGCGTTGGCCGAGGATAGGGGAGCGCGGGTGGCGGAGGTCGCCGAAGCTGGGTCGTGGGCGCCGAGGTTCCTTGCGGATCTCTCGGATCAGAGGATGGAGGAGTTTTTGCGGATGCTGTTCAAGATTCCCCCTGCCGGGGAGATGTCGGGAGACCCGGATCGTTTTGAGTGGACTGATGGTAAGTTCTCGGTGAAGGCGGCCTATAGGAAGGTTAGTGCGGTTTTGGTGGAGCGTGATGAAGATCTGTATGCTGACGTGAAAGTAATTTGGTCAACTACGATTCCTGCCCGGGTCAAGGTCTTCCTTTGGTGTATGAGGAGAGGTCGTCTTTGTGACAAAGTGAGAAGAGGCAGACTGCTAGGTGGGACGGATCTCAAGTGTGACAGATGAGAGGAAGAGTTGGAGGATGCAGTGTTGCAGAAGACGGTATTCGGTATTCAGTCGGAGGGGTCACTGAAAAGAGAATAATCGGTATTCGGGCGACTATTTGGAATTATTCGGTTTTGTATTTTTTAATATAAAAATTATTTATAATACATATATTCTTATATTTTTATACATATATGGTCATTATTTAACATGAATCCAGATAAAAGTACCAATCAATATAATAGATATATAGAATTTGACTTTTGTGGCGATACCGTGGTAAAATGTAACCCATAAAAATTTAAAATTGAAAATAAAAAAATAAACATATCAAAAGTCAAACTCCAGTCGGCCTAATGGTCGGGCCAGTCGGCCGACTATTCGGTCGGGCCGACTATTGGCCGACTGGGGGTCTATTCAGTCGGGGACCCCACCGCACCGCATAGTCGGACCGACTATTCGGGATAGTCGACCGACTATTGCAACACTGGGAGGATGTGGACCACATCTTCTTTGGTTGCAGGTCTTCGGCAAAGGTTTGGGAGTCGTTGGGGCTTCCGTGGGTCCGGGCATCCGATGCGGATCAGTTTTGGAGGTCGATTCGTGGGGTCGGCCTTGGGTCTTCCGATGATGTCTCCAAGCCTCTTGCCGCTCTATGGGCTATTTGGCTTGGTAGAAATGATACAATTTTCAAGGGGCAGCGCTTTTACTCTGAAAATGTTATTGCCCACTGTAATGCTTTGTACAATTTCTGGATATCAAACTGATGTACCCTATGCTTTAGTAATGAATGCTTTGGTGTGGTGACTCCCGCCTTGGGAGGGCTCCCCCGTTATCTTACTCAAAAAAAAATGAATGCAACGAAAAAAAAAGAAATAATGAATAATGAGACAATTTACAAAATTACATTTCATCATTTGAGTTGTAAATTACTTTCAGGTTAATTGATCATGGATGAGGATACACTTAACCTACAGATTACATGCCCCCTCCTGAACCTGCTTCAACAGCCATGGAAGCTAGTCACAATCTGAGGTTCGAAGATGGATGACAACTTAACAAGACCAAAGGGAAATATCAAAAACACGTTGGTTATCTTATCTTTTTCATCATAACCAGTTTTGACATCACCTGTGATACGTTCATTTCCAGACATGTTAAATGTATTCTTTGTTATTTCAAGAACAAACCAGGGGAAGTATCATTTCATTATGAAAGGTACAAGTAGAAGGTACCAGTCCCTGAGTGTTTCCTAATGACATCAACTATGACACATTCATGTAATCCATAATTTGACTATTTTTGATAAAAGATATCACATGTGATCTCTCAGTTTTAAGTTAAGTTATTTTTGGAATATAATTAGGGTTTATTAATTAATTAATTTTTCTAATCCCATCATCCATCCTATAAAAAGAGGCTAATATGTGGGATTTGAAGGACAGTTTTTTGAGTGATTTAGAAATCGGGGTTTCTCTCTACATTTCTCACCTTCCCCCTCTCTTTCGAGTCTCTTTGTGCGTTCTCCATCAAAAATCAAGCATTGCAGACATGCTTCTACCTTTTCCCCTTACCTTATTCTTCTACCGATCTTCCATTTCCATTTTGCATCAATATGTAGCGATTACATAGAGAGCCTCCACAAAAATGCACGGTCGCTGATCGGATAGACTGACACGACTAAGAAATAGAAGCAAGCAAGTAATCAAACCACAAAACATAATGAACTGCGTGAATGATCCAGGAAGAACCAGGGGATTGCAGACTAAGTCGTAGGCGACTAGAGTTGTCCACTTTCTTGATAGAAACGGAAGGGGGCATGCTTTACATATATAGTCCCATAAGATTAATCGGATCCCCATCCACGACCTATTAACCCATATAACAACTCGACAAGTACATAAAAAGCACAAGACTGATGGATCCATGTCTAAGATCCGCTTACCCAATAATGTATAACTTATCAGCTTTCGACATGATGACAACCTCCATAAATATTGCAGCTACATCTGCATATGATGTCCATAAGTTGTATATCTGTCAACACGACATCCACAACAAAATGACTTCTCCTATGATGTTCTACTTGTTTACAACATCCAAGAAAATGATGATTGCATAAGCGCAAGTCTTCTTGGTTCAGGATGTAACTAGTCCTTGCAAGAGAGGACCATTGATGCAACCTGTGTTTACTTTTTTGTAATTATCTTACTCTGATATTGTTGTTTGTAGTAAAAATCTGAGGATAGTATGTGTCTTTTGTTTATAGATTATGTCGAGTAGGTAGAGCAGGTCAAGGCCTTAAAAGTCGGATTTCGGTTTCGTTTCGGTGAGGGACCGAAACGAAATTTCGACCGAATTTCGGTCGAAATTCGACCGAAATTTCGGTCATTTCGGTGGGTTTTTGAACTAGACCCCCCAAATTTCGACCGATATAGCCATTTCGGTCGAATTTCAGTCACCTACCGAAACCGAAATTCGACCGAAATTCGGCCGAATTTCGGCGAAATTTAAGGCCATGGAGCAGGTTGCATCTTACTTGAATTAGGCTCTTCATATAGCCACCCACACATTTATATAAGAGGAGATGCATAATGAATTGTCAGATGTCGACCATACCAAGAACAAAAATATAGCGACCTAAAAAATGCAATGATTTAACAAAAAGGTTCTCCACAACAAAGGGGAAAACAATGTGGCCATATGAATCCCTCGATCTCTCTTGGAGGCACGAGTTTTAACTTTTTTCTCAATGGAAAATAATGGGCACTACATTTATATATATAAAATTCAAGCAGATTTCATCTACATGTCATTAGCTTGGAAGCAATTTGTAATTCAACACTCCCGCTTTGAACAAGTCGAAAATAGATGATTGGTAGAAGAAAAGGGGGTGAAGGGAAGAAGGTAGAAGCATGTCTGTAACACATTTTTTTGGTGGAGAACGCACGGAAATGCATGGGAGAGAGAGGAAGAAGAGAGATGTGGAGAAAACTGAAATTATTAATATCGTTCAAAAACTGTCATTTAATAGCCTCTTTATATAGGATATACGATGGGATCACAAAAATAAATAAAATAACGTAACTCTAGCAAACCCTTATTAGACTCTTAAAATTACATAACTTAAACTAATTAGATATTGCATGCAATCTCATTTATTTAAATGAGATCGAATCAAATTGAAGTGCTTGTTCGGATTGAGTATAACCTGGGGAGATTCGGGTTTTTCCTCGAAAATCCACAGGTTTTCTCCCAAGGTTTTACATCAAACCCATCATTTCCAACCTGGTGGGCCCCACCAGTATATTTTATCCCCTCTCTTATGGGGCCCACTCGAAAACACTCTAATTTAATACAACAAATCACCGATTGCTCATTCATCCATTCCAATAAAAAATATTATATATCATTTTTCATTTAAAAATTATAAAATACTTAACATCTAATCATTTTTCCAAACTTCAATAAAATCACATCGCAGCAAACCCTCTCAACAATAAACCATCTATCCAAATACCAAAACACACAAAAGTACAGCAACCCTAAGTGCTTGTTCGGATTGAGTATACCCTGGGGAGATTCGGGTTTTTCCTCAAAAATCCACAGGTTTTCTCCCAAGGTTTTACATCAAACCCATCATTTCGAACCTGGTGGGCCCCACCGGTATATTTTATCCCCTCTCTTATGGGGCCCACTCGAAAACACTCTAATTTAATACAACAAATCACCGATTGCTCATTCATCCATTCCAATAAAAAACATTATATATCATTTTTCATTTAAAAATTATAAAATACTTAACATCTAATCATTTTTCCAAACTTCAATAAAATCACATCGCAACAAACCCTCTCAACAATAAACCATCTATCTAAATACCAAAACACACAAAAGGGTATAACCCTTTATTTGGAGGGTTATCCTCTTCAAGAAAACCATCTAATCCAAGCGCACCCTAATTTAATCAAAACCCTAATTTTTTGCTTGGATTCCTAATGACACCCTACATTAATTCTCTACCGCTTCGAAAAACTCAGATCCTCGTACATTGGTTGATATTGGATGTGACAAGAGAAGATTTAAAGTTGTTCCATTCTTCTACTTCTCAAAAAGATTTTTTATCACAACTCCAAATCAACCTTTCTTTTGAAATTTCTTTGCACTTTAGGACTTAAGTGCAAATATTGTATCTCTTCACTAAATTTCCTTTCTCAATAAGCACTTCCCAATTTTAATCTTTGAACAAACTACTTAGATGGGGGTATTCCCTAAGAAACTCCCATGGGATACTCCTTTTCCATTTCTTGTGAAATACACTCTCCATGGTATATATCTCCAAGTCATATGGCAACGCCAATGATTAAGGAATGGGAAACAACACATCCAACAACAAATCCAGTGGCGACAGTTGCGATGTTCCAACGGGAAATACCAAAACACGCAAAAGGGTATAACCCTTTATTTGGAGAGTTATCCTCTTCAAGAAAACCATCTAATCCAAGCGCACCCTAATTTAATCAAAACCCTAATTTTTGCTTGGATTCCTAGTGACACCCTACATTAATTCTCTACCGCTTTGAAAAACTCAGATCCTCATACATTGGTTGATATTGGATGTGACAAGAGAAGATTTAAAGTTGTTCGGTTCTTTTACTTCTCAAAAAGATTTTTTATCACAACTCCAAATCAACCTTTCTTTTGAAATTTCTTTGCACTTTAGGACATAAGTGCAAATATTGTATCTCTTCACTAAATTTCCTTTCTCAATAAGCACTTCCCAATTTTAATCTTTGGACAAACTACTTAGATGGGGGTATTCCCTAAGAAACTCCCATGGGATACTCCTTTTCCATTTCTTGTGAAATACACTCTCCATGGTATATATCTCCAAGTCATATAGCAACGCCAATGATTAAGGAACGGGAAACAACACATCCAACAACAAATCCAGTGGCGACAGTTGCGATGTTCCAACGGTGGAACCTCAAATGGTGATCATGGTTGTTGGGGTTAGGGTAGTGACGGCAATACTCGAGGTGCATAGTGTAGCACTGGTGGAATCTCTTGAAGCTAAGGCAACTTCGATGGTGGTACTTGAAGCTCTTTGTTGATCATTCACCAAATACCTGCTCTCGTGTTACATGTCTTCTTAGAAGAAAGTTGAAAATTGGATATTTGGGTTCATATGAAGAGTGATATGGTTCCAATAAGAACCTAAACATTGAGCGAGTACAACTATCTCACCCGATTTGCTGCCATCGAAATGGTCATTGTAGGTAGAGGAAGAATCAATTGCATCAAGGGAAGCAAGACCATGCCTGGTGGGAAGAGTAATAACTTAAGGACAATTAAATTAATATTTGGATTATCAATGTTACCTCAAGCAATATCAAACCTCTCATTCTTCAAGATAAGACTGCCAAGGATATCTTTCAAAAAAAAGATTGATATGTGGTTCTCCTGAGAACGTGTAGGACCAAAAAAAGAAGAGAATGCTCAAATCATTTCCTTTAATGCTGGGCAATCCTAGTTTGCCGTGTCAGGTATCCTAATTCTAAGAATAAAGCAAATGAAATTTCTGAATTGGTCCATATCAATGTGGGGGCTCATTGTATCTCACTTCTGGCTATAAGTATTTCATTACGTTTATTGATTATTTTCATAGAAGTGTTTTTGTTTGCTTGCTTGGAAATCACGGAGATGATGTTAACATTGTGAAAAAATCGCATCACCTTCTTGAGACATGATACGAGAATGTAGTCAAGCCTTTCAGATATAATTATGCTCGTGAATAAGCATCTAAGAGTCGGGAGAGATAAAAAGTTAGGCTAATCGGATCTTGTCATGTTCCAATTAGAATAAGATATTGGATTATCGCATAGTCACACATAGTCTATTGGTGGGACTTGGATGAGACAAAATGTGCGCTTCTCAGAAAAGGATAAAATGTTTTTTTAGGAGAACAAGGGTGCAATCCCAAGCTTGGAACCCACCTCAATTTTATTAAATTAAAGATATATTAAAATGATAAAATGATGAGGAGAATCAAAGATAATGATAGGGAAATCGAAAGAAATGGTTTTGAATTTTTTTAAAAAATATAGTATAAGATGGGATAAAACACATAATAAGGTTTGCATCATTGTGTGGAATGACTCGATAGAGAGGGTAATAAAAGTATAAAAGAATTAGAAATCAAATTATCATTGTTAAAACAAAGTCGAGAGTAGAGATTCAGAATGCAACTTGTGCATAAGCATCGCAAAGAGGATTGGAATAAATAACAAAAAGGGATTTTTGAAATGAGTTGGATAAGAAACTTTTACAAGATAGGTTAAAGAGTGGAAAATCAAGATTATTATGCAAGAAGGGCCATGCATTAACGACAGCTGAAAAAGTATAAGTGACATGTGAATAATATAAAGGAAAGACAAAAGAATTTACTTTGCCTTTTTTAACATCAATAGTGATGATGAGGATCAACCTCGAGGAGTCTGCAAACTTATGATACCACTTGAATAGTGCTATTATCATGGGAGTGAGGTAATGAATGATTTAAATATGATCAATCTGGGAGAGAGGAGGAACAGAATGACATTCGTGTGGATGTTTCCAAGTGTTACAGAATGACAGTATTATATGGCTGACGAAGTTACTTTATGTTACCAGGGTTAGTAAGAAAATACCAAACTATGTTCATCATGCCTTTTCAATTTGATGGAAAATATGATGTGCTAACTTACGGGTCAGATATTATGTTGGTCAGATTTAGAGATAGATGTTGAAATGTAGGTATGACTTGTTTGCTAAATTAATTATGATAGAGAATTTGTGAAGTCATAAATTATGCTAACTCCAAACTATAATATTGCATTTATCCTTTTCTATTATGCAACTCCAAACTATAATTATTCCATTTGATTATTCCTTAGTTGATGCACCAGTTAGGAGATGCGAGTGCCGGGATGTTGAGCCGGCTAAAAGAGGGTGAGGATGGTCCAAGAAGTGTTGGAAAGAGACTATACAAAGGGATCTTAATTTTTTGGATATAAGCCCGAGATTGACCCAAGATAGATCTGAATGGAGTCGAAGAATCCATGTAGCCGACCCTACTTAATTGTGGGAAAAGGTTTTGTTGTTGTTGATTATTCCTTAGTTGGAACAGATTGATGTGCAGGCCAAGAAATAAGTTTCCAAGTTTGACCAGTTAATCAAATAACCAAGTAAATGAATCCCGTCATTTATCGAGGTCGCAAGATCCAATTAATTATTCCTTAATTGGAACGGCTGCTAGACCCAATCAGTTATAATTCTAGGCACCATCAACAATTCCCATAATTGATTGTTTTATGCAAGGTTCAATATAGTCCATTACTGAGAGTACGTTGGTTTTGGTTAAAGCCAACATCCTTTAACCCTATTTATAACCAATGTGTCGACTATTCTGAAAATAAAGAGGTCGGCATACCATGCAGAAAAGTCACCTCACCTGAAAGATACGAGTCAGCGCAAGCATCCCAAATATAAACAAGTCAACGTATTAAAAGTTCATAAAAGCCCCTATCAGTTTATTGGAATAGGATAACTACTCCCGTAGTTATCCAAATGAAGTCCTTGGACCTGCCAGATAACATGGAATAGGATAACTACTCCCGTAGTTATCCAAATGAAGTCCTTGGACCTGCCAGATAATATTATGTGCTATATAACAGATGGGACTAAATGGTCGTAGATGACACATTATATATGCAATGACCAGATGCTGAAAGACAAACTTCATATGGAATACATTGTACAAAAGCCAGTCCCCAGATGCAAAATAAAAGTTAATTACCTTAATGACGAATCTGTTGGAAGACAAATTTACAGCCTGATGTGCCAAGTTGGAACTGAGGTATTCAACGTTCTTTGCACCCTGGAGATGTGGAGATTTAAACTATAAAACAAGATAAGCTACTCGAAAAACAAAATTAGAAAGAAAAAGTTAGCATACGCAATTATAGTTAATCTGAACAGAGATCAAGACGGGAAGAAAAATAAGCCGCTTGAGAAAATAATCATGCATGCGCTAAATATTAACTCTTCTATAATATGTGCAGCATGTGAAATTAATTATATCATGCGGGTAACAGCAGGTTACCCACTATATAAGTATTTATGATAGCACCAATACAAAATCATATGGCTTCAAGCTCCAAAACATCATATTTATAAGGCACGTCACATCCTCGATGCTCAGATGGTTTTTTTCAAACTGCTTCAATATTTGATCACACAGGGATGCTGCATAGGTTAAATCCAAGACGGATGATGTGAGGCTGTTCTTCAAGGAAAGAAGTAGAAAACCAGAGTAGATCAAACTTAAAAAGCATAGACATTCAAGAAAATCCCCCAAGACACTAACAGTACAAAATCTGACAGGAAAGCAAATAAGTGTTGAGAAAAAAACTTATGACTGACAGAACATTAAATACTTACCCTAATATTTGCTTCAGAGAATTTTGCATGCACTTCAAGACCAATATCAGATTGCCTCACTTTACGACCACGAACAATAGCCTGCAACTTAACAATTCCCTGAGTACACCGTAAGGTGCTTACAGCTTGTCTCCTCACAAGGTGCCCACGGAAAAGGGCCTGCAATCTTATAACACCCCAGAGAGCATGAAAAGCTCTTCTTGCCTGCGTATAAAAGAAAAAGTACATGTAGAGTTAAGATTGGAAAAGAAACTGTTGGGAAAGACCTTAACAACAATAAATGTATGCACTTGAATATATGTGCATAGGCTATACATGCATCCAACAATTTTTCATACCACTCTTTGAAAAATGGTAAAAACGAAATCTCATTTATGTCTTATTGCAAACCAGAGTATGGTTACCACGATGAGAACAAGGACACTTTTACAGACAAGATACAACAAGGATCGTTGGCAAAAAAACTCAAAGACAAAATGCACATAAAACCTAAGCAACAAATCCAACATCAAACTTACAAGGGAATCAAATGGCAAGATATCAATTCTAGATTGCAGCTGAACTATTGAAAAAACTATAACCACAAATTTTGGCAATTAATAAAACCACTTGTAAAAACAATGTGAGAATGCAAGATCAAACCTAAAATCCAATGATGAAATTCAAGGCGGATGATAACAACTTACTGAACAACATAGTCTTAAGCATTTGCTAAGTAAAGCAACAGGTTAATGGAACTGTGTGAGAATCCAAGATACTCATAAGCAAAGAGATGCAAATGCATGAACATCACAATGGATAAATAGGAAGTGCTGAACAACATATTCTACAGTCTTACCAAGTAACCCCTGAACGCTGCCTGTACTTTGATGGCAGCGTCTTCTTCATTTTTGTTTATCTTCTCTGTCTGACAAGAATCAGGGACTACCTTCGTCTCTTCTTCTTGAACAGTCAATCTAGAAACTCCATCAGAAATTAAATTAGAAGGGGGTTCCTTCCATGATTCTGGTGTAGCAGATTGGTCATTGGTGACAGGTAATGGGTATGATATAACAGGAGACTCCCCGCCAAGAGTAGATAAACCATTTTTGGATTCCCGTTCCTTCCCAGATTTCTTCATGAAGAAAGTGAATGTCATCAGAAATTGCATACATATATATAGAAGGCGTCACAATCTTCCAGAATTCATGCAAAACAAAAATAGATCTGAATAAAACCAGTGGACATGGAATCTGTATGAACTGCACACTCCTGATATGAATGTTGAAATTTTTCATATCATCAACCAATTTTAAAGCAATGCGATAAAAAAATGTTTCCTCGAGATCTGTATGAAAAACTGCACACTCATGAAAAATGTTCCATATAGCTTTATTTTGATTGTCAAACCTCTCAGCCACCCGTACAGACTAAAGAGGCAAATATTGAAGTAATTACTACACTATCTCCTTCGATTAACTGGAGGACGAGACATTACTGAACAGCGCGCAGACTGTATACTGCAACTGTTTAATCATCTGAGGTTGTGGTAAAACATATATATCTATTCGAAATTCCATAAATAAAATGATTAGTGACGGCTTGAAATTTTCTGATTATAATTATGATGGACTACTGAATACGTGCAGACCATAATTCTCATACTTGGAGAAGTGGCAATATTGATTATATTACAATAAAACGGATAACATAGCGAGTCGTTCACTCAGCATAGATTTTTTTGAATTAATATAGTACAAATTCCTTAATTAGGACTGAATTACTTTTTTTTGACAAGTTTAATTACTCTTCTTATAAGCAAAAATGAGAGACAGGAGCAACAAAAATGCGCGACAATAACCCATTTTTAAAAAATAAGAGGAGCTACGAGCAATAAAAGCATGTATTTTTACAAATAAAACATAATATGGTACTAATCGTGAACTGCTACGACGGATAAAAATATATGGCCTGCCCAAATTTAAGTTCCAAAAGGATACATATCAGAGCTGTTAGTAAATGAGATAGATTCGCAAGCATTTGGCATAAAAAGGATCTTTACCAAAACCATGTGAATGTTATCAAGCGAACTTTATAACGTAATTGGCAACAAAAAAGGCAGAAACATATAATGAAAACCTTAACAATGCCTCATTTTACCTTTGAAGCACTGGATCTGGAAGATTTCTTTCCAAACAGCACAGTCTTGATCCACTTGGCAGGAGACTTCCCCATCA
The DNA here is from genome assembly GCA_037367405.1 of Ottelia alismoides. Taxonomy (NCBI): domain Eukaryota; kingdom Viridiplantae; phylum Streptophyta; class Magnoliopsida; order Alismatales; family Hydrocharitaceae; genus Ottelia; species Ottelia alismoides. Next base: position 122,083 of record JAZKJV010003645.1, on the reverse strand, counting down.
GCAGCAATTCAGAACACGGCGACTCGGATCTTCAAAATCCAGACCCCGAGAAACTCCTGCAGACAAGTGAAACTCGAATCTAAGACCACTACCAGATGTATTATTCTAGTGCCCAACTCAAACAAAGTAGAGAATTTCACAACAAACCACAAAAAGGTGGAAGGTGGCTCTCACCAACTTCGCATATCTTACTCAAATATATCCGAGCCCCCTTGGAAAATTCTTAAACAAATTAACCTATGCCCGTCACATCTAAAAGCCAGACAATGCCATTTAAACCACCACCACCCTAAACAAACCAAGTAGTAATGTGCAAACAGCTCAGACACCACTAAGCCACCACGCACCACTTCCCACAATGGAAAACCACGCAAACAGACACAGACCCACAAAACCCTAATTGGAATTTCACACCACCGACGCAATCAACCATCCAAATCCAAGCAGAAACGGCAGCAAGATTCAAACTTTACCACAATGCGCGTACTGCAAGCCATAAAGACCGAACCTTTAGCATCAAAACCGATCAAAAACCGGGGATTCCTCAGATCTGGAGCTCAAGAACGGTCAGATATCCACTGTGCACATGGTGTGGAGAGTGATAGTGGTCAACAGAGACGAAAAGATGAGAGAGAGATACCAATCGTGAGAGGAGGAGGAGTAGTAGTTGGGAGATCTGATCAAAGGTGGAAATGTGATCACAAGCTGATCTGTTTATTAAAGGCGGAGTCGAATGGGGGGACTGAGGAGTGGAAACAAATAGAGATAGAAAGAGGGAGAGAGATAGAGAGAGAAGCAAAGAGGAGTTCAAGAGGGAAAGAGATAGTATTGTGGGACCCAAAGGCCAAAGCCCAACTGAAAGAAATAAAGAGGACAGGTCAAATTTTGTGGAAATATTTCCCCTCATTTTTGGAAATATTTGTGGATGCTCTTATAAGGTCAAGTTGAACAATCTTGCTAGAAAGAACTCTAAACACAAGACATTACAGTTGATTTAATCATGATATTACCATTTATTTTGAAATGTATATCCCGAGATGAAGTCTATTTATTTCGAGCTACGAGGTGTTATTCTGCATCCAATAAGGACCCAGTAGTTGAATGTGATGTGTAGCTCATTCATTCCAAGCAATGTATGTAGCATGATCGACTCTATGCTAGAAAATTCTTGCTTGTTGGAATTGTTTTTAGTGAATTCCATACTGAGATCAGTATCTAATTACCGTGATCTTAAATGATCGAGTTAATAATCATATGATATATGGGGGTTGGAGAAGCTGCACTCGGGGGTGTAGCTAATTAGCTCCACCCGGTCATTTTTTTCATTGATTTTTTGTACTTTTGAAATGAAACCTATGGGGATTTAAATCACCATATATCACCATGATATCATACCAATTTCAACTAAATTTGACACTTCTACCATCTCCATCAAGACTATCACATTTTAATAGCATCAGAATTATTGAAATTGACCCTATCTAGATGGGCATGTTAAGAATATTTGTTTCGTGTGAAATTTGAAACACACATTCCACGTAATAAACTAAGTAAATTCTCGTAAGTTCCCTTAAAAAATCAAAAATAAATAAAAAAATCGAATGTACCTAGTTGATTGCACCTCCCGGTGTAGCTTCCCTTTTCCCTAATATATGTAAGCAATTAGTGCAAATCAATCAATGGTCTCTCCAATTAAACCATTCAAGTGAGTTCCAGCTTAGCACATGTGAGAATGCCACAGTTGACTCTCTCTCTCTCTCTCTCTCTAAAATGGTTTTTTGTGGTGAGACCCTCTTGATTATATTTAATTGGAGTTGTGAGGACAAGTTTGATGCTAGCTAATCTCAGGCTCAGCTCCCACATTCTAAAACGTTGGTGTTGTAAATAAAATCTCGTATTTTTCTTGTAACAAAATTGAAGCTTTTCTTGTAACTTTACTGTGTAAAAACAAATGGTTGAATTTTTTTTCAGAAAAGCCCCCAACCAATAGAAATCATCACTGGCAGCTTTTGCACCCCGCGACGCTGGGTCAGGACTTCGCCTTTGCCCCCTCTCTATGGGTCTATTTACCGAAATGCCACTCTGCGGGTCCCGGCTTCTTCTTGTCGGCTCGCTTGATCGTGACCGTTCAACCTATGCTCCCGGGTGAATCTGACGCGCCAACCGTCGATCTTGCCGCCTCTGGTCTTAGGAAATGCGAACGGACGCAACGGCTCTTTTTTGCGCTTTTCCTTTTATTTGATTTGAGACAAATGGAAATATTTGTCGTATTATATTCATATTCCTTTCTCCTACATTTGAGATTACGACTAGAGAATCTGATCGATTACCACTTGTATCCAGATTCAGGGAAGAAGTTGTGATTTTTCACATGAGGGGGTAAAGTTGTAAAAATTGGTAGTTAGTACTCGATCGGTGGGGTCACTGATTAAGGATTAATTGACGATCATACGAAGTCGGTTTTGATTTTTTAATTATTTTAAATATATAAATCATTTTTATACATATATTCATATATATATATACATAGACACATTTTGTATACTATCACAATGAAATAAAAGAAGTAATTAACTTTAAATATAACATTCAGCATATTAGAAGAATAAGTTTGCTTTAGAAAAACAAAAGGATTAAAAAATAAAAAAATCTATGTAAAAGCCGATCGAGTAGTCGGCCAACTAGTCGACCCGATTAGTCATGTTGACCGACTATTGTCCGATCAAGCCTAATCGAATCGGATATCCACTCCCCCTCGACTAGTTAAACCGACTAATTAGCTAGTCGACCGACGTTTACAACAGTGTGAGGGGATAAATAGAACAATGGATTTTTTTTAATAAAAATAGAGATTTTGTTACTTGAGATAATGCGAGAAAATATTTTTACCTCTTATCATATCACATCTAAAAATACATGCATTAGCACTCATATACATCAATTTCGTGTTGAACGCCCTCGTGAGAAATATGCTAAATTTAGCAAATGTCATATTAGCTTAGCAGGAAATTCGATGTATGTTCATTGGTACAAGGTCAGAAAGACATTGACAAGGCATCTCTTATGTCAGCTAAAAGTCATTTCCCTGTCGCATAACCTAGCCAATAAAGCATGATTTTTACTCAACCCAATGATCCACATGTAAGCGATGAAGCTACAAAAATTTCATTTTCCACTTGTGACAGTTCTTCGAGGTCAAACCTTCTTAGGCCAATTTGATATTGAACCCTCTTTGGGTTTCACCAAGTAGAGTAGCATCTAAGTTTTTCGTTGAAGGAATTAATTATACTCTATTGTAGTCCCATGGATTTATGGCACCATATTTTTCTCTGAACATATTGCATCTTTTTAAGAGAAATATATGGCGAGAAATACTTGATTAACACATTACTAATAAACTTATTTATTTTAAAATAAAATTTGTTACCAATAGTTTTTATACCAAAATATAATTGTAAGTAGACATTTCTCTTCTTTGAATTTAATGGCAAGTTCCCTTACATATATGATCACATTTTATTATGTATACATGTTTTCTCCCTCTTGATGCATGTGTTACTACAAAAGTAACTTTTGACGACGAATAATATGTATATTCATTAACATTTCTTCTAATGTTAAATTTATAAAAGAATACAATTCATTATAAAATTGAATTATCTTCTCATAATCGGCAACAAACTTGTTACTAAAGGTTCATATAATGGCTTACCTATCGGTATTTTCAATAAAACTGTATTTCTCGTGGCTAATTTAGCAATGACGAGAAGAAAAATTCAGCAGATAAATCGTGATTATATGATTCGTTGCTAGATAATGAATGTAATAATCCTTGGAACTAAACGAATCAAATATAAATTAATTTCAAACCAAATAATAATCAATGTTATAAATTTATTTACGGATAATATGTTAACAAATATTTAATTATATGTATATATATACATATATTCACATCACTAATCAAATTATCATACAGTGTAATCTGTACCGTGAAATTAGTATACTTTGGTTGGTTGTAATGTCTATCATATACTTATTTTTAAAATAATTTTTATTATTGAATTAACATATCAATTCAATACACAAAAACTAAAAAAATAATAGAGAATATTGGTATAAGTAAGCTAGAATATACTTACATGTGAATACCATGAGAAAAAGAGTTGAAGTAAATGAAGCCCTTGATTTGTTGTGTACCTAATGTCCACAAGTTCCCATGTTCATGTACTAACTTTTAAAAAAAATGGAGAATGCGAGAAGAAATGTTGGTGTGGGAGAGAAAAATAATTTATTACATATTTATAATATATCATTAATCAATTCTACATTACTTAAAAATAAATCAATAACATGTAGTCAATGAGGTAGGATCTCTAGGTAAAATTGTCTTTACCTCTAGAGTCAACGTGTGGTGGATGGATGCCAAATCACTCCCAATCCACATGCGAAAATCAAGTAAATAATCCAACTTTTGAGAGTATAATACTAAATAAATAATACACAAACCAACTAGCTTTTTTTAGGGTTCAGTACTAAATCTAATTCATATCATTTCTCAACTAATCAAAATTAAAGAAATTATATTCAAAATATCATTCTCTACTCACGATCACCACTTTCTAACTTATATTCAAAATTTTATTTTTTACATGATTGATACTAATACCATTTTTTATTATGGCTGATATTCTTCTATTAACACTATCTCGTCGTGATGATTACTTGCAAATTTTCTTGTTCCATTCACATCATAGAAAATCAAGATTTATATCTTGTTATCGAGAGTGCTTGAAAATTTGAATGATACAAGTGGAGATATCTATTTATACGATATGCACAAATAGACTCGGTAATCCGGATATCCATATTCATCCAAAAAGTAGTTGACTATATCGGTATCTATATCCTAACAAAGAAAAAGATGTATGTATCTATACATGTGTTCATAAAGAAATATAAATTTGTTGTTTTGTATTTTATATTCATCAGAAAAATATATATATATATCATATATAAAAACAGATGCAATAGAGGATAAAATAAATATATCTGTATCTAAAAAATATAACTTCAGTTGTATCCATATCCTTAAAAAATGTATCTATACATGTGTTCATAAAGAAATATAAATTTGTTGTTTTGTATTTTATATTCATCAGAAAAATATATATATATATATATCATATATAAAAACAGATGCAATAGAGGATAAAATAAATATATCTGTATCTAAAAAATATAACTTCAGTTGTATCCATATCCTTAAAAAATGAAAAGGGTATCCGTATCCATATTTATATCTGCAAAAAATTGCATCTTTATCCATTTGCTTATATGTCAAACTAAATATATATATCCATATCTGCTTAAAATAGATATAATGTCGGAAGAATGTGTGTGTATCTGCCAAAAATATGTGGCTTATTCGTATATATTATCATTGAAAAATAAAAATGGTATCAGTATACATTACTATATCAACAAAAAATAAAAATTTTAGCTGTGCTTGTTTCCATATCCGTAAAACTAAAAAAACATGCATATAACATATGTAGATACACGTATACATGCATGCATACACGTATACATGCATACATGTTTATAGAAGAATAAGATGATGAATGGATATGGATTATATCCATAACAGTAAAAAAATATAACTTTAAGTGTAACGATATCATTCAAATAATGAAAAATGGTATCTGTAAATATGTGTGCATTAAAAAAATGGCATCCTTCCATCTTTATATCTGTCAAAATAAAAGATACATACAAATAATCTGATTAGAAACTAATACGATGGCATACGAATATATATATATAGAGAGAGGGTTTATTTAATGAGCCCTGTGCCCATTAACGTTTCAATGAGCACGCATTTTGGGCCATGCACGTGTATTAGTAATAACTATATATCTAATTACAGGCTACGACTTATTTAAAAAAATCCTATATTTCCTATTATACAACGTCCTTAAAAATTGGAAGACGGTTTTGGAAAGAAACAATTCAAATAAATGATTCCACGCGGATGATTAAAGATCCAAATGCTATGATAGTAATAAATATAATTCGGTCAAGTAAATGCGTATTGTGAGATCAGTAATATTAAGAAAATGATCAGTAATTTACATCCAAATAGTTACATTGTACAGAATTGCATTAACAAATTTAGTAATATGTATAAAATGGTCAAGTAATGTGTGTTGTGAGATCAGTAATAACATAACAAATGGTTAGTAATACCATTGTCTATGTATTGCGCATTGCATTAACAAATCGTTACTTTCTTACTTGAGCAATGCCCATGACTTACTGACCACTACTTTGTTATTACTGATCTCATAGTAGCTATTACTTAAGAATCGTACACATATTACTGAACATTTATTATGGTTTTGCTGACTTCACAACAAGCACTTACTTGTCCATTGTCTATATATTACTTAAATATGCATCGTGTAATAAAATGAATGTAAATTACCGACCATTGTTTGGATATTACTGACTTCACAACAAGCAATTACTTGTTCATTGTGTATATATTACTGAATTCTACACCATGTAATAAAATGAATGTAAATTACTGACCGTTATTTGAATATTACTGATCTCGCAACAACCATTTACGTGAGTATTGTCTCTAAATTACTGAATTCTATTCAAAGTAATAATACATATGGAAATTATTGACCATTTGTTATGGTTTTACTGACTTCACAACAAGCACTTACTTGACCATTGTGTATATATTACTGAATTCTATACCATATAATAAAATGAATGTAAATTACTGACCGTTGTTTTGGATATTACTGATCTCGCAACAACCATTTACTTGATTATTGTATATATATTACTGACCTGAGCATTTGGATCTCGATTTTCTGCAAGAAATCGTCGGTTCGAATGTTTTCTTTCCAAAACGATCTTCCTATTTTTTTAGGACGCGACATAATTGGAATACCACTTATTGTTAAATCGATTTGCATATTAATCTCCTTCCAAAAACAACATCCTTCGAAATAGATAACCACTCAATTGGTAGTACACGTGTGTGGCCTACAAATGGTGCTCATCGAAACGCTAATGAGCCCTATGCGCATTGGATAAAAATCCTGTATGTATGTATGTATGTATGTATGTATGTATGTATGTATGTATGTATGTATGTGTGCGTGTGCATATCTGCCAAAAAATATCCTTATCAGTATACTTACAAAATAAAAATAATATTGTATCATATTTATATAAGTTGGTTTGATTTGTCAACGTTTAAAAGAAACTAGTAGGTACCCGTGCGCTACACGGGCGAAAACGATTTGGCATCATAATGTTGAATAAGATGTTTTGCTCTACATTATCAAGCTTTGAGTATACACATGCACAGTCCCACACACTTGTGCCATTTTTCATTCCATTTGTTTTATTCTCCTTTGACCCTTGTTGACTTTGAGCCTTCTATTCTTTTACACTCATTTTATTTCTTGGTGTTAATATAATGATGGGTATCTTGTAAGTTCCGTGTTTTTTTAAATTTGAAGATATAGCAATAAATCGAGTAATTATTCATCAACACAACTTTATTTTATTGGCGTTAAATTTCAAAGATAGGAACTTCGTAGGTTAAATTCATAAAATGCAAAATTATCTTATGGTAATGGATACAATATTTATTACCCTATATTTATTGTGTTAAATACACCACAATGTATACTTTTAATGGTAGAATTATAGTTGATTATGTAATTCACATTAAATAGCATAGTCGTTACTAAAATTTTATATAATTGCGATTATAATTTGACTCTCGTTTATATGGAGAATAAAAAAACTTAATAAATATAACTATTTTTTATTTCGATATAGAAGTTTCTCTTTAGAGTCATTTCTAATATGAAACTAAAAACATCTATTCATTGCAAGTATTCCATTGGAAAGAATGATAGAAGACAAAGTGGTGAAAGATCGAGGGCTATTCATAAAAATATTCTTACACATTATGTATTGTGTTCCCCACACTTTGTCATACATTCATATATAAGGTTCTCATGTTCTGTTTTTGGTTTTTTACTATTAAGCTCGATGTTTAGGGTTTCGGTTTCCCTTTTATTCATACAATTTGAATTTTTTTTTATCATGAACGATCGTGAATATGTCTTGATTATGCATATCAAACCATTGGAATTTAAAAAAAGATAAAAAGTTCATATCAAGTTCGAGATATCGATCAGATGATACTTTGTTGCCATATGTAAGTTGTTGAGATTGCAGATGTTTCCTCATAATCACAGTATTTAGTGATGGGATTACGATGCCTATTGTTGGTGGTATTTACACACCTATCAGAGACCCCAACAATATCAACTTCATTTTGTATGCGCTTACTAATATCATTTTCACTTCAATGCAAGCACTACCATGAAGTTGGCTTACTCATGTGATTCTACGAACTCACAATGAATAACTTCTTATTAATTTATAAGTAGCAACAAATCATGCGAAGACGTTTATTCATTGATTTTTATTCAAGTCCTTACTAACTTAGCAATGATTAGCCACATTTTTAAATGAAGTGATTGATGGATAATTATTGATAGCCGAGGAATTTAGCGATAGATGTCTTTAAGGTAGATAATATTACTACTCTTATTCCGACTATTGATCATCGCAGTCATTTTTCGATGCTCCTACAACTCTTTATTAAAGACATATCTTACTTTGACTAACCATCTACATCAAGCAAAAGGTTGATTCAATTTTATTATCAAACATAAGAAAGTTTGAATTTGACTTATGCTAGTGACCCTCTCTCTCTCTCACTATATATATATATATATAGACACACACACATATATATATATATATATTCCTACAAACTTCCTAAAATAGTAATTACATCAAAGAAAAATTAAATAGACTCTATAAACTCTCTATCATGATTTATTAATAATTGTACCAGTGTTATGTTTTTTTAGCTATCCTGTGATTTCTCTGTTTAGGAAGTACTTGGTACCCTCGTGCCGGTTATCATCCTCAAAAGTAAATGTTTTAGTGTCTATATTATTTTTAAAAAAATCAACACCAATCATGTGCTACATAAAGTCATTACAGAACAAAAATCCGACCAAGGGAGTTGCGGTTAGCTTAAAAATCTTCTTCTGTGAATCATTCCTACCGTTGTTTATAGTACATATCCTCAACATTTTAATGTTTATACCTCAGATCTCCAAAGCAGCTAGAAATAGTTATAGACTTCGTTTAATGGCCATTGGAAGTTGTAACCAAATTAAATTCTAAATAGAAAAGCATGAGTTTTAGCCATTGGACTCATCATGCTAAGTCACTAGACTGATCACCTCCTTGCACAATTTGATCTAAAGCCAGAATATGATTGCCTATACACGGGGATTTAAGAGAAAGATATAAGATTAATCGTATTTAGGTAAAACCATGTGCTTTCAACTGTACATGCATCTCCATTTCTTTGTAATTTTACAAAAAAAATCAGAATGTCAGCACATGAAAGATAGGAAATATGAATAAATCAGAAACTATGAAAATCACGAAACAATCACAATCTAGTTAAGGAGAAATAAATGGGAAAATGGATTGGTCATCGAGAAAATCCAGATCATAAAAGAGAGGGATAGTCTGGGTTGGTCTCCAGAGAATCTGAAGATCCTATAACAAAAGAAAACAAATCAAGCAAACAAAGGGGAAAGGAGGAAGACAAAGGTGCGATTGGAGCGGGTGATGTGGACGGCGGTGAAGTCGGCAAGGGAGATGTAGGCCCACTTCCAGACACAGTAGTGGTTTGAGGGAGAGGCACGTGCGATGAAGAAAGGGGTAGATGACGGAGATCTCGAAGCATAAGTGTTCAAGGTAGATGTTTGGGACAAGGCAGAGGGTAGTGAGAGGTGGCGACGACGGAGGAAGGAGAGGGAGCAGGAATGGGCTCCAGCCAGAGGCATCCTTGAAGGAGGTGTCGGCCCGGATGGAGAGAAGGTGTGCACGTTTGGCGAAGAGGATGCATTGTAGGGCCCGTGCGCGTATGCGTCGAGGGGAGAATGGGAGAGGTGCCACGGAGGGGGTTAGTTTGAGGAATAATGGGTGGTTGCGCGTGTCGAAGTTGGTGCAAGTGATGAATCCACATTTCATCAGCTTTATTCTATCATTTTGGCCTCAAAAACCCTAGTAAATGCCTGTAAATACCCTTAAATAGAGCATATTAGCATTCATGCATGTGCCTGTAAATAGCGTATAAAATACTGTAATTAAAGCCAAAATTATAGAATAAATAAAATAAAAGAAAAAGAATGAAATGTTGTAAATATTTTATGACCCAAAACCCCGAGACCTAGGCATCGTGATGAATAGGTCGACAAGGAATAAAGTAGGGGGAGATAAGGGTCAAATACCTGTTCATTTTATTCATTCTTTATTCATTTTGGGACCTATTTTTTGTTCCACTTTTTATGCATCAAATAAAAAAACTTTGTACATAAAAGTTGTAGATAATTTAATAAAGAAAATACAAAATTGATTTCACTGAAAAATAATTTACAGATAAAAAGTTATGGTCTGAATAAAAATCCAGAATTCCAACTTCCCAGACCTGTATCTCACAAATAAAAACTCCAATGCAGCAAACTCATCTTTAATTGTATATAGAATAAAATAATCTATTTAATGGTGGTGGTTTCGCATTTGGCGGAGCTACGGTTTGAAAGTTGAGTTTTGGACCCACATTGTACAATTGTACTGATTAAAATATTCAATCTATTCTTTATTCATTATTTTGATAATTTTATATTTTTATAATTTTGTAAATATTACTTATAATAATTATGTACATTAAAACAAGAATAAAAACCCAAATAAAACTCAAAATAAAAATATATGTATATAAAATACACAGGTATTATACCTATATACATACCTATACAATACCTACTTCTATTTTATTTATTATACAAAACACATTAGAAAAATAAAATAAAGATATAATTATGTGTATAAAAGTATTTTATAATTATATAAAATAAGATACAAAAATAATAAAATTAAAATCACAAAATGAACATCAATTACTAAAATATACAGGTAAAATACCTATATAGGCTATAAAAAGCAACCTATAAAATTATACCTCCTAAAAATAATTAAAAATCAGGATAAAATACTACATAAAATAATAAATATTTTTTATTTAATAACCTACATTTAATTCGGTCATTTTCGATTTTTAAATGAAGTAACGAAATCTTTTCCAGGGATTTTCCTGGTTGGTCCACGTGGACCAACCAGGTGGCCAGGAGAGTTGACCTCGGGTCAACTCCCTGGTCTTAGCCTTGCACCTCTTGTCAGACCTTCCCGAGACCCGCTCTTCTCGTTTTTTTCGCCATCAGTGTGTTGCTCGAGGGAAGAGGACATCTTCATGAAACTTGTTCCCTGTAGCACCAGGATTCTCGCCGGCCTACCAGATCTCCCTAGATCTTCTCCGCGCACCCGTGATCCTGCCTCGAAGTCTGTGTCAGAAATGCGAGCCCACGGCGAGCCATTATGCAATAAATGTTATTGCACATATCATTCCCTGATCTGAAATGAAGAATGAATAATTTGCATAATAGATCACTTAGTACAATTAGGGTATGTACCATGGCCATCTTAACAATCATACAGTTGTTGATTCAACTTTTGAATCATAGAGGCTGGTGCTTGGATGAATATCTAAAGAGTTAGATTGAGGACTCATCAAGCACCATCAAACGATTGTTAAGAGATAATCTCCAGCCTGAGTAGGAGATGGCAATCCTTATCTCTGAAGGCTGATATCTGACCGACCTCTTGATGCAGATCCTCTGCATAGGAATAGAGATTCGAAGGTGTCAGATTAGTTAGGTCAAAGAGTTGACTTAATGAGATCGAGATAACCAAAGTCCTATATCGTATGCTGTCATGATATAGGCACGCATCCTCTGACCGGAGACAGATGTGTTGCTATATGTCTAAGTATGTAGATTTGGCAGACCAATAGGTTGATGACCTAATCAAGGTCTATACACCGACGCGCTGGTGTGCATATAAGGGCATATGAGTAATACGATCTCTCAAAGGGATCATACAGGTTCAGTTACTGAACCGGAAGATATGAGCTCACTCATGAGATGTTGGGAAGAATCAAATTCCATGCGCATGGTCGTCTCGCTTTGGAAGCTTGACTGAATTTGTAGGTTTGATATATACTTTTAGTATATGATCAAGACCTAGGTATAATATACGCTTTTGGAAAGTGTATGATTGATACCAACTCCCAATGATCGAATGAGAAACTTACTGATAAAACCATGAAGTAGACAGTATAAAGTTGATCCAATACTTCGGGTCTAGTCTGAGTCTTCCAGTATGCAGGATGTACAGGTATTGGGAATACCTGAGGGTGATTTGATCGTAAACGGTTGTATAACCATGACGCTTCCATTCCTAGGGAGTGATGAAACGGGTCTGGATTTTAGTGACTCCTCTCAGTAGAGAAGTGATCTGATCTTGGTCCAAATGTTGGACATTGATCAGAATGTGATTCAGATACAATGAGAAGATTAGATTTACGGTCTTGATTTAATCAAGCATCTATGGGAGGCCCGCGATCTAGATTTGAGATACGATCTCAATATCCATGTCACTATACGTGGAACAATACAATCGCCCTGTCCTTATCTCCAAGTATCTGCGGAGAGATTGCATTATTCTTGAATGGTTCGAGAATAATTCCATAAGATCTAAGCAATGAAGAAATGATGATGTGATTTAATCATATTGATGTGTGAAGAAATTATCCAATGTAATTAAATGATTTAATTATTATGGATAAGAATAATGTGGATAGAAATATCCAATTATTCATAATATATTATAAATGTGATTTATAATGTATTAGAGAGAACTAATTATAATTTATATGTGTTGATTAATTATTATGTGTATTGGATACACATTGTGTAATTAATTGACAATGTAAATTATATGTTGTTTTGGGTTGTGAATATGATTCACAATTTTTCCATGGCAAGATTGCAATATTCTCAAATATAATTGTGAATTATTTTTGAAGAATAAAAGCCAACAAAAGTTGTTGGAAAATAAATAAAGAGATTTCCATGAAGATATGCAATCTCATGACATGTCATGAGATTGCTCTCCTCATGGAAACCTTGGGCGGCACATCATTCCTATAAGGAATGTGTGGCCGTCCACTTTGGAAGGCACATGGAGATGAAATCTCCATGTATCTTCTCTCCTTATTTATTGGTTTGATTTAGGACTAATTTATATTTGATTTTGTCAAATATATTTTAACCTAAATTTGTTGGTTTGACCAACAACAATCTTAGCCATTGGATTGACATAAATCAATCTCATCCATTGATTTTGTATGTCACATGGATTGAGATCCATGGATCCCAAAACCCTATAAATAGAGAGGCATGCCATGCTCTCTTGGTACATTATTATTGGAGCTCTCTCTCTCTCTCTTCTCTACACACGTCAGCCCTCCCTCCCTCTAATAATGGTGGCCGTCCACCAAACCCTAGAGGAGAGAACCGTCGTCGCCTTCGCCACCGCGCCACCGCTTCGACGTTCTTCGGTTCTCCGTCTTCTTGGAGAGTTCTTCTCATGAAGGAGACGTTTGATCTCGTGCGACGAGATCAGGATCAACCACGCTTGGATAATCTTCTTGGATTGCGAGGACAACGTGGTTCATCCCCGCGCTCGCAAGCGGTCTCGCCGACGATCGGACTTGAGACAGGAGGTCTCTTTCTTTAGAGACTTGATCAACCACGCTTCAAGAGGTATTGCATTATACTTGTTGTGGTTATAGATGAAAAGATCTGAGAATGGTTCTCGGATCATGTGGTTTCATCGAATAAAAAAAAATTTAAATTCCGCTGCACCGAACAACTAGTACGACTAGTCGTTCTTCGTCGTATACGATACGATGATCACGCTTCCATGATGCGCTTGAGGATAATTTCCATATCCTTCAAGTGGTATCAGAGCCTTAGGTCGATGGTTTCGAATATGATTCGAAAAACCGGGGACGACTTGGGTTCGTTAAGGTCGCGAAAGTTTTTATCGCAATTTGATTTCGCAGATCTGTTTAGTAAATAAATTCGGCACTGTTTAAATTGTTTAAACACGAATTTAATACTTGAATTTTGTTCCCCATTAAATAAGGAAACCATAGGATCTGAGTTTACGTAAATCGGATTTCGTATGCTCTAGATATGGTTGTTTTAATAAACATGTATGCACTGTTGCGGGAACTGTAGATCTGAACGTGATTAAAATGTTAATTAGTGTTTAGAATTGCCTCGAAATGCGTGTAACATCACTTGGGTTCTGTCCTAAATCAAATTAGATTTTGTCTAATTTGGATTTAATATGATTGAGATATGCTAATTTTAGTAAGTAGGGGTCACTGCTGAAATTACAGTCCTAATCTAGAACCAAGTAATTGTCAATTAGTGAAATTAATTGTTAATTTCGTGAAATAATCATGAAAAATATTTGTGAAATATTGGAATATGATTATTTACATAATTGACTTGGTCTCAACCAATTAATTGATTAGATTTGATCTAAATCTTAATTGGAAACACATTCATCAAACTTGATGCTTGAGTAGTGATTGTCATTTAACCAATAAGTGAAATTAAAAAGTTTAATTTCTTGGAATAATTATGCATTAATATTTGAGAAATATTTTATGATAATTATTCCCTTAAATGACATTGCCTTAACCAATAATTGATTAGATGTGATCTAGATCACTAATTGGTTACATGATCAACATTCCAACAAACATATTGCTTGAATAGGACTTGGGATTTGTTTAGCAAATCTCATTATAATGTTAATCAAAATTGTTTTGATTATTATATGGTATAATTTCGGTTGAAGAACCGATGATCATCTCAAATACAAAATGATCTATTTTGCATTATCCTTTCCCGAGGCGGATATAGTGTCTAGTCGGAGAGCATTGGGGTTGCGGGTTGCAACGTATGTGGTCCGTCCCACTCTCGTCGGTACTGGCCATGACAACGGGTAGGGTTAGTATAATGCTTAAGAAATCATGATGTATTTCTAATTATTAAAATTTGAAATAATACGTATTTGAGATAATACCATAATTCAAGTAACAATAAAATGTTTGTTGGATATTAATTGGATCATTAATTTAATATGATTAGATTAATTAGAATCCAATTAAAATTAAAACACTCTATTATGAGTAGAGATGTTATTTCCCTTGGAAGAATTAATCATAGTGAATATGATTCATAATGATTAATTAGAATTTGAATATGATATGTAGGATCACATAAGTGACACCCATGGTCTCCCGTCAAGGCAGAGGGTTCCGTCGCCAGGGATTGTATGTAGGAGACGCCTGTCCGAAGTGACAGCTCATGTATGCAAGCACATCTGGATCGGGCTCTTCGCTTCTCGAAAGAGTAAGGCCGTATGCGTAGTGACCCCAATATCGGATCCTCATATTATTGGGGCGATATTGGATTGCGCATAGCGAGTACTATTCCTGTTGACGGTTGGTTCAATTAATGACGGGTCAACATTGCCTTAGGGGTGGTGGGCCCGGGTGTTAAAGACCAAATTGGGAAATGCAAGTTGGACTTGCAAGGCGGAATGTGTTCCTGCTTCTTTTTATCCGAGTTGCAGATTCTCATATTATTGGGATGTAACAAAGATAAGGAAGGAGATCCCAGATCTTGTTGAGGTATAATGGTAAGTATATCTCTTACATTGAAAGTGATTAAGGGAATGAACTTTCAGTGTTGACAAGGCAAGACAACTTTGATATAAAAATTCCTAAATCAAAGTAATATATATATATATATGCAAATTTCTTATTTCAGATAATCCTTCATTAAAATCCACTCAATGATATACTCAATAATAATCAGTAAAATATCATGGATTGGACTCATGATCCAGATATTGACTTGCAGCTGGACACATAATGTATGTGGTTGCAATGTGCAAGTTTTCTCATAATAATGAGGAATGACAATTAAATAGATAATAGGACTACAACCATAGGGTTTGTATGTCTCTATAGTCTTGATATCATCAAATGTACTTTGGAAGTGACATGTTGATGATGATCATAATGGTCATATAATCCTTATAAAATCTAAGAAGATATTATGGCATACATATGTGCTCTTGGCATTTATCATGAATGACATGGTTCACTACATCATGTAGAATGGTAGCTCTATAAGAGATGATGTATTCAAATTGTTTGAGTACCTACCTGAACCTATATTTTAAGAGTTTAGATGGATGTAGATGATGAGTGTCATTATTCTACTATCTATACTCTAGTCATTCATAAAGCTTCAAAATATTCATATTGTATGAATTTAATGAAGCACGTATAAATGTTGAAAAAACTCTTACTTTGAATTCTTTTGAATTTAAAATAAGAGATCCTCTGTCCTGAGCAATGGTTGCTCATAGATAAAGGGAGCATAGTGGAAGCATGGGTTGGACCCAAGTAAGAAGTGTAGTCAAGGAATTGATGGTACCTCTGTGACTTCCATATGACATCCATAGAGTTGGATGAATGCCAAAACTGCAATAAGTTGATGTGTTGATAGTATGACTATCAAGTCTGTCTAGAATCCTTAGAGAAGGACTCGGATAGAGCATCAAAATAATCTACATAAATCATTGAAATTGACTTTCTTATTGAATAAGATAAAGTCAATAATTGTATCCCAATCTTCTAACAACATTTGCAATGGGTTGTATATGTTTTAGAAGACTGGAAAATTTGATCTTAAGGTTTATAGTTATCCAGATGGACATTGATACAATTGTTGCAACAATTTCCATTGGATCACTAGACTTCATAATTTCAGCGGGAGAGCCCTTAGTCTTAGAGAATGTCTCTATGACCTAGATATAAGAATACGCTCATTGTTTGTTTCTAAATGTTGGAAATAAACATGAATTCTGAGATAGACCTATCATAAAGAGTTGTGATGGAGATATTTCAGATAGTAATCTATAATCTAGTGGACTCCACAAAATTAGAAAATTGATGAATGGTTCATCAACATTTCTAAATACTGAAATTAAAACCTTTATAAGATCAATAGGAGGATGAAAATCATTTGACAATGATCTAGCATCAAGCCTTGGACATTTGTCTATTGATTTGATCGATAGACTAGTAAGAAATGAAACTTTAGAATGTCTAAAATTTCAAAACTTACGTACTTATGAATATTGTATTCAAAAGTAAAAATGTCCAATACACCATTCCTCGGAAAAGGTGTAAAATGTCAAGGTATTCAGGATCTCATACATATTAATGTATGCAGATCATCTGTATCATAGTAAACATTATGGATATGTGATATCTGTTGATGATTATGTATGATATGAGATTTCTTCTCTTCACTTAGAAACCTTTGAAAAGTTCAAAGATTTCACAAGTTTGGTTTAGAACCAAAGTTTGAAGGGAGATAAAATGAATTTGGTCTAATCTAGGTAGTCAGTACCTATTAGATGAATTCATAATATACCTTATGGAGAAAGGAATATCATTCCTATCTCAATCCTCCTAATACACCTTAACTCAATAGAGATATAGGGAGATACAATTGGATCATGTGTGACATGATCTTATCAATGATGAATTTTAGAATAATTATCCCTTAGTTTCCAGGTATATATGTGTAGTAGAGACTACAATGTATATCCTTAAGAAGGTTCCATGTATGTTGGAATCTAGCACTTGAGAGTGCTACTTCATTAGGAAAATAAAGGATGGTATTGGATACCTACTTTATGACCTTGAGATTCTTAAGTATCTCATCTCTGAGAATGTGAATCTTAGAGGTTGAGACTCTTGAGAATCAAGATGAAAATGAAGTGTAGGAACTCATTTAATCTAGAGAAGATAATGAGACTCCTGAAATTGGAAACTAAAAGGACAATTAAAGATGAAATACTAATACCTCTTCAAATAAGTTTGAGGATGGATTCCATGTGTTAGAGAAATCTGACAATGATCGAACTTCATGTGATAAAGCTTTTGAAGATCATAACATGGATAGACGGATAGCAATAAAAGTCTAATGTATACTTCATATACAAGTGTTGTATATGGACCCTCGAGGATCCACCTATATGGGTAAGACCTATAAAGGTGTAAATGGATCTTCAAGAGAAAGGGAACCTGATGGGATGGTAGAGATCTTCAAAGCACGGTTCGTAGCCATAAGCTACACACTGGAAGAGAAGACATTGCTTGCGATGAGACTTGCTCTTCGGTGACCATGCTTAAAACCATCAGAATATTGCTAACCTTAGCTACACAACTTGACTATTGCATCTTTAAGATGTAAGTCAATATTGCATTCCTCTACGAATACCTCTTTGAGGATATTCACATGAAGTAGCCCCAGGGCTTCATGGTTGAGGAAAGCAAGGTGTGCAAACTAAGGAATCCATCTATAGACTCAAATAAGCTTCTTGAAGTTGGACCATAAGATTTAATGGAATTATAATTGTTATGATTTCAGATAAAATCTTGATGAGTCATGTGAAGCTTAGTGGGAGTGCCTTTGTGTTCATCGTGCTAAATGTAGATGATATCCTAATCATTTAGAATGATATAAGGATGATAATAAGTGTTTTATAGACTGGCTATTCCATATCTTGAAATATGATTTCAAAGATACCTCTTAGATCTTAGTTCTGAAGGTGTTCAGAAGCCAAGAGAAGAGGATAATTGGACTGTCACATTTGTAGTACACCTTGGACATATTCTATTCATAGAAATTCCAAGAAAGGCTTCCATCCCTTAAGATATGGCACTGACCTATCTAAAGGGATAGCACCTCAAAGAGTTGAGGAAGTGAATGCTAGAACTACTTGCCCTTGGGCATCAGTTCTGAGAAGCCGGGTGTGAGCTAGATGTGTACAAAAGCCAGATGGCTGCCATGCAGTGGGAGTAGTAAACTGTTACCAAACCTACTATGGAAATAAAACACTTGGTTGCAGTAAATACAAAATCTTCATAGATGACAAGTTTTTTGAGATAGTGATCTCAAAGTCTTATCTTCAAAAGTTTAAGACTTTATAGATAGTGATCTAAAAGGTCTTAACTATAGATACCTTAGGAGATAGAGATCTCCAGGAATAAGGATATTCTGATAAGGATTATGGAAATACTGATTATGATAATTGTTAAGCTGTAGTGTCAAAGACACTGTAACTAACTAGATTGAGTATTGATTGCATAAGATACAACATTCGCATTAGATGCGAGCACTGTTACTGGGGATATGCAAGTACCGTAAAAGGACTTGGCGTAGTCTTGCGGGAACACAGTAACGGATCAGCTTACCTAGCTATTTTCTAAATAGCCTATGATTGTCACAAGAGTGCGGGTTTAAATTATTAGCCCATTAATGGCTCTTTGGGCTAATGGGAGATTGTTGGAAATGCGAGCCCACGGCGAGCCATTATGCAATAAATGTTATCGCACATATCATTCCCTGATCTGAAATGAAGAATGAATAATTTGCATAATAGGTCCCTTAGTACAATTAGGGTATGTACCATGGCCATCTTAATAATCATACAGTTGTTGATTCAACTATTGAATCATAGAGGCTGGTGCTTGGTTGAATATCTAAAGAGTTAGATTGAGGACTCATCAAGCACCGTCAAACGATTGTTAAGAGATGATCTCCAGCCTGAGTAGGAGATGGCAATCCTTATCTCTGAAGGCTGATATCTGACCGACCTCTTGATGTAGATCCTCTGCATAGGAATAGAGATTCGGAGGTGTCAGATTAGTTAGGTCAAAGAGTTGACTTAACGAGATCGAGATAACGAAAGTCCTATATCGTATGCTATAATGATATAGGCATGCATCATCTGACCGGAGACAGATATGTTGCTATATGTCTAAGTATGTACATTTGGCATACCAATAGGTTGATGACCTAATCAAGGTCTATATACCGACGCGCTGGTGTGCATATAAGGGCAGATGAGTAATACGATCTCTCAAAGGGATCATACAGGTTCAGTTACTGAACCGGAAGACATGAGCTCACTCATGAGATATTGGGAAGAATCAAATTCCATGCGCATGGTCGTCTCGCTTTGGAAGCTTGACTGAATTTGTAGGTTTGATATATACTTTTAGTATATGATCAAGACCTAGGTATAATATACGCTTTTGGAAAGTGTATGATTGATACCAACTCCCAATGATCGAATGAGAAACAAACTGATAAAACCATGAAGTAGACAATATAAAGTTGATCCAATACTTCGGGTTCAGTCTGAGTCTTCCAGTATGCATGATGTACAGGTATTGGGAATACCTGAGGGTGATTTGATCGTAAACGATTGTATAACCATGACGCTTTCATTCCTAGGGAGTGATGAAACAGGTCTGGATTTTAGTGACTCCTCTCAGTAGAGAAGTGATCTGATCTTGGTCCAAATGTTAGACATTGATCTGAATGTGATTCAGATACAATGAGAAGATTAGATTTACGGTCTTGATTTAATCAAGCATCTATGGGAGGCCCGCGATCTGGATTTGAGATACGATCTCAATATCCATGTCACTATACGTGGAACAATACAATCGCCCTGTCCTTATCTCCAAGTATCTGCGGAGAGATTGCATTATTCTTGAATGGTTCGAGAATAATTCCATAAGATCTAAGCAATGAAGAAATGATTATGTGATTTAATCATATTGATGTGTGAAGAAATTATCCAATGTAATTAAATGTTATTTAATTATTATGGATAAGAATAATGTGGATAGAAATATCCAATTATTCATAATATATTATAAATGTGATTTATAATGTATTAGAGAGAACTAATTATAATTTATATGTGTTGATTAATTATTATGTGTATTGGATATACATTGTATAATTAATTGACAATGTAAATTATATGCTGTTTTGGGTTGTGAATATGATTCACAATTTTTCCATGGCAAGATTGCAATATTCTCAAATATAATTGTGAATTATTTTTGAAGAATAAAAGCCAACAAAAGTTGTTGGAAAATAAATAAAGAGATTTCCATGAAGATATAAAATCTCATGACATGTCATGAGATTGCTCTCTTCATGGAAACCTTGGGCGGCACATCATTCCTATAAGGAATGTGTGGCCGTCCACTTTGGAAGGCACATGGAGATGAAATCTCCATGTATCTTCTCTCCTTATTTATTGGTTTGATTTAGGACTAATTTATATTTGATTTTGTCAAATATATTTTAACCTAAATTTGTGGTTTTACCAACAACAATCTTAGCCATTGGATTGACATAAATCAATCTCATCCATTGATTTTGTATGTCACATGGATTGAGATCCATGGATCCCAAAACCCTATAAATAGAGAGGCATACCATGCTCTCTTGGTACATTATTATTGGATCTCTCTCTCTCTCTCTCTCTCTCTCTCTCTCTCTTTCTTCTCTACACACGTCATCCCTCTCTCCCTCTAATAATGGTGGCCGTCCACCAAACCCTAGAGGAGAGAACCGTCGTCGCCTTCGCCACCGCGCCACCGCTTCGACGTTCTTCGGTTCTCCGTCTTCTTGGAGAGTTCCTATCACAAAGGAGACGTTTGATCTCGTGCGACGAGATCAGGAGCAACCACGCTTGGATCATCTTCTTGGATTGCGAGGACAACGCGGTTCATCCCCGCGCTCGCAAGCGGTCTCGTCGACGATCGGACTTGAGACAGGAGGTCTCTTTCTTTAGAGACTTGATCAACCACGCTTCAAGAGGTATTGCATTATACTTGTTGCGGTTATAGATGAAACGATCTGAGAATGGTTCTCGGATCATGTGGTTTCATCGAATATTTTTTTTAAATTCCGTTGCACTGAACAATTAGTACGACTAGTCGTTCTTCGTCGTATACGATACGACGATCATGCTTCCGTGATGCGCTTGAGGATAATTTCCATATCCTTCAGTCTGCTACCTCGCCATCCTTCAAAACTAATCCCGCCATCTTCCTTGATTTTTTGAACCCCATTCTTGGTCTCTCTCGCGCCCCTTTTGATTCCAATCGACTCCCGGAGGTGACAGCTCCAAGATCGACTCGTCCAGGAGGAGGAGGAGCACTGACCTGGGCGTTCCACCACCTCCGGCCAAGCTCCGTTCGAGGTACCCCCAACCTCGGGCTCCCTAGGCCCTTGAGGTAGATATCTCTCCTTAGTTTTTCTTGCATTCGTCTCGCCATAGTTTTAGGATCAAAAACCCTCTAAAAAATACCTTGATTCATCGATCGATTCGCACCTTCAAATCCATCACCGGAGCGCTCCTCCGGCCGCCACCTTTACGTCACCTCCACCGTTCGCAACCACCGCGGGGCCGAGGCAATTTGCCCTCGCCCCTTTCACGTCATTTCCCTGCAGGTTTTGAGCTAAATCGCATACCTGGGAGCCCTTTTTGGAGACGCCGGAGATACCTGGAGGTCTCGAGCTCCGCCTTCGTCGCAGGCGAGAATCAGCATTCCTCTGACCACTTGGAAGCTCCCCGCACCTGGAGATCGCCTGCAGGAAGCGATTGGGGGCATTTTGAGGTCTGAACGCCGACGAAGGAGGACGGGGGAGGTCGCGGGAGTTCGCCGTCGCCGGCCTTCTTCCGCGTTCTTCCTCCAGTCCTCACCGCCGTCCGATCAAGCGAGCACCCAGATCCACCACCAGCCGTCCGATCGCCTTCGTGCCCCGTCCGTCAGATCTTGGGCCGAGATCTAATCCTGGCCCTCCATTTGCAAAGCGTCATCGGAGGCTCTCGAGGCGCCACATGTCAAGTGAACGGCTCACCGCCGTTTGATCGCCTCTGCGAGGGATTTTGCAAGTATACCCCTCGATCTTTTGTAATTGTATTTTAGTACTGAAACTTTAATTATTAGTTTAAAATTTTTGTAAAATTTGCAAGTAGACCCTTAGACTTTCCATATTTGCAGTTAGGTCCTCTGTCACGTCACCTCACGTGACCTGTTCACGTGAGGTGTGGGCATTTTGTATCGAGGCCCTCAGACCTTTTGGTTATTTGGTTTTAATCCCAGAACTTGTAGTTTAAATGTTAAACTTTTGGGATAATTGCATGTAAGCCCTCGGGCTTTGTTGAAATTGCGTTTCAGTCCCTGTCAGGCGCGTGCAAGTCACGCGCCCTGGTGGACATTTTGCGCCGACACCCTTGCGGGTTTGGGAATTTGTATTTGGTCCATAAATTCGAATATTCAGTTCAATATTTTGTGGAAAATTGCATGTATGCCCCTGGATGTTTTAGTATTTGCATGTATACCCATGCTAGGCTGTGACATTTTCATGAACTTGTCTGATTTATTTAAGGCATCATTTTAATTCGAAAAAAATCCACAAAAATTATGTTAAGCTCATGTTAACTTGTACTTTCATGCCATATTTTTAGATTTCATTTTTGTTGTATTTTATTATTTATTAAACATCAAAAACTTGCATCTTTCATACTGTTTGCATTAGAAAACCCATAAAAATTATAAAAACATTTTGAAAAATTCCAAAAAAATTATATTTTGTGTTTTGTCATCTACTAGTGTCAGTCCAAAAACCATTAAAAATTGCAAAAGAAAAACCTTAAAAATTTGAAAACCTCTAAAAATTTCATAAAAATCTATAAAATCATAGAAAAATCACAAAAATATAAACTTAGTTGCTGTGTTTTCCTTGTTTCATTATCTATATTTTAAAACTGATTTGGGAAAATTTTGAGATCATTTGATATTTTTCCTTCCCATTTTAGTTTCAGCCAGGTTGTTGATTCACTGTTTGCTTTATTTCAGTATTTAAAAATACCAAAAAATTTTTGAAAAATATCCAAAAATTACAAAAATAGTAGAAATTTATGGACCGGGTGCATGTAAAATTACATGCACTTGGGGTGCATACTCCCTATATATATATATGGGTAAAATGGGGCTGCCCCCAGGGAGTAGCCAACTTGGCTACTCTCACCCCTATTTTTCCTCATTTTTTTATTTTTTTGAAAAATAAAAATTTGTATATTCATCACTATATCCCTCTCACATTCTATTAAAATTTCGTCAGAAACAGAGACTTCTAAGCCCTCCATCCAGACGTCATTTTTTAACGGTCGCAGGATTTTTTAAATCGACCATGTTTGGATGGAGGCCGTAGGAGTCTCTGTTTCTGATGAAATTTTAATAGAATGTGAGAGGGATATAATAATCAATATACAAATTTTTATTTTCCAAAAAAATAAAAAAATTAGGGAAAAATAGGGGTGGGAGTAGTCAAGTTGGCTACTCCCTGGGGCAGCTCCCTTTACCTATATATATATGTATGTATGGGGGCAAGGAGCTTACATCGGGTGATGTAGGTAACTTACCTACATCGGGTCATTTTTTCGTTATTTTTTATTTTTTTCAAATGAAACCTCACTGGGATTTACTTAAAAGTGGATTATGTGTTTCAAATTTCGTGGGAAAAAATATTTCTAACATGCTCATCTGAAGGGAGTCATTTTCAGCTATTCTAAGACCGTTAAAATTTGACGGTGTTGATGAAGGGGATAGAAGTCTAGAATTCAGTTGAAGTTGGAATGACACAATGGTGGTATATGGTGATGTAAATCCCCGAAGATTTCATTTCAAAAAATAAAAAATTAACGAAAAAATGGCCCGATGTAGGTAAGTTACCTACATCACCTGATGTAGGCTCCTTTTTCCCTATATATATAGTGCTATTTAACAATTTTTATAAAAGTCATTTAATTTACCACAGTCCTTTATTTTCTTGGTTGTTTTATCGTATTTATTGTTTATATGATTTTGATTTAAGTAATTACTGATTTCAAGAGGATTCAAAAAAATTATTTATAATAATGTTATGATTCCTAGATCTATGAATATTGTGTGTTCGAAGAATTAGATTTGTCATCAAAAAGGGATTGACGGTGCACCTTGTTGCATGTCTCCCATCAAATCCTATGTCACCCCTTGTACTATAATCATACTACACGAGAAAATGAAACGGGGAGCTAGAACCTTATTTCTAATAAAAAATATTTATATTGAATTAAGTATTAGTTGAGATATATTTATTAGTTGTATGATAATCTGTATTCATTTTATAAAATATTAATATATGAATTATGATTATTTATATCCATATTTAAGAATATAGTTGCGATCTTCAATATATCAACAAGCTGTATCATCAAACAAACAATAGAAGATTTCATGCAAAACAATAAAAGATGTTTTATTATTATTGTTGTTGTTTTGTTAAATCAAATTGAAAGTATATTTTATCATATGTAACGCGTCATGATATACATCAAAAAACTAAATTCTTAATTTAAATGTTGCGCTAACGGAATTCCTGCGCAGTTACCCTTATAATTAGTGTTGTAGTGCACATGATTATTTTGTGTGTAAATATTGACTTAGTTTACAAAGATTCCTCTGTAAATGATATAATCTTAATCTCCACACGAAATCAAAATAGAATCTCATAAGGAACAAACTATTTTGATAAATAGTTTAAAAGTCAAGAGATCCTTTTTTAGAATTTACCCACAAGATACTTATGAAGAGGGATGAGCAATGGGTTGGGTCGGTATTAGGGATGCAAACGGATACGGATATATCCGTATCCGATTCGTCACCGTATCCATTTTTTACAGATTTTGACATCCGTATCCGTATCCATTTTAAAATGGATACGGATAAGGATATCATTTTGATATCCGCAAACATCTATATCCGTATCCGTATATCCATTTTAGTATATAAATATAGTCGTAGATTTATTTTTAACCATATATAACACAATTTTCTACCTCCTTTTACCATATTTATATACTTTTTATGATACAAACACATTTAGTAAATTAATATCACGTGTTTTCCATACAATTCTTATAAATTTAAGTCGATTCTATAGAGTATTTCTAACATTACTCGTGTGCGATCAATATCCGTTTTACATCCGTATCCGTTTTTTAAGGATATGGTAAGATAGTTTTAATATCCGTCAATATCTGTATCCGCATCCGTATTCGTATTAAAAAAATGGATAAGGATATGGTAATACCTATATCCGTATCCGTATCCGACTGTTTGCATCCCTAGTCGGTATAACACAGTTCGAAGTTCAATCCAAAAAAGTCTGACACAGTTCAAACCCAAATGCAAATTGGGTTGGCCTTGGATCCAATATTTAGGCCCAAACTTTTTTAGAATCGGGCTCAAGTTTGGCTTGATCCTGCCCGACCCGACTCAAGAGTCCGGCCCGAAGAGGGCCCAAACCCCTTACCGCATCTTACACGTCCAGAAACTCACACGTGTTGCATGCGCACTCTGTTCTTATATCTTATCTTCGTACGATGTTTATAAATCGAGAAAGCCAGATGTGAAACATATAAGTTAATGATATTGTATTTCAATTAAGAACTATTTTTCCTTAAAGTCTTTGGTTTAGATTTTGTTGTTTTTTCCTCGAGATCTTGTAATTAGTACGAGACTATGAGATGGACTGGGATTCGATTACCACTTTTTTTCTATGGTGCATTTGTATATATTATTCGAGAATCTCAATGGGTACATATTGCACCCGCTACGTATTCTTCTACCCTAATTTCATATGAGCACCTTGTCTTTATTTGTTTATCCAAAGTGAGCCTTATGTCTATTTTTTTAATATGCACGACTGGGTGCACCCGCTGTTGTTAATTGTGTAAGTTTATTTCACTTTTTCAATTTCTCTACATGAGAGACATGCATGGTATCTAACATTGAGTGAACTTGTGTAGAATGAGAAATCCTTGGATCTGGTAGAATTGAATTTTAGTTGTTTCACAAGCATTATGACATATGTTTAAAATAAATTTGGCTTGTCTGACTCAGTGTTTTGAAAATCGGACCGTACCGGCTGTTTCAATCGGTCCGACCTGTGAACCGAGTTTGGACCGATTCGGTTAACCGATCTATGTCGGCTCGATTCGATTATTCAAATTTTAATTAACCTGTCTGATTCAATCTATTTTTTTAACCTGATTTAACCGAGTTCAACCGAAGTTGAACCGCATTTAATTTTTAAATTATTTAAAAATTTTATTAGTAGTAGGAGTAGAACCCATGACCTTTGGTTACTTATTTCAAACTTCTAATCAACTATACTAACACAACTTTTTACATATATTGGGTTTTAAATATCATTAAACTATTATCATGTTATAGAGCATCAAGTCAAAATAATATATATATATATGATGTGTATGATATTTGATGATGTATAAGAAAAATACTTTATGTATAGTGTGAAATATATACATTATCTATGTATTTTATTTATATTTCAAGTATATTTAAGTGTATAATATATATTATTTCATTTCGGTTTGATTAGCATGTTCAACCACTTTTTTCACTGGTCCGATTTAATCCGGTTTTAAATAATGATGACATCATCGTCCGGTTGAACCGGTTTGATTACATAGTTCAACCCAATCCGACCATTTCGGTAAGGTTTCTGGTTCGGTATCCGGTTCGGTTTCAAAAACCTTGTTCTGATTTGAATTGAGATTGACTCATAATAAAGGACTCAAAGTTAATAATCTCTAATTAGTGGAGATGGGCATGTTCGATCCAAGTTCGATCTATAAGAATTAGGTCGGGTCTGGACTTGGCCGAATAGAAAAATATACAGACCTAGGTTCGACCCCTGATCAAATTTTTAAAATAAGCTTGGACCTAAACTATAACGGATTGTTTTTTTAAGATAATAATAAAAAAAGAGACCACAACAAAATCTCCACATTATCTTTTATAAGATAATTAAATAACAAGATTAATATTAATAAAAAAAGAGATGATAAATTAGCAACAGTTTTATCTAGTTACCACATTTATCCTTTAATTAAATTCATTTTATTATTGTTGATTATCTCATTATTGGTACCTATAAAAAGGGCATGAAGCCCCTCCATTAATCACCATATATTGCATACACGTGAGGAAGAGAGAGTTCTAGAGAAAGAGATCAGCAACAACATTCTTTGTCACATTGCGAATCCGACAACGACAACCTTCTCCGTCAACGTCGAAGTCTCGTTCCGGCGAAATTGGAGGGGAAACGATGTGGTCATCATAGGCGGAATCGCTTCGTCTTTGTCGGTGGTTTTCTCGTGCAAGCAAGGTATGTGTCGAACATTATAGGACCGAGACACAGTTTCTTTAGGCGATTGCCTTAAAATTCAAGTAAAACATATACAAACCCCCCTTCTTTCTTCGTCATTGCTAACGTAAGAGCACGATAATCTGAAAATAATTGTATATTTATTTATAGTATACCCCTTGAATACACGACTCTCTAGTGGTCATGATTATGTGCAATTCTGGACTTTGATTCACGCTTCTTGTGCAAGAATTTGCCGTTTGTTCTTAATATTGGAGTCAATTTTTTCTTGATCCTAACAATCATTAGAAGAGACGTTGCTCCATTACATATCACAGGATATGGCATCCAGACTATGTAATCACACTATTAAATAATTATAGTTCTACCATGCAATCTTTGGTTAAGATGACACCCGTTGTTAGTGGAGTAAATGCAAGCATTAAGTTTTTGATTATCTCGTATTACATCTATTGAAGTTTATTTACATTAGAACTTTTAATGAAGTAAATTCCAATATAAATTTGGTGATTCATCATCTTTGTTAACCGATGTCATATATCAAGAACTTGTTACTCGAGTACTATAAAGAAAATAATTATCAAAGGTTATGCTTATTCATTAAACCTTTTGTTTTCGTTTAGTGGGACAGTTTCTCAACACTTCATTGGAATCACAATGATAAATTATTAAGAAAATACAATGCACAGGTCCGATGCCCTGTGCACAAGTTATTTTCATTAATTTATATCAAAATTCTATTATGTCAAGTAATGGATGTCAATTAAATAGTTTTTACCTTCTAAATTTGTTAGTCACTGGAATGTTCGTAACATTTTACTTCATGAAACTTGAATCTGAACGGAATCAGTAGAAGAACTTTCTTGTTAACAAGTTGCTAGATATACATCGACTAGCACGTTGATAGAATTGACGACTTACAATTTCTTTGGATATTTTAACAAGTTATGATTAAGGTTCAAAAGTATTTAAAATGGATAATAAGTTTTTGGCACCGACTCGAACTAAGGGGTCGTAAGGGTCTAAAGGGCCAACGCCTTCCGGGGGCGTGAGGTAAAAGATAAGTCCTCTATAGTTATAGCTACACTGTCATGTTATGTATTGTTATGGACCGCTTGTACCGGCGGTAAACCATCAAAGCCGCCTAAGAACTAACAATCAAGACCATTCTAAACATGAAAAATTTCATGGGCATATATGCAATATATGATAATATTATGTGCATATGTGCAATTATGTTATTGTTATGGACATATGTGCAACTTCTGTTAAAGATAAGTGCACGTGTGCAAGTTATATTAATGTATGGGTATGTATGCAATTATGTTAACGGTATGTGCATATGTGCCATTTATGGTAATTTTAAGGGTACACGTGCAATTATGTTATTGTTAAGTGCATATGTGCAATTTTATGTGAATATTATGGATATATATGCAAATGTAGTAAAACCTACGGGTATATGCGCAAATATGTTATGTGATTCATGGTTATGAAGAGAATGTAGTTACATGCATTAAATAAGTTGATTTATGATTCATATGATAATGGTTTTTGTGACTTGTTTTATGCGCTAGCCGACTTGACTCTAACTCGGAACATACTGAGCGTTATGCTCATAACATGTATTGTTAATCTTTTCAGGAGAACATGAGGATTAGATCATTAACGATTTAAGGGAGACGACACAATCTTCAAGAAGTAGGATCGATATAGAACTACTGCGGGTTTGCTTTGGAATGACGTCTTTTATGCCCACTGGAATAAGGAAATCGTGGATACGATTTCATCTAGTTTATTATCTTTTCTTTAATCAAGGAACTCTTGGAATTGTGATCTTATTATGATTATGGAAAAGTTTTTTTAGTTGATTCTTTACCACTCTTATGTTATGATTAATGCTATGAGTAACTAATCCAAAATGCCCGATGAGTTCTCACTTCCGCATCATTCTCGAACGATCGGATTCGTTACATGAACGCTTCATGATCCGACTCAGTCTGATCCATACTCATCCCTATGAATACATTGTATCATGGACCGTGTGTGATATTTTCAAAACAAAGCTTTGATTTTGGTCTCAAAATGTCCACTATTTTTTGGGCTCAAAGTGTTTAGCCCCAAAATTAGGAACCTTCGTGTAATTCTCCCAAAAGAAAACGTCAACATCGCATCCTTTATGTAGATCCTGGACATTGAGGAGGGTATAATGGTCATTTCGACCTCGGAATGGATGTGGACGCAGCGGGAATGACGGGAGGCGTGCACGGGCTGCAAAAAGAGAAGGGATATTTGCATGTATGCTCCCGAAAGACACTTTAATTTAATTACATATGATTCTTCCCATTATTTGATATTTTCATCGTGACTTTTATAAACTTCAAGAGTTTGATAACTTCGAAGGACAACATGTAAATATAAATATAGAGAGGCTAATATATAATTGAGGAAAGGGAGCTTACTACCTACTTCACATCTATTTTTAACAAATTTTTTTAAAATACCACCGTGGATTTTCATAACTATATCCCTCTAATATGTTATTCAAATTTCGTCAGAAACAGAGACTCCTACGGCCTCCATCCAGACAGTCATTTTTTATCGGTCAAAGATTTGATGTATTTTACATATTTTGGATGGAGGCCGTGGGAGTCTCTATTTCTGACGAAATTTGAATGACATATTAGAGGGATATAATTATGAAAATCCACGGTGGAATTTTTCAAAAAAACTAAAAAAAGTTGCTTAAAATAGATGTGAAGTAGGTAAGGTTACCTACTTCACAAAGTAGACTCCCTTTCCTCTATATAATTATCTTATTTCAGTGGATATGAATGTAAGCAGCTCCTCTCACCTAACTTTCTAAAAGGTCGTGGGCGGATCCAGACCTTACAATCTAACGGGATCCGCAGGTCAACTTAATCGGACGGCCGTGATTACTTTCTTGGCATATAATGGTGTTAGTTTGTAGATAGTTCTTTTGAAGAAAAAATGTTCACCAATGTATAGATGTATGATAAAATAATTCACCATTTAATCACCGAAAAAAGATACATGATGTTTAATGGAGGAGAGGTACATATTTATATACTCCAACTCTTAGGGCTTGTTCTTTACGTGAATAAGGGGAATGGAACAAGGAGAATAAGGCTCCCCGTGGTACGACTATTCCCCATTATTTCATCTTATTTCACTCTTATTCATATCTTTATCCCACCTTACCTACCTTTATTTCACCTTATTCCCCTTATTCCTATCCTCCAGCCGAACAAAGAATAGACCGTTATTCTCCTTATTCCCAATGCTTATTCCTGCTTATTCCCGAACCGAACAGGCCCTTAGCTAACGCCTTTGCATGAGCCACTGTATTTTCGCCATAGAAGCACTCAACATCTTCCGAGCATCAGCAACAATTTGGATTTCCCGCCTAAATGAACCCTGCAAGTCTGTCGCATGTCAACAATCTCCCCGTCCAGAACAACCACATGAAAATCTTAACATGCGCGGGAATTTTCCATCGCCAAATTCTTCTGCAATCTGCTACACATACCCCCAAGATCAAAAATCGTTGCACCCTTCATAGCTCAATACACCTTACCCATAGAAAATGTACCATCATACCGACACTAGTAGTCAAACCACTCCGTGGACCCCTCCACGACCTCCAGCTCCTGCATCATCTCCGCAAGCTCACTCATCCCATGATCAGACAAACCAAACCTGAAACGAGGGGAAAAATAGTGTTCATCCCAAGATTCAGCAAAAAGGGCAGTTAGAATTCACGACGCCATCAGATGAGGGTACTTCAGCCCAAGTGGCCCGCCCCCACTCCAATCATCCGTCAAAAACATAAATCCAATACCATCGCTGCCAACTGGCCTAAAAAAGACGGATCTTCTGCACCACAGTGCAAATCCCTCACCAAAAGTATGAGAGAGAGAGTTCAAACACCTCAGGACTCGGTAATGAATGACATGCACCATACAACTTCCGCATCGGAATACATATCAAGTTGTCACACTCCCCCCGAATCCGAGCAATCCACTTACTAAGCAGACCAGACTACGACCCCAAGACAACCGTCGTCCTTCGAATAGGAGAATGTATCCAGTCGGCAAAAAATAAACTTTTCAGAGGAAGACTAAAAAAATCATCTCATGAAACTCTCAAGCCGCTTCCTCACACCAACAGGTAGGAGCCTATATGAAAGGAAGAAAATGAAGATTACCGAAAGAACCAACTTCAGCAGCACCAATCTGCCACCGCTAGACATGCACACCAACTTCTAGTCCACCAATCACTGCTCCATCTTCTTGATCATAGGTAACCAGCCCCCCAGTTGTATCCTCCATCTAATCAGTGGCACACCAAGGTATCGCAATGGTAGGGTACTACAGGGTGATCTCAACCAACCCGTGCATACCTCAACCTCCTCCACCAAATAAAAAGGTAAGAATTCTGACTTATCCCTTTAGGGTCTCAGACCAACAACCACTCCTAATAGGTCAAGAGCCACAGACATTCCCCTATAGCTCTCTAATCCACCTTCTGAAAAAAAGAATAGTGTCATCTGTACACAGAATGATGGGCATCAGCATCTCCTCTCTAATATAGCCACTGCAAAACCCACCAAACACCATCTGCTCCACCATAACTGACAAAGAATCCTTTGTTATAACAAACAATAAGGGAGCCAGAGGGCAGCACCGACACACTCCCCATTGCAGTTGATAGTACACCCCTCTCGGTTGTCCATTCACAAGAACAATGCATGAGACAATCACGGTGCACCTCTTCATCCACACATTCCATTGATTCAAAACCCCTCTTCTAAACAACAAAGCCCACATGAAACTTCAATCCACACAATCTACGCCTTCGAAAAGTCAACCTTCCTCATAACTCCTCTAACTTTCCTCCTACTTCAATCTGCCACAATCTCATAAACTTGAGACACTATCCATGAGTTGTCTTCCATGCAAAAAGGCACCTTGAAATGGAGAAATGATCACGTCCAAAACTCCCCTTAAGTGGTTAGTCAACACCTTTACTACAATCAAGTATAGTGCATTTCGAAAGTGCAATAGGGAGAAGGTCTTCCACCTTAGCTGCAACCCCCTTCTTAGGCAACATAACGATCGGTGAATAATTTAGACGATCAAGTTGGAATTTCCAACAACAAACACAGAAATCAAGCCTATCACCTCCTTAGTGATGAGATCCCAGAATTCCATGAAGAAGAACATCAGGAACTTGTCTAGCATGGGGCATTCGTACAGATTAAGCACAAAGATTGTGCTTTCAAACCTCCTGCATACTCAAAGGCCTTGTCAACTCTTTTGCATCTGCATCAACAATGCAGCTCATCCTCAGATCCAAACCACATAGATCCACTGTACTGATCTCGTTTGGTCGTGTTCTTGAAATAGCCCGCAATCGTCCTTGCATCCTCCTTCTTAGCACTAAACTGCACCGCCAACTTCGACTGAGTGAATCAGATTTTGCCTTCTTCTCTCGTTCACCATGGTATGAAAGAATATGGTGTTTGCATCTCCCTCATTTAACCACTTCTGATGCGACCCATGCCTCCATTCCCACTTCCGCTTCTGGTCCTCCTCCTCAAGGATCCTCTGCACAACCCTACAGCTTGCCAACTCCTCCACCTCAAGTTCCCTGCAATCCTCCAATGAGTCCAACCTTACCATTTCATCCAGTGCTTGGTTCCTTCTCTACTCCCACGAAGTACAAGATTCCTATCTAAATACAATCAACCTTAGACGCAAAATAGCCAGTGAATCCAAACCCAACCTTGAAGCGGTGCTAGAAGACCCTTGGAGCACCATTTCCAAAAAACTTTCTGGGTGCTAAGGCTTCCTACTTGAGGTGAATGGGGAGCATTGCTTCACGTCTTAATGTCGCATTCATCACGCACCTAGCAACATCCGCATTCAATTTTGAAACTTCTGCCTCCCAAGGAATTTCGTCAATGCCTGACTCCTTCACTGCCACGTCTCCAACATCACCCAAACCTCCTACGCTTGTAACTGCCTCTAGGAGGACCATCTAGACCATGACTACCCTCCTCCCGATCCTCACCTCCACCCTCGAAGCGGGTGGGAGATTCACCCCCTGCAGTGGCAGCTCCACCTCGGCTCCTTCTCCCTATTGGTGACTCGAACAACAGAGCTCCACCACATCCCTGACGGATCTAAATACTCCATGGATAAACTCCAAGTCACGACAGCGAAGGGGGACCCCCGCCACCCTCATCCTCCATGTTGTTGCTTCACCAATCGAGCTAGCATCTAGGAATCATGGTCTACACCATCACACACCCTCCCTCGATTTTAAAGGTAGACAATCTTCCAACATGCTGCCAATAACTTCATACATGTCTTCGCTCGATAGGCTCCGTAGAAAGATCAACCCTTGACAGCCAGATGATGTCAATTGCAATAACCTCCTCCCTCGTGACCCCTAATCTCTCCCACATTCTCCTCAAAGCCTCCACTTCTCTTTCCCCTACGAGAACACCATCCACCTTCTTCTCCCAATTTCCTCTTGTCAGGTACTTTCTCCTTCGATTCCCCGTATGATCGCATCTATGCCCCCCTTATTATGTATTGCATGCCCCCTTATTCATACTTAGCTATTGACTATGGTACATAACTTTCCTTCTTCATGTATCACATGTGGATAGTGTACTTCTCATAGTTGGTGCTATTATACACACATATTTTTATGATAATTAAATGTTTAACAAGTAGTAGATTGAATCTGTTATCATAACATGAAATTTCCACATATTTTGTAAAAAAGGGATTCATTTAAACATGATCATGAACAAGTGTGTAGATATATTCCTGAAATAAAAGCTGATATAGGAAGTGTTGTTGCTGATATCTATTTTTTTTTAATTTATCTTTTTCTTCTCTTCTCCTTCAGTATGTACACTATTTTTAATGTTAGTCCAAATAAAATTTTTACTGTCTCAAAAAAATAGCATACATATGTAGCATTTTAAAATTGCATATATCATAGACACATAACTTAAGGTCTCGAAACATATTAAAGAACCTCTTGTCATTACAATAAATAATAGCTATGGTGACGATTAGATAACAACAATTAATCAAATCTGTCGTTATGTTTACAAACTTATAATAATAGAGACGTTTATATTTATTCGTTACTATTTATATTAGAAATAGCGATGATTTTTTGAATTCGTCGCTATTCTATATAGAAACGAATAAATCGTTGGTAAAATTTTAAATCACAAATTTTCAACTAGGAGTTTGCATGTATTTTATTATTTTCTCCACGAACATACAAATGGTATGACAAAATAAATACATTATATATAATAATAAATATTTTTATACTAACTACCTATTTTACAAATATACCCAATGATAAATGTTTCATTTCCAAGAGGAAAAGACCTAATTTCCTCCGTTTCTCCAGGTTCAATCCCTCGCTACCCTCCGTTTCCATCTCGTTCTGCCTGCCTCCCGCTGCCCTCTCCATCGTTTCTCCAGGTACTACCTCCATCTCATCTTCTCTCCAACAAACCCCACTTGGATTTATAGGAAGATATTGGAGGACCTCCCAATCCAAGAATTCAAATCCTTGAGGAAGAGATCAGAGTTCCTCACAATATCGCGGATCCAGAGAACGAGGTTCGTTTTAGGGTTTGCGATTTAGATTTATGATCAAGATCTCCATAATCCTTGAGGTCGTGTTAATGCTCAAACTCGTGAAGAAGTGAGAGAACGAGGTATGATTTAGAGTTTTTATCGACCTTGGTTTTTCTTAGATCTCTATTTTTGAAGGCGATCTGATCATTTTTGGTGGATCTACCTTGAGTTTTTTAGTATGATATAGAGTTTATGATGTAGGGATGGGATCAAGGCATGCTCCATCATTGAAGTCATGGTGATGTTCAAATATGCAAGGGAGTAAGAGGGCACATGTTCCTCCCCAATCTATGTTTCTTATTGATCTTAGTTTGTCTTCCATCTCGCTTTTATAAAGGTGATTTGATGATTTTTAATGGATATACCTTGGATTGGAAAGGAGATACGAGATTCTATGGTATTATGGTTAGGTTTTGATATAAGACGATGTTAGGTATTTGTATAAGGAGGCAGACATGCCAAGGCATTGCATCTGCAATGCAGTATATGCCTGCATTGTGAAACAGATAATTAGAACATTATGGATTGGACTTTAACTGGATACTGTGATTCTAGATGCCTGGGCTAAGCATTAGCTCTTTATCCGGATCCCCACATGATAGAGGGAAGCATATTCCTAATTTTGTGCTTGATAAAAGATGCTTGTTGCTGCTGTGGAGTTTTTGAGTCATGGTTGGTGTCTATTTGCATTCGATTACTCTTAGAGTACTTTCTTGCACATTAACCTCTAGTCGACCTCTTTGCTTTCATGAATTATGCATTCTTTAAAAAATGAAACTCATAAAAACTAATCCAGGTTCCTAAAATTTTATGGTATAAGCATCACAGTTACTGTCTATCAAAAGCATGTTATGAATAAATACATTGATATCTGTTGCGTTTGTGTTAATCTCCTAGTAAAATCAGATGCTAAGGATTTTACTGAGGGTCAAATTTCTAATGTGCTCGAAATTATGCATACATGCGTCTGTCAATATCATTTAGTTTCTACATATAGATAATAGATTCATTGTTCCAATTAAGGTGCACCTTGTTGTTCCTTTTTTAAGGATCACGAAGGTACTTTTCTGAACACCACAAATATTAATAAATGCAAGGGATAACGATAGTGCAGCTAGTCTTGAATCAGTTTTACTTGGGCATGTTTTTTTTCTTGATAACCAGAATAAACAAATATTGATAATATAGCCATAAAATAGAGATAAAAAGATAATCTTGATGAGTGTCAAAATGCAGCAAATCTATATAACGGAATCATTTTTAATCCCAGAGAATTCAGCATGTTCTGCATTGCACTAGTAAACGTCATGAAAATCCAGCATGTCACCATTGTGCAGAAAACTATGATAAAAAAGGTTATCGACTTTCGAATCTAAATCTTTAATTTGCTGCCAACTTTTCCAGAGAGAGATCCTATTCACTATGCACCTCAACCTTCCTGATTGATATAAAAATACTAAAGTTGATCCCCGATGCAACAACTGCTCCGAAGCGTTGTACACATTGATTATGGACTTACATCTCATTAGTCTTCCTGCAATAACATTTAGATTATTCTTCTCTGTTGTGCTTTTAGGCAACAATATTTCTTTTGATTTATATATGTTTTTGGGGTGGTTCGTATTTGTCAGTTAATATATCCACGTCTGCTCTAATCTCCATGAATTATATGAAAATGAATTTCCTTGATCTGATGATTATTAGTATAAGATGGGGCTTTCATATAAGATTTTTTTGCTTTAGATGTTTCTTGCCCCAGTTGTGTTTTTGTGTGTTTTTTCAGTTAATGCCTTTGTAGCAAAGATCAAGAGAATTGGACAAACTTTTCTTTTTTCCTTCTGATTTATTATTTTGTCCCCCTTTTAAACATGACAGTAGGCGGAAATGCTATGCAATTGCCAGCCATAACCTGAAGTAATTTTACATGATTTTTGAATTACAAGAATGCATGATTGTTATATATATATATCATCCCTAGGTAATTGTGAATACAATTATATTTGTGAACTCCAAAATATTGCTATTTTATTGATCGTAGGTATCAAACTCAAGGTATTGTGGTGGAAAATGGATAAAAGTTGGATGAAAAAGCAATTGGAAGTGATGAATTCAAATTGGGAGTTCATGAGTTTATTTTGTATGCTTGTGAAAAAGGTCTTAGAGGAGATAACATTTATTGTCCTTGTACGAGATGCTTTAAAAAGGTCTCATTTCCATTTACTTCATTTTGAAATATTGTCAAACTATTCGCAATGGACTTTTCATGGAGAATATGATCCTTTTGTTGAAGAGAGTTCGCCTATATGGACACATGGAGATCATAATCATCCATTTGATGGAAGTTCATTTGACACCTCTGAATCTCCAAGTAGTCCTTCCCTTGGGCATGTAGGAAAAATTGAGATGAGAGAATTGCTTCATGATGCTGTTGCTTTTGAATTAAGAGA
Source organism: Ottelia alismoides (assembly GCA_037367405.1). Lineage (NCBI taxonomy): Eukaryota > Viridiplantae > Streptophyta > Magnoliopsida > Alismatales > Hydrocharitaceae > Ottelia > Ottelia alismoides. Next base: position 83,626 of record JAZKJV010003645.1, on the reverse strand, counting down.
TATGCACAGTAAAGTTGACAAGACATTGAATGAGATGAATGACAATGATGATGGCATTGAGAATACTTTTGGATTTGAACAAGGGAATCAATCTGATAAAAACCATGGTGAACCTTTTGTTCTAGGTGATAACATATCTTCTGGACTTCATACTGTATTAAAAGATGGTGATTGGAACTCTATCCAGGATGTAAGAACTTCTCAAAGATTATATCATATTAAGTGTTTGAGTGGTTGGTCAGCTAAGAGCCTCAACATGTTGTTTGAATTGTTGAAAGAGGCTTTTCCCGAAGGAGCTTCAATTCCATCTACTTATTATGAAGCAAAGAAACTTATTGGAGAACCAGGTCTTGGTTATGAAAAAATTCACACTTGTCCAAATGATTGTATATTATTTCATGGAGACAAGCTTGAAAAGCTTGACAAATGTAATGTTTGTAATGCATCTCACTGGATAGAATCAGAGGATGAAATTGCTAATGCTCACAAAGAAGACGTGAAAACCAAGAGAAGACCATCTAAAGTATTACGATACTTTCCTTTGAAACCACGTCTTCATAGGCTTTTCTCTTCTTCGAAAACTGCTTTTTCTATGAGATGGCATATTGAGGGGTGTATAAAGGATGGGAAAATTAGACATGTGGCTTATGGATTGGCATGGAGAAGCTTTGATGCTCGGTATCCATATTTTGCTTATGAAGGTCGTAATTTGAGATTCGCATTATCTAGTGATGGATTTAACCCATACAGATCAATTAGTACAACATATAGCACTTGGCCTGTCGTATTGGTTATATATAACATGGAACCATGGGTTTGCATGAAAGAATCATCAATACTTATTTCTATGATTATTCCAGGAAAAAAAGGCCCTGGAAATGATATTGATGTCTACTTACAACCGTTAATTATTGAATTAAAAGAGTTGTGGGAAGGCATTGATGCCTTTGATGCTCATGCAAAAGAATATTTCAAATTAAGGGGAGCTCTTCTTTGGACGATTAATGATTTTCCAGCTCTTGGAAATTTAAGTGGTTGGAGTACAAAGGGTCAATATGCTTATCCCTGTTGCATGGGAGATACTCATTCCCAATAATTGGTCCATGGTGGAAAGTTTTGTTACATGGGTGCTCGTCGATGGTTAGAACCACACCATCCTTTTCGATTCCAAAAGGAGCGATTTGACGACAAACAAGAATTGAATTCACCTCCGCTAATAATACCTGGGGTTGAGATTGAAAGGCAATTACGTAACTGTAAATTCAGTTACGGAAAAACATCCGCTACATGTAGGAAGAGCCAAAGAGATGTGGTCATGCAAGTAGAATATCATGATAGATTATTCAATAATGCAACTAACGTGGTTGGTGATGGCGACGATGAAGATGATGTGGTGAATTCATCAAATAACTCCTACAAACATCTTTGGAAAAAAAGAAGAATCTTTTTTATCTTCCTTATTGGAAGTATAATCTCCTTCGTCATAGTTTAGATGTAATGCATATAGAGAAAAATGTGTTTGATAATGTGATTGAGACGGTGACGGATATTGCTGGAAAAAGTAAGGATAATTTGAAAGCACGTCTCGACTTATAAAATATGGGGATAAGGAAGGATATCCATCCAGTGGTTGCAAATGATAAATTATATCTTCCTACAGCTTGCTTCACAATGAATGCAAAGGAGAAAAACTAATTCTTGACAGTTTTGAAAAATCTCAAGGTTCATGATGGTTATTCCTCAAATATTTCAAGATGTGTAAATCTGAAAGAAAGAAAACTCGCCAATCTTAAGAGTCATGATTGTCATATTCTCATGCAAGATATTCTTCCTATTGCATTACGAGCTTCCATATCAAAGCCAATTGTAACAATCATTTCCGAATTGTCCAATTTCTTTAAGTCATTGTGTGCGAGGACAGTGGGCACTACTGAGCTTGATCATCTCCAGTCTTGTATTGTTCTCACATATGCAAAATGGAGAAGATATTTCCACCAAGTTTTTTTTACAATAATGGTTCATCTGATGATTCATTTAGTTGACGAAGTTAAGCTAGGAGTTCCAGTGGTTTATAGATGGATGTATCCAATAGAAAGGTATGCATTATATTTATATTTTTTTCACAATTACATAGGTTTGTGTATATATTTATATTGTATATGGCCATTCATTTTGGATTTAATACCCTCCATCTATAGATTACTGTGTCGCTTGAAGTCTCATGTTCGAAATAAAGCCTATCCCGAAGGATCTATTGCAGAGGGGTACATAGCTGATGAATGCTTGACCTTTGTATCGAGGTACTTTGGTGATGTAGAGACAAGTTTAATCGAGAACCTCGTAACAATGAAAAAAGTGAAAACTTGGTTGGCTATATATTTGAGAGCGGTGGTAGAGTTCTTGGGAAGACCACTGCCATGGTTCTTGATGAAAAATCACTTGCTCAAGTACATCGTTATGTACTTCTTCATTATGAAAATATTGATTCATTTCAAAAGTATGCATAATGATTTTTTTTGTTATGAAATGTGTATATATTCAATTAAATGCCATGATTTCTTTGTATTTAATACTAACAAGTCTAACTTTAATTAAATAAGTGACTTTTTATTCGAGAAACGCAGGGCATGTCATCCTAATCAAGTGACAAAATCATTGGAACGACAATGGTTACTTGAATGTTTTGCTTCATGGCTATCTACAAAGGTGATTATTTATATAGTTTAAAATATTATGTTTTCTTACTACCTTGATATTTTTATCTATCGAAATGTACTCTTTATCTTTTTAGGTGTCAGAATCAGAAAGTGGCCAATATCCCGATGAGCTTGTGTTGTCAGGAATTTTAATTCCTTTATTATTAATGGGTTTAGATTTCATACAAAGTCTAAGAAGAGGATGCAGAACTCTCAAAATAGTGGAGTTATGGTTCAAGTTGCTGATAAATCATATTATGGAGTCCTCACTGATATTTTTGAGTTGAATTACTCTGGTAAGCTTAAGGTTATCCTTTTCCGTTGCGATTGGGTGGATGTCTCTTATAGAGGTGTGAAGACAAGAGACAACTCTATTCTGGTGAATTTTTCTAGATTGATTCACACAGGTCAACATTTATACGACGATCCATTCATATTTTCAACTCAAGCAAGACAAGTGTTCTATGTGCAAGATCCTAAAGAAAAGGATGGCATCATGTCGTGCTTACAAAGCCTAGGGATTTGTTTGATATGGGCATTCCATATGACAACAGTGAAGATGCCGTAACATATAATCCTTGCATACCTATTATTGTGCAAATGGAAGATTTAGACCATTGTGTTGCATGGTCTCGAAGGGGTAATGATGATGATTAAAACTTTCAAGTTTGATGTACTAGAGTATTCTCTTAGTTTTTAAGATATTTGTTAATTTGGTCGTTTTGAGTGTTGCATGATTTATGATTCTTGCTTCATGAAACTATTTTGCTTAAGTTTTATTTTAACGACTATTGATATAAGATTTAGTTCCTGATTTTTTTCTTCTATATAGGAAGTGGAATTTTGTCCATCTAGAACGACTTCTCTCTGTTTCAACACAAAGTTGTCTTGATGTCTCTGATATGTTTAATGCAACTTTCTTGCCCTTTGTAGTAGTGATGTACACGAAATCCACCTCTTTAATAATCGATAATTGTAGTATAGGAAGTGAATTTCGGTCGATCAAAAATCACAATCTTTGAATGTTGTGGAATATTTTACTTGGTAAGTTTACCAAGGTCGAACACATGGAACAAAGATTTTTAGTTGCATGGTTTTTAAATCAAATTAAATAATTAATAAATGCTCGATTAATTCCTATGTGAGGAAAATATAATACAAATGCGAAGAAAATGCAATGCAAGAAAAAATAAACAGAGACTATTAAGCCCTGGATCTGCGATTAAGATTTTTGCTCCAAAACAACATTAATCAATATCCTCAAGTCTGATCACAGATCAATCAAATATCAAATCCACAAATATTTCTCAAATTAACTCCAAAAGCAAGCAAGAGGGTGAATATTTTTAAGCATAATCATGCAATAACAATTGATCTCCAAATTTTCTAAAATTTATTCTTCCAATAATGATCGCAACTAATAAGAGAATAGATCAATTATTTCACCATAAATATGTCCATGCGAAAATAAATTCTCAAATGGTAAGATCAATCATCAAAGGGAATTATTCAGATTAAATCTCCTTCAATCGAGTCCCCTACGGAAATAAAATCATCAAAGAATGATCGTGTACAATCATAAGAGGATTGATCAATTTAAGATCATCAATAGAACTCCTGTAAAAGATATCATTAAATTCTCAATCGCAAATATGTCAAAATGACCCTACATATGTCAACAGAAATCCTCAAATAATACTTATAAGAGAATAATCTCATATCTGTCCAAATTTATGCAAAGAGATAGAACATGAAATTAGCTTCGAAATGACATATTATACGCTAAAATCGGAGTCCGTATGACAAAGATATGATAAAATGAAGTTTCAGGGACTAAAATGTAATTAAAATAAAGTTTTCTTTTCAAAAAGGTCCCTGGAGGGGCTTATCTGTAATTTCAAAAAGTCTGAGGGGTCCCTGCGTAATTTACCCTAGGCGGGAGTATTTTTGCAATTTCTGACAGTTGCAGGGGGTTCTTTGCAATTTGCCCACATCGCACGTACAAAGCACGTGCACCAGGAGCTTCGGGAGCGGAGCGGAGGTTCGGCGGCCCGGAGCTGAGGCTCGGGGACCCGAGCCTTAAGTTCGGGCCGAGGCACAGGCTCGGGTGGCAGGGCTTAGGCTCGGTGGCCCGAGCCGACGTGGCGATCAGCGGCGCTTCGGGGGCCCCGAGCCTCGAGGCTGGGGCCGAGGCTCGGGGGTGCTGACGTGGCCTGACCCAGACCGTTGGATTACGGGTCGATGCCTCATCCAACGGTGGCTGAAGGGGGAGACGCAGGCGGCCGTTGGGCCGTCGGATCAAGGGCCAAGCCCGATCCGACGGCAGCTGGAGGCCGCGGATGAGCTTGACGAAGGCGTCGCGCGGGCGACTGCGGTCGGTGGTCAGGGCGGCGCCTCCACGGTGGAACTCGGGCGGAGCAGAGGGGCGTAGGCGGAGGGCGTTGGAGGCGCCTCCGTGCGGTTGTTGGACTCGAGCGGCGGCGGTGGCTCTTGTCCGTTGTTGTGCGGAGGTCCCGTTATCCGGCGAGAGCAGTAGCTGACGGTCGGTAGAGCTCGGCCGACACACGGCCGAGCAGCTGGACTGGAGCGGGCCTTCGCGCGGAGGAGGAGCACTGTGCAGCCGAGGCGTCTGATGTTCCTGCAAGCAAGTAAATTGGGGGCGGGGGATCGGGAGCGACGCTCTACGACGAGGGCGAAGGATTGGAGCTAAGCTCCAACCTTTGCAAGGTTGGAGGTGGGGGAGACCTGGAAGAAGAGAAGAAGAACTGGATGGGGAGGATCGGGAGGTGGAGTCGAGTAGAGTATGGGTTCTGGAAAATGGGGGCCGTGATCGAATAAGATAATGGAATGGGGGCAATGGATTCGAAGGATCGGTGAGGAAGGAAGAAGCGTTTACCTGAGGTGGATTCCGTCACCCAGGAGGTGGTGGAGCTTGACAAGCTCCGTAGTTGCTGTAAGCTACGGTGGAGGCCGAGTGTAGCAGCCGCGAGAAGCAGCAACAAGGTCGTAGGTGACCTTGGATCACGCCGAGATGAGGAGGCGCCTCCGCTGTCACCGGTGGCTGCCGAAGCTCAAGATCTTGTAATGGCGGATGGGTTTTGGAGCAGGAGAGGGGGTGTCTTTATAGGGAGCTGGTCACGACCGTTACGAGAGGGGGCAGAGTAACGGCCGGCGAGGTGGTGGTGGTTATGGCCGCGCATGGCGGCGACGGTTACAAGGGGGAGAGGGAAAGGTCGCGGGAAGGGGAGTCGTTTGTTGGAGGAGGAAGAAGGTGGGTCACGTACTAGGTACATGACCTGGGAGGGGGGAGGTGGAGTGAAGAAAGTGGGGTGCCACGTGGTACGCCCAGGGGCTGCCACGTGGCACCCAAAAAAATTTCAAAATTTAAAAGCAAAGAAAAATAGAAAAGAAGTAGCAGGAGACCTCGGATCGAAAAATTTTCTTCACAAAATTTGTTCGTCTTGTCGAGATCTACAACTTTCATGAGGGACCCGGGAGCAAAAGAGGTCGCCTGTGCGAAGTGGTATTTTTGGTGGCTCTCACAATGTGTATAGAAAACTGTTTTTTTGGGGTTTTGTATTTTTTTGGTGGTTTTAGAGGGGATAAAAATTATAGAAAAATACGATAAAATACAAGAAAAATATTTACACACTAATCTAATTTTTTTGGATTTTTAATAGATAAGAAAATAGGAAAATAAAATGAAAGTAAGAAACACACAATTTTTGAACAGACAGACAACGGACACTTGGACTCGGTCAGTTTCTTTGATTTCAGTTTTGATCTGGATTTGGATTTTTGCATCGCTTAATAAAACTTTCATCAAAGAACATAAATGAAGAATAAATAAAATTAAAAAAGTTAATTATACATAAAATCTCATGTCAAAAATAGCAAAAAGTTAAAATGCGCAAAAGAGGCCCAAAACCCAACTCTCACATATGAGCTCCAAATTTTATGAAATTGGTCTTGTTTTGAAGGTACTTGAAAATGGAGTACTTTAAAAGTGAGTAGACCGAAATCGGACACTGTATGTGGGAGATATGCTCATTTTAGTCTGTGAGATGTGAAATTTGACTTTGGGATTATTTGACGCTTATTGGGGTTAGTAATTTTTTTGTATTTTTTATTTAATAAGGTTACTAATATCTACACAATGGAGATGGTTTGGGATCAATCGGAGTTAGGAAGAATTAATTAAAAATGTGAGAAGCTAGCGGCTTTTTGGGCTAATTTACAAAGGGGATTTTAAATGCAATTATGCATGATGAAATGCAGATATTATTTACACATGCATGATGGCTAATAATGCTCTATTAATGATTAATTACAGGTGAATGATGGAGAACAGAGCCTAAATGACCAATTTTAGCATGATGAATACGAGATTCATCAAGTAGCAGAAGAACATGATACTTAAACTTCATTTGTTTGTGTTGTATCATTAATCTGTCTTCTTCTCAGAAGGAATTGTTTTCAAGATTTATCTTTACTTATGTTGACATTGGGAGCTACTGTGCAATATCGAATTGCATTTTTGGATAATGTTGTTGGCATCCCTAGATCATGTTTAGATATAGGTGCCTCATAAGCGTGGAACATATTATGGAGAAAGGTATATTTAAAATCATTGAACATCTTTAGCTTTTGTAAATGACAGGTTATTCTCCTAATATTTAGTTTTAGAAGTCAATAACTGATTATGTGTACACAAATCCATGCTTGGTTAATAAATAATTTATAATCGTACTTGTTAGTGTACATACTTATTAAACAAGTTAACCGTGTATTTCATTTTATATCACACAATAGTTGCATGTTGAGGAGTAATATAGATTCTCATGATTGACAATGGCTCAGAAAAAAACCTTCAGAGGGTGCTAGATATATGAAACTCAAGGTGAAGATGTTAGTGAATGTATTCCAAATGTTCAGAAGAAAGGATCAATACTCGATCCCGGAGATATTATGCATGAAGATGTGCATGTTACAGGTTCTTTCTAAGAATTTTCTAGAGTTTCATGAGGTTGTCATCGATTTTTTTAAATAAATAGATGGCATCATAATTGTTATATTATTTTATTAGATATCCAAGGGAACGTAAGAGTGAGAAGAGGTGCTACTTATGCTAGAGATATATGGTCTTCTCCAGATGGGCACAAAGTTATTGTGGGCTGCAATGAATTAGCTCAACCAATCGAGAAAGCTGCAGGAATTTTGAGTAGTTGGTTAGGTACTGTAGCGCGCAATGGAAGAATGTGCCCACCAGATTTTGAGGACTGGAGACATCTCAAAAAGCGTTATGGCAATTATCTTCTTGGACAACTAAAGGTTAGAATCTCACAACTTACAATTATATTTATTAATCTTAATGCTCATATTGATTGCACTCTTACTATAAATAGGTTTTCATTTTGGACATCTCTCCCATCTTATAATCATAAATATTTCATTCTTACTGTAAATAGGTTTCCATTAGATATTTGAATAATGTGACGGGTGTGATAATATGTGAAAAGAGGTGTTATTACTAATACTCTAGTTCACAACTTGCATATATTTGAAGGTGGTTAAGATGTTTTATAGTGGTCTCATAAAGGAAAAGTTAATTAGAAAAATATGAGCACGTATGGGTGCAACTTGGCAACAATTAGGCACTATTAGGAAAAGCTTCATCAACCACATACCAAGTGAGGAAATGAATATATCCCCACATTATCATATCTGAATAGCAATAAAATAAAACATGATCAGAAAGATAGGTGGTTCACCTAATCTGTTTGTGAATTAAATGCATATGGTATTTGATATTGCCTCATTTTCTTCCACACTTTTCCTTGGGTTAGAAAAAATACATGATTCTTCATGTCTAATTTGATTTTGGAATGAATGAGTTCACCCTGTTGATGACCGAAAAATCTCACAAAATCCCGGTAAAGGTAAAAACAAGGGTCGTTGCGACCCGAATCTCGGAGATCGATCAACAAGAAACTAGGAAGACCACCAAAATAGAGTAATCAGTCAACGAAGCTAAATAGCGGTCTCACTATTTTATTTAACATGGTATAGCGACCAAGGTCGAACACAAGGAGCACGGATCAGCTCAAAGAGCCTACGAAGTAGTCTAAAAATCAAATAAAATAAGAAAATAATTTTTGGTGGATTTTATGATTTTTATTTTTTTTATTTTTAATTACGAAGAAAAATAAGAAAAGGGCGAAAAGAGGTACACTCAACAAATTATTAAATATCACAAAATAGATCCAAAAATTGCAATAAAAATATTTTTGGTTTTTATGAGTTTTTAAGTGTTTTTGGTGATTTTCTCAGAATTTTATGAATTTTAGTTGATTTTATAAAAATGAAATAAAGCCAAAACAGGAAGCTATGTGCAACCAGATTTGAAAGGCTATTTAAAAATATATAAATTGCTATAAAAAATTGGAGGCAATTTTATGTGAAACTACAAATAAAAACTAAGCTACAGGAAAATAAATTGCATTTTTTGATTTTTTTAGAATTTTTAATGATTTTTATAAGGTTTTTAGGGTTTTTCAATTTTTAGGGGTTTTATATATCCAAATCAAGTGAAATTTGTACAGAAGTAAAAAAACACTAAATAATTTTTTTAGAATTTTTGGGTGGTTTTTAATATTTTTAGTTGATTTTCCAATTCAAACAATAGCAAAAATGAAGGTTTTTGAATTTTAAAAATAGAAAATAGCAACAAAAATGTCCTAAAAAATTAGTTAAATTTTTACACATTGGCAAGAGCCACGTCTCCAAATTTCATAAGATTTGAAGTTGATTTGATATTTTATTCAACCAATAGACAAAGCACAACACACAAGGACCTAATCGCAAAGAAAATAATTTCCAAGGGCCTAATAGGAACACGTGCGCAATGTATAGGGGCTACAATGTAAAATACACACTAAATCCAACACATGCTAAAATACATCACACATAGGGGTATATATAGAAATATCCAAAATAAATCTTCAATCCATAACAGTCAATAAACCTAGCCCAATACATGACTAATAATTACATGACTAAACTATAAACGCTAAAGAAAGAGGGGCCTAAGTGTTATTTAACCCTTTATTGATCCGACGATTGTAAGGGGATCCACTTAAGATCCAACGGTAGAGAGCGGCTGGTACCCCTTCGTTGGTGGACGTCCCAGATCAGATCCTGAGCAAGATCCGATGATCGAGGCTTCCCGGTGGATGGAGGGCGGAGATTAGAAATGGGGCCACGCCTGATCGGACGGTGGAGGAGGAAACTGGAAGAACCGCGAAGAACTCACTGTCGACGAGCTTCGCACGATCAATACGAGCTACTGGAGGGTCCTCCGGCGCTGCTAGGTTGGGCGAAAGGTTCCTGATGACATTCCGCAGCGGTTGGTTAGTAGCTCCGATGAGTCCGGGAGCGTCTAGAGTGCTCCAGCGAAGAAATGAACCTGGAGCTTCCTGTGCTTCCGAGTTGGACCTCCATATGAGGTCTCTTTGACGCTTCAACATGCACAGGGAGACGACTGGGTCGAGGGAAAAATGCCTCGACCCGTTAGAGCGCGAGAGGGGTGAAAGGCGAGGCGGTGCGTGGTCCTCCGGTGAAGCGGTGGCGGAGGAGGACGATAGCCTTATTCCGTGGCGAACCAGGGGGGGCGAAGGGGCGAAGAAGATGGAGGGAGATCTGACGGAGGTTATGAGATGGTCGGAGCGCTCAATTGGTGGGCGGAGTACGGTGAATGGCAGATGAAAGCTTGGCGACCGACGAGCTAAAAATCGAAATCCAAAAGAAAATACGAGCTATCTACGCTACCCGACGGATGTAGTCATCTATGCTGGAGGTTATGGACCTCCGGGGGTCATGGCCTTGATGGATCGACGTGTCCAGAGGCTGAGCTCACCTCGCGGCGGAGCACGACGATGGAAATCACCAGAAATCTGAGGTTCCCGGCACTCGCGACCTCACTGTAACCCTCTCTCACACAGTTGTCCCTCAGGTGAAGGAGAGGAGCTCGTCGGAGACAATGGGGACGACCAAAGATACGGAAGAGGTGCGGCTCCGATGAGCTATATACTGGAGGAGGTCTGACAAAGGTGGAGATCGGGCGCGCATTCAGAAGATCAGATCCCTAGGAAAGATGCCGGGCGTGAATCACGGATTGTTCGTCAATAGTCGGAGCCCGGGGTTTGGGCAAATGGGAGGTGGATCACGTCAGGAAAATACGAAGAAATTGGGTCGAAACGAGGTCCGCGAGAAGTGGTCTGGGGGGGGAGGCAGTTGACCGGGGGTCAACGTCCCCCGTGGACCAATGAGAATCCGCCAATCCGAAATTATTTGTAAATTCAATAAAAAATAGTAAATGATTTCATTTCGAAATATTTACAACATAAAAAATGTTTATTATTTTTTAAATTATTGTTTAGTGATATTTATTTATTTTTTTGAAAAATAAATTAATGTATATACATAAATATTATTATATATAGGTATAAATACCTAGGTATTTTTAATTTTTATTTTTATTAGTTTATTTTTGTACAATTATCTCCATTTTATATTTTATTTATTTACAACATAAAATGTGGATATAAAATAATTTTTATTTTATTTTTATTGTTTATTTACAAGGATAAAATAAATAGGTGAATGTACATATATACATGGTATATACAAGAGTGAGAGAGAGAATTTATTTTTATTTTTATTTTATTTTACTATTTTTTATTTTATTTTTAGAAATATATACAAATTATGAGGAACACATAAATATTTTTATTTGATGAAAATAAAATAAATACATAGAGGGGAAAAATATGTACAATGGTGAATGGCCCTATCTCTCTCTCTACTTGTTTTATTTTGCGGTCAGGCCAATGATTGACCCTCCCTTGGGTTCGGGTCACTCAATATTTATTCTAATTATTGCTCTCTTTTTCTTTATTTATTTATTCCTTTATTTTTGCACAAAAACATGCTTAATTATTGCTATTTACACAAATCATGCAGTTTGACAATTTATTCTATTTACAAGTATTTACATGGTGTTTTGCAAAGAATTCTAGCTAAAATAAAAAAATAAAGAGTGATGGATGGTGATTCATCACCCCCTATACTTTACTTTTGCTAGTCCCTTAGCAAACACTTATTTGAAAAAGAAGTGCAAAAAGAGAAAGAAAAGAAAAAGAAGGGAAATCAGGGTTGATTATTAAACTTTCCTTCATTAAATTGAAATATGGAGCTCAGTTAGACCTTTGGATTATTAATTTGTCGAAACCTTATTTGGACTTAAGCTTAAAACTTAACAACCTCTAAGTTCCACAATCTATGGTCAAGACTCCTCAATAAACCATATCAGAACAAGTCTACATACACAAACTCTAATGACTATGAGTCCTTGTACTGTGTAAGTGAAATGTAGCTTCCCACCTCAAAAGTGACAAAGAAACAACCTCCCTCAACCCGGTAACTCTAATGCCTCAGTCTAGCAACTCTTTCCTCGAGGAGCGGGGTATTTCCTTCTAAGTTCAAGTACAACCGTCTCAAGAAGTGGGGGAAGAATAGAATGGACCATGACCAGTGTAGCCATGTATCTCTGGGAGCCCAACCAATGTAGCTGAGTCTCCCGCTGCAAGCTTCATGAGATGGTCATGTGTAACATAAGCTTTGCTTTATTTGGCTATATACACTCCGATGGGTATTTTATTTTCAATCAGACCCACCACTTTTTTGGAGTTTTTCTTTCTTTGCACATTTTTTTGATGTGCATTTGTACAACATATCTACATGGTGCAGCATACATACATAAGGAGTTTTTCCTCTTGAGCCACTAGACTATCCCTCTTTTGAAGCTTTATTGCAACCCACAACTCCTGTCTTTAGACTTTATCACCACCAGACCAAGTTGAGACGCACTTCCTTTACTATAAGAAGAAGATAGGTTCCACCTAGAAGTACTACCCTCATATGCTACCCCAAGCCAAAGGAAACTGCCTCCTCACCACCTCATCCGTGGAAAGCTATGTGTAAAGTGTTGGTGCAAGTAAAGCCATTGTCTCTGAGAGTCATGTGTGCATTGTTAAGTGCTCTACTTAGGCTCATCAAGATGACATATGCTCATAGCCTAGTGGACTCAAATAATTAAGTCCCAATGGACCTGAAAAGTCTTAATCCTAAGCCTTATAAGGTTTCTCTTAGAATTAGGTGGATTAAGGTCTTAACCAAGCTCCATTTTCCAATTTAATTCCAGGCCAGTTTAAATGTCAACCATGATTAGGAAAAACTGTACAAATATTTACAAATATACAAACTTTACAATTTTTTACAAATGTGCAAAATTTTTGAAAAATATTTGAAAACATGGATGCATGCATGAATGCGAAGTTTTGCAAAATATTTGCAAAAAATTACACAAGGTTTTTGCAAACTTTTTATTTTTCAAACATTTTACAAAAATTTTATACTATATACATAATTTTGATATCAAAATATTTACAAACTATTTACAAAAATCATTTTTACAATCATTTGTACAAAAATAATTTTTATAAATAGCTATGTATGTGCAAAAAGACTTTTATGTACAAATCATTTAAATTTTTATGGATTTTTAGCCATTTTATTTATTAACACACTCACGTAAAGTACGAGTTATGGCTAAAGTATATATGAAATATATACGACACCCCCTATACTTAGCTCGAACGATGTCCTCAGAGTGATCAAGAGCGATGAAGAAGACATAACTCGTGCTTAGTATAAGGAAGTGAAAAGGAATGGTATATACAAAGACGAATCAAAGAATAGAATGAAGAGGGCTCGGTGTTTCCCCCTATACTTAGGATCAAGTAATCCTAAGTATAGTAAGCTGTACATGAAGGGAAATCCGAGTGGAAGGATGAACAGGGTCTACCCCCCTATACTTAGGGTAAAATATCCATAAGTATAGGTAGCAAAACAGAGGTCGAAAGGATGAAGAAAAACACATATATACAAGATAGAAGCGCATCACTACCCCTATACTTAAGGTGAAGAATCCTTAAGTATAGGCAGCGACAGGAGTAATGAAACAGAACGAAAGGAACAACTCGGTGTTTATACCCTCCTATACTTAAGATGAGGTATATCCTAAGTATAGCAAAGATAATCCTATACGAGACCTGGGGTGAAAACAAAAACGGAAGAGACATGGGTCAAATCATGAAGAGACACGTATATACAAAAGTGGACAATGTTGAGGTGCCTCTCAACAAGCGCTAGATTTTACGCCTCTAGCTGGGCACAAAGGCTAGGACAAAGCAGTGTCAAGGTTCAGGACGACATCTGTAAGGCGAATATCATACCGTCGTCGTAGTCGTGGTAGATGAACTACGACGAAATCAAAAGTGTAAATGAGGACACCTAAATAGGCAATCAGGCGGGTGTTTGCTACCGGGCAGTGATATGGGAAGATATGATCGGGATCCGATAACACAAAAGCAATCATCGGCTCAAGATCTGAATAGGATGGAAGTGGAGAGCCGAAGAGATCAAACGTGTAGAATAATGGATCAGTAGTAGAATCCTCCACGTTAATCATCGTCTCAGAAAGGTGTAGAAAGTCAAAATCAGGAGACTCGCTAAGAAAACTGATATCCGATGCACATAGTGGAGAAAACTTAGATAGATCATCGAATATCTCAAAGACCAGCTCATCCTCGCGAGGGTCGTCGAGGGGAGGCAACTCAGAGTCAGAAAGATCGGAAGACTTGGTTTCGTGATCCGACAGATCGGATACACTCTCAGGAAATGAAACCAAGTACACATGGCAAGGGGCATTCTCCCGCAGATAACCCTCGGGGAGGAATGCAAGATCATCAGTGATGAGAAGATCAGAATCTATAAGGGCATATGTGATGCTGTCAAGCACCCACTCTGTACACCAAACTGTCTCATCAGCTGAAGTCTGCCTCTGATCAATCCGGAAACCAGAAAAGGTACTGGTGATCAACGCAGCAACTGTCGAAGTGTCTGAAACTGATCCTCGCTCTGTGGCAGTGCTGGCTATCCTCTGGTCCTCAGAAAATGTATCTGTCTCATCAAAGTGGAGGACACCATGCTCAAATACAGGACTATCTATGTCTGGCATCTCAAAGTGGTATCCCGTATCGAACTCATGCTACTGGAATGAGTAATGATATCTGTCCAAGTCGGTGAAGTATCTCTGCAAGATAGAAGCTGAGTCGTAGTGGCATGGACACTGAAATGGCTGGATCGATGGCTGTAGTAGCGAGGGCTCCTCCATCTCCTGGAATATCAGAAGATCTGATATCCAAGAGTCGTCAACTGAAAAGTCCGTGGCTGACTCGAACTCTAGATGGAAGACCAACGGGAACTTGAGAAGTGTCTGGGTCAGAACCTCCACTGTAATAGTCATGTCATCCATCAACTGTGTTGTTTCGGAATCCATGTCCTCGGTCTGGTGTGTGGAAGTTGTATCCTCATGAAGTACGGCACACCCAACTGGTACTGCATCATCCTCGTGTGCTGTCCCGACTATTGCATCTCCTGAAGATGGATTCTGTGAAAGTGATCTCGAGATGGCATCAAGTAACTCAATGTCAGAACTGCGGCGTGAACCACCATACGAGGTCACGACCAGTGCAATCTGATCCGCAGTCATCCCCCTCATGGAGATCTCGATAAGGTCAATCGTTGAAAGTCCGTGATCTGGAAATCTCCTCAAGAGGTCAAGAAACCTCAGTCATGCATCGTGTACTGGCTCCTAGGGGTCTACTGAAAAATATGTGATCAAAGACCGCATCATGTCTGCTCTATGCTGGGGATAATATCTCTATAGAAACTCGAACCGTAGCTCTCCCCACATAGCAAATCTCCTTCCCAAACATCTGTGCCATCTCATGGCTCTGTCCTGAAGTGAAAATGGGAAGGTCTTCAACATCAACTCCTCAGCAGTGATATCTGAATATGTCTGGGTCCTACAAAATTCCTCGAACTCGGACAGATGAATATATGGCTCTTCGTGCACCTCCCTTGAAAACTTCGGTAGACCTTGAATGAACTCCCAATCTAGAATGAAGGGGAAATATGTAGAAGCTGACTGTGCTTCCTGTTCAGTATGCTCATCCATCATCCTGGTGGAGGATGTCTCTGAAACTCGCATCTGCTCTCGATGGTCGCGTACGGAGTGCGCTCTCATCCCAACAATGAAGTCGCCCGAGTCTCGTATCTGCTCAGTCTGATCTCCACGGACGTCTAGCACAACATGCCCAGAAGAATGGTGGGAAAGGGAGGGAGAGAACGGAAGGTCGGTCGGAGTTCCAACCTCCCTCGAGGGTGGACTGGACGGATGGGAAGAAGATGAAGAAGCCGCAAGAGTCGGCAAGAAAGGAGAGAGATCCATCATCCAGGGGTAGACATATAAGAAGAATAAAGGGTGGCTGGGAAGTGAAAGAGATAAATGACTGGAAGGAAAAGAAAGCGGATGGGACCTAGAAAAGCAAACAAGATCGATCAAGTAAAACCACAAATTCACCTACGCACCCAGAGCTGATGACCGTGAAGGTTTGGTCTTTTATCTTGTCTATTTTATTATGTGATCAAACAGTCTTTCAGAGCGATTAAGAGAGCTGATAGGGATCCAATACTCCTAACAGACTGTCCCGAATAAAAAGCCGGTAGTCTGTCAAGAAATTAGATATGGCTCTAGCCTAGGATGCGGGTCACTCTCTCGCTCATCCAAACCAGACAATGAGGGGATTACTCTCCCAAGATAAATTATTAGGTCAATATCTTTTAAGATCAAGTTTGGTTAACAACCCCAATTTTATGGTTTTTGTTTTTAGGTCTTTTTCAAAGCAAACAATGTCTAACGAATTTTTCGACTGTCTTGGTTATTTAAGTCCAAAAACAGGGGGAGAAGATGAAAAGCCGATGTGCAATGAAATCAATGATGCATGCAGAGTAAGAGATGCGTACCTGACTCCAGCAGTCTGCATAGAAAGTGATCCAAGCATAAATATAAAGACAAAAATAAAACTACCTACATGATGCACGAGGAAAACTGGCCTTAAACAGAGCAATTCTACACGTGAAGAATAATAGCCAGGTAATCAAACCTAAGTCCAGAGTCCTATCTTGGGAGCCACTCGGTGTCCGCTACAATGGATCCTGCCAGCGTTGTACGTGACTCCTCAAGGTATGTGGACTAGAGTCTAACTAATTCAACTTTTTCTTGTGATTTAATTAATTAGGTCCAATTACGATCTATAGGTGCAGGCAGATATTAGGGATTGGAGCCTAATCAATTACGTCACAATCAAGAAAATTCCTAAGCTAAGGCCAAAACTGTGTAAATCAGATAATCAATAATAAAATACAAGAAAACAAAGCCGAAGAAAAACACAGTGAGGTCCCCCGAGCACACCGGTGCTCGGTGAAACAGACCTCGGTATCACCGAAACAGTCCAAGTGTCTGAGTCCTGTATTATTACAATAATATAAGTCTGCTGAAAAAGTAAACTATACTATGCTACACTACGGCTATCTACAGCTATTTACGGCTCCCGCTCTCCCGTTTGCCTCATCGCTCTCTCCTGCGACTCTATGCAGAAAGGAGCCGCCTCCGATTCCCGCGGTTGCGTCGACTTCCGAAGAAAGCCACCTCGGTCCTCGGGCCCTTGCAAGAAAGTGAAATAGAAGAGTATCAGATACAATTATTAGAAAAATATGCAAATAAAATGATAAGAAAAATATCTACAAGTATAGACAAAAAGCCGCGAAAAAGAAAACCGTGAAAATAAAAGCGACTACTAAGCCATGCTCCCCGGCAACTACGCTATTCTGATGACCAGAAAATCTCGCAAAATCCGGTAAAGGTAAAAATAAGGGTCGTTGTGACCCGAATCTTGGAGATCGATCAATAAGAAACTAGGAAGACCACCAAAATAGAATAATCAGTCAATGAAGCTAAATAGCGGTCTCGCTATTTTATTTAACCTGGTACAATGACCAGGGTCGAACACAAGGAGCACGGATTGGCTCAAAGAGCCTAAGAAGTAGTCTAAAAATCAAATAAAATAAGAAAATAATTTTTGGTGGATTTTATGATTTTTAATTTTTTTGTATTTTTAATTATGAAGAAAAATAAGAAAAGGGTAAAAAGAGGAACACTCAACAAATTATTAAATACCACAAAATAGATCCAAAAAATGCAATAAAAATATTTTTGGTTTTTATGAGTTTTTAAGTGTTTTGATGATTTTCTCAAAATTTTATGATTTTTAAATGATTTTATAAAAATGAAATAAAGCCAAAACAGGAAGCTATGTGCACCCATATTTCAAAGGCTATTTAAAAAATATAAATAGTTATAACAATCTGAAGGCAATTTTATATGAAATTAAAAAAAACTAAGCTACAAGAAAAGAAATTGCATTTTTTATTTTTTTTAGAATTTTTAATGATTTTTATAAGGTTTTTAGGGTTTTTCAATTTTTAGGGGTTTTATATATCCAAATCAAGTGAAATTTGTATAGAAACAAGAAAACACTAAAAAACAGTAGCTATTTTTTTTTAGATTTTTGGGAGGTTTTTAATATTTTTAGTTGATTTTCCAATTCAAACAGTAGCAAAAATGAAGGTTTTTGAATTTTTAAAAATAGAAAATAGCAACAAAAATGTACCAAAAATTAGTTAAATGTTTACACAGAGGCAAGAGCCACATGTCCAAATTTCATAAGATTTGGAGTTGATTTGATATTTTATTCAACCAATAGACAAAGCACATCACACATGGACCTAATCGCAAAGAAAATAAGTTCTAGGGGCCTAATAAGAGCACGTGTACAAAGTTTAGGGGCTACAATGTAAAATGCGCACTAAATCCAGCATATGCTCAAATACGTTACGTACAGGGGTATATATGGAAATATCCAAAATAAACCTTCAATCCATAACAGTCAATAAACCCAGCCCAATATATGCAAAAAGCCCAAAATATCACGTGTCGAAGCACGTGCACCACCACAACTGGGGGGACTAAAATGCAAATACTAAAAACTCTAGGGTCCACAGTGCAACTATTCCAAAATAAAAACAACTACGACTAATAATGATAGGACTAAACTATAAACGCTAAAGAAAGAGGGGCCTAAGTGATATTTACCCCTTTATGATGATCCGGCGGCTGAAAGGGGATCCACTTAAGATCCAACGGTGGAGAGCGGCTGGGGGTACCTTCATTGATGGACGTCCCAGATCAGATCCCGAGCGAGATTCGATGATCGAGGCTTCCCGGTGGATGGAGGGCGGAGATTAGAACTGGGGCCACGCCTGATCGGACGGTGGAGGAGGCTCCTGTAAGAACCGCGAAGAACTCACCACCGGCGAGCTTCGCGCGATCAATACAAGCTACTGGAGGGTCCTCTGGTGCTGCTAGGTTGGGCGAAAGGTTCCTGATGACGTTCCACCGCGGCTGGTTAGCTCCGACGAGTCCGGGAGCGTCTATAGTGCTCCGGCGAAGAAATGAACCTGGAGCTTCCTGTGCTTCCGAGTTGGACCTCCAGATGAGGTCTCTTTGACGCATCAACGTACACAAGGAGACCACTGGGTCGAGGGCAAAATTCCTCAACCCGTTAAAGCACGAGAGGTGTGAAAGGAAAGGCAGTGCGTGGTCCTCCGGCGAAGCGGTGGCGGAGGAGGACGATAGCCCTGTTTCGTGGCGAACCAGGGGAGCGAAGGGGGGAAGAAGATGGAGGGAGGTCTGATGGAGGTGATGAGATGGTCGGAGCGATCAGTGGGTGGGCGGAGTACGGTGAATGGCATATGAAAGCTTGGTGGCCGGCGAGCTAAAAATCGAAATCCAAAAGAAACTACGGGATATCTACGCTACCTGGCGGATGTAGTCGTCTATGCTGGAGGTTCTGGACCTCCAGGGGTCATAGCCTCGATGAATCGACGTGTCCAGAGGCTGAGCTCACCTCGCGGCGGAGCACGACGATAGAAATCGCCGGATCTAAGGTTCCCGGCACTCGCGACCTCACTGCAACCCTCTCACACACAACTGTCACTCAGGTGAAGGAGAGAAGCTCATCGACGACAAGGGGGAAGGCCAAAGATACGGAAGAGGTGCGGATCCGATGAGCTATATACTGGAGGAGGTCCGACAAAGGTGGAGATCGGGCATGCATTCAGAAGATCGGATCCCAGGAAAGATGCCAGGCGTGAATCACGGATTGTTTGTCGATAATTGGAGCCTAGGGTTTAAGCAAATGGAGACGGATCACGTCAGGAAAATGCAAAGAAATCGAGTCAAAACGAGGTCCGCGAGAAGTGGTCCAGGGGGGGGGGGGCAGTTGACCGGGGGTCAACGGCCCCCGTAGACCAATGAGAATCCGCCAATTTGAAATTATTTGTAAATTCAATAAAAAATAGTAAATGATTTTATTTCGAAATATTTACAGAATGAAAAATATTTATTATTTTTAGAATTATTTTTTAGTGATTTTTATTTATTTTTTTGAAAAATAAATTAATGTGTATACAAAATATATTATTATATATAGGTATAAAGACATAGTTATTTTTCATTTTATTTTTATTAGTTTGTTTTTGTACAATTATCCCTATTTTATATTTTATTTATTTACATCATAAAATGTGGGATATAAAATAATTTTTATTTTATTTTTATTATTTATTTACAAGGATAAAATAAATAGGTGAATGTACATATATACATGGTATATACAAGAGTGAGAGAGAATTTATTTTTATTTTTATTTTATTTTTTTCCTTTTTATTTTATTTTTATAAATATATACAAATTATGAGGAACACATAAATATTTTTTATTTGATGAAAAATAAAATAAATACATAGAGGGGAAAAATATGTACAATGGTGAATGCCCCTATCTCTCTCTACTTGTTTTATTTTGCGGTCAGGCCAATGATTGACCCTCCCTTGGGTTCGGGTCACTCAATATTTATTCTAAATATTTCCCTCTTTTTCTTTATTTCTTTATTCCTTTATTTTTGCACAAAAACATGCTTAATTATTGCTATTTACACAAAGCATGCAGTTTGACAATTTATTCTATTTACAAGTATTTACATGGTGTTTTGCAAAGAATTCTAGCTAAAATAAAGGAATAAAGAGTGATGAATGGGGATTCATCACCTGTCATCTTTGATAAGGACCCACAAACTCCCTTTGTTAAGCACTGCATATCAAGGAAATTGCAGCTTCTCATTTATATTTTAATGCCAATTTGCCAGGACAACTAATATGTATAATTATAGGTGCAGTTTCTTTGAGGATGGAATGGGTTGTTTGATTTAGCAACAAAGAGTATTTGCAATTACTGTGTCTACAGAGAGAATAAACAGAGATTAGTTGCTGCTTCTTTCTTCTGAAAAGAAGAAGACAATACAAATTAATGTAACATATGAGAAACATCGATTGCATTATTGAAGCTTCGCGATCTCTTATCGTTTTTTTATGTTTGGATTAGTAGTCAGTATTAAGCTATGGAAAGTTGTTAATTAGGTGTTTGGATAATTTCGTTTTGTTTATTTAAAACACTATTTTAAAACTTAGAAGAGATAATTGTTCTCAAATTTGATTGCTTTCAGTATCCATTTTGAATGTAATTGGGTTTCATTTTTGATATCTTTGACATCTCATTTTTATTGTAAATTACATATTCCAGTACTTTGATAATAATATCAATCTACAAAATATGTAGTTGATCTCAATTTTCATGTCGGCTGATTTTCCTAACTTTTGCATATATACATCTAACTTTTAATGCAGTTGAAGTTCTCGTTCCCTAAAAATGTCTATGTGGATGGTTGGACACTTGCTTGTCTTGACCAAAAATGGAGAAATTTCAAGCATGTTTTAAAAAAGAAATTTGTTACGAATGATGCACTGGAAGATACACCTGAAAGAGAGCTGCGAAAGATTGAAGTATGGATTTATTTTACATCTTAAATAATTTTAGAAGAGTTCTATTATATTAATTTTTTGCATAAACAGATCAGTAACCGTGTCCCACGATGCATTGAGGCTTCACAATAGAAAAATTTGGTCGAGTATTGGTTTTCTGAAAAAAAGTGTGGTAATAGTTAACCATTCAAGTTATGTAGAACAAATAAGATTACATATCCATGTTCAAATAATTAAAATAAGTTTTTATTTTACAGAGACGTTCAAATGCTGGAAAATTAGCAAAACATGTTTTGCCGGAACGTGGAATCAATTTGCACACCACCGGCTCCAAGAGTTATGCGAGAAAGAAAAAGGAATTTGTAAGTTCACATTTCTAGTAGTTGAGTTTAGCGGAATTTGTTACTTTTCTTATATGCATGACATATCTTATTGATATGAAGCCTAATAATAATGGACGAGATCTTGGAAAAATATAATTTTTTGAGATCACGTATATCAAAAAGAGGAAGGATAATGATGGGCACCAGCATTCATCAATGAAATCTCTCGAGAAAAAGTGGTAAGCATCTAAAGTCAATTGCAATCATAATATTTTATGATAATAGTTGACATGTTGTTGTCCTTAATTTAAGCATTTATCTCGATGCAATAATTATTTTTTACGGGAAGAGACAAAAAGGTTAGTGGAAGAACATTCTTGTGAATCTGAAGCTTCTTGTGATACCATAGAAACTGAAGTCTGTAATGAAGTTTTTGGATGCCATAAATGGGGAATACCTAAAGGTTATGGCTAAGGAGTAAGGAATTCGGAATATCATGTAGGATATTTTTTAGGAAGGATTATCACTGAAAATGAAGAAATAAAATGTTTGAAGTCAGAAATGAATGATATGAATGAGATAATCAAAGATCTCAAGATTCAAAATCAGGCTTTTATCTCATTGTTATCAAAAAACGTGAGTGCTTCTGCAACGGTAGCTAATGATCATGTAGGAAAAATGGCGGCAACATTTGGCAATCGAGAAACTTACACGAGACGATCTCAAGTAAGTCCTAAATTTTTATTCTGTATGAAATATATTTTATGATCTTATATTGAAATATTTCATTAAGAATTTTTGAATCATTATCTTTATATTAGGATGTAGGATTTTCAAACTTGAAAGGATCAAATGGTGATTACGCTCATCAAGTTGGCTTTCAAGTAAGTATATTTTATTCTTTTATTTCACAATGTCATCTCTCTTTCAAGCACAGCTCATTGTTCTCTCTTCCACCATTTGAAGGCGCATTTTCTTTGTTTTGAGCAGTGGTTATTATAAGTTTAAACAACAGAAGCAACTTGTAGAAGATGATCTCTAAAGCTTACCAACCCAAGTACATTATTGACAAGAATCAATAAAATCAGAAGAAAACTTCTTATGGAATGCAATACTAACACTAAGAGGAGATAAAAGAATGTCATCGCATGTCATAAATGGTATGTCTTTGTGACAAAAGAATGGACACCTTTTTTCCATGCCTCGGGTATGGGGTTATGTTTTGCTTTCTGCATGACAGTGTTTCTGTGATAAAGAAGTTGAACTCTCGTGTTGATAGCGGCTTCTTCCTTCATTACAAGAAATTTGACATTAAGATTGTTTCTGACAGTGTTTCTGTGATAAATTTCTGCATGTTTCTGTGACATTAACAAACATGCAGTGTTGATAGAAATTTGACATTAAGAACTCTTGTGTTGATAGAAACTTCTGCATGACAGTGTTCATGACATTGTTTCTTTGATAAAGAATGGACACCTTCTATGTTTGATTTTTAATATCAGTAAGAAACACTGTGTATATAAATGCTGGCTTTGGTTTAGACATTTTCTAAAACACATAAGAAACTGTTCACCTTCCTCTTCTTCAAATATATATACCTCTATGTATGGCTCCACCATCTAACATTAGCAGTTCTCCAGCACTCCTGTTATCTTTGTTGCATTGTGAAGACCCTCACTCGGCCATGAAGTTCGAATCCTATTGTTTAGTTTTAAATAGGATGCCGGTTAAGGTATCTTTGTTGCATTATGGGTCTTGGAGGAGTTTTAGATGTAGCTTTATGTTCAGTACTATGCACATTTATGGGCCTTAAATCTCAGTCGCATTATAGTTCTGCAACTAACATTTTATATATTTCTTTTTTAAATTTTTTAGGATGGGTTGAGTTGTTTTCTACTATTCCTGGGAGATGGTTCTGGTTTGACTCCTAATTTTCAAGTAAGATTTCTACGATCAAGATGCTTATTTGCTTTAAGTTGTTGTATAAAGTTAATTTTTAGTACCTTCATATCATCATAATAGTACTCACAAATTTATGCATTTGAAAATACCCATGATTTATGCTAATTATCCTTTTTTTCTCTATATTATATGTTCCAGATTTATCGAATGGACCATCTACAACCTATTCCAGCAAATGAGCATTTGGATTGTTCTAAGCTACATTAGAATTTAACGCATGATGTTAATGACATTTCATTACTTCCCATTCTGAAACTGTTATATGTCTTTGTTTTCGTTCTTCCAAAATAATGTTTAGTTAATATTTGAATGACTATTATCTTTAAGTGATTCCATAATTAGTTATCTTTATTTAGAGATTTATGAGTGATCAGAATGAAACAATTTGCTGCTCCATATATACTAATGGTAAATTTCAAATGAAATGACTATATTAATTTATATAACAACAAATTAACCATTGTTAAAAAAAGCGTTGATATACATAGAAGACTTAAATAATAATAATATCCATACAGTGACGGAAAAAAGCCTTGGCATTTTCTAATGGTGACAATTTTTTTCGTTGTAAAAATTTAAATTTAACGACGGTTTTTATTCGTTGCTATTTGATATTTCTCAACGGTTAGTAATCGTTACTAAAAATTGAACAACGGCTTATATGGCAACGATTCTTATGACGAATCATGGATTTGTCACGAGAGTATTTAGTGACGTTTTATTCGTTGTGCTTTTAACAAAAAAATCGTCACTATAGATCTCTATTGTTGTAGTGTCCTATAAACAATAAAAGTAGCAAAGAAATGAAGCCTTTTAAAATTGCATATATCATAGACACGGAACTTAAGGTCTCTAAACAAACTAAAGAATCTCTTGTCCCTTAAACAATAAAGAAGATTTCTATTATCATCCCTTCTTTTCGCGGCCAACAACATCGGATTGTCGATGTCAAACGAGGCCATCTCGGATCGGAGGGGACTCCTCTTGTGATCCCCGGGTCGTTATCGAAGAAAGCTGATCATGACAACTTGTTGGATTCGAACCTATCTGGATCCGTTGGCGACTACCCAAATACTCAAGTCCAAGTTGTCAAATAATAATCCTTCACTCTTCTAACCCTCTCTCGCACTTTGTATGTTTTATATGTGCTGATATGCTTGGGTGTTACAAACCTCCACCAATTATATTAACAATGTCCTCGATGCAGATGACCCATCATTTGTTTCCAACAGTAGTTATAGTTGCACGTTCTAGGTCGCATTTTCCTCTTATCTCTATGTAGAAGTGGATCCACTTCTCAAATAACTCTTTCCACTATCAGAGGCAACATGCTATAATACCATTTATAGTGGTATCGATCGTATGGGCTTAGGTACTCGGACACTTATCGAGGATAATAGACCTTGATAACTTGTTGGATTCAAACTCGCCTGAACACGTTGACGACCACCCACAAATACTTAATCCCAATTCTCAAGTAATATTCCCAACTCTTATAACTTACTCTTATACTTCCCGAATTTCAGATATATGGCTATGTTTGAGGTGTTTCAAATTGTCCTGTATAGTTTAGAACTTTTGTATAATTTACTCTCTAGAAAAAAGAACTTTGTTAATATTATCAAACTATTGGTATTATATATATATATATATATATATATATGACTTTTAAAAAAACTACATAGAATAGTAGAACAAATGATTGGTGTACGGACAACTAACTGGAATAAAAAAAGAAAAAGATTATTGATGACCGAAACTAAAACTAACACCAAGCCTTTTTTTTAAACTATGAAAACTGACGTGGACTGTTGGTCTTACGTCAAAGAAAAACTTGTAATCTTGATTACTAAAATCTTACTATATATGACTACGCCATTGTTTATAATTTTGTGGTCACATGTCCAAATATATATAAAAGGAAAAAACGGGGCTGCCCCCGCCTCATTTTTCGGCGTTTTTTTTATTTTTTTTGAAAAATAAAACCATGTATATTCATCCATATATCCCTCCTACATGCCATTCGAATTTCGTCAGAAACAGAGACTCCTACGGCCTCCATCTCGATGGTATCGATTTAAAAAAATCCTGTTACCGTTAAAAAATTACTGTCCGGATGGAGGCCGTAGGAGTCTCTGTTTCTGACGAAATTCGAATGGTATATAGGAGGGATATAGGGATGAATGTAAATGGTGTTATTTTTCAAAAAAAAAATAAAAAATTTTGCCCAAATAAGGCGGGGGCAGCCATGTTGGCTGCCCCTAGGGGGCAGACACATATGACCCTAACCTTAATGCCATTATAATTTAACTCGGGTTTTGGATGACTTAATTCTGTTTTTTAATTTTATCTTTGAGAGATTCCATGATAATTTAACAACGTTTATAGATGTGATATCTAGACTTAGACTTTGATCTTTTACTTTAATTTTTTATGATGTCCTGATGACAAGGGTTAGGCAAGGGTCTAATGTAACTACACAAGGCAAGAACTACACTGTAGCTAAAGCGACGACTCACTAAATCTAAGGTTAATCAATAATTAACTCACACAAGAAATTAAACAAACAATAAAAAATGAGAGTCAAAATTTATTATAACCCTATATATAGATGTAGAGTGGAAGTATGTAAAGGGTGTCAAACACATGGAGAACAGGGGATACAACAAAAATTGACAAAAGACAATAAATGTTTTTGAGTTTTTGTGAAGACTTATGATTTTTAGTGGGTTTTAAATTATTTTTGTAAAATTTATGTTTTTATATTTTTTAGATTTTTTATTTTATAATTTTTATTTCCTTTTTATATTTTTTGATTTAAAAATTTACTCCTTTTTAAAGATAATATATCCTTATAGGTAATAACATGTACAAATATAACTGATGAATCCACGATTCATCACATTTGTTCTTTTATTTTAGCTTCATTTCCATAATCAAACACCTGTAAATACCCACTAATTTAATGAAATTACCATTTTGCATACGTTTGTTAAATATGCATTTTTAACACTTTTTGTATTCAAATTAAAAGAATAAAGAAGAAAAGAAAAAGGAAAGAAAAAGAAAAGGAAAATGAAGGATGTGTTTATGCAATAAATACAGACTGACCAAACTCCGAAAGAAGGTCAAGACTTGACCTGATCGACGAGGAATAAAGTAGGGGGAGATAGGATCTTTCATTCAAAAATCCAAAAATATTTTGTAAATACTTTTCCCTATATATTTGTATAAAACTCGTGTTATTTTTTTTGTACATAAATTGACCTCAAATCCATTATTTTTATAAACAAAAGTTGTAAATAAAATTGTGTTCTAAATAATAAAAATAATTGTAAAATAAAATAGTGTATATATTAAAAATAATCACACTTAGCAAAAACCGCAAAACGATCATTGAAATACCAATTCCAGCTCTATACGAACTCAAATTGAACCCAAATCACTTCCATTATACACTAAATTAAATTATCTTTCAAAAGCTGTGATTTCATAATTTTTAGAGTTATGGTTAAAAAGTCAGCTTTTTGGGGTGTTTTGTGCAGTTTCACCATTATTTATTTTACATATTTATCCATATTTATTTTTATATACATAATGTATATAATTGTAAATATTATTTTATGTAAAAATAAAATAATATAATATAAATAATAAAATTAAAAAAAGATATAACAATTATTTTCTTATTTGTACATGTGTATATTGTATTATATGTACATAATATTTGTATACAACTAATTTCCTTATATAAAAATCACCAAAAAATAAAATATCTAATATTAATGAATTAATTTAATTTAATTGCGAAATTTATATTCAATTATTTGATTTATTTGATTTAAAGGACCTACCGTGTATGTAAGATTTTATTCCATACCTTTAATAGCCACCATTAAGGTGGCGAATTAATTTTTTTAGAAATTATTTAATTTATTTATTTTAATTAATTCGAAATTCGTTTTGAATTTATTTATTTATTAGTTCCACCAATAAACACATTCCTCTTTTGTACAATCTTTCCTTTTGTATTTTTCTTCTCTTTTTAATAGGCTCCTCCTCCCTCATTTACTCCTTGATTAATCTTTGATGGAGAGGAGCTCGATCTCTAAGAGCTATCTTGTTGAATAAGGGCGACCAGCCTCCGAGTCGTCCGGTGACAGTGCATTGGCCTTCGTCGAGGCCATTACGGCATATCCGATCGTGATGTGAGATCCATTTTCTTTCCGCGTCATTTTTATTAAACAAATCATAGGTTTAATTTTTACGTCTACATAATTAATTTTTAGATCTTCAAATCATAAGAAAATCCATATCACACTTTCCAATCTGACATCGTTTTTTTCATCTCATCTCGCGATCCCTCCATTTTCATGTTCTATCTTATGCAACCACGCACCTTCGACCACACATGGTGGCCGAAGACTCGGACTAATTCTTCACATTTCTACCGGAACCCCATTCACATGTGTCATTTTGTTTATAAATAATATATATATATCTACATATCTATTATTTTTTCTTCCTAACATTTGTTTTCCAGGAAAACTAAAAAATACAAAAAAATATTACAAAAAATTAAATAATAAAAAATTCTTTTTTCTGTTTACAGTTTTTTGTTAAAAAAAAATAAAAAAATAAAAATATTTCCTCCTGTTCTAGTTACAGTTTATAAAAAAAATAAAAAAAAAAGGAAAACACATCGGGCGGTAACGCCGCCCATCACCGCCGTTCACAGCGGCGGCTGCCCCCGCCACACGCAACTCCGTCGCGCGGCCACCCGATCGCCCCGCCAGAGCCACAGCCAACCGCCCGTGACCAGCTCCAGACTCACGTGACCGCATGCAGCTCCGCGCTGCTTCGTCGAGTCTCCGCTGTCCTCCCGCGTGGTCGCGCCTGGCTGCAACCCCCGCCTGCGCCATCCTCCTAGCGGTGCGGCCATGCGGTTTCGCCTTCGCCGCACAGTACGGCTCCCCGGTATCTCCATCCCCTCCAGGAATCGCTCCAACCCGCTGCGGCGTGCCTCTCCCTCCACCTCAACCGTCGCCGCTCCGCGCGAGGGAGAAGAAAAGGTGGCGGCGGCCAAGACCCTCCTCATTTTGTTGAAGAGAAACGGAAGAAAAGAAACCCTAGGCTTTTAAAATAAAAAATGGAAATTGCACTCTTCGTCCCTGAAGTTTTTTAAAATTGCAATCGAGTTCCCGCCAGCACAAGGCACTTATGACGCACAGGCTCCCGTGGGTAATTTGGAATCTTTCACCTATAGTTTGGATATTATTATATTGTAATCCAAAAATATTTAAAATTTGCACTTTAGTCCCTATATTCCAGAACTTGAATTTGCATGCTTCATCTTATTGAAATAAATGTTTCTATTACTCAATAAATTCTGAAAAATTCACGTTATGCTCATGTTATGCCTTTTTACGTCATGCAAATTTGTCATCCCATTTTATGTTTATTTGACATTTTAAAAAAATTCAAAAACAATATCTTTTTGTCTACCCTAAATTAGAAAATTCATAAAATTTCAAAACTTTGCCTAAAAATTCCAAAAAAATATTATTGATGTGTTTTATTGTCTTTTAATTTTTGTCCACGTTTCGTCTATAGATCGTTTATAAAACTCCAAAAAAGTGAAAAAAAAATGAAAAACTTAAAAAAATTATAAAAATTTCTACAAAACTCTAAAAAATCTGATTTTAGTTTTGTTTATAGATAATTATTGTTACTTTAGTTTAAAAATAATTTTCAGGAGTATTGGTTCTTAAAGTATTTGTAAGTTGCAAAATACTCTTGACTGTGCATTGTTTTCTTTATTTTCTACTCTTTAATTTTTATAAAATAAAAAAACATCTGAAAAATTTGAAAAGATTATCAAAAATATTTTAAAATATATATAACAAAAAAAATTCTATGGACTTTTATGTACATTTTTTACTACTCTAAAAAATACAAAAAGAGTGTGGTATTGTGTATTTTATCCTTTGTGATTTTTTGAAAAATAAAAAAATAAAAATTCAAAAAATACTAAAAATTATGTTAGAAATTTGACTACATAGTTTTTTAAATCGTGCTCCTTGTGTTCGACCCTGATCACTATACCAGGAAAATAGAAAAGCGAAATCGCTTGTCATTGATTTATCTTTTATTAAGTGATTTAAAACAAATTTTCTCCTTGACCGATTCGAGTGGTTGAGAACAACAAAGCACTTCATAATGAATCCATCTTAAATAGAAATCCGTGTCATCAATAACTATTATAAATACTACATATATAAAATAAAGACAAAATTAGGAAAATACCCTAAACTATAATCCTTTAAAATTTTTAAAGGGTAATAACAATATTTTTGGGATTTTTAGTAATTACAATAATAATAGTAATAATATAAGTAAATATAGATATTTAAATATATATGGATTTTTAAATTTATAAAATACCTATAAATACTTCAAAAATAAGGAAATAAAATGTTTTCTAATCTTTATATATTTTTCTCTATTTTTGTGATTTTTCTTGTAACTTTTGATATTTTTTATGTATTTTTAAAATGCAAAATATTTGTATTTTTAAAAATATAAAAATTAAATTAATTAATCCATGAAATTATATGTGACTTGAGGTACTATTACGTATTTAAAATATTTTTCTTGTAATTTTTAGATGTAAATTGGTATTTTTAATAATGCAAATAAAAGTGACAAAAATATTTGCACTAGTAGGGATTTGATTGTAATTCCAGAAAATATTCAATGATTTCTGAACCCCTCAAATTATTATAGGACTAAATGTGAAAAAAACATAGAATATTTAAATCATTACATGTTGATAAGGGTATAAATGTAATTTACAAAAAGTTGTGGATCAAACTTGCAATTTTTCCAAAAGTTTTAATGTTATTATTAAATATTACAAGACTAAAATGAAATACAATAACTACAAGGTCCCCTTGCAAAAAGCATGTCCCCTCACGTGCACGGGCACGTGAGGTGATGTGGTGGGAGACTAGAATGCAAATGACAGAAAGGCAGGAGTCTTAATGCAATTTTTACACAATATTTTGAACAACAGAAAAATGTTTTGATATTAAAAAAAATACAAAAAGTGTGGGGGTTGGGAATGAAAAATATCCACTACGACATGATCCAACGACGTGGAGCGTTGTGGACGGTGGATACCCCTTCGCTGATGGAAAGCCCATATTAAATCAGGGCAGCTGGATCTATGGTCAAGGAAGGTGGCATCCGATGACTCCTGTGCATACTATAGATGGATCCTGATGGGACGACAAAGAGTTTACCTGGAAGAATAGGGAAGAACTCCATGTTGCCCGAGATTTGATTTGTCCTTTAGACCTCCTCCGGCCACTTGAGGAGCTCCCTAGGTGGTGCAAAACGTGCCCAAGGGTCTTCTGCATCAACTGGATGGCTCAGATGGCTCTGGGACCCATCGATAGGGTCCTATAGGGTCGATGAAGGCTTCTAGCTCTAGGAACCTGGCTTTGGACAAAGGCTGACCTAGAAGGGGTCCTCGAGGGCTCAAAGATGCATAGTTAGCTTAAGGGCATGAAGGTGAAGGTTTGGGTTTAATTTAGGGTACAATGGACACTGGATGAGTCGAGACAAAATTCTCCTGCGTAAGGTGGAGATGGGAGAGCTGGTCTCCTGATTTGGAAGTCATCATGGGGGATGCTGGTGCCTGTGGCGAAGGGGATGCAGAGAGAGCTTCACAGAATGATGAAGAGGTTTGACGGAGCTCAGCTCCGGTGAAAAATGCAAAATCAATTAAAAACAAATCCTAAACTAGGCTATCCATTACGTTAGGAACAGAAATAGATAAAAAAACTAAGGTTCTACCTGAGGGGCAGGGAACCATGGTGGAACTCCGCCAGCTACTCCAACGAGGCTCAGATCTTCGCCGACTTGGCTCTTCCTCCACACCAAGCGATTAGGAGAAGAAGTTGTTGTCACCAATGTTCTAGGGGACCGGTATACTTGGGGATTTTGAAGCTGGAGCGAGATCAAAAAATGGTCGGAAGGTGATATATGTACAAGGTCAACTTGGCTTGGGCAGAGCGCATGATTCTTGAGGCCATTGATCGAGGAATCAATGTGGCATGAAAGTCCAAGGATCAAGGGCTAAAAGTCAAGAAGGAATCAATGTAAAATACTGAAAGATATGGTGATAAAATTCAAGGAAATCATAGGGTCAGCGATTCTGACATCATAGGGCTGCAAGAGAGTAGTTGGCCAAAGTCAGCCAGAGACCGGCCCTGATTGGGCAATGTCACTTGCAAGAAGACAAAACAGAAAATAAAAGAGAAAATAAATTGAAATAAATTAGTAAACGATTTAGTCAATTATTGGTTAAAACATGAAAGATGTTTACTATTTTATGTAGTATTTTATTAGAGTTTTGATTTATTTTCATAAGTTTGTTTATTATGTGCTACTTTTGTATGCACATTTTTAGGTATATTTGCCCATGTTTTGGATATTTTGTTTTTTTATATATTAGATTTTCTTATTTTATATACATAATTTTATATATTTATAATGTATTTAAATGTGCACAAATATATTTTTTGTTTTATTTTTCTATTATAATATGTACATTTAATTAATTATAGTTATTTATTATATAAGTATACTTAAGTATATTTCGTCTATGTATTTATGTATACTAATTTATTTTACTGTATTTTAATGATTTTTTATTGTAAACACTAACATATGCTACAAATAATATTTACAAAATTGTAAAACATAAAATGTCAAAGAATATAAAGAATAAATGAAATGATTATTTTATTCAGGTATAATATACAATAAGGTCCAAAACCTAACTTTTGCATCCTAACTCCAAATTAAATGAAATCACCTTCATTAAAAATAGCTAATTAAAAGTTATATACAATTAAAGGTGATTTTGCTGAGTTTTAAGTTCATATGAAGGAGATACATGTCTGTGGAGTTCGGATTTTTATTCCGAGTGTATGTATTATTTTTATGTGAAATAAAATTTGTATTTTCTATATATTTTTATCTACAACTATCATGTATAATGTTTATTACTTTTAGGTATAAACAATAAAGAATAAAATAAGTCCCGAAATGGATTTATTGGGGATTTATAAATTAGGGCTTTGTTGTATTTTTGACCCTTATCTCTGCTACTTTATTCCTTGTCGACCCAATCATCATGATGCCTAGATCTCGGGGTTTAGGGCCTTCAATACCTATGCTATTTTATGCTTTTTTTATTTCTTTATTTTTTTATTTTGACTTTAAATACAATTTTTTATACATTATTTATAGAATAAGTAATGAATGGTATTTTATGCAAAATAATGCTATATACACACATTTAGCTAAGGTTTTAAAGACAAAATGAAAGCATAAAGGTGATGAAATGCATATTCATCACATATTAATTTAATAACATCTAGGGGATTTCAATATCTCTATTTTGATTTTTCTAAAAAAAATTAAATGTACTTTAAGAAATTTCAACATTGTTCATTGAAGGATAGACTTCAAAGAAAATGGTTACGTTTGGTTGATAGTTTCGATGGTGAAAAAACTTTGGCGTATGTTTTCAGTACTTTTGAGAGAGCAATGCCCTTAATTATCAGGTGCTATCCTTAACGAGGATGTGGACGATGGATGTAATAACCTGTTTTGATCATCCAATGCCTTGGGGGAATGAGGGGCGTGAGGGAGAGACCGGAGAGGGTAAGAGGGTTGAGGGGGGGGGGGGGACACCATGTTTCTGGGCTTGGCAAGGAGAAGGTCGGTGAGATCGGAGGGGAGAGTGAGGGCAGAGGGTTTTCAAAAGGAGCACGAGGGATGCTTTGATGGAAGATTTGGTGGGGGATGGTCCTTGGAGCGAACCAAGGAGGAGGAACCGGAGTCCGAAAGCTCGCATCTCTGCTAGGGCATGGTGCTTCCGTTGAGGATCTACGAATCACCTTTCCAGGGCATATAATGCATTGGAACAACTATGCTTCTGTTGCGGTCGTCCAGAACATCAGAGGTGTGAGTGCACGGAGAAGGGCTCATGGGTCAAGAAGAGCAACCCGATTGCGATCCTTTCGGATTCAGATCTGGTGGTTGTTCTGCGGCGGATATCTAAGGGCATGGTGGTCGATGAAACGCTGGAAGGGGAGGTCGTGGGGGAGGGAGTTGTGGAGGATCTAAGGAGGTTTTGCGAGAGGACACTTCTCATGAAGGAGGACGACACTAATGTTGACGTGATCTAGATTCTTGGGAATCTTATCTACATGAGGGTTCTTTCCGTGGATGGCGTGAAGTTGGTGATGAAGGGGGCACTGGCGAACTGCATCTCTTCGGAAGGAGGGAGTGGCATCACTTGGAGAAGGCCTTGGTTTTTAGACAGTTGCTCAGCCGGCGACCTCCGTATTTGGAGGCTGCACGTGGCCAGCGTGCCTCTGAGATGCCGGAGGCTCGAGATTATTCGTGATGCACTGTCGCGATTTGGCGAGGTCATTAATCTGCTTTGCTCTGGCATGCGCCCTGGAGACGGATCTGAGGTGGAAGTGTTGCTGCGAGGAACCAAACCACAATCACCAGTGCGAGCGGAGATGCCAATCGGTCGTAGATTGATTCCTCTTTGGGTGCTTTTCTAAGGTTCTTCAGCCTCGCCTATTTAAACCCCCCATCCCCCCTTATATTCCATGATAGAAAACGGTGTGCTTTTCTAAGTTTTGATGTGCTCAAGCAGCGAAGGCTTGATGCTTTGGTCCATACTATGCATCCATACTTAGAAAGGTCTGGACACTCGTAGTCGAGGGGTTTACCAAGCTGCTTCCTCAGAATCGCTAGAACAGAGGAGCAGCAATGGTGGGTAGGCAACCACACCATCCACGACCAGAAGTACGACACCTCCTCCACACGTTTTGTACCAAAAGAAGGAGACCACTTGTAAAACCAGAGCCAAGATCCATCAATGCCCTTGTAGGGAAGCGTGCGCTGGTGTATTGCAAATCTCCTCCAAGTCCGCCTCAACGATGAGTCACATGCAATGGAAAGCTCCCTTGGATATATACTTCAATCTCCAGGATTTCACGCACACATTTCAAAGAAGAAATGACTTAGGAGAACTCCAGGATCAGGCATTTACAAAAGTTACAACCGAGAATCCGAGCCTCCTCTCAGATGTCAGCCTTCCAAAAAGGGAGGAAAGTTTTCCCATAGATATATGATCGCATCCGAGATGGTTTGGATCCAAGGCGGTTTGTCATCATACCAGTCGAAGGTTCAAGATTACCCTTTGAAGCAAGGGTAACAATGGTAGTAGCATCCACCTTCGATGTTTCCCTAGAGCTCTTTGACTCTTGAACAGGAGAGGCTGCCTGCTGATGTTTGACAACCCATGGAGGAGCCATGCATGGAGTTAAGAGATAGTGGGTATCGAGGTGGAGGTGGGTGAACTTAGAGGACTAATAACAATTTTGTGGTCTGGTTTCTTGCAATATAGGCAAAGGGTGCGTTTGGTACGCGAGTTAGGGCGGATACACGAGTTAGGGCGGGTTAAATTAGTAGAGGGTAATCCGTTTTTTGTGTTTTGGTGTTTGGATAGAGGGTTAAACTGGGGGTATGTTAAAAGTGGATTTTAATCATATTATCCTAGTTTGTGTATATAGGCTTTTATATTATTATATATCTTTTATAAAAAGGAAAAAGAAAAAATATAAAAATATAAAAATAAAATATGAAAATAGAAATTAAAAATAAATTATAAAAATATAAAATAAAAATAAAATTAAAAAAATATAAAATTAAAAACCCCAAAAAAATTATTTTTGGCTAAGTGTTTACGAGAAGAAGTTTGCTTGATATTTTTATCTTGCCTACTAAACTCCACTGCTTCCTGTTTTTCGACACCTACTTGCTTGTCACTATGCACTTTTAGTAGGGTATAATAAATTTTAACTCTTGCTCTTAATTGCTTGATAATCTGTGCGGGTTAATTGTTGAAACCGCGGGAAGATTCTAGTACTCGCTTCAACGACAATGATCTTGATTTGTCGGACCATTATTAGCGATTCGGAGTACGCAGTCATTTGTATTTTTTGAATGTTGGAAATACCCCATAATTTAGAACGAAAAATATAGGTTTTTAAAAGGGTCCCTCCAAAATTCTTGGATTGAAACTTTTCTTGAAACATCAAAAACATCCTTCAAGATAAATGGATCTTTGGTGGGATTCCTAAAGCCGGCACATGGCATCTGCTAAGGTGATTCGTTATAACCTCTTCTTCTCATACATTAATTCTTTACCCGTCCTTGATGCAATGTTGGCAAATGTAACGTCTTCTTTCATAAGGGCATGACCTCCATGATTACAAACATTTAGTTTTTGATGATTTACTCTTGTTCCTGGAATTTGGGAAGGAGGAATTAGAAAATGCGACTGCATCTCTATCCTGCTAACGCTGAAAGTTATCTGCATCTTTCGAATCGTGACCTGTTATAAAAAAAAATTACGGATTCAGGTTTCATTGCTAATCAAATAGGATTTCTATTTCTTTTTGAAATGATTACAAATTCTATGAACATCATTAATTCTTGGCAGATAACTGTCGTAAAGGTCTTATTTTGGTGGTGGATCTGGAGATCTCGATGCAAGAATGTGTTGGAAAATAAAAGGAGATGCATTACAGATTTAGAAAAGATCGTCTCCTGTACAACAGATCCTGTTGTAATTAGGGATGCAAACGGACAGATACAGATATGGATATATAGGTATTACCATATTCTTATCTGTTTTTGAATACAAGTACGGATGCGGTTAGGGATATTGACGGATATCAGAACTATCTTACCGTATCCTTAAAAAACGAATATGGATGTAAACGGATATTGATCGCATATGAGTAATGTCAGAATACTCTATAGAATCGACTTAAATATATACGAATTGGATGGAAAACACATGATATAAATTTACTAACGTGTTTGTATCATAAAAATTATATAATTATGGTAAAAGAAGGTATAAAATTATCTTATATGTGGTTAAAAATAAATCTATGACTATATTTATATATGAAAATGGATATACGGATACAGATACGAAAGTTTGTGGATATCAAAATGATATCATATTCGCATCTATTTTAAAATAGATACGGATACGGATGTCAAAATCTATACAAATTGGATACGGTGATGGATCGGATACGGATATATCCATAACCGTTTCCATCCCTAATTGTAATTGATAGTCATCCGATCACAAATGGACGACCTCGAAATGTGAGCCCATTATCTATGCGGGTAGTTCGATTCTCATCCTCAAATCTTGTTAGGGTGCATTTATGTAAAAGCATTAAAGTTAAGACTGGTCTATTTGTAAACAAAATGCGCCAAATTGCAATTATAGAGTAAATTTAATCAGTTGATCTTTGACTAATTATATACCCCGACACTATAGGAAACCATTTTATTCTAATCTCCGTAATTTAATTGCACGGACGATGCAAATCATTTGCACACCTCATGTTCCAGAATTTCAACGTGCAGCCCACACCTCACCTAACTCACCTATCCTCACCGGTTCATGGCTACTGGAGATCCGGCCGGCACGGTATGCGTTCATGACTATGGATTGTAGAGAGGTATGGCGTGTAATCCAGGTTGATCCACTCGGTGAAGCAATCCCAGAATGTTATTTTGATTTTTTTTGGTTAGATCGGATATGCACCACATGGATTTTTTGATTTTTTGTGGAACCAAAATGTTATTTTGATTTTTTTGGTTAGATCGGATATGCACCACATAGATTTTTTTTGATTTTTTTGTGGACGAGGTGGATCATGGAGGAGAAGGTTGAAGGAGAGCGTGTACGGAGGTGTGTGGGTGGAGGAGGATGTGCATGGAGGAGGTGGGTCGTGGAGGAGAAGGGCGGAGGAGGTGCGGGTAGAGAGGATGCTGGAGATGGAGGGCGTGCCCAGGTTTTTACAATATAATGACCTATTTTGCAATCTCGAGTATTTTTTTACAATCCCAGATCATATTTTACAATATAAGTGACTATTTTGCAATCTCAGACTGTTTTGCAATCCCGAGTTTTTTCTACAATCTCATATCGTATTTTACAATTGCATATCATTTTTTTACTAACTGTGATCTTATTATACAATGCACGATACAAAATTACAACAGGGATTCGAAATTTACAAAGATGCTTGGCATTTGTGAAAAACGCATATAATAGGATCTGATGGATTTACAATCTTCATACAGATTTTACAAAACGTCCATGATCTTTTACAATAGTGTTATCAAAATTACAATTATTATAATATAAATTATACTAATTTTGATTTTATTTTACAATGCAGGATACAGTTTTACAATATCAAGGGGAATTTTACAAAAAAAGCTGCTATTCTACATTGCGCGAATATGCTACCATGCTGACGAAAATTCAGTAACTAAAAGGCATCAACAAAAAATACCAAATCAGACACGCTAAAAATGGAAAAAATATAAAGACGAAATAAATTTCAAATTCGAAATTAAATTCAAATTTAAAACGAAAATGTATGGACTAAAATACCCTTTTGGATGAAGAACCGCTAGATCGAGATCTAACGGATCTCGTGATGAGCTTTCCGTACACCCAGGAAAGCTGCACCTCATTGGAAGGGCCCTCTCTCTCTCTATATATATATATATATAGCGTGCAGTAAATTGGCATCCCTTCCCCCACAGCATCATGGAGAGCCTCTCCGCCGAACTCGTACGTGAGATCCTCCTCCGCGTCTCCGCCACCTCCCTCGCCGCCTCCGCGCGCCACGTCTGCAGGTCATGGAGGGCCTCATCGACTTCGACCCATCTTTCGCCCGCGACCAACTCCCCCTCTCTACCTCCGGTTACCTCATGCGCCACTTCAAGCCCACGACGGACGAGGAAGCACAGCCGTCGGTTTCTCTCTTCACCTACATATCCCCTTCCTCCTCAGGCTCAAACGAACAGTTCACAATGGCCGAGTCCACCGGTCGCCTCACGAGAAGGTACTCCATCGTGCAGTCCTACCACGGCCTTCTCCTGACGACCTCCGGCGAAGACCGCCTCCCCGCGTACCTATGCAACCCCCTCCTCGGCGAGTGGATCCCGCTGCCGCCCCTAGTCCCGGAACCGGAGATCTCCCCTTGCAGGCTCATATTCAATAAAGTGTATTGCGGGTTCAGTTTCGATGCTTCGACCAACCAGTACAAGATCTTCAGTACGAGGTACCGAAGGAAGAACGCCGACGAATGCGATTTGGTATGCGACGTCTGCACCGTCGGCGGACAACGAACCCCCACCGGTTGGAGGAGGCTACCATGGGCATACGGAACGTTCCCCGCCGATCGTAGGCTCGATTAGCCCACTGCTAATCCGACCATCCTCGTTGAAGGTAGACTCCACTGGGTTGGACATCGCGCCATCCTCTCTCTGGATGTAGGGACGGAAAGCTTTGCGGAGCTGCAGGGCCCTCCCCATGTACATCACAATTTCTTCGACTGCGTCTTGTCTA
The DNA here is from genome assembly GCA_037367405.1 of Ottelia alismoides. Lineage (NCBI taxonomy): Eukaryota > Viridiplantae > Streptophyta > Magnoliopsida > Alismatales > Hydrocharitaceae > Ottelia > Ottelia alismoides. The sequence goes on along the minus strand of JAZKJV010003645.1, from coordinate 44,129 downwards.
TGGAAGGATGCCTTGCCTTGCAGGTGAGTGATCTCGACACGATGAGGGTGGAGATGTGGGTGATGGAGGAGTACGGAAACGTGGAGTCGTGGACTAAGAAATACAGCACTGGCTGGCGGCGACGTAGTTCCATAGACCCGTGGGTCGGAGGATCAATGTTTTATCAAGATCACTTGAGGCGCGACGGTAGCAGCGTCAGCCTCGCATATGCCCCCCACGATTGGACGGAAGATCAAGAGGGGGTGGAGATCGTTCAAATCGACGGCTTTACGCACCGGGAAATGCTGCCGTACTCTCCCAGGTTGATCTCCCTTCGACGTCCACGTGAGATGAAGGAGGAATGCTGATCAAGATGGAGCCTTTCAAAGACCTCTCATCCGTTTTTTTTTTACTTTTTTTTCCGTTTTATCCATCCATCTTTGAATGCCATGCTAGACTTCTTTTTTTGATAAAGTTGTATGAATTCATTGGATTACTGCTTTGTGTGTAGTGAAAGACTCAAAGCTTTTTCCCTTGACGTGATTCCAAAGCTCTTTATAGTTTACATGGGATTTATTATCTTTGCAAAGAATGAAATATCAGTACCAATAATTCTGTAGTTTTATTCTAACAGCTGGACAACAAATTTACAGTTACGCTCGTAATGGAAATTATTATGCAGGGACTCTACATGCGAGCCCTTGCGAGAGATACGGGTCGCATGCGATTGGGATGCCGGAGGAAGTGGTCGTGGAGTGGGGTAGCGCGAGAATAGGAGGTGGCGGCACCGGTGGTGTGGATGTGGAAGGTTGTTGGCGTGAGAATAGGAAGGTTAGTTTTGGGTTGTTTTCGGGGGGAGAGGAAGAGATGCACGTGAAATAAAAGCATGGAGAGGATGAGACGTGACATTTGAGAATTAAATGGAAATTTAAAACTAGCCTTGAATGAAATCCAACCCCTCAAAACCATTGGGTGTTAGTATCATGGAAGACCGTATCGATATCATTTCGATATTCTATCGATACGATATAATCGACGATATATCGTCCAAATATCGCCCATATCGACGAGCATTTGTGAAAAAAATATCTGGAAATCGAAATATATCGTCATATCGGTTCCCATATCGGACTTCTGTCGATATCGATATATCGGCAATATATCACCGATATTTCCTTCCAGGAGTGTCGCTTCTTCAAATCAGCAACTAAACCTTCCAAAAGCAGGTCATTGTAAATTTGCAGGGCTTCATTCTGTCACTGCAGCAAATACCACAAAACCAAATCCAGATACGGAGGGAGGGTGTGTGTGTGTGTGTTTGCGATACATCCCCCGAATTGAATAGCAGGAGTTACAGTTGTTGCAAAAAAACCTCGGATTGTAGGATTTATGAGTTTTTGGTTGGTCCCTTTACATTAGCATATCAATTTTAGATTTATGACTAACAAGCAAAGTAATGTTTGTGCATTGTGCAAAAAGCATTCTAATAGTCGCATGCAATACTTACTCATTGTTCGAAGCGAGCCAACGACAGTTTAGACAGAGCATATCTTCCTTGTTCCTTCTTCACCAATCGTCATGTTAACTCCATTATTAGTTGTTTCAGCTTTTGCATGTAACATTACCTTTGCCTGAACGGTTCCACCAATAGGTTATATATTTGATAATTGTATTGTTTATGGAATGTTAATCTGGTCTCTTCTTCAACACTTTTGTATACTTGCATTCTTTTTTTAATTGCGGCATTAGTATACTTGCATTCTTGAATGTTTGAATGCTTTCCAACTTGTTTCATCTACAAAAGAGCATCTTCAGAAGCTACGAGATGGTTGGAATATCTTATATGAGAAAAATGTGTCATTTTATCAAAAACAAAGTATTGACAAGTCAGATATGAATTTTTATTATTTTCAAAGCCGGACAAGAACACATGACAAGTACAAGAAATTACATTACTACATCGTTATAGTGGACTTATTTAATGCAGCTATTTATTCTCAATTATCAGAACTTAGTCATCGATTTAATAAAGATGTTACTGCTCTTCTTACTCTTAGTGCATCTTTGAACCCTATTGATGATTACAAGTTATTCAATATAGTTGATATATGCAGATTACAAAAGGAATTTTATCCTGTAGATTTTACAGATCAAGAGGTGTTATCATTAGACAAGTAGTTGATGCACTATTAATCAGCTATCACTACGCATCCTATTCTAAAGAATATCTCAAATCTAGCAGTGCTTTATAAGAATTTAGAAGAAACACAGAATATCGAGATTTATTATTTGGTTAGTAGATTAATTCGCATCGTGTTGACCTTACATATTTTTAATGCAACAACAGAAAGAACATTTTCAATGATGAAGATCATTAAATCTAGACTTCGTAATAAGATGGAAGATGATTTTCTTAGAAGTTTTCTTTTGGCCTACATTGAGAAAGAAGTTGCAAAAAAATTCTCAACAGATTCCATTATTGATTAATATGACTTAAAGTCACGGCACACACGATTTAAGTAAATCCATTTGAGGTTAGAATGACATCTTGCTTTTTTATCCTTTTAAAATTTATTTAAAAAACGATTAATTTTTTTATTTTTTCTTGGTAGGTTTTCTGAATCAATATATAACATGGTTGATTATAAGATTTGTGTAACCAAGTCTCCAGATGTTCAAGATAATTTTTGTATGTTGATTTTTATTCATTACTTTCAATTAAAACTTTTATATATTCTTAATATATTTTTGATACTTTTTTAGAAGTTTGTTAGCCAAACAATTATGCAATATGTTTTTTTAAACTTTTGTAAGATATGTACATCAACTCAATTCAGTCCCCTCGAAAGAAAAATTTCTAGCTTCGTATCTGCGCTTCGTGGGAGTCCAGATATTTCTTGTAGCAGGTCATGATCTGCGTGAAGAGTGTCTCGCGCAACACGATCTCGTCCTCCTTGGACTTGCGGAGAAGCGCGTCGCTGAGCTTCTCCCACTCGTTGCTCTGGTGGATTGGATTGGATTGGAGTGGTGGTGCAATCTTTTGACGGGGGATTTCTATTCATACTCCCCACCTCGATTAACTCACCTACGGCTATTAGTCCAATTCTTATTAGTTTAATCGGTAAGACCTTATTTTTGAGATTTTAAAATAACAACTTTGAACTTGTCCATTGAAATAATGGTAGAAGAATCTCCGATCATATGATCAACCAAAGATCAAAGTTAGGAGAGTGGGGAGGTGAATCAAGGAGTGTTGTATCGTCAATTGCATATAGATATGTACACCCATTGATGTCAATGTCCTTGTGCATCACAAATTTATTTTCACCACAATATCAATGGCTATCCATGTTGCAAGGTGAGTCTTGGATGATGGGCAAACTTATGTCAATGGATTTTTTTTAACAAAAATGAGTCAGAGGTCATTCATCTATTAATCGAACCAAAAAGAGCGCAAGAGAACCCATAGGGTTTTAATCGCTCGAGGGAGAAGTTGAGTTCTTACCAAAAAAGGAGAGACACATGTGTGGGGCACAATAATAGAAAAAGTTGTGGTTTGGATGAAGCTTGAGGGACGATACAAATCCAAATCTTTGACGAGTCGACTATTGATGAAGACGAAGCTCTATGGTCTAAAGATGACCGATGGGATAAAGCTTGAAGTGCACTTGGATGAATTCAACAAGATTCTAACAGACGTGTGAGGTGAGGAGAAGAGTGCAAAAGGAGAATCTCTCTTCAAGGAGGAGGATAAGGCATTGATCTTGTTGAGTTCCCTTCCATCTTCCTACAATTATATTGTGAAGACGTTACTCTATGGCAAGGAGACCATCATATTGGACGAGACAGTTGCTTCGCTGCTTATAAATGAGTATCGATAGAGGTCAACGGATGAGGCAACGAATGATGAAGGTCATATCGTGACAATTGAGGGTAGACGCTCAAGATCAAGGGAGACAGGATTCAAAATTTGATCCAAGTCACGAGGTCCGATCAGATACTTCTATTATGACAAGGAGGGTCACAAGATAGCTGATTGTCCAAGACGTAAGAAGGAAAAAGGAAAGAAGAAGGTTGGTGATTCTGAATCCGACCAAGAGGATTCCACCGCAGTCTACGAGGGAGACATGCTAGTGTGCTTTAGGGAGATGAAGGCAGATTCAAGATGACCTCTGAATTCGGCATGTTTAGATCATACATGCTCATCTAGAGAGTAGTTTAGTACATATCATGCATGCAATGATGGCACGATCAGGATGGGAGGTGGAGAGGTTCACTACCTCAAGGGGATTAGATCAGTGCAGTTCCGCATTTTTGATGGAGCAGTTCGAACTCTGACAGGTGTCAGACACATTTCTACAACAAAAAAATCTGATTTCACTGGAAACGATCGATTCATGAGGACATAGAGTCACCATCGAAGGGGGAGTTCTCAAAGCGAGTAAGGGAGCACACATGGTGATGCGTGGGACGAGGATGCCGAATAAGGTGTATAACCTCGAGGGAAGAGTCGTGACAGGTGGTGGAGCTCCAGTTATTCCCAAGACGAGCAGTATAATGAGAGAACAGTATATTATCGTCATCTCTGCTGCAGAAATGTGCAACAAGGAGAAGCAAGTGTGATTCGCTTTACCAGAAGATGTCGACACAATCTCTAGTCTCGAGAGATTTGTCGTGCCGAGTCATGAGGCATAATACTAAGTTGTGTGAGTGCCCGAGAGGGGACACGCTGAGGGCATCCATTGACAGGTGCATCAATTAGAGTTGGTGGCCTGCTAACGAGACCTGCAGATGATGAGGATGGCCCAGTGCAGACTCAAGATGATGAAGAGATCGTGATGGAATTCAACTCAAGGAGGAGATTGTTAGGATTAAAGTCAAATTAGGATTAGGAATCCTAGTGGGATTGGACTCCTAATCCCAATAGTTATTGAGTTGTATTCTATTTATAGTCCTATTGGGAATAGGACTACATGATTGTATTTGGGCTATATAAAGAGGGGTGGAGGCATTGCCTCTACATCACAGTAAGAGGGAAAACCACAAGGGAAGATAGAGAGAAGATAGAGAGAGATAAGAGAACGAGGGAACGTCGAGAGTTGTACCCATCTTCTTATAGTGATTTTTCTTCTCCGATGGTCGTGAGACGTGACCGACCACCGTTATATCTGGTGTTCTTTCTTTCACGTACTTCCGTGGTAGTGGTGGTCATTTGTGTATTCGCTTCCGTATCTGGGGAGGTTCATATCTCCAACAACCGATATCCGAGAGGAGAGATATCGACAGGTCTTGACCCAACAAGATATGGGTTGTCGAAGATTAGTTAAGGAAATCTTTCCGATAGTAGTCCTTCGTCCTTGGCGCAAGTTTGGTACATATCCAGATGTCCTAGTTTGGTGTTGGTTTCTTGTTACCAACACAACGTGATTTCGCAAGCAGAGCCTTCCACTTTTTGAATCCACAACAACCCATGTTGTATAGGTTTATGGAGGATCCTTAAGCTCAGAGAGGAGGTAAGTATAGTAACAAGGGCGAACTTGAGGAGCTTTGCAGCTCAGGAAAAAGGTAGCTTAAATAACAAGAAAGAGGGAGAGGAGAAGAAGGTAACTAGAAGAGGTACCTAGGTTTGTTGGAGGATGGAAGGGAAGCTTACCAGGAGGAAGCATCCTCACCCAAGTCCATCGTGAGGAGGATCCGCAGAGCATCGACACCATGCGGGTCGCCTTCCAAGTCGCCAAAACTCATTGCTGGTGTATCGTATATTAATGGTATTCATATCCTTTATATGCATGTATAACATGATATCAACGTATTGGTAACAAAGTTATGTTAGGGCATGTTCGGTTGCAGAGGTACCCTTGCTGGGGAAGGAGCACATATGCAAATTCTGAGCATGTCCCCTCACGTGGTCCCCTTGCAAAAAGCATGTCCCCTCACGTGCACGTACACATGAGGTGACGTGGCGTGGGACTAGAATGCAAATGAAAGAAAGGCAGGAGCCTCAATGCAATTTTTACACAATATTTTGAACAACAGAAAAATGTTTTGATATTAAAAACAAAATACAAAAAGTGTGGGGGTTGGGAATGCAAAATATCCACTACGACACGATCCAACGACGCGGAGCGTTGTGGACGGTGGATACCCCTTCGCTGATGGAAGGCCCATATTAAATCAGGGCAGCTGGATCTATGGTCAGAGAAGGTAGCATCCGATGACTCCTGCGCATACTATAGATGGATCCCGATGGGATGACAAAGAGTTTACCTGGAAGAATAGGGAAGAACTCCATGTTGCCCGAGATTTGATTTGTCGTTTAGACCTCCTCCGACCACTTGAGGAGCTCCCAGGTGGTGCAAAACGTGCCCAAGGGTCTTCTGCATCAACTGGATGGCTCAGATGGCTCTGGGACCCATCGATAGGGTCCAGGAGGGTCGATGAAGGCTTCTAGCTCTAGGAACCTGGCTTTGGACAAAGTCTGACCTAGAAGGGGTCCTCGAGGGCTCAGAGATGCATAGTTAGCTTAAGGGAATGAAGGCGAAGGTTTGGGCTTAATTTGGGGTACACTGGACACTATATGAGTCGAGACAAAACTCTCCGGCGTAAGGTGGAGATGGGAGAGTTGATCTCCTGATTTGGAAGTCATCATGGGGGATGCCGGTGCCTGTGGCGAAGGTAATGCGGAGAGAGCTGTCGGAGAATGATGAAGAGGTTTGACGGAGCTCAGCTCCGATGAAAAATGCAAAAGCAATTAAAAACAAATCCTAAACTAGGCTATCCATTACGTTAGGAACAGAAATAGATTAAAAAACTAAGGTTCTACCTGAGGGGCAGGGAACCATGGTGGAGCTCCGCCAGCTACTCCAATCAGGCTCAGATCTTCGCCGGCTTGGCTTTTCCTCCACACCAAGCGATCGGGAGAAGAAGTTGTTGTCACCAATGTTCTAGGGGACCAGTATACTTGGGGATTTTGAAGCTGGAGCGAGATCAAAAATCAAAAAGTGGTCGGAAGGTGATATATGTACAAGGTCAACTTGGCTTGGGCAAAGTGCATGATTCTTGAGGCCATTGATCGAGGAATCAATGTGGCATGAAAGTCCAAGGATCAAGGGCCAAAAGTCAAGAAGGAATCAATGTAAAATACTGAAAGATATGGTGATAAAATTCGAGGAAATCATAGGGTCAGCGATTCTGACATCATAGGGCTGCAAGAGAGTATTTGGCCAAAGTCAACCAAAGAACAACCCTGATGGGCAATGTCACCTGCAAGAAGACAAAATAGAAAATAAAAGATAAAATAAATTGAAATAAATTAGTAAACGATTTAGTCAATTATTGGTTAAAACATGAAAGATGTTTACTATTTTATGTAGTATTTTTTTAGAGTTTTGATTTATTTTCATAAGTTTGTTTATTATGTGCTACTTTTGTATGCACATTTTTAGGTATATTTGCCCATGTTTTGGATATTTTATTTTTTTATATATTAGATTTTCTTATTTTATATACATAATTTATATATTTATAATGTATTTAAATGTGCACAAATATATTTTTGTTTTATTTTTCTGTTATAATATATACATCTAATTAATTATAGTTATTTATTATATAAGTATACTTAAGTATATTTCGTCTATGTATTTATGTATACTAATTTATTTTACTGTATTTTAATGGTTTTTTATTGTAAACACTAACATATGCTACAAATAATATTTACAAAATTGTAAAAACATAAAATGCTGAAGAATATAAAGAATAAATGAAATGATTATTTTATTCAGGTATAATGTAAAATAGGGTCCAAAACCTAACGTTTGCATCCTAACTCCAAATTAAATGAATCACCTTCATTAAAAATAGCTAATTAAAAGTTATATACAATTAAAAGAGATTTTGCTGAGTTTTAAGTTCATATGAATGAGATACATGTACGTGGAGTTTGGATTTTTATTCCGAGTGTATGTATTATTTTTATGTGAAATAATTTTTGTATTTTCTGTATATTTTTATCTACAACTATCATGTATAATGTTTATTACTTTTAGTTATGAATAATAAAGAATAAAATAAGTCCCGAAATGGATTTATTGGGGATTTATAAATTAGGGCTTTGTTGTATTTTTGACCCTTATGTCCGCTACTTTATTCCTTATCGACCCAATCATCATGATGCCTAGATCTCGGGGTTTAGGGCCATTCAATACCTATGCTATTTTATTCTTTTTCTTTTGTTTCTTTATTCTTTTATTTTGACTTTAAATACAATTTTTATCCATTATTTATAGAATAAGTAATGAATGGTATTTTATGCAAAATAATGCTATATACACACATTTATCTAAGGTTTTGAAGACAAAATGAAAGCGTAAAGGTGATGAAATGCATATTTATCACATATTAATTTAACAAGATCTAGGGGATTTCAATATCTCTATTTTGATTTTTCTAAAAAAATTAAATGTACTTTAAGAAATTTCAACATTGTTCATTGAAGGATAGGCTTTAAAGAAAATGGTTACGTTTGGTTGATAGTTTCGATGGTGAAAAAACTTTGGTGTATGTTTTCAGTAGTTTTGAGAGAGCAATGCCCTTAATTATCAGGTGCTATCCTTAATGAGGATGTGGACGATGGACGTAATAATCTGTTTTGATCATCCAATGCCTTGGGGGAATGAGGGGCGAGAGGGAGAGACCGGAGAGGGGTAAGAGGGTTGGGGGGGGGACATCATGTTTCTGGGATTGGCAAGGAGAAGGTTGATGAATACCCATTCATCACTCTTTATTCTTATATTTTAGCTACAAAAACCCTTGCAAATGCATGTATATGTTTGTAAATACAAATAATTACCAAAATCATGCTTGATGTAAAAACTAATAATTAGCATGTTTTTGTGCAAAAATAAAAGAATAAAGAGTAAAAAAGAAAAAAAAGGGAAATATTTAAAATAAATATTGAGCAACCCAATCCCAAGGGAGGGCTCAGCATGGGCCTGACCGCATAAAAGCCAAAGTAGAGGGAGATAGGGACTCATGTGTGTAACTATACCTGTAAATATAATAAAAATATTTTCCTCCAAAAATAGACTAAAATAATCTTGTAAATACTTGTATATATTTATAAATATAAAATCAAGATAAAAATTGAAAACTCGAAAAGACAATAAAAATAGAATCACTTGTACATAGTCATCATGAACATAGCCCATTCATCTGTATTTATTTAACCTTATAAATAAATAAAATTAATTTCAAAATATTTTGTAAATACTCTATCCTTTATGTTGTACATAAATAAAATAAAAACCATTAAAACAAAAACAAAATAAAAAGAACAAAATTAAAAATTAAAAATCAGATTGTAAATATACCATGTAGATACATGTACATATATTTATTTAACCCTTGTATATAAATAATGAAAATAAAATAAAAATATCTTTTTATTCCTAATTTTATGATATAAATAAATAAAATATAAAATAGGAATAAAAATGTATAAACAGAACTAATTAAAAATCAAAATTAAAAATCCTATATTGTATATATACCTATGTATAGTACTATATTGTAAGTACCCTATTTTTATTTTAAAAAATTAATTAAAAATCACTAAAAAATAGAAAATATTAAAACAGAAATATTTCATGTTTTGAGTTTTAATTAAATCGGCCATTTGCTATATTTAATTTAATTTCTAAATCTTTTACAGGTGGCAGCCTCCCATTGGTCTAGGGGGTTGTTGACCGCCCGGTCAACTCCCCCCCCCAGGACCACCTCTCACGGGTATTAGGTGGGCGACCCGATTTCTCCCGATTATTGTGCCTAAACCCGAACACCTCACACTTAAACCCCGGGTCCGTGTCACTCACCTCACATCCGACACCTTCGCCGGCACACCCGCCTCGGGATCCGCGCTCCACATTGCCCTACCCGATCAAATCTTGCCGGACCTGCACCCATATAAAGGCTGAGCTCCGCCACTTCATTCCGCATCTTTAGCTCATTTGTTCACCACCCAGTGGCCTCCACCATCTTGTCGAGAGTGACAGTTTGCTCCAGAAGGTATCGCAGCGAGGAGGGAGCAAGGAACCACTGATCCGGCGAGTTTGCTCCGCCGTGCGCAGCCGGGAGGTAGCGCCAGAGCCTCGGGCCACGACGACCCACGAGGCTAGGACCTAGAGCACCAGCTGCTTGCCCACAGTCGATTCCTTCACCCAGGTAGCTTAGATTCTTTCCCCTTTTCTTTAATTTTCGATTAGCCCCAATTTTCGCCGTCGCCGTCCACCTCTGATTCCGGTCACGTCACCCATCACCTCGATCATCGGAACGCACCATCATCATCGCCTTCCTCCCGCGCACGTTCTTCACCCCTCCACTCAACCCAGCTCGCACAGGAGCTGGGGTTTCGAGCTCCTCCGTCCACCCCTCGTCGGAGCTCGACCGCTCAGCCTCACCAGTCACCTTCACCCCCTCTCACAGGGTCGAGGCACTTTGCCCTCGACCCGCGAGCGTTTTGCTGTGCTTTGCAGGTACCGTCGAGCCCATCTGAGGGTCCGACCATCCAGGAGCAGGCGCTTGACCTCCGCCGACCTCACCGGAGCTCCATAGGGCTCCATTGTGTCATCGGAGGGCACCCTCCGACGCGGAGGGCCCGCAGCTTTCTTTTCCGATCTTCAGCGGGCCGCAAGGAGGACGACCGAGCACAACCAGCCCCGACGAAGTTCGCCGGCCTCCAGTTCGTCCACCATCCTCCAGGACCGTCAGAACGACTCCCAGCTCCAGTTGTCATCACAGCCGTTCGTCTGAGGAGCGATTAGCAGCGTCATATCCATCTGAGGAGCGATCTCCACCGTTCGATGGCCGAGGTTTAGCCACAGCGCCCCTCCACCGTGCGATCTTCCACGTGGCGACGCCCTGACCGTCCGATCAGCCCGAGGGGTCCAGCGTTGGCGTGCCACTCGTCCTCGACCGTTCGATCCACCACGTGGCACCCATCTGTCGGCCTGCGTAATAAAGGGTAATTTATCCCTTAGGCCCTTAGTTTTAGCTGTGTTTTCTTTTAGTCCTGTAATTATTTTTCGTATTTTAATTACGTTAGGTAAATTGCACTCTGGATCCTGTTTTATTTGGTATTTACATGTATACCCCTGTGTGTAGTCTGTCACGTGCATCGACACGTGGTCTGTTGGGTCAATTGCATGTTTAGGCCTTTATTTCCAGGTTGTTATGAAATAAATGAAACTTTTCAGTTAATTGCATTTATACCCCTGTGCGTGGATTGATTTGTGCATGTGCGCTTATTTGTGGGTAATTTACAAACAGGTCCTCGGACTTTTGGTACTTGTTACCAAATAGTTCCAGAACCTTATTTTCGTTGCATATAGGTCCCTGTGTGCCCCAGACACACGCCGCACACGTGATTTCGTGGGAAAATTGCACCGGACCCCCTGAAGTTTTGGGTATTTACATTCAGGTCCCTATGCACTGTACCTAAGTTTAATTTTTGAATAAAATAGCAAATCAACTCCAAATTCATTGAAAATTGGACACATGGCTCCTGCCATGTTGTAACATTTTCTAGAATTTTTGGAGACATTTTTGTTGTTATTTGATATTTTAAAAAATAAAAATAACCATTTTCGTTACTGTTTGATTTAAAAATTCACAAAAAATAGTAAAACTCATCTAAAAATTACAAAAAAAAATTAGCTACTGTTTCTTGTGTTGTGTTTGATTTTCTGACCAATTTTGGTCATTTTTCTTTTTATAAAACTCATAAAAATTGAAAAACACCTAAAAACCTATAAAAATTCTAATAATTAATCTAACAACCCAAAAATCATAAATCCAGTGGCTAAATTTTCTTTGTAGTGTTTACTATACAGGAAAATTATCTCCAGGCTTTTTGGGGATTTTTAGATATTTTATCTAAGTCCCTCAGTCTTGGCTGGACATTGTTGTTGTTTTCTTGCCTTGTTGGATTTTTTAGAAAATTAAATAAAAATAAAAAATACCAAAAATTCAATAAAAACAGTAAAAATCATAAAAAGCATAAAAACATTTTTATTTGCATTTTTGCTTGATTTTTGATGCATTAAATAAATTGTTGAATTGCCTTGTTTCTTTGTTTTCCTTATTTTCTTAATTAATTAAAAATCCAAAAAATTTTATAAAACCTAAAAACCACCAAAAATAGTTTCCTTGTATTTTTTTCGATTCTTTAGACTACTTCGTAGGCCGCAAGGCCATTACGTGCTCCTTGTGTTCGACCCTGGACGCTATACCAGGTTAAAATAATAGCAAGACCGCTATTTGAGCTTGATTGATTTTTTTATCCGATTTGGTGGTCTATTTTTCTTGATTGACACCGCTTGGTTACTCGGGTCGCAACGACCCTTGATTACCTTTTACCTGAGTGATCAGCCGTGACATCAGAATAGCGCCGTTGCCGGGGAGCACGACTTAGTAGTCGGTTTTTGAGTTTTTCCGCGATTTTCTTTTCCGTGGCTTTTTGTGCATATTTTGTATATATCATTTATTTGCATAACGGTTTAAATAATTTGGTCTGATCACTCTTGTGTTTGTTTTCTTGCGAGGGCTTGAGGACCGAGGCGGCTTTCTTCGGAAGCCGAGCAACCGCGGGAACCGGAGGCGGCTCTCTTCTTCACAGAGCCGCAGGAGGACGCGAGGAGCGAGCATGAGAGCGGGAGCCACGGAATAGCCGCAGAGTAGTTTAGTTTAGATTAGGTTTTATTTCAGCAATATTTGAACTGTTGTAATAATACAGGTACACTCAAAGACTTGGACTTTCGGGTCTGTTTCGCCAAGCACCGGTGTGCTCGGGGGACCCTTTTGACTAGCTTAGATTTTTCGCGGCTTTCTCGCGGTTTTAGATTTGTCGCTGCCTTTTACGGTTTTACGCGGTTTTTATCGAGCCCCTAGCCTTAGGAATTTCTGATTGATTGTACCGTACTCAGTAGGATCCACACACCTAATAGACTGCTCATACCTATAGATCATTAATTGGACCTACTAATAAATCATTAATAAAAATAGCTGAGTCGCTTTCCTTAGAGCCTATGAGCCGCGAGCCTGCCCCGTCAAGCGCTACTCCTGAACTCGACCTGTCGAGAAGAGGAGGGGTGGGTCTAGACCTAACTCTTTGGATCGAGGACGAGTGACCAGCTAGACGTGCTTTCAAGTAGAAGTTGCCTGCTTAGGACTCGGTTTTCCGCTGCACCATATAGGTAGTTTTATTTCTGTCTTTAAATTCTACGCTGATCATCTTGCATGTAGACTGCTGGAGTCAGGTACGCATTTCTATCTCTGCATGCATCATTGATTTATCGCACATCGGCTTTTTCGTCTTCTCCCCCCTGTTTTTGACTTAATAACCAGGAGAACCGAAAAATTCGTTAGGCGTTTTTGCTTGCATTAAAAATATCTAAAAAAGAAAAACCATAAAATTGGGACTGCTAAAACTATCGACCCTAAAAGACACCTGACTTAAAAATTTGTCTTGAGGAGAGCAACCCCCTCATTTCTTAGTTTGCTTGTGCGAGATAGTGACCCGTACACTACGTAAAGCCCTCCGGTACTCATCTCGACTGATTACCGACTCTTCTGTGCGGGACAGTCGGTTGGGAGAGTATCGGGTATCCCAGCAGGTCACGTAATCGCTCTGATATTTTGATTGTTCACCAAAATAAAAATTGACAAGATAATTTGACCGAGTCTTTACGGTCTTCGGCTCGCGTTGCGTTGGTGAACTGGGGGTTTGCTTTCAATCATAGTTTTTCCAGATCTCATCTGCCTTACTTGCCAGATCACGATGATGGGCATGAGGTCTCTTAGGCAGCCTCTGGCTGCACTGCTTTTTAGCACTCCTGTCCATTCATCTAGGTCGGTTCGTGGGAGCTTAGACCCGCTCTCCGAACCCGAGTATGACTCCGCTCTGTTCCTCCTCGACCACCCTTCTTCTTCTGATTCAGAGATACCAGTGCCAGAGGAGAGACATGCAGATGATTTATCGGCACCTGAGTTCGGTTGTTTTGATTTTTTTAGAGACGATGGCCGACAGTTCTGATGATCGCACCGGAGGTCCACGAGGAGAGCAGCATTTCGTTCTGGACCAGGGTTCGATCAACTCCACCCTGATCGCCTCCCTCGAGTCAGTACAGCAGCAGTTGAGGGATCAGGGGGCATTCATGATGGACATGAGGAGAGAGCTTGAGCAGTTGAGAGCCAACCACGAGAACCGCGGAGGAGGAGGACCCGTCGATCCTGCAGCCGGAGGAGGACCCGACGATCCTGCAGCCGGAGGAGGCAGAGCAGACGGAGCAGCACCACCACTGAGATCGATGCGGGAGAACCACAATCCCGGGTTGACTTTGACACACCGTTGGGTGGTGCTACCAGCCATCGTGGGCGACTTCAAGTTCCCCCCGAACACTTTACAGCTCCTTCCTCGGTTTCACAGTTTGGCTACTGAGGAGCCTCATCTCCACCTGCAGGAGTTTGAGAAGATTTGCAGTATTGTCCACGATCGTCAGCTGGACCAGGACACGATACGGATGATTGCCTTCCCCTTCTCTTTGGTAGATAGAGCAGCCACCTGGCTGAAACATCTGGGGAAGTTTGTTTACACTTGGGAGCAGCTCCGCGCCGAGTACTTGCATAAGTACTATCCACTCGGGCGGACCAATGCTGCGAGAGCCCTGATCAGCAACTTCTACATGCTCCCCAACGAGCAGTTCCATGAGGCATGGGAGAGGTTTCGAGAGCTGACCGACAGATGCCCGCACCAAGACATTTCCAAGCCGAACCTTGTTCAGAGCTTCTTTAGCGCGCTGACACCAGAGCTTCAGGGCTTGGTGAACGCTTCTTGTGGTGGATCTTACTTCGCCAAGGATCACGACCAGGTCTGGGCCATCTACGAGGAGATGGCCGAGAACTACATGGTGATGTCCCAGACCCGGTTGTACGCTCAGGGCAGACCCCAGCAGCTAGGACCCGTGCAGTACCAGAGGATAGCACGGGTCGACGCCGGTCCTTCCAGTTCGTCCGCAGTAGCAGTAGCACAGGCAGAGTCCACAGCTGCGGACATGGGCATCATTAGCGAGAAGTTGGATCGGATGGAGCTGATTGAGAAGAAGCAGTGCCAGGGCATCACTCAGATGGAGCAGATGGCACAGACTCTGAGCGACATGAAGACCCAGCTCATGTGTCACCAGGAGGCACAGACGGCTTCCCAACCCCATCTTCTGCCGCGAGGCGATCACAGCAGCAGCAGCAGCTTGTCCCAGCGCTCCAGCTCACACCAGCAGCCTAGACAGGTTCACCTTGTACAGGCGGAGCCGTACCAGCAGCTGTAGCCCACCTACCTGTCACCACCATCTCCAGACTTACAGATGGTGGTATATGAGCCGGATCAGCCTCTGGCAGTACTCCCGCCAGCCCAGTACGATGCAGAGCCGTTGATGGATGTCAACGGGATTTGGTATGACCGCCCTCAGCCCGGTATCCGACGAGACCATCCCGGATTCCGGTGGAGGAACGGAGGTACCCAGCCCCAGCAGCAGCCATCAGGACAGGGTGGCCAGTACAGCCATCAGAGAGATCACCAGCCGCAGCAGCAGCCCCCATTGTACCCACCACCACAGCAGCAGCAGTCTTCCTATGGTCCTCGTCCCTATCAGTAGGGACAGTCTTGGAGGCGAGAGCAGCCTCACCAGCAGCAGCAGCATCACCTCTACCCCTCTCAGCCACAGCAGCAGATCCAGCAACCTCACTACCAGAGAGGCTACCCGTCGGGTTCCCATGAGAACCCTGTCTTGGATGACATAGCCCGCCTCCTCACGGATCAACAGACTACTTTCAGACGGGAGATGGACGAGTTCCGCTAGGAGATACGGGACATAGTGAGAGGGAAGGCCGCCATTCCTGCCCAGATCGAGCCGAACCCCAACAACCTGAAGCGGAAATCTGAGCAGGTAGCTTGTACTGAGTATACCACTCCTAGTGATGCATTTGGTGATATGACTGGATATCTGTTTGATACAGATTTTGTCACACTTAGGAGCGGTAGGATGCCAGCAGGCGGCGCCTCGTCTGAGCTACATCATGAGGATCCACTTAGAGCGCCCGACAAGGAGGATGATGACGGCGGTACTGATGCCACCAAGGATGCTGATTCCACCGGCGGTACTGAGGCCGCCATTTCACCAGTTCGAGGAGGTGGTACTGAGGCCACCCACGATGCCGAGCCAGAGCGCGGTACTGAGGCCGCGAGTTTTACAGCCGAGCCAGCTGATGGTGGTACTGAGGCCACCCATACTTCTGAGAGACATGTTGTTTTTCCTTCTTCTGCACCTGTATCTCGGAACAATTCTGTGAATAAAGGAAAGGGTTTATTTTCTTCTGGTCCCACTGTGGTGCATGATGTATGTGTGGATCCGGTCATCGAACCACCTAGACCCTTTCCTAGTCCTTCATCTGAGAAGGACCCAATGATCCCCTTCCCTAAAGCCCTTCAGATGGGGAAGGGGAAGAAAACAGAAAATCTAAAAAAGAGAGACTAGGAAGAGTTCAGCCAGCAGATGATAGATCGTTTTCACATACAGCTGACTCTTCAGGAGGCTTTGCAGCACATTCCCCTTCTTCAGCGTTTGTTGAGAGACAGGACCACAGTTAGGAGGAAGAGGAGGAACCATCACTCTGAGATCCATGTGCTGACGAAAGCCACGTGTTTCGCGATCCAGAACCGTCTGCCGGCCAAGAGGCCAGATTCAGGAGCCCTTTATGTCAGATGCCATATCAGTGAGCAGAGGTTCGACCGTACTCTATTGGATAGCGGATCATCGATAAACCTCCTTCTGGAAGTCCTTCTCGACCGCTTCGAGTTGGGCACTCTTAGACAGAGCAGGACAATCCTTCAGTTTGCTGATAGATCTGTCAAGAGGCCGAAGGGGTTGTTGCGAGACGTTGTCGTCACTATTCAGGGTCTGCAATTCCCCGTGGACTTCGTAGTGTTGGACACGGAGATCCCTGATTCAGTGGCCGATACCCCCATCATTCTAGGTCGTCCGTTCTTGGCCACAGCCAAGGCGGTGACTGATCATGATAGCGGGAAGGTATACTTTCGCGTTGAGGGCGAAAGTGTACAAATAGAGATGGTCGAGGACAGCAGAGCCAGAGAGAGATCATGCTCAGAGACCACTTCAGATATAGAGCAGCTGGCAGATGCAGGGCTAGACATCCACCAGGACTGTGACTTTGTGATCACAGACGATGAGGCAGTTTGGGTAGACCCAGCAGCACAGGCCATCCTCTCATTTTCAGACACCACTGACGCAGAGATGATAGCAGAGGAGAGCTTGGAGAGCACATTCCTGGTTCAGGATACTTTAGAGGCAGCAGAGCAGGTTCTCGACCGCGACACAGATTTTTGTGACGATGGTGGTACTGATGCCACCTTGTGTGATGCAGATCCCTCGGAGTCAGAGTCTGAGTGGGCAGATTGTGATGATTATATGCCAGACCTGATTTCCACTGAGCCTACAGTTGAGGAGGAGGTATATGCCGAGTAGATCAGAGATAGTTCAGTTGAGCAGCCTTCTTCAGATCTAGTTTGCGAGAGTACGCTCTCAGTCTCCCGGGCAGATTTGGCAACATACACGCGACTTCTTTCGAAGCCAGATTTGCCAGCACCCAGTTGTCCAGAGCTGAAGCCACTTCCTTCGTCGTTGAAGTATAGATTCTTTGCGGGTGAGCATGAGATGTACCCAGTCATTATCTCAGCCGATTTGACTGGAGAGCAGGAATCCCGTCTGATGGGGGTTCTTAAAAAGAACCGCAAGGCAATAGGATGGAGCGTAGCAGATCTCCAAGGGATCAGTCCGGCCCTGTGCTCCCACCATATCTATCTCGAGGATGAGGCGAAGCCGTCGCGTGAGTTCCAGCGGCGGCTGAACCCAAATCTGAGAGAGGTTGTCATGAAGGAAATTTCGAAATGGTGGAGCGCCGATTTTATCTATCCCATCTCCGACTCCAAGTGGGTCAGCCCTTTGCATGTGGTGCCCAAGAAGATGGGCATCACTACAGTGATTAGCGAGTCTGGAGAGGAGACTGCTACATGAGTACCCACTTCTTGGCGGGTTTGTGTTGACTACAAGAGACTCAACCAGGCCACCAAGAAGGATCATTTCCCCCTGCCCTTAGAGATTGGTAGGGAAGAGCCATTATTATTTTCTGGATGGGTACTCGGGCTACAACCAGGTGGCCATCGCTCTTGAGGATCAGGAGAAGACCACCTTTACTTGTCCCTTCGGCACATACGCCTTCCGACGCATGCCATTTGGGCTATGCGATGCCCCTGCGACTTTTCAGAGATGCATGCTGTCGATCTTTTCGGACATGGTAGGGGAGTGCTTAGAGGTCTTCATGGATGATTTCTCGGTTTACGGCTACGAATTCGACTCCTGTCTTGACTGCCTAGACCGAGTACTTCAGCGATGTATTGAGGTCCGCTTGGTTCTTTCTTGGGAGAAGAGTCACTTTATGGTGACTCAAGGGACGGTGCTTGGCCACATCATCTCCAACAGAGGCATGGAGGTTGATCCGACCAAGGTTGATGTCATTAGAAAACTCACACCACCGTCCAACTTGCGGCAGTTACGGTCTTTCCTGGGGCACGTCAGTTTCTATCGGCGGTTCATTCGTGATTTCAGTAGGGTTGCCCGGCCGTTGACTGACTTGCTGACGAAAGACACCGAGTTCCTTATCTATGACAAGTGTCTTTCATCGTTTGAGACTCTCAAGCATTGTATTGTTGAGGCTCTTGTCCTCCAACCACCAGATTGGTCTCTCCCATTCGAGATCATGACGGACGCCTCCGATTTTGCCGTGGGGGCTGTGCTGGGATAGAGGAGGGATGGAGTTCCATTTGCTATCCACTATGCTAGCCGCACCTTGGATTCTGCCCAGCGGAATTATACAGTCACAGAGAAGGAGATGCTAGCAGTAGTGTTTGCCCTAGATAAGTTCAGATCTTACATCATTGGGTCTAGAGTGACTTTGTATACTGATCATACCGCCATCCGATACCTCATGGCAAAGAAGGATGCCAAGGTCAGATTGACTAGATGGATCCTTCTACTCCAGGAGTTCGACATTGAGATCAAGGATAAGCCTGGAGTCAAGAATGTGGTGGCGGATCATCTCTCCCATTTAGAGCAGCCTGAGGAGTCTGAGCAGATTGATCCCATTTGTGAGACCTTCCCAGATGAGGCGATCCTTGCTATCGCCTCACTCCCGTGGTATGCCGATATTGTGAACTTTCTTGTTGCTAAGAGAGTCCCACAAGGTTGGCCCAGACAGAGGCTTGAGACCTTCCTCGCGAAGGCCAAGTCCTACCACTGGGAGGATCCCATCCTTTACCACGAAGGAGGGGATAGCGTCTGGCGTAGGTGCATTCCTCAAGATGAGCACCATAGCGTCCTCACTTACTGCCACAAGCTTGAGGCAGGAGGACATCATCCTGGGAGGAGAACGGCACAGAAAGTGCTCTAATCCGGCTTGTGGTGGCCTACCCTCTTCAAGGACTCTGATGAGTTCGTGAAGAGGAGTACTGATTGTCAGAGGATGGGCACTTATGGACAGCATGATATGATGCCAATGCAGCCCATTCACTTCTGTGAGGTTTTTGACGGATGGGGCATCGATTTCATGGGTCCATTCCCTAAGAGTCAGAGATTTGAGTACATTCTGTTGGCCGTTGACTATGTTAGTCGTTGGGTTGAGGCTATCCCCGCCCGAGCCGCTGATGCCAGGACAATTTGCAGATTTTTGAGGAATCACATCATCACGCGGTTCGGGGTACCTCGAGTATTGATTTCAGATGGGGGGTCTCATTTCATCAACGATCAGGTGAAGGCACTTGCTAGTGAGTTCGGCATAGACCATCGAGTTGCCACTCCATACCATCCATAGACGAATGGTCTAGCCGAGGTCTCGAACAGGGAGATCAAGACTATTTTACAGAAAGTCGTCCGCCCTGACCGAAAGGACTGGTCACAGCTTTTGGACTCGGTCTTGTGGGCATATAGGACGTCTTTCAAGACACCATTAGGCACATCTCCCTTTCGCCTAGTTTATGGCAAGCCGTGCCAGTTACCTGTTGAGTTGAGGCACAAGTCACTTTGGGCAGTCACAGATATACTTTTGGATCCAGATAGTGTAGGAGACCAGAGGAGGGCAGAGTTAGCAGCCCTGGAGGAGCTTCGTGACACCACCTTCTCAAACAACCTACAGTATAAGGAGAGAGTGAAAGAGTGGCATGATTCTCATATCAGCCACAAGCATTTTGAGCCCGGACAGAGAGTATGGTTGTTTGATGCTAGGCTTCGTCTATTTCCAGGGAAGCTACAAAGAAAATGGAAGGGACCTTATCTTGTGAGAAAGGTACACGACAACGGTAGCATTGATATATCTGAGTTGTCTTCTGAGAGTACCTTTCAATGAACGGCCAACGGCTCAAGCCATTTCTAGATCATGAGCCGCGGGTCGTAGATGTTGCCCCTATTCACTTTGCGTGAGATGTGGTCTCTTGACTCACATCTATTGCATCTCACGCCTGATTATCACTGTTCTTCCGACCTATATAGATCCAGTTGTCCATATCACTCTATTCTTTAGTCCCACATCCCTTTTCTCATCTTATGATTATGCTATACTTAGGGTGTACTTTACCCTAAGTATAGGAGGGATGTAGGACCTGCGGGTATTCTTTTCATTCTTTCTACCCCTGTTTTGTTGCCTATACTTAGGGATATTTTACCCTAAGTATAGGGGGGGGCAGACTCTGTACATTCTTCACTCGGATTTCCCTTCATGTACAGCTTGCTATACTTAGGATTATTTGATCCTAAGTATAGGGGACACCACCGAGTTCTCCTCATTCTATTCATTCATTCATCTCTGTATCTAGCCATGTTATGTCTTCTTCATCGCTCTTGATCACTCCGAGGACATCGTTCGAGCTAAGTATGGGGGGGGTGTATATATTTCATATATACTTTAGCCATAACTCGTACTTTGTGTGAGTGTGTTAATAAATAAAATGGCTAAAAACCTTAAAAACCACAAAAATTAAAAATTTTTTCCTGTAAATAATCATTCTTTTATTTGCACATATATAGCTAGTGTACAAAATTATTTTTGTAAAAATATTTTCAAAAATCTTTTGTGTAAAGTTTGTGTAAATATTTGCTTATCAAAATTATGTATATAGTACAAAATTTTTCCAAAATGTCTTGAAAATCAAAAGTTTGCAAAAATCTTGTGTAAATGTGTGTAAATACTTTTGCAAAACTTTCACTTCATGCATTCATCCATTCATGATTTCAAAACATTTTTCAAAAATTTTGCATATTTGTAAATAACATCTTTGTAAATATTTGTATAGTTTTTCCTGTATCACAGTTGACATTTAAACTAGCCTGGAATTAAATTGGGAAATGGAGCTTGATTAAGATCTTAATCCACCTAATTCTAAGAGGAACCTTATAGGGCTTAGGGTTAAGGCTTTTCAGGTCCATAAGGACTTAATTCTTTGAGTCCCCTAGACTATGAGTGTTGGACATGTGAGCCCACGGCGAGCCATTATGCAATAAATGTTATTGCGAATATCATTCCCTGATCTGAAATGAAGAATAAATAATTTGCATAATAGGTCCCTCTGTACAATTAGGGTTATGTACCATGGCTATCTTAATGATCATACAGCTGTTGATTCAATTATTGAATCATAGAGGCTGGTGCTTGGATGAATATCTAAAGGGTTAGATTGAGGACTCATCAAGCACCGTCAAATGATTGTTAAGATGTGATCTCCAGCCTGAGTAGGAGATGGCAATCCTTTTCTCACATAGGCTGATATCTGACCGACCTCTTGATGCAGGTCCTCTGCATAGGAATAGAGATTCGGAGGTGTCAGATTAGTT
The DNA here is from genome assembly GCA_037367405.1 of Ottelia alismoides. Taxonomy (NCBI): domain Eukaryota; kingdom Viridiplantae; phylum Streptophyta; class Magnoliopsida; order Alismatales; family Hydrocharitaceae; genus Ottelia; species Ottelia alismoides. The sequence goes on along the minus strand of JAZKJV010003645.1, from coordinate 22,143 downwards.
AGGTCAAAGAGTTGACTTAACGAGATCGAGATAACCAAAGTCCTATGTTGAATGCTGTCACAGCATAGGCACGCATCCTCTGACCGGAGACAGATGTATTGCTATATGTCTGAGTATGTACATTTGGCAGACCAATAGGTTGATGACCTAACCAAGGTCTATACACCGGCGCGCTGGTGTGCATGTAAGGGCATATGAGTAATACGATCTCTCAAAGGGATCATACAGGTTCACTACTGAACCGGAAGACATGAGCTCACTCATGAGATATTGGGAAGAATCAAATTCCGTGCACGGTCGTCTTGCTTTGGAAGCTTGACTGAATTTGTAGGTTTGATATATACTTTTGGAAAGTATATGATCAAGACCTAGGTATGATATATGCTTTTGGAAAGTATATGATCGATACCAAATCCCAATGATCAAATGAGAAACTTGGTGATCAAACCCTGAAGAAGACAGTGTAAAATAGATCTTGATCTTCGGGTTGACCATGGGTCTTCCAGTATGCAGGATGTACAGGTATTGGGAATACCTGAAGGGTGATGTGATCATAAACGATTGTATATCCATGACGCTTCCATTCCGAGGGAGTGATGAAACAGGTCTGGATTTTAGTGACTCCTTTCAGTAGAGAAGCAATCCGATCTTAGTCCAAGTGTTGGACATTGATCTGAATGAGATTCAGATTCAAAGAGAAGATTGGATTTGCGGTTTTGATTTAATCAAGCATCTGTGGGAGGTTCATAAGATCTGGATTTGAGATAAGATCTCAATATCCAAGTCACTATACATGGAATAATACAATCGCCCTGTCCTTATCTCCAAGTATCTGCGGAGAAAGCACATTATTCTTGAAGGGGTTCAAGAATAATTCATTTGATGAACTTCATATCCAAGCAAGAAAAACTTGATGATTAAATGAGATTTAATTATCAAGCATAATATGAATATGATTCATATTATTATACAAGATAATTAAATGAGATTTAATTATCAAGGATTAGAGAATGTGGATAATACTATCCATGATATATGTGTATTATAAATGTGATTTATAATATGTATATATAAGAAAGAGAATTTATGTAAATAGCATTTGTTAATTAATAGTGTGAATTGGATTCACATTTGTTAATTAATTGGAAATGCAATTTACTAATTAGTTTGGGTTGTGAATATGATTCACATAATATTCAATGGCATGATTGAAATATTCACAAATTAATTTGGAATTAATTTGGTGAATAATTTTGTGATAATTGTTATTGCAAAATTAATTAAGAAATAATAAGATAAATAAAAAGGAGACAAATTAACCACCTAAATAAGAGGTGGCGCCACCTATGACTCATTCATAGGTGACGCCCCCTATGATTTAGGGAGGTTAGTTGACTTCCTTTTTGTTGTCACATTATCTCTTAAATAGTTAAATTAAATTATGTTGATAATATTGCAACATATTTTAATTTAAATAAATGTTGTTGGTTTTAACCAACAACAATCATAGCCATTGATTTAGCATGGACCAAGCATAGCCCTTGGATCCATGTGTCCCATGGATTGAGATCCATTGGATCCTAAACTAATATAAAAGGAGGGCTAGGGTAGCCTTCCAAGGTACATGATTAAGAGTTGTGCAAGGTTACAACTCTCTTTCTCTTTCTCATTCTCGCCCTCTCTCTTTCTTTTCTCCATCAAGTGGCCGTCCACTTTGTGTTGAGAAAGGAGAGACTCTCGGCTTCTTCTTCGACGACTCGAGGATCTCCTTCTTCTTTGGAGTTTCTTACTCTAAAGGAAGACGACGGATTTCGTTTGACGAAATCGGCGGAGCCATCGCTTGGATCTTCATCGAGGATTGCGGGAAGGAACGTGACTCATCATCGCGCCCGCAAGTGCGTTCTTCGTGGATCGGACTTAAGATAGGAGGATCTCTACTTTGGGATCTCGCGATCACAACCACGCTTCAAGAGGTATTCCTTGTACTTTGTGGTTTGATGAAACGATCCGAGAAGTGTTCTCGTGATCATGTGGTTTCATCTTTAAAGTTAAAAATTTTAATTTCCGCTGCATCTAGCATCTAGTACGACTAGTTGCTCCGATTGCATACGATGCGATCGACACGCTTCCGTGATACGCTTAAGGATTCACAATATCCTTCAAGTGGTATCAGAGCCAGGTTGAATAAGGGTTTGGATATGATCCATGGACCTTAGGCGATTTGGTTCTTGAAAGGGTTGCGAAATTTTACTGCATTTCAATTTTTCGCACCTCTGTAAAATTGAATTTTTCGGCTCTGTTTAAAATGTTTAAACACGAAATTTTCAATTGGATTTTGTTCCCCATTAAACAAGAAAACCATAGGACTTGAGTTTACTAAATTTGGACTTCATTTGCTCAAGATATGGCTTTTTGAATATGACTATATTCACTGTTGCGGGAACTGCGGATTTGAACGTAATTAATGAGATGATTACGGTTTTAATCCGCCTCGAAATGCGTGAATTATCACTTGGGTTCTTTAATAAATCAAATAGGCAATCTTTGGAAACTGAGTTTGCAATTTTTGGATTTAAATTGATCAAGATATGTTAATTTTAGTGATTGGGGGTCACTGCTGGAAATTGACATTTTTGATCTTGAACCTTGTGATATGTCATTCAATTATCATGATGAAAATTAATTGTTAATTTTCTGGAATAATTAGTGATAAATATTTGTGAAATATTTAAAGAGATAATTATTTCATTGAATGACACTTGCCTAAACCACAATGATGAGATATTAGATCTTGATCATTGGTTCATCAACAAACATTGCTTTCATGAAAACTATAGTTTATCCTACAATAGTTGTAGGACAACTTTTACATGAAAACCCTTTTGCTTGAATAGGATTGGGGATTTGTCTAGCAAATCTCCTTATAATCAAAAATGTTTTGATTTATATTATATGGTATAACTTCGGTTGAAAAACTGATGAACATCTCAAAGTACATGATGGTCTATCTGGTATTATCCTTTCCCGAGGCGGATGTGGTGCCTAGTCGGAGAGCATTGGGGTAGCGGGTTGCAACGTATGTGGTCCGTCCCACTCTCGTCGGTACTGGCCATGACAGCGGGTAGGGACTGTATAATACCGGAGACAGACAATGTGTATTTTTCTAATTATTAAAATTCGAATAATACGTACTTTGAGTATATACCTACTATTCAAGTAAAAGACATGTTTGTTGATTGATGATTGGATTGATGATTAATTTAATGTGATTAAATTAATTATATCCAATAAACACTCTATTATGAATAGATGTGTATTTTCCCTTGGAAGAATTAATTATGTGAATATGATTCACGATAATTAATTACAATTTGAATATGAGGTGGAGGATCACATAAGTGACATCCATGGTCTCCCGGTGAGGCAAAGGATTCTGTCGCCAGTTGTTGTGTATGGGAGACGCCTGTCCGAAGTGACAGATCCTGTGCATGATTTAATTGGATCGGGTTCTTTGCTTCTCGAAAGAGTAAGACCGTATACGTAGTGACCCCAATATCGGGTCCTCATATTATTGGGGCGATATTGGATTGCGTATAGCGAGTATTAAGCCTGTTGACGGTTGGTTCAATTAATGACGGGTCAACATTGCCTTAGGGGTGGTGGGCCCGGGTGTTAAAGACCGAATTGGGAAATGCAAGTTGGACTTGCAAGGCGGAATGTGTTCCCGCTTCTTTTTATCTGAGTTGTAGGTTCTCATATTATTGGGATGCAACAAAGATAGGAAAGGAGATCCCAGATCTTGCTAGAGATATAATGGTAAGAATATCTCTTACATTGAAAGTGATTAAGGGAATGAACTTTCAGTGTTGACAAGGCAAGACAACTTTGATATAAAAATTCCTAAATCAAAGTAAAACATGTATATATAATATATATACACTTATGGAAATTTCTTATTTCAGATAATCCTTCATTAAACCCACTCAATGTTATACTCAATAATAACCAGTAAAATATCATGGATTGACTCTTGATCCAGATATTGTACTTGCATTTGGACACATAATGTATGTGTTTGCAATGTGCAAGTTTCCTCAACTTAATGAGGACTGACAATTAAATAAGACAATAAGACATCACCTTAGGGTTTGTATGTCTCTATGTTCTTGATCTTTCATTGAGTGTACTTTAGAAGTGACATGTCGATGGTGATCGTAATTGTCAAATAATCCTTACAAAATAAAAGAAGATATTTTGGCATACATGTGTGCTCGAGACATTTAATCTTGAATGACATGGTTCTCTGCATTATGTAGAATGGTAGCTCGAAAGAGATGATGTATTCAAAATTTTTGAATACCTACCTAAACCTAAGTCTCTAAGAGTTAAGATGTATGCAGATATGATGAGTGTCATCATTCTGCTATCTATACTCTAGTCATTCATGAAGCTTCATAATATTTATATTGTATGAATTAAATGAAGCATGTATAAATGTTGAAGTTCTCTTATATTGAAATCTTTTGAGTTCAACATAAGAGATTCTTTGTCTTGAACAATGGTTGTTTATAGATGAAGAGAGCGCAGTGGAAGCATGGGTCGGACCCGAGTAAGAAGGAAAGTCAAAGAGTTGACCTACTTCTATGACTTCCATATGACATCCAAAGAGTTGGATGAATGCCAATACTGCAATAAGTTGATGTGTTGATAGTATGACTATCAAGTCTATCTAAAATCCTTAGTGAAGGACTCAGATAGAGCATCAGAATAATCTACATATAATCATTGACTCTGACTTTCTTATTTCATAAGATAAAGTCTGACAATTGTATCCCAATCTTCTAATGACAATTGCAATTGGTTGCATATACATATTAGAAGATTAGAAATTTGATCTTAAGGTTTAAAAGTCATCTACATGGATATTGATGTAGTTGTGACAACAATCTCTATTGGATAGATGGACTTCATATTCCCAGTGGGAGAGCCCTTAGTCTTAGAGAATGTCTCTATGACCTAGATATTAGAATACCCCATTGTTTATTTCTAAATGTTGGAAATAAACATGAATTCTGAGATAGAACTATCATAAAGAGTTATGATGGAAATATTTCAGATAGTAATCTAACATCTAGTGGACTCCACAAAATTAGAATATGAATGGTTCGTTAAGATTTCTAATACTGAAAATCAAACCTTATAAGATCAATAGGAGGATGAAGATCATTTGACAATGATCTGGCATCAAGCCTTGGACATTTATCTATTGATTTGATCAATAGACTAGTAAGATATGAAACTTTAGAATGTCTAAAATTTCAAATCTTACATACTTGTGAATATTGTATTCAAAGTAAAATGTCCAATACACCCTTCTTTGGGAATGGTGTTAGATGTCGAGGTATTCAAGATCTCATACATATTGATGTATGTAGATCATCTATATCATAGTAAACATTATGGATATGTGATATCTATTGATGATTACGTATGATATGAGATTTCTTCTCTTCACCTGAGAAACCTTTGAAATGTTCAAAGATTTCACAATTTTGGTTTAGAACCAAAGTTTGAAGAAAGATGAAATGAATTTGATCTAACCTAGGTAGCTTGTACCTATTAGATAAAATTCAAAGAATACCTTATGGAGATATGAATATCATTTCTATCTCACTCCTCCTGATAAACCTGAACTCAATAGAGTTGTAGGGAGATACAATTGGATCATGTGTGACATGATTTGATCAATGATGAATTTTAGCATAATTATCCTTAGTTTCCTGGTATATATGTGTAGTAGAGACTACAATATATATCCTTAATAAGGTTCCATGGATGTAAGCTGGAATCTAGCACTTGAAAGTGCTACTTCATTAGGAAAATAAAGGATGGTATTGGATACCTACTTTATGACCTTGAGATTCTTAAAAAAATCTCATCTCTGAGGATGTGATTCTTGGAGGATTGAGACTCTTGAGAATCAAGATGAAAATGAAGTAAAGGAACTCATTTAATCTTGAGAAGATAATGAGGCTCCTAAAATCGGAAACTAAAAGGACAATTAAAGATGAAACATTAATACCTCTTCAAATGAATTTGGGGATGTATTCCATGTGTCAGTTAAGTCTGACAATGATCGGACTTCATGTGATGAAGCTCCTAAGGATCATGACATGGAAAGATGGATATTAACAATAAAGTCTAAAGTAGACTTCATATACAAGTGTTGTATATGGACCCTAGAGGATCCACCTATAAGGGTTAGACCCATTAAGGTGTAAATGGATCTTCAAGAGAAAGGGAACCTGATGAGAAGGTAGAGACCTTCAAAGCTCGGTTCGTAGCCATGAGCTACACACCGGAAGAAAAGACATTGCTTGCAATGAGACTTGCTCTTCGGTAACCATGCTTAAAATCATCAGAATATTGCTAACCTTAACTACACAACTTGACTATTGCATCTTCAAGATGTAATTCAAGATTGCATTCCTCTAAGAATACCTCTCTGAGGATATTCACATGAAGTAGCCCCAGGGCTTCATGGTTGAGGAAAGTAAGGTGTGAAAGCTAAAGAAATCCATCTGTGGACTCAAATAAGCTTCTTGAAGTTGGAACATAAGATTTGATGAAATTATAAATGTTATGATTTCAAATAGAATCTTGATGTACCATGTGAAGCTTAGTGGGAGTGCCATTGTGTTCATCGTGCTAAATGTAGATAATATCCTAATCATTTGAAATAATATAAGGATGATAATAAGTGTTTTATAGACTGGCTATTCCATACCTTGAGATATGATCTCAAGAATACCTCTTAGATCTTAGTTCTGAAGTTGTTCAGAATCAAAGAAAAGAGGGTATTGGGATTGTCACATTTGTAGTACACCTTGGACATATTCCATTCTTGGAAATTCCAAGAAAGGCTTCCTTCCCTTGAGATTTGGTACTGACCTATCTAAAGGGATAGCACCTCAAAGAATTGAGGAAGTGAATGCTAGAACTTATTGCACTTGTGCATCAGTTACGAGAAGCTAAGTGTATGCTTGATGTGTACAAAAGCCAGATATCTGCCATGCAGTGGGAGTAGTAAACTGTTACTAATCCTTCTATAGAGATAGATTACTTGATTGCAGTAATAACAATATCTTCAAGAAATTAAGATTTTTAGATAGAGATCTAAAAGGTCTTAACTGTGGATACCTTGAGAGATAGTGATCTCCCGGAATAAGGGTATTCTGATAAGGATTATGAAAATACTGGTTATAATAATTGAGCAATAGTGTCAAAGACACTATAACTGCTTTGACTAGATTGAGTATAGGTTGCATTAGATGCAACATTCGCATTGGATGCGAGCACTGTTACCTAGGGATATGCAAGTGCCGTAAAAGGACTTGGCATAGTCTTTTGGGAACAGAGTGACTGATCAGCTTACCTAGCTATTTCTAAATAGCCTATGATTGTCACATGAGTGAGGGTTTAAATGATTAGCCCATTAATGGCTCTTTGGGCTAGTGGGAGATTGTTGGACATGTGAGCCCACGACGAGCCATTATGCAATAAATGTTATTGCGAATATCATTCCCTGATCTGAAATGAAGAATAAATAATTTGCATAATAGGTCCCTCTGTACAATTAGGGTTATGTACCATGGCTATCTTAATGATCATACAGCTGTTGATTCAATTATTGAATCATAGAGGCTGGTGCTTGGATGAATATCTAAAGGGTTAGATTGAGGACTCATCAAGCACCGTCAAATGATTGTTAAGATGTGATCTCCAGCCTGAGTAGGAGATGGCAATCCTTTTCTCACATAGGCTGATATCTGACCGACCTCTTGATGCAGGTCCTCTGCATAGGAATAGAGATTCGGAGGTGTCAGATTAGTTAGGTCAAAGAGTTGACTTAACGAGATCGAGATAACCAAAGTCCTATGTTGAATGCTGTCACAGCATAGGCACGCATCCTCTGACCGGAGACAGATGTATTGCTATATGTCTGAGTATGTACATTTGGCAGACCAATAGGTTGATGACCTAACCAAGGTCTATACACCGGCGCGCTGGTGTGCATGTAAGGGCATATGAGTAATACGATCTCTCAAAGGGATCATACAGGTTCACTACTGAACCGGAAGACATGAGCTCACTCATGAGATATTGGGAAGAATCAAATTCCGTGCACGGTCGTCTTGCTTTGGAAGCTTGACTGAATTTGTAGGTTTGATATATACTTTTGGAAAGTATATGATCAAGACCTAGGTATGATATATGCTTTTGGAAAGTATATGATCGATACCAAATCCCAATGATCAAATGAGAAACTTGGTGATCAAACCCTGAAGAAGACAGTGTAAAATAGATCTTGATCTTCGGGTTGACCATGGGTCTTCCAGTATGCAGGATGTACAGGTATTGGGAATACCTGAAGGGTGATGTGATCATAAACGATTGTATATCCATGACGCTTCCATTCCGAGGGAGTGATGAAACAGGTCTGGATTTTAGTGACTCCTTTCAGTAGAGAAGCAATCAGATCTTAGTCCAAGTGTTGGACATTGATCTGAATGAGATTCAGATTCAAAGAGAAGATTGGATTTGCGGTTTTGATTTAATCAAGCATCTGTGGGAGGTTCGTAAGATCTGGATTTGAGATAAGATCTCAATATCCAAGTCACTATACATGGAATAATACAATCGCCCTGTCCTTATCTCCAAGTATCTGCGGAGAAAGCACATTATTCTTGAAGGGGTTCAAGAATAATTCATTTGATGAACTTCATATCCAAGCAAGAAAAACTTGATGATTAAATGAGATTTAATTATCAAGCATAATATGAATATGATTCATATTATTATACAAGATAATTAAATGAGATTTAATTATCAAGGATTAGAGAATGTGGATAATACTATCCATGATATATGTGTATTATAAATGTGATTTATAATATGTATATATAAGAAAGAGAATTTATGTAAATAGCATTTGTTAATTAATAGTGTGAATTGGATTCACATTTGTTAATTAATTGGAAATGCAATTTACTAATTAGTTTGGGTTGTGAATATGATTCACATAATATTCAATGGCATGATTGAAATATTCACAAATTAATTTGGAATTAATTTGGTGAATAATTTTGTGATAATTGTTATTGCAAAATTAATTAAGAAATAATAAGATAAATAAAAAGGAGACAAATTAACCACCTAAATAAGAGGTGGCGCCACCTATGACTCATTCATAGGTGACGCCCCCTATGATTTAGGGAGGTTAGTTGACTTCCTTTTTGTTGTCACATTATCTCTTAAATAGTTAAATTAAATTATGTTGATAATATTGCAACATATTTTAATTTAAATAAATGTTGTTGGTTTTAACCAACAACAATCATAGCCATTGATTTAGCATGGACCAAGCATAGCCCTTGGATCCATGTGTCCCATGGATTGAGATCCATTGGATCCTAAACTAATATAAAAGGAGGGCTAGGGTAGCCTTCCAAGGTACATGATTAAGAGTTGTGCAAGGTTACAACTCTCTTTCTCTTTCTCATTCTCGCCCTCTCTCTTTCTCTTCTCCATCAAGTGGCCGTCCACTTTGTGTTGAGAAAGGAGAGACTCTCGGCTTCTTCTTCGACGACTCGAGGATCTCCTTCTTCTTTGGAGTTTCTTACTCTAAAGGAAGACGACGGATTTCGTTTGACGAAATCGACGGAGCCATCGCTTGGATCTTCATCGAGGATTGCGGGAAGGAACGTGACTCATCATCGCGCCCGCAAGTACGTTCTTCGTGGATCGGACTTAAGATAGGAGGATCTCTACTTTGGGATCTCGCGATCACAACCACGCTTCAAGAGGTATTCCTTGTACTTTGTGGTTTGATGAAACGATCCGAGAAGTGTTCTCGTGATCATGTGGTTTCATCTTTAAAGTTAAAAATTTTAATTTCCGCTGCATCTAGAAATGAGCATATGTCATCTTGATGAGCCTAAGTAGAGCACTTAACAACACACACATGACTCTTAGAGACAATGGCTTGACTTGCACCAGCACTTTACACATAGCTCTCCACGGATGAGGTGGTGAGGAGGCAGTTTCCTTTGGCTTGGGGTAGCATATGAGGGTAGTACTTCTAGGCGGAACCTCTCTTCTTCTTCTAGTGAAGGAAGTGCGCCTCAACTTGGTCTAGTGGTGATGAAGGCTAAAGACAGAAGCCGTGGGTTGCAATAAAGCTTCAAAAGAGGGATAGTCTACTGGCTCAAGAGGAAAATTTCTTGTATATATGCTGCACCATGTAGATATGTTGTACAGATGCACTTGAAAAAAAATGCAAAAAGAACTCCAAAAAAGTGGTGGGTCGGATTGAAAATTTAATAACCCCACCGGAGTGTATATAGTCAAATAAAGCAAAAGCTTATGGTATCCATGTTACATCTCATGAAGCTTGCAGCGGGAGACTCAGCTACACTGGTTGAGCTCCCAAAATTCTATACCTCTTATTCCCCCTCTTCTTGAGCCGGTTGCACTTGAACTTAGAAGGGAATACCCCGCTTCTCGAGGAAAGAGTTGCTAGACCGAGGCATTAGAGTTACCAGGTTGGGGGAGGTTGTTTCTTTGTTACTTCTGAGGTGGGGAGCTACATATCACTTACACTGCATGAAAAGGTTCATGGTCATTAGAGTTTGTGTATGTAGACTTGTTCTGATCTGGTTTATTGAGGAGTCTTGTCCATAGATTGGTGGAACTTAGAGGCTGTTGAGTTTTAAGCTTAAAGTCCAAATAAGGTTCCGACACATCAATAATCCAAAGATCTGATCGAGCTCCACAATTCAATTTAATGAAGGCAAGTTTAATAATCAGCCTTAATCCATGTATATTCTCCTCTTTTTCTGTTTCTTTCTTTCTTTTTCACTTCTTTTTCAAATAAGTGTTTGCTAAGAGACTAGCAAAAGTTAAGTATAGGGGGTGATGAATACCTATTCATCACTCTTTATTCTTATATTTTAGCTACAAAAACCCTTGCAAATGCATGTATATGTTTGTAAATACAAATAATTACCAAAATCATGCTTGATGTAAAAACTAATAATTAGCATGTTTTTGTGCAAAAAAAAAAGAATAAAGAGTAAAAAAAGAGGGAAATAAAGAGGGAAATATTTAGAATAAATATTGAGCAACCCAATCCCAAGGGAGGGCTCAGCATGGGCCTGACCGCATAAAAGCCAAAGTAGAGGGAGATAGGGACTCATGTGTGTAACTATACATGTAAATATAATAAAAATATTTTCCTCCAAAAATAGATTAAAATAGGCGTGTAAATACTTGTATATATTTATAAATATAAAATCAAGATAAAAATTGAAAACTCAAAAAGACAATAAAAATAGAATCACTTGTACATAGTCATCATGAACATAGCCCATTCATCTGTATTTATTTAACCTTATAAATAAATAAAATTAATTTCCAAATATTTTTTAAATACTCTATCCTTTATGTTGTAAATAAATAAAATAAAAACCATTAAAACAAAAACAAAATAAAAAGAACAAAATTAAAAATTAAAAATCACATTGTAAATATACCATGTAGATACATGTACATATATTTATTTAACCCTTGTATATAAATAATGAAAATAAAATAAAAATATCTTTTTATTCCTAATTTTATGATATAAGTAAATAAAATATAAAATAGGAATAAAAATGTATAAACAGAACTAATTAAAAATCAAAATTAAAAATCCTATATTGTATATATACCTATGTATAGTACTATATTGTAAGTACCCTATTTTTATTTTGAAAAATTAATTAAAAATCACTAAAAAATAGAAAATATTAAAACAAAAATATTCATGTTTTGAGTTTTAATTAAATCGGCCATTTGCTATATTTAGTTTAATTTCTAAATCTTTTCCAGGTGGCAGCCTCCCATTGGTCCAGGGGGGTTGTTGACCGCCCGGTCAACTCCCCCCCCCAGGACCACCTCTCACGGGTATTAGGCGGGCGACCCGATTTCTCCCGATTATTGTGCCTAAACCCGAACACCTCACACTTAAACCCCGGGTCCGTGTCACTCACCTCACATCCGACACCTTCGCCGGCACACCCGCCTCGGGATCCGCGCTCCACATTGCCCTACCCGATCAAATCTTGCCGGACCTGCACCCATATAAAGGCTGAGCTCCGCCACTTCATTCCGCATCTTTGGCTCATTTGTTCACCACCCAGTGACCTCCACCGTCTTGGCGAGAGTGACAGCTTGCTCCAGAAGGTGTCGCAGCGAGGAGGGAGCAAGGAACCACTGATCCGGCGAGTTTGCTCCGCCGTGCGCCGCCGGGAGATAGCGCCAGAGCCTTGGGCCACGACGACCCACGAGGCTAGGACCTAGAGCACCAGCTGCTCGCCCACAGTCGATTCCTTCACCCAGGTAGCTTAGATTCTTTCCCCTTTTCTTTAATTTTCGATTAGCCCCAATTTTCGCCGTCGCCGTCCACCTCTGATTCCGGTCACGTCACCCATCACCTCGATCATCGGAACGCACCATCATCATCGCCTTCCTCTCGCACACGTTCTTCTGAAGGATATGGTTAGATCCTCAAGCGCATCACGGAAGCGTGATCATCGTATCGAATACGACGAAGAACGACTAGTCGTACTAGTTGTTCTATGCAGCGGAAATTAAAAATTTTATGTGACAAAACCACATGATCCAAGAACACTTCTCGGATCGTTTCGTCTAAACCACAAACAAGTATTAGGGTTACCTCTTGAAGCGTGGTTGAGATCGAGCCTCTAGACAAAGAGACCTCCTGTCTCAAGTCCGATCCGACGGAGGAGACGCTTGCGAGCGCGGGGATGAACCACGTGCTTCTCGCAATCCATGTTGATGATCCAAGCGACGGATCTCCTGATCTCGACACACGAGATCCGACATCTTCTTCACGAGCAAGGCACGCCGAAGTAGAAGGAGATCCACGAGCAAACCATCGGGCAGCATAACGACGACACTACGGCGATGGAGAACCTCTCTAGGGCATCCATGGTGGACGGCCATGAGAGGGAGAGAGAGTAGGCGTGTAGAGAGAAAGAGAGAGAGAGATACATGCTTCTCAAGCATAATGTGTAAGGAAGAGCAATGGGGTGCCTCTCCTTTTATAGGGTTTTGGGATCCATGGATCTCAATCCATGGGACAACACAAATCCAATGGCTCTCATTGATTGTGTTTCTTTTAATGGTCAAGATTTGTGTTGGTAAATCCAACAACAATTAATTTAATTTAGATTAAATATATGTTGATAAATCAACATAATTTAATTACCAAATTAAATCAAGATCTCTTGGAGATCATAGGAGAGAGAGTGCCTCCTTCAATGTTGGAAGGAGGGGACGGCCACACATTCCAAATAAGAGTGGTGGCCGTCCACTCCATATACATGGAAGGTGGCTCTCATCTCTTTAATGTAATCTCCAAGATTATGCAACAACTTTTGTTGCAAATTATTCTACGAAAATAATTCACAATTATTTTGTAGACATTGCATTCTTGCCATTAAAAATTTGTGAATCACATTCACAACCCAAAATAAAATGTAAATTACATTTTCAATTTAATGTTCAATGTGAATCCAATTCACATTAACATTTAATTAATAAATGTAAATTACAAACATCTCTCTCTTATATATTATAAATCACAATTATAATATATATGACTAATATGGATATTTCTATCCACATTATTCATATCCACGATAATTAAATCACACTTAATCATCTTGGATCTCTATTCTCTTGTGTTCAAATAATATGAATCATATTCACATTATTTACATCTTTGATAATCAAATCACATTTAATTATCTAAGATATCTTTCTTTATAATATGAATCAAATTCATATTAGTCATGATAATTAAATCGCATTTAATTATCCATTTTCTTAATGCTCGGATACATAAATCAACAATAGAATTATCCATGAACTCCTTCAAGGATGATACGCTTTCTCCGCAGATACTTGGAGATAAAGACAGGGCGATTGTATTGTTCCACGTATAGTGACATGGATATTGAGATCGTATCTCAAATCCAGATCGCGGGCCTCCCATAGATGCTTGATTAAATCAAGACCCTAAATCTAATCTTCTCATTGTATCTGAATCATATTCAGATCAATGTCCAACACTTGGACCAAGATCAGATCACTTCTCTACTGAGAGGAGTCACTAAAATTCAGACCCGTTTCATCACTCCCTAGGAATGGAAGCGTCATGGTTATACAATCGTTTATGATCACATCACCCTCAGGTATTCCCAATACCTATACATCCTGCGTACTGGAAGACTCAGACTAAACTCGAAGTATTGGATCAACTTTATACTGTCTACTTCATGGTTTTATCAATAAGTTTCTCATTCGATCATTGGGAGTTGGTATCAATCATACACTTTCCAAAAGCATATATCATACCTAGGTCTTGATCATATACTTTCCAAAAGTATATATCAAACCTACAAATTCAGTCAAGCTTCCAAAGCGAGACGACCGTGCGCACGGAATTTGATTCTTCCCAATATCTCATGAGTGAGCTCGTGTCTTCCGGTTCAGTAACTGAACCTGTATGATCCCTTTGAGAGATCGTATTACCCATATGCCCTTATATGCACACCAGCGCGTCGGTGTATAGACCTTGATTAGATCATCAACCTATTGGTCTGCCAAATGTACATACTCAGACATATAGTAACACATCTGTCTCCGGTCAGAGGATGTGTGCCTATATCATGACAGCATACGATATAGGACTTTGGTTATCTCGATCTCGTTAAATCAACTCTTTGACCTAACTAATTTGACACCTTCGAATCTCTATTCCTATGCAGAGGACCTGCATCAAGAGGTCGATCAGATATCAGCCTAAAGAGATAAGGATTGCCATCTCCTACTCAGGCTGGAGATCATCTCTTAACAATCATTTGACGGTGCTTGTTGAGTCCTCAATCTAACCCTTTAGATATTCATCCAAGCACCAGCCTCTATGATTCAATAGTTGAATCAACAGCTGTATGATTATTAAGATGGTCATGGTACATAACCCTAATTGTACTAAGGGACCTATTATGCAAATTAATTATTCTTCATTTCAGATCAGGGAATGATATTTGCAATAACATTTATTGCATAATGGCTCGTTGTGGGCTCGCATTTCCAACAATCTCCTACTAGCCCAAAGAGCTATTAATGGGCTAATCATTTAAATCCACACTCATGTGACAATCATAGGCTATTCAGAAAATAGCTAGGTAAGTTGATCAGTCACTCTGTTCCCGCGAGACTATGCCAAGTCCTTTTACGACACTTGCATATCCCTAGTAACAGTGCTCGCATCTCATGCGAATGTTGCATCTTATGCAACCAATACTCAATCTAGTTAGTTACATTGTCTTTGACACTACAGCTTAATAATTATCATAACCGGTATTTCCATAATCATTATCAGAATACCCTTATTCCTGGAGATCACTATCTCTTAAGGTATCCACAATTAAGACCTTTTAGATCTCTATCTATAAAGTCTTAAGTTTTTGAAGATAAGACTTCGAGATCACTATCTCAAAAATCTTGTCATCTATGAAGATTTTGCATTTACTGCAACCAAGTGTTTTATTTCCATAGTAGGATTAGTAACAATTTGCTACTCCCACTGCATGGCAGCCATCTGGCTTTTGTACACATCTAGCACACACCCGGCTTCTCAGAACTGATGCCCAAGGGCAAGTAATTCTAGCATTCACTTCCTCAACTCTTTGAGGTGTTATCCCTTTAGATAGGTCAGTACCATATCTTAAGGGATGGAAGCCTTTCTTGGAATTTTCCATAAAATGGAATATGTCCAAGATGTACTATTAATGTGACAATCCCAATACCCTCTTCTCTTTGCTCCTGAACAACTTCAGAACTAAGATCTAAGAGGTATCTTTGAGATCATATCTCAAGTTATGGAACAACCAGATAATAAAACACTTATTATTATCCTTATATCATTTTAAATGATCAGGATATCATCTACATTCAGCAAGATGAACACAAAGGCACTCCCACTAAGCTTCACATGGCTCATCAAGATTCTATCTGAAATCATAACAATTATAATTCCATCAAATCTTATGGTCCAACTTCAAGAAGCTTATTTGAGTCCATAGATGGATTCCTTAGTTTGCACACCTTGCTTTCCTCAACCATGAAGCCCTGGGGCTACTTCATGTGAATATCCTAAAAGAGGTATTCGTAGAGGAATGCAATATTGACTTACATCTTGAAGATGCAATAGTCAAGTTGTGTAGCTAAGGTTAGCAATATTCTGACGATTTTAAGCATGGTCACCGAAGAGCAAGTCTCATTGCAAGCAATGTCTTCTCTTCCGGTGTGTGGCTCATGGCTACGAACCGTGCTTTGAAGGTCTCTACCTTCTCATCAGGTTCCCTTTCTCTTGAAGATCCATTTACACCTTTACAGGTCTTACCCATATAGGTGGATCCACGAGGGTCCATATACAACACTTGCATATGAAGTCTACATTAGACTTTTATTGCTAACATCCATCTATCCATGCTATGATCTTCTAAGCTTCATCACATGAAGTTCAATCATTGTCAGATTTCTCTGACACATGGAATCCATCCTCAAACTCATTTGAAGAGGTATTAGTGTTTCATTTTTAATTGTCCTCTTAGTTTCCAATTTCAGGAGCCTCATTATCTTCTCAAGATTAAATGAGTTCCTACACTTCATTTTTATCTTGATTCTCAAGAGTCTCAACCTCTAAGAATCACATTCTCAGAGATGAGATATTTTAAGAATCTCAAGGTCATAAAGTAGGTATCCAATACCATCCTTTATTTTCCTAATGAAGTAGCACTCTCAAGTGCTAGATTCCAGCTTGCATGCATGGAATCATATTAAGCATATATATTGTAGTCTCTTCTACACATATATACCTGGAAACTAAGGGATAATTATGCTAAAATTCATCATTGATAAGATCATGTCACACATGATCCAATTGTATCTACCTATAACTCTATTGAGTTAAGATGTGTTAGGAGGATTGAGATAGAAGTGATATTCATATCTCTATAAGGTATTCTTTGAAGTTATCTAGTAGGTACTTGCTACCTAGATTAGATCAAATTCATTTTATCTTCCTTCAAACTTTGGTTCTAAATCAAAAATAATGAAATCATTGAACATTTCAAAGGTTTCTTAGGTGAAGAGAAGGAATCTCATATCATACATAATCATCAACACATATCACATATCCATAATGTTTACTATGATATAGATGATCTACATACATCAATATGCATGAGATCCTGAATACCTTGGCATCTTACACTTCTCTAAGAAGGGAGTATTGGACATTTTACTTTGAATACAATATTCATAAGTATGTAAGTTTTGAAATTTTAGACATTCTAAAGTTTCATCTCTTACTAGTCTATTGATCAAATCAATAAACAAATGTCCAAAGCTTGATGCTAGATCATTGTCAAATGATCTTCATCCTCATATTGATCTTAAGTTTTAATTTCAGCATTTAGAAATGTTAATGAGCCATTCATCAATTTTCTAATTTAGTGGAGTCCACTTGATTTTAGATTACTATCTGAAATATCTCCATCATAACTCTTTATGATAGTTCTACTTCAGAATTCAGGTTTATTTCCAATATTTAGAAACAAACAATGAGTGTATTCTTATATCTAGGTCATAGAGACATTCTCTAAGACTAAGGACTCTCCCACTGAAATTAACAAGTCTATCAATCCAACAGAGATTGTTGCAACAATTGCATCAATATCCATGTGGATAACTATAAACCTTTAAGATCAAATTTTCCAGTCTTCTAAAACATATGCAACCTATTGCAAATGTCATCAGAAGATTGAGATACAATTATTTGACTTTATCTTATTTAATAAGTAAGTCAATATCAATGATTTATGTAGATCAATCCGATGCTCCATCCGAGTCCTTTTCTAAGGATTCTAGATAGACTTGATAGTCATACTATCAACACATCAACTTATTGCAGTATTGGCATTCATCCAACTCTTCGGATGACATATGGAAGTCATAGATGTACAGTCAACTCTTTGACCATACTTCTTACTCGGGTCCAACCCATGCTTCCACTGCGTTCCCTTTATCTATAAGCAACCATTGCTTAAGACTAAGGATCTCTTATGTAAGAGCATTTCAACATTTATACATGCTTCATTAAATTCATACAATATGAATATTATGAAGCTTCATGAATGACCAGAGTATAGATAGTAGAATGATGACACTCATCATCTACATCCATCTAAACTCTTAAAACATAGGTTCAGGTAGGTACTCAAACAATTTGAATATATCATCTCTTATAGAGCCACCATTCTGCATGATGCAGTGAACCATCTCATTCATGTTAAATGTCAAGAGCACATATGTATGCCAGAATATCTTCATTAATTTTATAAGGATTATTTGACAATTGCGATCATCATCGACATGTCACTTCCAAAGTACATCCGATGAGAGATCAAGATTATAGAGACATACAAACCCTAGGGTTGTAGTCCTATTATCTATTTAATTGACATTCCTCGATATTATGAGGAAACTTGCACATTGCAACCACATACATTATGTGTCCAATTGCAAGTACAATATCTGGATCATGAGTCCAATCCATGATATTTTACTGGTTATTATTGAGTATATCATTGAGTGGGTTTTAATGAAGGATTATCTGAAATAAGAAATTTGCATAAATATATAAATATAAATATATATATATGTATATGTATATATATATTTTACTTTGATTTAGGATTTTTATATCAAAGTTGTCTTGTCTTGTCAACACTGAAAGTTCATTCCCTTAATTACTTTCAATGTAAGAGATATACTTACCATTATATCTCAACAAGATCTGGGATCTCCTTCCTTATCTTTGTTACATCCCAATAATATGAGAATCTGCAACTCAGATAAAAAAGAAGCGGGAACACATTCTGCCTTGCAAGTCCAACTTGCATTCCCAATTCGGTCTTTAACACCCGGGCCCACCACCCCTAAGGCGATGTTGACCCGTCGTTAATTGAACCAAATGTCAACAGGAATAGTACTCGCTATACGCAATCCAATATCGCCCCAATAATATGAGGATCCGATATTGGGGTCACTACGTATACGGCCTTACTCTTTTGAGAAGCAAAGAGCCCGATCCAGATGCGCTTGCATACAGGAGCTGTCACTTCGAACAGGCGTCTCCTACATACAATCCCTGGCGACGGAACTGTGAAAACCCTGGACACCGAATATGGATTAAAACGCAAATCTTGACTGAGTCTGGACTTAATTACAAAATCTGTACTTTTCCGATGACCAAAAAATTCCAATAAGGGATCCATTGTATAGGGCTCGTCGATAGCTTTCCAACGAGTCCAAGAATGTGAAAATCCGAGTTCGGAAGCCCGAGTTACGGTCATTTTTACGAGAGGGGGTCCAGGCCATATACGGATCCGGACCCAGATCCGAATCCGGGTCCAAACCAATAAAACCCTTCCCTATCTCGTCCAAGCCGCCCGTGCCCTCGTCCAAGCCACCCGTGCCCTCCTTCCTTCGACCTCCAGCAGTTCCCTCCTCCCTTTCTCCTCCCTCTCCTCGTTGGAGCCTCAACGGAGCTCAGCGGAGCGTCGAGGAGGTCTAGGCAGCCCTCCGGGACGGTTGGGCATCATCATCGGAGCACCGATTGTGCCACTTTTCCATGGACGGAGTGACCGAGGAAACAAGATCATCGAGGTACGATGTCCCTTCCTCTTGCTGCGGATTCCACGCTATTTCCACATATATCATCGTATCCGGGTTTGTTCATTTCACTGTGGTTTGGACTTCTTCATATGGCCATGCTCCAAAGGCCAGAGTTTCGAACTCCTCCATGGCTATGCCTATTAGGTCACATTATATAGACCTAATGTTGAGTACTCATCCACGTTAGACTGAGCGCTTGGCTTGATTCTTATGCAAGTCTGAATTAAATATAAAGATCCTGTCAAGTGATGAATCCACATTTCATCATCTTTATTCTATCATTTTGGCACTAAAAACCCTAGCAAATGCCTGTAAATACCCTTAAATAGAGCATATTAGCATCCATGCATGTGCATTCGGATAGTGTCTAAAATACTATAATTAAGGCCAAAATTATAGAATAAATATAGAAAAGAAAAAGAATAAAATATTGTAAATATTTTATGACCCAAAACCCTCGAGACCTAGGCATCTTGATGAATAGGTCGACCAGGGATAAAGTAGGGGGAGATAAGGGTCAAATATCTATTTTATTTCATTCATTCTTTATTCATTTTGGGACCCATTTTTGGTTCCACTTTTTATACACCAAATAAAGAAACTTTGTACATGAGTTGTAGATAAATTAATAAAGAAAATTACAAAATTGATTTCACTGAAAAATAATGTACAGATGAAAAGTTGTGGTCTGAATAAGAATCCAAAACCCCAACTTCCCAGACCCGTATCTCACAACTGACAACTCCAAATGTAGCAAACTCACCTTTAATTGTATATAGAATAAAATAATCTATCCAATGGCGGTGGTTTCGCATTTGGCGGAGCTACGGTTTGAAAGTTGACTTTTGGACCCCTATTGTATACTTGTACAGATTAAAATATTCAATTTATTATGTATTTATTATTTTTATAATTTTATATTTTTATAATGTTGTAAATATTACTTATAATAATTGTGAATATTAAAATCAGAATAAAAACATCACTAAAACTCAAAATAAAATACTTGTATACACAGGTAAAATACCTACACATAGACCTATACAATATATTACTTTATTTTATTAATTATACAAGGAACATCAATAAAATAAAATAAAAATATAATTAGGTGTATAAAAGTGTGTTATAATTATATAAATTAATAAACATAATTAATCAAATTAAAATACACAAAATAAAAATAAAATACTTAAATATATAGATATATATACTATAAAGGGCATAAATGCAAACTTGTAAAAATACGTCTCATAAAAATAAATAAAAATCACAGAAAAATTCTTCATAAAATAATAAACATTTTTTATTCTATAACCTAACATCAATAAATTCATTTACTATTTTATTTTGATTTTTCAAATAATTTCTACTCTGAATTTCCTGATTGGTCCACGTGGACCAACCAGGCGCGGTCTAGAGTTGACCCCGGTCAACTCCCCCGACCAAAGTCTGCCACCTCTGACGCCCGCGATTTTGCCCCATTTTCAAGAAATTCTCGCGCTCGATCCGCTGGTCCTCACGCCTTGATTCCTTCTCGGAAGTTCATCCCCGATCTCCACTCTCCCACGCCATGTCTTCGGATCCAGCCATATCCTCATGATGCGCGCGTGGAGCTCGCTTGAAGAAGACGCCATCGCCTCCTACTTAAACCACCCGCCGTCTTCGAGCCCAAGTTTGAACCCTCCTTAGCCTTTAATCCTCCTCCCTGTAGCGCTCTTTGTGTAGCCGGAGGTGACAGCTCCGCATCCACACCTTCAGGCGAGTCGAGGAGGCTCTGTAGCGGCTCCGCCACCTCCGCCGACCACCGGCGTCGAGGTTCTTCTTCCTCAGGTAGTCCACCTTCGAGGCATCTATTCTTTTCTTTCCTTTTTATGTCATTTAACTCCCCGTAGCTTCAGCATCAAAAACCCCAAAAAAAATCTTAGCTTCTCGTCATTCGATCCATCTTCCATATCTCATCGCCGGAGCGCACCTCCGGCTGTCGCGCATCCACCTTCCACCGATCACCTCCGACCGTCCCTACGCCACCGCGGGGTCCAGGCAACTTGCCCTGGACCCTCTCACCTTGTTTCGCAGGTCAAAGCGCAGTCAACGCACCTGGAAGGCATTTTGCAGCTCTCGCCGGAGATACCTGGAGCTCCGAGCTCCGCCGCCTTCGCGCCAGCACATCGAAGCATCTCCGACGAACCTGAGCCTCCCAGCACATAGCCGGACCTCTCAGGAGTCTTCTGGTCGATTTTGAGCCCACGCTGCAGCCGGAGA